>OW026522.1:91966182-93166182 GCA_932274085.1 Protocalliphora azurea
TGTAAATAGTTTTGAGATTTCTTATATTAATTGAATGTAAAATTTGTATTTTTTAAAGTACCAAAATTATAAATAGAAATACATTTCGGCAACTTATTTGATTTTCATATTGTGGTGACAATCTGAAATTAAAACAAATGTGAAAAATATAGTCGTCAAGGCCGACTATATAGTTCGGGGAGGGTTCTTATATGGGAGCTAGGGTTAAATGTTATCCGATACGTGTATTAGGATTATTGTATAGTTCTATGAAACATAGGTATGCTTTATATTATGTTATTTATGCGTTTTAGATTAAGTCCCGGTAGTGGGCTTTATATGGGATTTATATCTACACAATTTGTAAAATAACAATAATGATAAGACTAACTACCGTAATAATTAAAAAAATATTATTATTATTTTTTATGAGCGACGTGTAAAACTCAATTACTTTACGAGTTGTACAATACTTCCAAAAATGACTCAATGCAGTAATATTAATTAAATTAATTTGAATATTTATATATTTATGAATTTTTTTAAATTAAATAACTTTTCAACGATTATTTAGTAGTTGTTTTTAAATTAGTCTTTCCGTATTTTCGGGATTTTTTCAGCATCATTTCAAATAAATAACTTTTAATCTACTGGTTATAAAAAAAAAGAAAAAAATTGTTAATACATTTATTCCTGTTTTCAAATTAATTAAATTTTATGGCCAATATACTCCAAAATATAAAGAGAGAAAATAATGTATTTTGCATAAATAATAAGAAAAAAGATGAGTGATTAAAAAAAAAAAATAATAAAAATTTTAAAGAATTTAATCGATTTTGGCAAAGTAAAGCGCTCGTTTGGCACATGCATATTAGAAAAACTTGAGTGTTAAGTAGGGAGATCGATTATTAGGAGCGAAAACCGGTTTTCGAATAGCTTAAATATTCGGTATTTGAAAAAACCGGCTATAAATTTCTAAATTTAATAATCCGATTAATCGGTTCTTTTATAAAAAGTATATAAAACAATATATCGTGGGGCACTTTAGTTAAAATGTGCAACTAAAAAATATATTTAAAATTTACAAATAAATAGTGTGGTTACTTCAATTTGATATTCGTTTATTATAAACAAATATTAATGTCGCAGTAAATGCGATCAAGCGCTTTCAAAAAAGAACATTTTTACCACTTCAAAAGCTGAACTAAGTGTATATTTTAAACTCTTTTAGAGGTTAATAATAATTAATTAAAAAAAAAAAAAAATAAAATAAAATAAAATGTAATTTTAACATAAAAAAAAATTTAAATTAAAATTTCACAAATTTTAAAGTATTTTTGTTATATTTTAATAAGGCTAACATAGAATTTTTATTAAAAAAATGTGTATACATAAGAGAAGTACTAAAAGCTATGAAAGCCATGAGTTAAAATAAAAACTTCTGCAGTTCTTTTTCAGCAATAAGTAATGAAAACACAATTTAAAAATCATGCTCTTCCAGCTCTTCTTCGGTTCCTTTTTTGCTGCAGTCCAGAATATGAAAATAAAACTTATTCTGATTCTAATACACAATGGGTGGTTCTGATATTATGTATTTGTGCTGATTATCAGTGTTGCCAGGAGATGAGAAAAGAGGCTAAATTGAATTTTAAAAAATATTAAAAAAGGCTAAATGATTTTTCACAAATAGTTTCCATTCCTGTTAAAGTATATTAAAAAAATAGTAATAATAATCGACTTAAAGTACGTTCAGACTATTCAAATGATGTAACATCTAAATAAAATATTTCCTCATTTCTCATTTTTTTAATGGGGAAGCGATTTTTTAGTTATCATTAATCATAGCTGACATTTTATCGAATTTTGTTTGACGCTGTTTTCTCTTACAAAACATTTGCAAGATCAAACAACCGCAAACAATTTATTATGATTTTATCAAATATTTGCCAAATGTGAACATAGATTTAGTACTTCTATAAAATTTTTTAAAATACTTTTAATTTGGGGAATAATTGGGAAATAATCTCGATTTTTTATGCGAATAAATATACAAAAGTGCATGAAGCAATGATTCTGTAAAAATAAAAAATTAAAAAATCTATATTTAGCCTTAAGGAGGCTAAACTGGCAATACTGCTAATAAGTGTAACACGAAGTCTTCGGATCTATTTATTTTATCGCTTAAACAGTGTCCGGACAAAGTACAGATCTTAACTTTAAAGACCTTAATGAAATTTGGTACAAATAGATATTTCGGTACTAGGATCAATGCGATTTCATGTTTTTTTGTTTTAAGATCTTGGTTATTTTTTTTATATCTAAAAGTAATGTAATCATTTTTTGGATTTAATAAAAAAAAATTTTCAGTTTTCAGTTTGCTCATTGGATTAGTTGATTTTATATTCTTTTTTCGCATTCATGTAGGGCTTAGTACCAGACAATTATTTTAATCATGAGGCTTCTTATATTATTTGCATATAAAATTTTACACTCTTAACTGCTTGCAAGATAAGAACATTACTATTCTTGATTTTCTCTTCATATTGTGGAATCACTATATCTAATATCTATTGATTATAATGAATTTATAAACTTAAAAAAAAAAAATTAAAATAAATTAATTTTTTTCTTAAAAAAGTAATTTTTGTAATAGTTAATAAAAACCGATTGTTCGACGCAAAAAAACCGGTTTATTCATATTTGAAAATTTAACATTTAAAAAACCCACCGCAAATTTTTCAAAAAAACGGGTCGAATAAAATCGGTTCGATCTTCCTAGCGTTAAAGCTATTTATAAATTCTATAAAATCGTTAATTTCTAGAACGAACTTGCGTGCTCTTTAACAAAATTAAAACAAATTAAAATATGATCCAGCTCCACTGAGAATAATTAATGATCAAATATGTTAACACTAGCAAAAAAAAAAAAACTTAATTTTAAAAGAATCATATAAATCCAATTGAAATAAAAACTGTTAGAAGATTAAAGGAAAAGTCATAAAAATCATATAAAATCCAATTAAAACAAAACCTTTGTGAATACTAAAACAAAACTAATCTAATTCATGCACAAAGATTGACTAAATATTAATCAAAACAAAAAACTAATAACTATATATATATATATATATATATATATATATATATATATATATATAAACTATTTTTAAAAGAATATGTTTACAAAATATTTTAAAGATTAGAGATTAGTACTTCTTTCTATTTTGCCAACATCACTTATATTCTTGTTTCATTCACTAAGATTTTAAGAGATTTTTGCATAATTTCCCAATTTTTTACATTTTTTTTATTCAGAATTGATTATGTATTTAATTTACCTTCTTTAGAGAAAACAACTTCCAGTTATTTTTAAATGAATATAAGTAGTTTAAATTATGATTTCTCGGCTTTTATATTATTTAATAATATTAGTAACAAATTTAGTAAATAAAAGCTCTAATAAATTGAAGAGATTAATAAGTTATTAATCGATTTTTTTGTTAATAATATGTTTGAGATTGAAAAATTAAAAAAAAAATACTCAGAAACTAATATGAACATCATGGTCATTCTCAAACCAATTCTGAAATCATTAATTATATATAGTTAGCTTAACTTTGGGATATATTAATTATTTACACTTCTCATTAATGTATGTTTCTAAAAGATTCGCAATTACTTAAATATTTTTCTATTTTTCTATTTTTTATTTTTTTGATGAAGTCATTCACCCCCGCACAATTTTTAACAAAAAAGCGATCGCACATTTGATATGAATTGCTCTAGCAACAGCTTTTAATTTAACAAAAAATCTAAAATACTTTCAATTTTATTTCATCTTTAAATTGATGGTGAATAACTAATTTTGTTTAATCTTGCGTTAAATCGATTTTTTTTTTCTTGAATTTAAGAACAAAAAAATCATGGTTGTATTTTTATATTGTGAAAAAAATACACATATAAATTATTATTTTTTTGGGTTGTTCTGAAGATCTTTTATTAAGAATATTAAATTGTATTATTGTTTTTAATAAGTAGGTGTTTTGAATTCTTTTAATGAAATTAATTTAGTCACAATTGAACGGGTTTATAACAGAAAGTTGGATTGGTTTGCTAATATCTAGTTATGCTTACAGCGACAATCATCTGGTTCAAAGGACCAAACACAATACTATTAGTGTCTCAATGCATATGGTTGGTACATATAGTTTTTTTAATTTAATTAAATAGTAGTATATAGTACGTTTTTTTTTATGCAGCAAAATACTTCAAAATGTTACAGTGTTTTCAAAAGTTATCCGCTTCGAAGGACAAAAATCGAATGATTTGCAGGTGGCTGTCCCGAACTAGTTACTTCACTGCAGCATTACCGTTGGGCGACTTTAGTCGCAAATTTCCCATTTTTCAACCAAATGCCCACTTTTTTGACCCCTTTTTTAAAATGGGACTAAATGACGACTTTTCAAAACTATGTGATAAATGACAAAAAACTAAGTTCTTTGAAATATCTCCACCAATTATATATTAATTCCAACGAAGAAATAAATTATTTTGAGATAGATTGTTTCACACTATAGTGAAGAATTTATAAATGCATTGAATCTAAAGCTAATGATAAAGTTTGTGAACAACTGTTTGCCGAATATTTTTGGATTAGATTGAGAAAATTAAAAAATAGATTTGATGTATACTAATTTATATTTTTACATTGGCTCTTGGCCACGTCTTTTTTCTAAATTATCACTAATAATTATCACTTAAAGTAAACTTACTCAAGGTGTGTCTATGCTTTCAGTCCTAAATTTATTAGACAGGGATTTGTAAGACTGGGGTCTGAGTGAACACTTCGTATAAAAATACAGAAGTTTAATTAATAAAAAGAGAATTTTATATTAACTATTTTTATGAATAAATGTTTATCTTTGCCATAAAAAAATTATTATAAATAAATTATTTTGTTATTAATAAAACTGAGTTTAGTAATTTTTCTTAAAATGCAATATTCTTTGTTTTTGCTGTTATCAAATAAATAAATTTTAAGGAGTTTTTTAGTTATTGAAGCACTTGGTTCCTCTATTTCGAAAAATCCTCTTTTTCGGCGACTTTATTTTTTGAAATCTCTTTTTTGGATACTTTTTAATAATTATCAACGATAACGCTGCTTGACCTACTATATTAGGGCGCCGTTAGTTACTTTATTAACTATGTGAATAGTTACTTTAATATGGAGGAAGTATATTGCTATTGTCACACTTTTGAATCACCTCCACGGATAAGAAGTGGCACTTTTTTGCACACACAATCATTTTATTGGTTACAACGAGTTAGTAAATATTTTTTGTTATCTTCTTTTAGACTTTTCTTTTTAATCAGTAAAGCTCTTCCCTTTCTACTCATCTAGTACACTTAAAAGTGTATACATTTTTTTATCACCCACTTTTGTGCATTTTGTGAACGATCGTTAAGCAAACTGAAACTTTACTGACCTTTTGTAAGCGTGGAGGTGGCGATTGACTGAAGTCGAAAATGAGTGCCACTTCGTAATCGTAGAGGTGATTGTGTATATAAATGTGGCACCACGTAATCGTGAGGTGGCAATAGACTTCCTCCTAGGACATGCCCATGTTAAAGTGACTAATTACATAGTTAATAAAATAACTAGTGGTGCCCTAATGTAATCAGTCAAGTAACTAGTTCAGGATAGCCACCGAAAACTGATTACAGCTTCTACAAAAATCTCTGGTTTGAAGGACCATAAATACATTGCAATTGCTATATGCCGCTATCGTTGCTGAGAGATTTTGTAAAATATAACTAGACACTAGTATAATGTGTCACGTTTTTTTTTTTTTTAATACCACAAAATACTTCGTGATATTACAAGTATCAGGTTCGTAGAACCATAAATCGAATAATAATTGTTTAACCGTTACACCAAGTTTCATGTGTCCACAAACAAGGGGACCTATAATGATAACATTTATTTTCAACTTCCTCAGCAATCATCTGGTTCGAAGGATCTTAAACAAATTGCAAATTTTAAATACTGTGACAGTCTCTTAGAGAGTTTGTTGAACATGTTTAGACACTAGTTGAATGTAGCTGTTGAAACACTTGTGATTAAAGAGGTTGTCAACTAGCCTCCGATTCGAAGGACCATAAATAGTAATCACACTATCCGGCACGTACGACCTAAAATTTTACTCTAAATAATTATAAAACTTTTTTAATAGTTTTTAATATTACATATTTTTAAATTAAAAAACAATATCAAATTTTAGATAAACACCTCCACTTTCACATTTAAATAAGTTTGTATAAATTTTAAACTATTAATAGAACGGAAACAAACTTTTAATAACAATGAAATATACCAAAATCTAACAAACATTATATAAATTTTAATAAAGAAAAAAAAGAGCAAAAAAATTAAAACGGAAATATTATTAAAAAGAAACACCAACAAAAACAAAAGAAGCTTAAAATAAATACATATAAATATATGTATGTATGTTTGTTAGATATTAATAAACATAAAAAATAACAGCTAAACGAAACCAAAATATGATAATTTAATAAAATATGATCTATTACCCGATGTTTGGATCTGTCAGTAAATTTCAAATACTCCATATATTTACCAACAAACATCGACTAAGAGCAATGACCGTTAGGTGTTAAAATATTAGATGGTTAAGAAAATGTTTTATCTCTTCGTTTTTAGTATTGTTTTAGTTTTTATAGAAACTGGAATAAATAAGTATTAAAGATCTTGATATCATTAATTTTTAACAAAAATGCATTTTATTTTTATGACACAACCATAAGAGATTTTATATTTTACATCCGTGAACGTGATAAGGAATGTTTTATAGCCGTTTTTTCTTTCCATTTAAAAACGTTTATTTGTTTAGTTCTTTACAAATACAAGAGTCAGAAAATGTTAACATAAAGGTTTTTTTTACTAGTTTTCTGTTTCGTTTTGTAAAAAGAAGATAAAAACTTTAGTTATAGCGATGATGAAAAAAGCTCCAGATCAATTAAAAAAAAAAAAAAAAAAAATACATTTATGAGTTTGTATTACAATTAATACCTACTCAACGATTTCATTTATAATTATAACAATTCCTTAAAATGTTCCAATTAAAATTATTTGCTGATTTGTAGGTATATTTAATTAATTTGTCTCAGCTGGAGACTATAAAAGAATATCAATTAGGTGTACGACAATTTAAAATTGCAGTTACTTTTAACCAAAAAGGTGGACAGTTGTTAAAATAAAATTAAGCCTTTATGAAACTTGCTACTTTCATTGCAGTTGCAAAATTTACCAATTGTTAAATTTTAAAGTATTTCCGTGAATTAACAAATAGTAAAATTTAAAAAAAAAATAAAAAGTTTTCACATGAAAAAAATAAAAATAATAAAGTAAAAAACTAAAAGATATTGAGTGAAATTTACACTTAGATATTGAATTTTATGAGTTTTTGGCAAGCATAAAATTTATTTATTTTATAATTACAATACAATTACAAATTATATTCTAATTCTAACCGAGTGGAGTAACGAAGACTATTACTCGTTGTAGTGAAACAGACCAGAGTCTCTGGTGGGAATCGAACCCACAACCCCCAGACTGAAATACTAGCTCACTATCAACCTGGCCATCGGGGCACCGAAGAATAATAAATTAGATTTTCAATACTGTACCCTAATACTCCTATTCTTAAAAGCGGTAATATAATGTTTCCATTCCAAATAAATTTGAGACAATTTTTCTATTTGCCGATCACTTTTATCACTTACCCAGCAAAATCTAGATAATGACCTTCAACATAACAAAGAAGTAGTTTAGTAATTATTTATTTATAACCCAGTCTGTAGTTACTTATTTATAATCAGCTTTTTGAAAATGCTACTTTTTAATGATTTTTTTTAATTGAGTTCAACAATTCATATATTTAAAGAAGGAATAAATATATAAAAAGGCATAATTGGCGTATGCATTTAAATATATTCACAACTACATCCTAAATATATGAATTGGTGCGCCAAAATCTGTTAATTTTGAAATCTATAATTAAAATTTATGAAATCTTTTTACGTTTAAAATGAAAATAAAATAATAAAAAAACACCAATAAAATACACCTTTTTATATTTTAACATTTCAATAGTTATTTGTAACCTAAAATGTAACTAGTTCCTATTGTTTCCACCAATAATTACTTCTGTTATATTTATTTTAAAATCAATGAGTTGAATTGAATAGCTTGGAAATAATTAGTTCTTGTAATGATATCTAAGTAATGACTTTCTAAAATACTTACTTGTAATAATATAAGGTAAGTTGTTGCCTCTAATATCATCACCGTGTTAAAATAGTGGGTTATTCAGCTAATGTCTAAGTAATGAAGAGCGATTATATTAGCATCTTAACTCATTTACATATAAACCAAAGTTTTTGCTGGGTAGTTATGAGTAAAAAAAATTATATAATAACACTGGTCGGCAGAAAATTCCTTCCTTAAACAATAATATGTGGACTGGATATAATTTCACTTGCTAAACTCGAATCTGCTTGCAGTTTTTTCCTATCAGGTCGTGATTTTTCTATATTTTATCGTAACTCGGGAAAGGTTTGTCCGATTGTTATTATCTGCTAAACAGTTTTGGAGTAGTTTAGAAATTATTGTCAAAAAAATTTTGCTCACGCAAAATTGAAGAATTTTTTTTCTTAAAAGCTCTTTTAAGAAATGAAATGTTCAGTTGTTATTTTTTATATAATATTGGTAATGTTAAGAATAAAATAAGCCATGTAACATCAAAATTGATGCACCTTAATTCATCTTGATTTTATTCATAATTTCGAGAAAATATTCTGCAATTCAATGGAGACCAGTGTTGCCAAAACCTATGTGGGAAAAAAGCGATAGAATTTTCAAAGCAAAATGATAGAGAATGCTAAAAATAAAAAAATGATACTAGAAAAAAGTGCTAAGAACAAAAGTCTATTATAATTGTTAAAATATACATGCTATAATTAAGGAAAAGAATTAAAAACATTCAAAAATTGATACTTAAGAAATTAAAAGTTATAAAATTAAAATCAAACAAATTAAAATTTTTCTAAACTCTAATGCTACCAAATGTTATCGAATTACGTGTTGTCTAAATTATTGTTATATATTATTGTTATATATTATTCAAAACAATGAAAATCTTAAATGACACAAAATATTATATAATTAATTGTTTCCATTAAAAAGTACATTTTGAATAAAAAAATTTGAATTTTTAATTAAAATCCGATTCTTTTATGATTTTTCACCAGTTCTTTGTTTGTTACCGAAACATAATGAAATGTTAAAAGTTTCATTTATTATTAAAAAACTTAATCTCCGTAAAATTGCAAAATGAACCAAATGAAACTTTTATAAAAATTTGGATTTTTAACTAAATGTTATTAAAATAATATTAAAACCTTTTTAACTATATAAGCCGACTTTCACCAAAAAACGAATATTATTTTTTCCTTAATAAATGTTTATTGAAAACAAGTCTGAAAAAATTACTGAAAAAGTAACAAAATATCCACAAAGATATTTGCTTTTGTCTACAATTTATTCTTCATATAATATTTTAATAAATAAAATAATAACGATGTGAATTATGTAAAAAGTTCCTTAATTATTTAATTATGCAGGTATAAATTACACAATGCTTAAAATTTTGGGTCATCAAATATTGTATCAATGATTTCAATGAGAAATGAAAGAATATCATCAGATTAATAAAATCTCTAAAGGGTTTTGCAAGGTTAATTCGAATTTCGATTTTATGGGCTCTTAAACTTCGGATATTTTGCTGCATTTTTTATTATCTGTGTAAAAAGAAAACATTTAATCAATAAATTTCAATATATTTATGGATATTTATTGTTTTATAGACTACAAATCTTCTCTTAGATATTATATAATTTTTATTTTTTTGTAATTTTTATTAAATGCACCTCCCTCCCTATGCAAATTTGTTCATAAATTTATTACAATATCTTATAAATTTATTACAATATCTTAAAAAAAATGTCAAAAACTAATGACAACGAAAAAGTAAGTTAAAAATATGGTTTTTTCGGCTTTATTTTTTAAAACATTTGGCCTTTTTTTGCCTTTTTTAAAGTTCAATTTAGCCACTTTTTTCTCATCTCCTGGCAACACTGACAGCTAATAAGAAATTATTTTCTTCTTTGTTTAAATAATAACATTTTAGCCTTTTTAAGACAGTTTTGGGAAATAAAAAATGCTAGGAAAAAGCTGGAAGTTAAGCGATAATTTTGATGCTAAAACCAAAATAAAAAAGCTAGATTTAGCCTTAAAAAGGCTAAACTGGCAACATTGTTACTAATATGGTACCGCACATTTTTGTCTAACATTTTAAAAGATCGCAAAAAGTCGCAGCCAATAGTCTCAAATAAAACTGAGTGGATATTCTTTAATATAAAAATCGTATTTTTAAATTGGAACTCGTTGGAATATTTTAGTTCTAGTGCATTAAAAATAGAATTTCAAAAAAAAAAAAGTTTTTAAAACGTTTGGACTAAAATTTGACAAACGTTTAACATAAACTGTAAAATCTTTCTTTAATCTTAACAAATTTATAATAAAATTAATTGAATTTTTTTGGAGTTTGTACTTTTCCATAAGTCGCATTGAAATATATATACAAACGATTCCAATATCAATCTTAAAAACATGATTTTTTTTCAACAAAAATCTAGTTCTAGTGCATTAAAAATAAAATTTCAAAAAAAAAAGTTTTTAAAACGTTTGGACTAAAATTTGACAAACGTTTAACATAAACTGTAAAATCTTTCTTTAATCTTAACAAATTTATAATAAAATTAATTGAATTTTTTGGAGTTTGTAATTTTCCATAAGTCGCATTAAAATATATATACAAACGATTCCAATATCAATCTTAAAAACATGATTTTTTTTCAACAAAAATCATGTTAATTTGTTGAGTAATAAAACATTCTCTTTTAAAATGTTATATAATTTTGTATTTCGCATAATCAAATAAACTGGAAGTTATACATTCAAGAGCCTAACTTGCCGGTGACGCTAAATCAGTACATGCTTTTTGTTATAGAAGTGAGACTTCAGACAAATGCCTCAAAAAAAATTTTACGATTTCAAATCGCTATTACCATAATTTGGTGAATTTAGTTCAAAATATTCGTTAAATCTTTAATATTTTTAAAATGTGTATATAATTAAAAACAAGTAGGAATAATATATTCGGCCGAATTTGCACAGAAAAAATTATTGCCTAAAATTTTTCAATTAAGTTTATTTTATTTAATAATTTCTATAAAAATAATAAAAATAATATGTCAATAAAAAATTGATACACGTCAATAAAATTGGAAAAACAAAAAAGAAATTATATTGCGAATAATTATGAAAAATTCTTATTCCTTAGGCCGGAAATAGTGTAGACAGTTAAATGAAAATTTTCCACCATTTCAAAATTTTAATCCATTGACGACCAAAGAAAATATACTTCTCTTATGTGGAGTTTTTAGGTTATAGAGCAAATATTTCACTCATGTTTTATGGAAATGAAAAGATGCTATAAAAATGTGGTATAAGTCAAGTCTCCAACTTGCCACACATAGTCCCTAGAAGACTTTAAGTTGTAAAAGTCAAGAATTTCTCAATTAAACTTCATAAAACCATGGAAAAATGAGGTGTAAGGTGTACGTGTAGAGGTGTAATTTGTATTTGATATGACTAACGCATGACCGTAAATCTCAAAAATAATAACATTTTTAAAATCGCACTGAGAGAAAATGCGTAGACATCAAAAGCTTGAAAATAATAAAAATCAAAATTTAATGAAAATTTAAATAAAAAATTACCATTGCGTTACAATATAATGTTTTTATTTTCAACTTTATTGAAAAATGTATGCATTTTTTTCTCAAATTAGTATTTAAGAAAGTACAGCATTTTAGGATTCCATATAACTTGATATAATCTCTCAGTAGCAGCGTTTTTGTGAAAAAGTTCTCCCTGTTCATCGCTTATTGCTCCCATAAAATTTTGACAATTTTAAATACTTCTAAGGGCTATGTAGGACAAGTTGAAGATATGGCATGTTCTATACTTTTTTTGCACTATTCCTTCTCTTTAAAACACGGATCGCTAATTTACCTAAAAATTATATAACAAAAATATTTCTTAGATGTACATATTTCCTTTGGTCAGTACTTGAAGAATATCTTATTTATGCAAAAGTTCATTGACAATAAATATGTGTGTATTGAATGATGTTTATGAAACGAATAAAGTAGATTTATAAAAATGTATTAAAATTATTTTTCAGCTATGACATGAAGGCAAAGGTATCTGTATACAATTTAAAATAAGTAAATTATATAATTGTAGTATTCTATTCAATTTAACGTGTTTTATCTAACTTTTTTCACCATATTTAATCCAAGGAGTAGGAATTAATCGAAATTATTCACTATGCATTTTTTTCTTATTATACCCTTTACCACAGGTGTAACGGGTATATACAAGTTTGTCATTCCGCCTGAAATTTCCACAATTTTCGTCGGAGAGCAAAAAAGTTTATATTTTCTGGATCTATGTAAGAAATGATGTCGATAGGACGATGTTGGTTGAAATGGCGATTATGAAGCCCACAGATAATTGTCATATATAATATATATTTTATTGGTTCACAAATGGCGGAGATATGAAAAAAACCGGGTTTTGAACCGGTTTTGGATTTTCTGAGGCCTTTATATAAGCTAGGGATTTCGTTTCTGCAAGGAAAGATTTGAAAATTTTTTTCTGAATTTTTATGATGAAAGAATAAAATAAATCGGTCCAGTAATAAAAATCGGGAAAAACGTTTTTTTTTGATTTTTGAAGCCCTTGTTAAGATACGGATTTCGTTTTTATAAAGATCGGTCGTAAATATTTTTAAAAAATTTCGGCTTTTTGAAAAACCAAATTGGTTTACAAACAACTGAGTTAAGGGCCAAAAACTGAAAAAAATAATATACATACGCAAGCATGCATATTAAGCATTACAATGACTATTAGTGGTGTTGTCGTTTTTGTATAAGCAAGCAGTATAGTTGACAATAGCAGTATTATAATGATTATTGGTATTGTTGTTGTTTTTTGTATATGCCCAGTCCGAGTAGTGCAAACATCTAGAGGATTTGACATAGTTCTCGACGACACAAACACGACAACTACGAACAAATATTGATGATTTTTTCAACATTGTCATGTACATTGTCGTCAACCATGTAAAAAAAAATGGGTCCACCACTTCACTTTCCCTTGTTGAATAGTTAAGCGTGCTAACCATTCTCTTGATGAAAAGTTTTACACTTTCCTGGAGGATTTCAATATCAATTTGTATATACATACAAAAATATATAATATGCTTATAATTATATATTATATATATATATATATATATATATATATATATATAATATATATATATATAATATATATATATATATATATATATATATATATATATATATATATATATGTGTGTGTGTGTGTGTGTGTATATATATGTATATACAGTGCAAGCTCGACGTGTAGCGAAAACTCAATTTTCGCGATAACAGAACCTAAAATTTTATTGAAAAATTTGATGTAATTTTTAAAATTAGAATTATTTTTATTGATATATTTACATTGTAAACATTTTTAAAGAAATTGGAGATTTTGAGTTGCTTTTTTTGCAAATTATTTTTAAAATAACAGCTAAATCACGTAGTTCATATAGTGCTGTTGTCGGCTTATCATTTTCCAAATTGTATGCATATGTTTATCGATATTATACAAGCGTCCACTTTAATTTTGTTTTCTTTATGATCACTATCGTATAAATCCTCCGATTCCGTATCTGATAATTCCATTTGCTCCTCATTACTTTCAACATGAAATTCTTTTTGAATCTAGTTGTTTATGTCAGCATTCGTGAAAAGATGTTCTTTAACAATTTGAGTTACAAGTATACCGATAGTTGAAAGATCTTCGTTTTCTGAGTGTTATTTGGAAGCACCCTTTAATATAAACCGGATTCGTCGGCATTGTAGATTTGATGAAGAGTTAATCCAAGTTCATGAATAAGATTAGGTTTCGAAGACAATTTCTCGCCCGTGATTTTTAAAAATCTAATTCCATGTCCACGCTTAAATTTCTGCAACCATCCTTCACTGGCATTGAAACTTGCATTGGTTTGATCAATTTTGGAATACAAATGACTGAATTTTGATCGTAAAATCGCTGCTGATATTGGAATATTTTTTTCCCTTTGTTTTACAAACCACTTATAAAGCATTTTTTCCATTCTTGGACACTCAGCTATTTTTAAGGTCCAACGTTTGCCATGGCCACTTCCTGCTGTATGTATGAACTTTTTTAATGCATTTTCTTGCATTATAATGCGGTAAACGGAAGACTTATGCAACTTGTAATTCACGCAAATTGAATTTATGGAATCTGCACTTTTAAATTTTTTTAAAATCTCTAGTTTTTGAGAAATCGTTGGCTTTAAAATATGTTGAACTTTTCCCATACGTATTAAGAGATGTATTTACACAAAAATGGCACGAATGAACTGACAAAATTGTAGATTAAAATCATCCAATAAGTTTAATATACCAAAAGTCGGAGATTTCCCATTTTTGGTTATAGACATTGTAATTAAATTAAAAAAAAACAGATAAAAGTCGTGGAAATAAAACCCGTTTTTCGTAAAGTGTCGCACTTACAGAACCTGCAATTTTAAAAATTAAGCCATCGCGATAATGAGTAGTTGCGAATACCGACGTTGCGCTGTATATATATATATATAAAGAATTTATATTGATCAAATAATTGATTTGAATTAAGTAAAAGAAAAACAAATGTTTTTTTTAAGTTTTTCTTCTCGGAATGACTATTTTAAACTCAAAAAATTATCCGTTATTTTTACAATTTTACGACAAATTGATGCACTATTTCAATTATCAATGGCAAGTTGCCACTAACGATATTTTTTTAAAAAGAAAAAAAGTAGCACTTATAAATCATGTAATGGTTGCGCAAATCGTGGTGTTGCAATAATAGGTGGTTGCGCAATCGTTATTCATTTTGGTGAAAGTTGAAAATTTTAATATTTCTTTGATTGAATGAATCGTTTTGGTAATTAAAATAATTTTTTTCCTTTTTCCTGTATTATACCCACCATCTGCAGCTTTTGCTGTGCCACCATAATTTAAAATTTCGCCTTATATATCGAGTTAACGTCGATTTTTGAACGGTTTGTATAAAATTTCGTTGCCGTACGTGCTTTTTTTTAAGAAATATCTGCAGAAAATTATGAACTGAAAAAAAATCAACCATTCAAATGCATCGCTTTTATTATTACTTTTTTGTATTCTTTACTATTTTTAATTTTAGTCTCAGAAATGAGTCACTAAAGCGGCTTTAATAAGAATTAATTGCATTCTCTAAAATGATCGATAATATAAAGTATAAACTTTTAAAAAGACTTTCGACAATGTAGCAAAAATTTTAATTTACCCCTAATATTATATTGACCCCTATACATTATTTTGAAATATTTATATACACAAAGAAAATAATTATACTAAACTGAACTTCTTAAAAAAAAGAAAAAAAAAAAAATTGGGGAGCATCACAAAAAACCCCCACTGACCACAAACAAAGATATGGGTAAATTTTAAAAATTAATTAAAATTGTAGCAAACTGTTAACGAGCATATTAGCCAGTTTAATAACAATGATACTATTATTATTAAATGTCTTAGCTGTGACTAATTCACACATATAAATATTTAAGAAGATCTGTGTGGCTAAGTGTGTATGTGTATGAAATTATATGTACAAAGAGAGTAAATATTATTTATTTAATTTTTTGAAAATGGTGTGATCTAGTCTTATTCAACAACAGCAGCCTTTTTAATTGTTTTTTCTTCTTCTTTAAATATATAAAATAAAAAGTTTAAACTAGAGAATTAACAACAACCACAATAACAACAACATTAAAAAAAATAATAAAACAGAACATATTTAAAAATTGTATTCGATGTGTGTATGAACTATAAATAACAATATTCACTCAAGACAAGATATCATTTTGATTTTAACAGTCCAAGACTAAACTAAACTTGTTACGTTTTAAATTTAATTTAACAACAGGGAATAAAATTTGAAGAAAATGGTAAGTTATTAACAAAATTGTGAATTTTTTGTAATAACAATTTTTTAATTGATTTATATTTTTTTTTTTAGAAAATATTGTTGGTATTGTTGGCAAGTGCGGCTTTAGTAGCTGCTGATGTGTCACATCTTTTCAATGATGAACATGATCATCATTATGAGCATGAACATCATCATCATCATGAAGGGGAGCATCATCATGGTTATGGTTATGATTATCCCAAACCAGCGCAACCATTTGAATTGCCAAAACCTACATATTTGCCACCCGCACCTCCTAAGCCTACTTACTTACCACCTGAAGAACCTAAACCCACCTACTTACCACCCAAGCCAGTGCCCACTTACTTGCCACCAAAAACAACTACGACCACTACTACAACTACCACCACAACAACAACACCTAAACCCACTACACCACCACCAACCTATTTACCCCCACCACCACCAAAGCCCACCTATTTACCTCCTCCACCACCACCAAAACCTAGCTACTTGCCACCTACTACCACCACAACTACTACAACACCTCGTCCTGAAACACCTAAACCTACGTACTTGCCTCCTCCACCACCACAACCCTCTTACTTGCCTCCTGCTGCCCATCCCACCTTCAAAATTCCAATTCCCTCATATGCTGCACCTTTGGAGGAAATTTCGGAAGATCTACATCAAGATGGTTACCATTATGATGCTCCTGCTCAACAATTTATCTTCTAAAGTATTTCAGTTATTAGATTTAAGTGAAGACTGAGTATTAGAACAATTTGTTCTATTATAATTTGGAATTTTGAAAATTTTTTGCTAAAAAGAAAGAAACGGAATTTATCACTACTTTAGTTTTTTTGTGAAAAATGTTTTATGTTTTGCAATTTAAAAAAATAAAAAATAAACGGAAAAAATTTAAAAAAATTAAAAAAAAAAATTTATACTAGATATTTTTGACTATAACTACGCAATTCGAATCTGCACGCGAATACGATTCAGGTTTCAGGAGCTCAAAGTTAATGAAGAAAATCTACGCCAGAGACTGAAAGTGAGCACTAATTTTGGAGAAAAAAAATCCCCAAAAAGGCATGCTGCTCTAAAAATGGCTTACATGAGTCTTTTAAATTAATAATAAAACGAAAAAATGCATCATGTTCTATTACATTTCAACGCTAAGTCGTCAAACATATTTGAACGATGCGTGACGTGTAAAAGTAATATTTGTACAATATGGAGCCACCTTATATCAATGTATTAAAAGAGTAAACAACAAATCTTATCTATATGTATAATTTGCACGTTTTCTCTACCAGAGCTTTCTGAAGCTCCCAGGTGATGTAGAAAATTAAAACTCGGCTTATTTATATAGTCAAGTTTACTTCTTTCTATCAGTAAGCGGAGTTACACGGATTTATGTAAAATTTTCTAAGCGGATTTATATATAATTTCCTAAGATTGTTTTCTCTTTCAAGAGCTTTCTGAATCTTGCAGATGACGTAGAAATTTTAAATTCAGGTGACTTATTGTACTACTCTTCTTTACTTATAAGCTAGACTCGGCTTACTTATAAGCTATTCGTCCTACAAATCCTAACGGAGCCAGATTCTGAAATTTCTCTTAGGGTGCGGAGATACGCGGATTTATATATAATTTCCTAGCCAACAGCTGATCAAATTTTTCAAATCATTTGGTTTGCCCGATTGCTGAGGCCAGTCAAAGAAAAATGTACAAAAAAAATTTTTAATTTTTATTTTGAGCTTATTTCAGGGTAATAAAAAAGCTTAGCAGAGGCTTAGCGAAAGAACAATGATTTCATAGCCCAAAAAGTATCTATCTTCGAGTTAAATTTGAATATGTTCTAATTTATTTTTTCAAATAATTAAAAAAAAAATTAGAATTAAAAAAATACCTTCTATTTATCATTTGGACTTAACATAATACGAAAAAGGCTGCTTCCAACAGCAATTTTTTGTTTTAGCATTTGAAGATTATTTCGTCTTCCAATTCGTTATAAACGAATAAAGAGCAAGCGTTTTACCAAAACATTTTCTCATATTTAAAATTCAGAAAAAAGTAACCAAAATATGAAAGTTTGTAATATTTTTAAAACCGATTAACCGACACAAAAAATCGGATAACCCAAATTGAACATTTCAAATTAACTGGTTCGCGAAAAACCGAAATTAGAAGAAAAAACCGAGTTTTTGGTTAACCGATTTATAAACTTCAACGTGACAGAAATATTGCGAAAAGATGGACAAATTTAGGGATGTAGTACGGATACAGAAGTCAGTATCGCAGGATCATACGAATGGTTTCTGTACGCTGAAACGTCCTGATTGGAGTAACACTGAATTTCCTAAGGAAATATGTGAACTTCTTTTGGAGACTCTTTTTCCGGGTTCTATGCCGATACAATTTTCCAACTGGTCAATATCATTGACCATAAGGAATTGAAGCTAGGGGGTAGGATATTTGGATAGGAACGGATAAAATGTGCGTTTTATAAATTTAGCCCATTCAAATCACTTTAACAATTGCCAAAATCATTTAGGTAATAAGTCTTACGCATTCTTCCTAAAAACTATGAAAAAACTATTGGACACTTACTTTAGGGATGTTTATTTATCAAAGTGTCCCATACGCCGCTTTCAGTTTGTCTATCAGCAAGTCCGATCCACGGTTGCGGCCATTCATCATTGAAAAATGATGAATTGGAAAAACTCTGGGTGCTAGGAATGTGGCCCTCTGTGTGTTTATCGACATTCAAGGAGCTTTCAATAATACATCATATAATGCGATAAATATGTCTCTACATACAAAACATGTTCAAGATATCATAAGGAACTGGACACGAGAGATGCTTACATCCGGAGTAATTAAGTTTGATCGGCCACCAGGTCCACAAGGTGATGTTTTATCGCCCATTTTGTAGTTTTCGATGAGCTTCTGCACTTATGGCTATGCCGACGATTTTGTAATAAGTATTACTGGATGAGACGACATAATCAGATGGGATAGGATTCAGTACGCTCTTAATATTGTTTATGACTGGTGCAGAGAAAGAGGACTGACCATAAACCCATCATAGTCTATTCTTATATGTTTCACTAGACTTAAGTAGACTTTGAGACTTAAAGAGCAGTTAATTATTAAACCACTCAACCATCAAGTTCTCGAATGAGGTGAAATTCTTGGGGATCATTCTTGGTAAGACGCTAATGTTGAATAACCATATGTTCTATATTACCAATAAAGTAATAAGGGCACTTTATACCTATCAACGTCTTTTTGGTAGAACATCGGGTCTGAAACCAAAAATGATTTACTGGAAATTTATTACCATAATTAGACAAACACAAACCTATTCCGCTTCGGCATAGTGGTCTAAACCCGCTCAGGTTACTTCGAGAAATTTACTCGACAAGGTCGCTATCTTGGCCCTGGGTCTATTTTACAAATTATTTCATTAAACATTTCAGTGAAGTAGGAAGCTTGTAAATGTATAGTGAGATTGCCTGGAATAGCACACTTTAAGACTATAGCTTGGTAGTACACTTGCGGATTTCAAGCTCTTCTATTAGGGTAAATGACTATATGCCACCTTTCCCTATGTTTCAGAAGAATTTCCATGTCCTCATACCTTAAAGAGACCGGTGGTCCAACATTGACTGGTGGAACACAAATTCCGATCAGATCTGGTTTACTGACGGCTTCAAACAGATAAACAGTGACATTGGGGCGGTTATTTTTGGCGAAAATTTTCAAATTGCTCTACCCATGGGTAAATACCCTTCGATTTTCCAGCTGGCAATTTACGCCACCCTCATTCGTGCCAAAGAGTATTTGAAGAGAGGGACGTGGGGTTTAAGAATATTTTTAATGTAGGATAGTCAAGCTTTATCCTCCAATGAAGTTACGTGTAACTTCTTTGAACATAATAGGTACGAGCAACACTCTATCACTACGTTGTATTCCCGGCTATGAGGGATATGATGACAATGGAAGAGCCGATTTTCTAGCCAACAGAGACGTGGCCTGAGGCCTTCTTTGGCATTGTCTCGGGATATACTAAGGAAAAAATAGGATTGTGTGTTGCGTCTGAGTTCATTAAGTATTAGGAAACCACAATTGGTCTCAAACATGCTAATCGACTCATTACGCTTTCCAGTAGTAAGTCCCAAAATTTACTATTGTTAAATAAAAACAATCTAAGAATAGCAACGGTATTCTCGTCTGGACACTGTCGCCTTCGATATTACCAATATATATTGGGAAACGTTAGAACAAAAACCTGTGCTATGTGACAGAATGAGATATCTAGGGGCCATCTTAATGACTCCACATGAAGTTCATGGCTTCTTACCATCCAGGGTAATCAATTTCATTAGAAAACTGAACCTGGTATGGTGAAAATCATTGGCTGAATAAAAGATCTGATTGGCTCGCAGTGCGCATAGCTATTTCTATCTACTCTAATCTGCATCCAGCATACTCCGGTAAATATTTACTGCGTTTTTAAATAGTACATTTTGACTTCAAGTTATCATATTGTCACCACTCATTCTCTCCTAATTACATAAATTCATAAGGATTTTATATTTTTCATAGGAACTAGTCCAGAATATATATATATATATATATATATATATATATATATAATAGATTTTGTTTAGCTCGAGGCCAGTTTTTTTTTAATATATAATTCCATTTTTTTTATCTCTCTGATACCATTTCTAAGATACTAAAACAACAAAAAAAAAAAAACATTTATGGACTACTACTTTTAAATGGAAATCGTCACATACATTTTAACCTTAGAAGATAATTATCGTCCCCCCTTAAAACCAACACCATTAACTGCCTCTGCTTTTAAAAGCTTATTATCTATTATTATACTATACTTATGTAATACTCGTGGTGTATGTGCGTTACTTAAATTTAGCATTTATCAATCATTATCGGTGTTGCCAGTTTAGACTTTTTAAGGCTAAATCTAGCCTTCTTATTTCGTTTTAATCCTCAAAATTATCTTTTTAGCTTCTAACTTTTTCCTAACCTTTCTTGATTTTTAAAATTGCCTTAAGGCTAAAATCATTCATTTAAGTATTTTTGAATATTTAATAAAAAATTTCGCATGCAGTGCTTCATTATCCAAATAAAAATGCCTTAACCAATTTTTTGTTGTTACTAATCGATAATTAAAATTATTTTTTAATATACTTCATCAATAATACAAACTATTTATAGAAATTATTTAAAAAAATATCTTACTAATTAGAAAAATCACCCAAAAATTTGACAATACTTAATCAAAAAGGAATATAAGTAGTTGAAAAATTATGAAAAATCACTTGAAAACATTGGGTCATTTTTCATGAAATCTAATCTCAATTTGTATGAAAATTTTTTGTGCGATTTTCCATTGAGTTATTTTGCTGGATGTTATTTGAATTTTTTATTTCTTTTGGGTAAGTTTTGATTTGGATTACTTTTCTTTTATTTGGATCATTTTGCTGGCAGCCGTTTTTTATAAATTTATTACAATTTCTTTAGAAAAATTTCAAAAACTGATAACGAGAAAAAATATGTTTTTAAATTAAAAAAAATTATATCTTTCCTCTTATTTTTTTGGGGCATTTAGCGCTTTCTGACAATTTTTCAAGTTTAATTTAGCCTCTTTTTTTCTTATCTACAATTCATTAAAATTAACATCAAAATGGAACACAGATATTTATAAGAAAACGGCACATAATTAGAAAAGTTTTACTTCTATATTTTCTTTATAATTATGATCTTATTTATACATAATTCAACAAATTTTTCAATACAAGCCAGTTTATTATTAAACAAATAAAATTAACAATAAAAAATAACAATTCTTCCTAAAAAGCCTTAGCCCTTCAGAACTTTGAAGGTTTCTTTAAAGTAATGAAAGTTGTTCTAGTTATAATAAAGGTGTTGATAAAGTTGTTGTTGTAGTATTTTTATGTTGTAATACAATGATTTTTGAAAAGTGATATTTAATAATTTTTTTTTACATTTTGTCAATTTCATTGAAGGTTATTGTGTGTTTTTTTTTTTTTTTTTTTTTTTTTATTTGACTCTTTGTATTATATGTAGGAATGAATAAATATACACTCTAAAAAAATGTATGTAAAATAACTACTATCAAAAATGTAAATTATCATTTAAAATTGCATATAGTGCGTAAATAGGGCTTTTGATTTCCCGACATTTTTCGGTATCGGGATATTAATAAAGACATTTCCGGAAAAAAATAGTTTTTAATAAATGTTTCTTTTTGGTAACAAATAAGATATACATATATACATATACATTTATATTCACAAACAAATTTTAAATTTTAGATACAAAATTTGTATGAAAAACTTATCTTAAAAGGCCATTTTAAATTTAAAATTGTTTGTGAATACCGGTGTTAATATTTTCAAAATGCTTACTTAGAAATTCATTGTTACAGTAAAAAAATATAATCATACCTACATCTATTAAAAACGAAAAAAACTAAATGTTTTTGTATTTAAGTATTTAAGTATATATGTATTTAAATATCTGGTTATTCATCATCCACAATAAAAACTTAAAGAAATAATCCAGGATATCGTTCATCATAACCAAAGAACATTTTTTAAGAAACCTTAAATAAGCATGTTTTTGAGAATAATGTTTTTTTTTTTTTTAATCTCACTTGGACCCCGATCGATTTCTCTAAACATCAATTTTTTTTAGTCTTAAATATAGAAAATTGTTGAAGGCGAAAGATCAGAATAAAACAAGTAAGAAAGATTTAGTCGGTCAAGCCCGACCACATGAAATTCCACACCATTGCTTATGTCCATCGAACTTCGTGGAGGGGTTTTATATTAGACATGTGGACAATTGTGGACCGATACATTTACTAAATGTAAAATAAAATGTACGAACACAGGATATTACGTTAATACTAAATTATGTATTTAAGCACTTTAGGATGACACCCGAAAGTGGGTTTATATGGGAGCTATGGTAAATTATGGAGCGATCCTCATCAAATTTGTCATTATGATTTCTACTTATATAAAACTTATTTGTATCGAATATAAACTCGATACTAACATGTGTATGTGGTTTGGCTTTGGTCAATTATGGACCGATCATAGCCAATTTCAATAGGGGTCGTTCTTGTGTCATGAAAGTCCTACGTGCCAAATTTTCATTGAATTATCTTTAAAAGTGTGACCTGTTCTTTGTCCACAAAGTTTAAATGGACAGCCATCCTACCGTCCAGCCAGACGGACGGACATCGTTAGATCGACTCAAAAAGTGATTCTGAGTCGATTGGTATTCCTTAAGGTGGATGTCGGATGATTTTTTCTATGCGTTACAAACGTCAACAAAAACGCATAATTCCTCAACCTCCTATGGTAGTGTAGGGTACAAAAATCAATCATGTAACATTGGCGGGCTTTTATAATTTTTGTGTTCTAATAAAGGTGGTATCAAACATAAAAAAAAATCATTAAACATAGAGAAATTTCAAATATTCAAATAATTTTGTCATTTCAGTATTTCATAATTCGGAAATTATTTTTTTGTTTTTGGTATTTTAATAAATTCTTTATAGTTAATTACAGCCAACTCTGTGTAAAGCAAAAAATCTCGAGAATCGGGAAGTGAAATATTGACAAAAATCCCGTGAAATTTGTCCCAGGAATGTTCTTGATAAAAACTCTATGTGTAAATTTAAATGCAATATGTTTATAGAAATGAATCACACATTTTTGTATGCAAAAGTACTTACAAAATACCGTTGCGAAATAATAATAGATTCACCCATAGAAACCTATTTCTTCGTTCACAATATAATAATAATACTGGTAATATATATATATATATGACTTCGTCAAGAAGATGCTTAATCCAAATTGTTTTTGCCATATTTGTGGTAAATATATATTTGATAAATACCGAAAACCTTTATCGGACTTTGTGAAAACTGCGTATCATCAATATTACTTTGAAATAAAATTTTTTCATGCCAGAAATGTGTGATATATCTACTGTTATGATTCAGTAGAAAAACAGTTGCAATAATTATAATAACAAGGTGGGTAGACAAAGTTCCCGTGTGTCATGTGTCTTTGGGACAGATGTGAAAAACAATACCATTGGTCACAAAAAGTTTGGCTAGTGCGGGAAGAGCTATAAGTTGGTACCAAAAATTTTATAAACGTGCCTTTAGTTAGCCGAGACCGCATAATACTTCCAGCACTTCATATTAAACTCGTTATAATGAAACAGTTTGTGACAAAAGTGGCGAATTTTTCAATTTTCTTTCACTCAAGTTTACAGTATTAAAATTGAAAGCTGTTATTTTTGATGGACTAGAGATTAGGCAACTAGTGGAAGATCCTAATAGTATTATATCAATGACTAAAGTCGAATCCAAGGCTTGGAATTCATTTGTTTTTGTTATGAGTAATTTTCTGGGTAAAAAGAAATCTGACGACCATATCAATCTTGTTGACTGCATGCTATCGAACTTGTAAAAGCTAGGGTGCAACATTTAGATCGATTTCCACAAAATGTGGGTGATTTTAGTAAGGAGCAGAATGAAAGATTTCATCAGGATCATCGTACAATGGAAGAGCGTTATCAGGCAAGGTGGGACTCACATATGATGGCAGACAATTCCTGGAGTTTGCAACGAGATATACTTAAAGTCATTCATTCAAGGAAATCTTATAAAAAATCATTTAATAGTGTTTGATAGAAATTTTGTTAGCATATATATAAAGTTTTTGTCGAAATAATATAACTGTATATTTCAAAAAGTAAAGCTGTTAGCAATCTCCCAATATTTTTTCATAGTCAGGGCGTTACCATTACTTTTGCCAACAATTAATTTCATAAAAACAATTTTTTACACAGTCTCCACAAAAAAGTTTTCATGAAATCAATTATTAAGAAAAGTAATTGTAAAATATTGTTAAATAATTAAATGTCAATTTTATTTACATTCCAATTTCAATTTTACGTGAAAATTTCTTTACAATCACAATGAACCTATCATTATTTCGCTCTCATAAATAAAAAAAAAAAAAAACTGAAAGTATTTAATACAGAAAAAATTCAAAGAAATTTTGTAATAAAATTTATAACTTTGTACTGCATAACACTGAAGTTAGAAAAAAAATATACATATTCATTTTGAACGAAAAAAAAACATATATTTTTATGGGTGAACCTATCATTATTTTGGTGACTGTGTTGTATCCTGAATATTTGTAAACATGTTGAAAAACTAATAAACATTCCAATTTTATAATTCAATATTTTGTGTATAAAATACATATTCTGAATTTAAAATGTCAAAATTTTGTTAACAATATATAAAAAAGCAGCAAAAAAATTAAATCAGAAATAATTCTCAAAAAAACCAAAAAAATTTTTTTATATTGTCAAAAAATAATTTTTATATTTTGTGATATATTTGAAAGAAGCAATGATTTGAAATTGCAAAAAAAAATAGCCTGTCGAATCAGCTAATCAAAAATATATTCAATAAGTCCAGATAAAAAAAGCGTAAAGGAATAAGAAAGAAAATAATTTGGATTTGTTTTAGAATGAGATGGCTAAAATAACATAATATGAATATTTGATGTGCTAAAAGATTATGTGATTAAAATTCTTTTCAATAAATAATCTAAAAATAAATATGTCGCAATCATTTTTTTTATTTACAAACATTTATGTACATTTTTGACGTTTAGTTCTAAACAGTTTAAATATATCTTCCATAGAATAGTTGTATTCTATGATATCTTCCATATTATAATTTTTTTAAATACGAAATCGATATATTTACATAAAATTGGTATGTTGCTATACATTTTTTAAGCAAATAAAATAAAAATTGTGTAAACATTTGAAATTAAACACAGCAAGTTACCTACTTTAAATGGAGTAAATTTACATGAAATTTTATTAGAGTGTATTTATATATATATATATATATAAGGTATAAGCTTTTTTATAACTAGTTAAGAATCTTTAACAAATCTATTGTTGTTGGTTTAAATTAGTTTATGTTTTATTTGTTTATTTTCCTATGGATTTAATTAATGTGATTTAATCAACCTTTTTTAAGTCGTTGAAGACCGTAATTAATTATGTCAAACAAATGTTTGTGTCTTAAATCTATTGTTTAGAGGTGCCACAATGTGAGGGATCATTATACGGTACATTTTATAGACATTATGCGGTACATTTTATAGACCGCACAATTAATTTTGTGAAGAGCTTTGGGGTTAGGCTTTTGTTTAAAAGTTTAACAAAAATTTATGAGGCATATGTTTTATATATCAATATGTTTGGAATATTGAATTCTGTTAAAAATTATCAAAATAGATGTAGAGGTGAAAATCTTTTCCACTTTGCTTATTTTTGCACAAATCGCCTTGAGACATTTTCGAAACAATAAAAATTTTCCAAAAAGATGCATTTTGCAAAAACTTACATCAATTTTCAAATTGAATGAATTATTATTTTTTTTAAGCAAAAAATATGCTATATTTATAGTAGATCTCAGGTTTCCTATTATAATTATGGTAAAAATCCATAAAGGGTGGTCCGAAGTGCTTTTTGTTATTTTCAAAATGCAATAACCCAGAAACTAATAAATGTATTATCACATTTCTTTCACAACCCAACTAATATAAATCCAAGTAATATGTGTAAAATATTATAATTACTGATTGGAATCGATTTTTAGTTATATCAAAAATAAGAATTTAATTTAAAATGGAGCCAATTATAATTTAATTTTAAATCCTATACCCATGAGCTGTATAGGATTTACAAAAGTTTTGATTTTGTTTGCTCCACCGACAGTTTATGGTAGATGGGGCTAAAAAATAATATGTGCGTAAAATTATTAAAATAAAATTTTAATAATTTTATTTCAATAACTTTATAAATTTGGTAAATATGCTTTCTAATTTTGCGTAGATGGACCAAAATCTGAATTTGGGGTATCGGTTTTTACTTATTATACAAACATTGGTATAAAATGCAGTGTGTATTTTTAGATTGTTATCGTATTAAACAGTCACTCGAAATTTAGGTGTTTTCGATTAATCAAAAATTATAAAAATTGTCATATTAATATTTATACACATAAACACCTTTTTTGCTGGTACCTTAAAAAGTCGGTGATATACATTAAGAACAGATAACATTTTTCACAATATCTTGCAAATAAATAAACACTTATGTTCCAAATAACTAACAAATTTATTTGTATGAGTAAGATTTATAGTATAACGGAATTCAGTTTTGTTTCGATTCCATTTGAAATATTTTGTATCTATTATTGCTGTATTCTTTCAGCAAGAACCAAATGTGTAATTTATTTTATAATTAACCTCTACTGAGTGTATACAACATTATAAAGATTAATTTAAAGTAAATGATCATATTTCCATAACGCCTTGTTTTTAACATTTAAAATATAATTTTTTCATCCCAGCTTCAATATCTTTATCAAGAAGTATATTATATTTATTTACTTAAATATCAAAATTATAAACTAAGTTACTTCTTTTCTTCTTCATCATAAACTTATATCTCGTCGATTTTTAATTTTTGTTTAATCAGCAACACCTATATTTCGAGTCACTCTTTGATCCAATAACAATCTAAAAATACTCGCTATAATGATCCAAAAATGCGTGCCACACCCTGCATTTAAAGCCAATATTTGTATAATAAGTAAAAAATCGATACCACAAACTCAGATTTTGGTTCATCTACGCTAAAGTAGAAAGCATATGTGTCAAATTTTATATATTTATAAAAGCTGCAAATCCTACTCTACCAAATAATAAAAACCGTTGCAGTTTAGATTCATATTAAAACGAGGGCCTTTTTAAAAAAAGTTCATGTATAAATTTTTACTTTGATTGCTTATTACATCACAACAGGTCATAGTAAGCATAAACACTATATGTAAAAAATTTCTGTTGTTGGTTCTGAATAAAAAAATTTATATAGCTTTTTCGTAAAATGTTAAATAAAAGAGTTATAGCACAACTAATGTTTTAGTTACTTTTAACACCTTTTTTAGGAAAAAAGTCAAAGTCGGCTGATCGGTTTACGACCAATCGACCCAATTTTTGCACACATATTAGTTTCTTATCCCCATCTACCAATAGCTACCGGTGGAGCAAACAAAATAAAAAATTTTATATTCATGGGTAGTCTGGTGTACATTTGGGAGAAAGAATTATATATTTTAAATTTGCAATAAATTTGATTAACAAATTGTATATTTGACTAATTGATTATTCAAGTTTATAGAATTTTGTAGAATTTTTTATATTTTTTCACCGATATTTTTTGGAAATTAAGACTTACGAAATATTTTTGCACAAAATTGAACTAAATAAAATTCACGTGTTCACTATAAGTAATTTAGTGATTAAGAGTAAATTAATTTAAAAGGTGTAAAAGGTGAAATAATGATATATTATCATAGGAATGCCTTCTATATATTGAACATAATTGATCAATAAATTATAAGGTATTGAAAAACCTGATGCACAGATTTTATTCAGAACATAATAGCCCAAGTTTTTATGTTATTTAGAGAAATTCTAGTCTAAAGATATATTTCGACATAATTTTTTAAATTACTTAAAAGGCTATTATCCTTTCGGTTGGTGGTATGTTACGGATATTTTTAAATGCGTTTATAGGAATATGCACCAGTATATATATATATATATATATATATATATATATATATATATATATATTTAAAAATTTTTAGTATTAATTTAATTAAAAATTTATCTAGTTTTTGTTTAATAGTGGTTTAAGTTTAAAGTTTTAAATCTCTATTTCTCATTTTTGTTTTTTAATTATATTTAAAATTTTTATTAAAATTTATATTAAAATTTATATTAAAATATAGATATATATGTCCTCGTACTATTTATTACAAAATTTATTTAGTTTAATTTTATTTAAAATTTTAATATCGTTGTTTAGTTAACATACAGGTTATATTGTAATGGTATTTGAAATTAAAGTTTAATCTTAGCTTAATTAAACAAATAAATTTAATCTTGCTAGTTCTAGTTCTATTTTAATCCTGTTTTTATTTAAATTAAAATTTAATCGCGGTTTAAATTGAAATTTAATTTAATTTAATTCATTAATTTATCTTTTTTTTGATTAATCAAAATTTAATTGCAGTTTAATTCAAAATTTAATTTTATAGCTTTTTTTAATTATTGTTTTAATTAAATTTTTGGATTAAATTTAATCTTGTTGTAATTTATATATCCAAAATTAGTTTGGATTAATGTTTATTTTTAATAAAATTTGAGATATGACTTTCTTTTAGTTCTAGTTTAATCCTGCATTTATTTTAATTAAAATTTAATCGCAGTTTAAATTGAAGTTGAATTTAAGTTTCTTTTTTTCTTGATTAATCAAAACGCTGTTTAACTTAAAATTTAATTTTATAGCTTTTTTTTAATTGTTTTAATTAAATTTTTGAATTAAATTATCTAAAAATAAACTGGATTAAAGTTTATTTTTAATTAAATTTGAGAGTTGATTTTAAACATGGTTTAACTTATAATTTAAATCTAATCATAAGTTCATTTAATTTTTAAATTAATCTTAGTTTAATTTTGAATTGAAGTTTAATTCAGCTCAATTTGTCTTTTGATTTAAATTTAATAACAATTTAATTTATAAATTAATCTTTACCCCGTTTTATGTAACATTAAAAATATTAAGAATTTATGCCAATTTAAAGTTAAATGGGAGTAAAGTTAAAACCTTGTTTAATTTAAAATTAAAAAGTAATTCTGATTTACTTTTAAATTATATATATATATATATATATATATATATATATATATATATATATATATATATATATATATATATATATATATATATATATATATAGTGCTTTTTCCACTATGTATGATATGTTTACCAGTAAATATGTAAAAAATTACTTCAATTACTTCAAGGATTAAATTTCTCTTTTCTGGCCTGGAATTTTTTGCGATTTACCCAATAAGTTTTAAAATAAAATGTCTAAAAATTATTTAAAAATACGCTGAAATTCTATATAATTTTCTCAATTATGCTGAAATTTTTTTTGGTTATCTCAATTCGATAACAAGAAAAAAATTATTAAAATCAAAATTTCAAAATGGGTCTCTAGAAATGTAGTTTGTTGCCAAGAAAATAACATTAGATATTAATTATTTATTATTATTATTTTTTTTTTGTTTATTTTGTTAAAAAAGTTGAATAGCTTTTGACAGTTTTTGAAAGGATATACCATTTTCTGAAGGACTATAGCTAAAAAAACGGTTAACAGTAATTTGAAAAATTTCTGAACGTGTAGGGTACATTCAGCAGTGTTCAAAAATGATATATTTTTAATGAAAAGTCAAACTTTTTGAGTCTGTAAGAAAATGAATTGTTGATTTTGTAATTCAGCGAATTAAATTAGATAAATTTAGTCACAATATTGCAAGGATACTTATATTTTTAATAATAAAATTTTTACTTAAAAAAAATGTATAGCAAAATTTTATATATTTATGTCATATTTAAATTTTTCCATTCCTTATTAAAGATATACATAAAAATGATTCCAATATCGATAACCCTTACGAAAATATTTTTAGAGTGAACTATTTATAATAATTTCTTAAAATAATTTTTTACATTTTATTCTTTATTTTAAGAAAAGTGTTTTATACTTTTTTTACTAACTGAACTATGTATACATCATTTGAAAGAAGACATAATTTTCTATCCATTGATATATAATATGTTAATGTTTATCTTCACCTACCTAATCTTTAATAGTCCTAAAGCACCTTACCATCGCAAATTTGCTCTAATATTTGCTTTTTCTATCAATTTCAATCAATAAACTAAATTTGGGTATGTAAACATTTTCATTCTTAAAATATTTTTAAGTAATAAAATTTCCTATTAAAAAGAGAATTTTACCTGTTTCCAGATTATAATTAGTTTTTTAATAGGTCCAGGTAATCAATATATCCTAATTACACAGTTATATCAAGCACTAGAAACATTTCGGTTTCTCTGCACCACCACTCATATATAACCCGCTGAAGACCATCGAAAAAATTCTCCAAGAATTTCGTAGGTTTTTATATAATTTTCTAAGTAATATATTCTAGTAATAGGTGTTTTTTAGACAAGATGTGTGGCAAGTTGGAGACTGCCCTAGAAGTCTTTAAAGTTGTGAAAATCAAGAATTTCTCAATTAACCCTCATTAAACCATGGAAAAATGCAGGGTGAGGAGTGGGTGTAGAGGCGATATTTTTATTGAATATAACTAAAATAAATAAAAGTACAAATTTAAATAACAAAGTCAACAAAAGAGTAGAAAAAAATTCCGTGTAATTTTTATTCCTTAAAATATATATAGTATAGAAAGTTAAATGATTCACGTCACACTTTTAATACATTGACGACCAAAGAAAATATGCTTCTCTGAGGAGTTTTTAAGTTGTATAATTTTCTAGATAATAATTAGAGCAAATTTGTCATTCATGTTCTACAGAGAATAAATAGTGCTATAAAAATGTAATACCAGGCATGTATCCAACTTGCCCTGCTAGCAGTTAAAAATCTCTAAAGTTGTAAAAATCACCGAAAATATGGAAAAAAGCGGGAAGCATTTAAACCAAGATTTATATGTTATTGAGGGACAATATCATGGCAAATGGAAACCTACTGTCAGATGCTTCTTAGTATGAGAAAAAATTAAAAATAGTACTTTCTTAAAATTAAGTAAAAAACGAGAAAGAAAGATATAGTAGACCAAAACCGACTATATGATACCCTACACCATTGTGTACGAGCATAAAAATTCGGGAAGAGTACTTATATAACACCTTTGCCCAATTTTACTAAATATCAAATAAAATATACAAATACAGAATAATACTAACATCTAGATGGTGATCAATTGTGGACCGATCTTCATAAAATTTGGTATAAAGATAGATACTTGTACAGAACTTCTTTGCACCGAATTTTATTAAAATATTCTTATTTTTAAGGTATTTTTGAGTGTTTAAACTCTATTCTGGAGAGACATTTTTATGGGGGCTATGTGATACAATCGACCGATCACAACCAATTCCAATAGGCTTCATCCTTGTATCATAAAAGTCCCACGTGCTAAATTTCATTGAGGTATCTTTAAAATTGCGACCTGTACTTTGTGCATGGACTTTTTACATGGACAGTCAGCCAGACGGACGGCGGACATCGTTAGATCGATATAAAAACTGATTTGAGGCGGGTGTTAGATAACTTTTTCTATGCGTTACAAACATTAGGACACCTATGGTGGTGTAGGGTATAAATGTTTACATATATGTTTGTACATATATATTTTTGAATTAAATTGAAAATAAATCATATTTCTTAAAATTGTGACGTGATGGTATTGCTTTATTTTACTTTCTAAACTGTAACCAGCACAGGGAGTAATAACTACGTAGAATTATTTTTTCTCTTTTGCTAACTTTGTTGTTCACAATTTGGATTTTAATGTTTTTCGGGGGTGGCGCAAAACAAAATAAATTATTAAAAACAGTGACAGATGGTCCCAATGAATTAACTAATTTTTTAATTGAATTCCAATGAAAAATTAAAATTTTCGACGGCTGACGGTGTGAGCCCACCAAATCGACGGCGGTTGATTAACTGCCCGTTTTTATAACACGAACGCAAAAACGACTCGTCTAACTTACATTTAAAACAAAAACAAATTTTGAAATTTTGTTGTTGTTTTAAATGTAAGTTAGACGAGTCGTTTTTGCACTCGTGTTATAAAAACAGGCAGTAAGTACACAATTAATAGACTTTGAGACGGTTGGCTTGTTTCTCTGTTTTGATATCCACTCATATTCTGTCAGCCTGATTTTAATAATTTGATTATTCTTGAGATCTACAGTCATATGTTAGTTATATCGAATATACATTTTCTCTCTACACACAGTCCTTATTCCTTATTTTTAATTGATTTAATGACTGTTAATTAAGAAATTATTAATTTTGACAACCTTAAAGACTTCTAAGGGCTATGTCGACCAAGTTAGAGATATGACTTGTACCATATTTTTGTAGCACCATTTCTTGTCTATAAAACATGAATGACTTATTTGCTCCACCTAGAAAATTATATAACCATAAAACTCCTGAAAGAATTTACAAAATAAATTGAACTTTTCGAAAAAATAACCGATTTTAAAAAGATATCACAGCTTTCCCCAAGGAAATAACAATCTTCAAGAAATTTACTAATTTAAAAAAAAAAGAACAAATTTCGAAAAGTACCTACTATATTTTAAGGAGAGCAATTTAAGAAAAGGAATTAAATTAAAAATAGCAGGAAATTGGAACATTAACGTTAATAGTTAGTTAGAAAAATTTACTTTAATTTAAAAAAGGTACAGATTTCTCAAAAGTACCAATTGAGAAAAAAAAAGACCGATTACAAAAAAAAAAAAAAAAAAAAAAAAAAAAAACATGGAAACAATATATTTTTTAAGGATAGCACAAAAGTAAAATACTCCTAATTGATTTCAACTCGTTTTGAGTTTGAAATAGTTATTATTCATATCGAAAATCTTGCTTCAAATAAAACTATGAATTTTAAAAGACCTCTATTTTCATAATCTTCAAAATGACCCTATTTTTAAATGTTTAATCTATTTTGTTGCAAGTATTTCTGGTAAATATATATTTAAAACTAGTCGTTATCCATTTTTCCAGTTAAATCGTTTTGGAGTAAGATCCACTTTAACAAGAAATAAATCGTAAGCTTTATAAGAAGTTTTATAGGAATTAAATACAATTAAAATTTTTAATTTTTTTTTTTTTTTTTTGAGATCAGTCTAAATGTTGCTAGAGTTAAGAGATTTTGCGTGTATGTTAGAGTGTGTCAAATTGTTCTGGTGATAAATAAGCGAAAGGCGTACAAAATTAAATCAATGCAAAATTTTAAGAAAATTATTTTAAGCAACTAGGGGTTTAAAATTATACCCAACTCCCTACCAGCGATTGAAAAATCATAGGTCCCATGTATTTAGGCCGAGAAAAAGTTAAATCTTTTCCCGAAATGGGTCCCGCAAATTCGCAATTTTAAGCTTGTTATAAAGAAATATTTTTAAATTTTTTAAAATTTTTTTTTAATTTAAAATATTTTTAAATTTTTCACCATGACATTTTGGTTTTACAGAGTATTATTTAGTTCATTTTTGTGAATTTTTATATCTCTCGGCGGGTGCTAGGCTATGATTCTAGATTCATAGTTTCTTTGGGAAGTTTTCTTAGTATTCTTACTAGATTACATTTTTGCTATACGCCTTTTAAATGAATTGCTTTTACACGTATAAATTTGATTTATGACATTTATATTTTAAATGAATCAAATGACCATTGGATCAATTTATTTGACTAATTTTAAAGTGTGTTACATTTTCATTTCACACGCCTACTTAAAAAAGGTAGCACATGTCAGTTCAGCTTACCATATTTATTAATATTTAAATAAATTTAACAAATCACATTAACATAAATGACTTTTGAGAATCATTAAAATAGATACACATCAGCATAAAAACACCTTTAGCTTTTAAAACAAATAATAATTTGATTTATGTATTTACTTTTGTATTTTTTTTTTTTTTTTTTTTTTTTTTTTTGTTTTTAAATCAAGTTATCAAATTAGTATGGAAATTAATGTTTTATTTCGAAAACTATTATGCAATACAGATAATAAAGGCCTGCATTATTTTTAACAGCTCTGATAACAAAAGCACATATTTTAGAACTAAAAATACTTAAGCTCTTAAAAAAAACATAAAAACAAACTTCCTTTAACTGATTCAACCTACAACGTTTAGTTAGAATTCTAATTTAGCTACTTGTTCAGTAATCCAGAAATGATTGTCTGCTTTAAGAAATAAGAAAAAAAATACTCCAGATTTATTATTTGATTTAATTATGAGTTATTTAAAATATATTATGGCGCCTCCTACACCATGAGATTTTATAATTTGTTTCTACGTAATTAAAAAAAAAATTTTTGTTTTTTAAATAGTTAGAAATTATGACATTAATTCTTTAAAAAAAATTATGAGATTGTTGTATGTAGCTAAGACCTTGCTTATGATGTTCTTAACTTGTATGAATAATTTAAGATTTCGATTCTTTGTTGTTATTAAAAAATGTTTAGTGTCGTGTTTTTTTTACTTGCTTTTATTATTATATTTTTATTAATCTTTTAATTGTTATATAATTAATTATTGTAGTATTTATTTTCAAATAATTCCTACAAGATTTTTAATGTTTCAGATACTTCTACCGGTATTATTTCTAATAAAGATTTATTAATATTTTAAAGACAAAGAATTTGCATAATAATTTTAAGTACTTGTAAGCTGTAGGTGTATAAATTATTTCCGTTAATAAAAGAAGGAGTTAGGTTTTTAGATCGTTGATTGAAGTGATGGAAAACATATAGCGAAAGCTTTATACAACATGTGGCTAAATATTGAGTAATTCAATGTTAATATTAGACAGAGAAACTGCACTCTAAAATCAAGTTTATTTTGCTTATTTTTGGCAAAAGTTGTCCTTAGAAATTTAAGTACGATTCGTACTGAGATATACTTAAAACAACTACAAAATGGGATTGATTTAAGAATTAAGAATAAAATAATTTAAGTATGAAAATTCTAATACTAAGTACAAATTGCACTTAAATCACATAATTAATTCTTGAAATTGGAATTAAGTTCCATTTGACTTCAATTAAGAGGAAAATAGTTATATTTATCTGTAAGAGAATATGAGCAGAGTTGTCAGATTTTCTGAGCGTCTGTCGACAAATTGTTAATCAGAAATAGCCAAAAATCGACAAATTAAAATTAACTAAAATATTAAGTGTCGTACAATTTTTAGTACTTAAAATTTTTTATAATTTACAAATGTAAATTCAACTTTAACAAAGACAACGATAATGACAATAGCTAATAATAACACTGTGCTAGTTACAAATTTTAACAAACTTTTGCTAAAAGTCACGCTACTGACAAAGCTTACTCGAGTACGCTGAATTTAATGGCGACAGCCTTTTTTCGAAGTTAGCACTAGTATTCGTGATATTTGGGTTTAAACTTAATTATGGAACTTAATTTTCCTAAACTCTTTTTTAGCCTTTCGAAATGACATATCTCAGAAATGAGCATTTTTAAAAATGGCTAACACTGCTAAATTCAGCGTCGTCGATTTAGTTTAACCCAATGGGTTCCCACATTCTTAAAAAAGTAGTCTCATTTTCGAGCACAGTGTAATTGAATAAAAAAAAATCAAAGTACAACTAAAAAACACTTTTCTGACATATAGCTCGTTTTTAGGTCATCAACTTTTAAAATTTATTATATTTAAAAAAAAAAATAATTAATTCTAACATTATATAACAACATTGGTCCTATAAAATTTATAAATTGTTCCAAAGAATTAATTTATTCATGAAAGTTTATTTCATTGTGCCCGAAATCATTAATATCCTTAATATATTTGAAAGATGATGGAAAACAAATTTTCAAACATTCAATACATAAGTATAGCAAAATATATTTTTTTGGGGATAAAATTTCGTAAACTAAGTTGAAGCTCTTTATAAATTAAGGCTCTTCATTTTGCTAGATAGGCAAATACTGAAAATAGTCGATTTCTAGTAAGAAAATTATACAGTTATTCTTCACAATTGCCTATTTTATCAAATTTTAAATATTAGCCAAACAAATCGTCACCATGTTATATATCGCCAAAAAAAATCGCCATGTCGCCAAACGGAAAATTCAGTTACCAAAAGCAATTAAAAATCGCCACGTTTGACGAAAAATTGCCACATCTGACAGCCCTGAATATGAGTGGAAAGAAATTTACTACTTTTGCTCTCTCTCTATTTGTCTATCGGTTTCTTTCAAGTTTCGTCATGCAATTTTCATTTTATTGTGCGTAATGACGCACAATAACGTTTAAATACTATTTTTGTATTTGTCTTAAATTTTTTAAGTGGTATTTTTTATATTTGTGTCAAATAAGTTTCCGTTTTAAATATCTTTAACCAAATTTATTTATTTTAATTTCCAATGAGTTTCCATTTTGTTTTTGTTTTTTTTTTTTTTTTTTTTTTTTTTGTTAAATTAAGATTTTATTTTAATTCCTTTTAAAATTTCTGTTTACTCTTTTACTCTTGCAACAATAATCACCAATAAAAAGTAAAGGATCTATTACTTCTCATTCCAATTTTAACTGACAATGAAGAAAACAAATTAAATCAATGGAAATTAGATTTCTAATATATTTAGGAGGAATTTCTAACGTAATAAATAAACCAAATACTTGCAATTAGAAAATAAAATACTATTAAAAAAGAAACTTATATTCGGTCGAGACCTACCATACGATATCTTACACTGTTATGTACGTGCTTTAAAATTTTACTTGAGAGAGGACATTATATTAATTATATTTGAGCCAAATTATATTACAATAACAAAATAGCATTTATATGGGATTTAAGTACTTTTAACTGATTTTTAGGAGAAGTCCCTATATCGAACCTAGAGTTAATTTTAAAGCGATAATTTTGAAACTCTGTGCTATATTTTATGTACATGAAATTTTTTTTATAGAATATTTTAAGATTATTAAAGTTTTATTTGTGCTGAATTTTGTATCAGAAAACATATGCTTCAGAATATTTATATGGGGATTAGCTTAAATAATGAATCAATTTCAACCAGTTAAGGAGGTTCTGAGTATGGTGCTGCAGGGAATTAAAAATGTATCTTGAAAGACAATATAAATAATTATCAAAATTTAAAAACGGAATCACATTATTTTACAAATAACTGCAAAAAAAGTATTCTGTTAGTTCCCATGTATTTTCAATTGGACCACAATTTTGTACACAATTTTTAAATTAACTTATTGAAACTTAATATATGAGAGTGCTTTCGTACATAAACGATTTATGATAAATCTGTTCACCAAACCTCCCAATCAAATGACTTTAGCTTTAAATCCTTAGATTTTAATGCTTAAAAGATGGAATTCATGTTAACAAGCAAAATAACTGCCCTATAAAAAATAACTGCTCAACCCAGTTGTATTGAAATTCTAAATTTATTACAATCTTCTTTGCTTTCGTCATCATATTATAAGGACTTGGGAATAATTATATTTTTATTATTAACTTAATTTTGATAAGCATTCTTTTAAACTACTGGTTCTGACAAGAAACATATTCACGACCACCTTACAACTAGAAAGTGACCCACTATAATATTTATACCAAAGACCACCATAGGTGGTTGGGGTATTATGCGTTTGTGCTGATGTTTGTAACGTATAGAAAAAATCATCCAACACTCAACTTAAAGTATACCAAACTACTTACGACCACTTTCTGAATCGATCTAATGATGTCCGTCCGTCCGGTCCATCCGTCTGGCTGGCTGTCATTGTGCACAAAGTACATGTCGCAATTTTGAAGATAATTCAATGAAAGTTGGCATGTGGGACTTTCATGATACAAGGACGAATCCTATTGAAATTTATTATGATCGGTCCATTATTTCACATAACCCCCATGCAAAGGTCCTCCCGGAATAGAGTTTTAACAATCATAAATGTCTTAAATATAATAATATTTCAATGAAGTTCAGTATAATGCTATTTTGTATAAGTATCAATCTTTGTACCAAATTTCATGAAGATCGGTCCATAATTGATCATAGTTACCATATAAAACACTCTTCCGAAAATCATACACATGTTAGTATCAAGTTTATATTCGACACAAATAAGTTTTATATAAGCCCTCTTACGGGAATCATCTTAAAATGTATAAATTTATAAAAATGTTAGTATTAACTTAATATTCTGTATTCGTATATTTTATTTTACACTTAGTAAAAAAAGTACCGGTCCATAATTGTCCATATGTCTAATATAAGACCCATTCACAAATTTTGATGGACATGCACAATGGTGTGGGGTATCATATGGTCGGGCTTGACCGACTATAACTTTCTTACTTGTTATATAATAAGTAAATACCACGTCAAAAATTTGATATCAAATATGCTTTTAAAATGGGTTTAAATTTTAAGTTTGAATTATAATTGTGCCTTACTTTGCTAAATGTATTAAATAAATCGTACTTTATTATTTTGATTTCATTTTGAAATCTAAAAGTAAATACAAATGAATATTCGGTTTGTGAATAAGTTCCACTCCTTGTTGAGAAGGCTTTTAAATTTATATAATCTCAATTTATTGTATTAAAAGTTATTTAAAATATAGGAAATATTTAAAAAAAGACTATATTAATTTTTAAAAAATAACTTTAAATTTTTAAAATTTGGTTATTTTTTTCAAAATTTTGGTTAGAAAAAAATTTCTGCCGTGGCAACACTGACAACAAGTGAAATTAATTTCTATTGAAGCTTTACCTATAAATGACGACTTACGCCTGATGCAACTCATTAAAAATTTCAATATAGAAGCCGATTTTGATTATTTAAAATGTAAGTGCAAATTAGAATTGTTTAAAAAAAAAACTTGGGACATGTGGCACACATGATTTTTTTTTTAAATAACTTTACATTCTAAGCACAATTTATTATTTATTTATTTGTTAATATATTTATTTATTTATTAATAGAATTGTAATTAAATAAATTAACGATAAATAATAACAAACTGTACTTAGTGTTTAAACTTACTTCCAAAAATAATATATGTATTAGGTATTTACGTACAATGTACATTGTGCATCCATACAGAAAGCATGCTACACTTGTTTTTCAAAATGCCTAAAAAAAGAAGTATTCTTCATTTGAAATAAATTACTTTAATTGTTTTTAAAACAATCACTTTATTGAATTAGAAATTTTGTCTTGATTTAAGTACAATTTCTAATTGCATATTTATGCATGTGTTTTTACAAATACTTCATAATTTTTTATATTAACAGAAGGGGGAATATTAAAGCAATTTTAATTTCTTCATAAAAAGTAATAAGAGGAAAAATTTAAAATTTGCAAAATTTGTGAAAAGCCTAGAGGTAAATCTGCCCCATTTTAATATATTGTATTTGTTTAAATTTCTTAATTTCATAATATAGTTTGGTATTGATGAAGATAACATTTAGGCCGACTCCAAAGTTGAAAATTGGTCGAAGGATGATTTTAAATGAAAACATGTCTTGGATAAGATTAAATTTATTATAAATTTTTTATATTTATTACTTTTTTCAGGATTACTATTTCATTTCGAGAGGCAACAAGTGAACCCAAGTGGAAGCTTATTCTTCAAGTACAAAAACTACTAAAGCTGCTGATTTGGTGAGGTTTTAATAATGTATATTTAATGAAAACATAATAAAAAATAAATTTGAAAAAAAGATATTTCAATTTAGATTTATATATAAAGAATGAAAATTCTAGAAACAAGCGTTCAAATCAAGTAAGATAAAAGGGGGAGCATTCGCTATAGGGGCACATCTGCCATTGCTAATTATCTTGAAAACGAAGTAATCTTTTTTATGGCACTAATTGATTTTCTTTTAATTTATCGCAGATCTATCATTCATAAAATTCAAAATTTTCAATTTGCATTTGATCAGAGGTAGGCGCATAGTGCTTTGTTCGCATACAACGGTGAGACAAAAATAGAAGCAGTTGTCATAAAAAATTGGTATACATATTACTTTAGGACTAAAATGAATAAATACGAAATTTTTAAAAAGGACACACTTACCTTCCATATATCCTGAAATTAAAACGTAATTTCTTCTAAAAGACTGATCTGAAAATAGATTGTTTATAAGCCTGCTAATTTATTTTTTAATCGGAACAAGGACACGCCTCTTTTTCATATATCCTGAAACTAGCAAACGGATTTACTGCTCGAATACTTATCAGAATTCTACCAAAATTTGTGATTATAGATGAATAGAGATTATTTGTGAGCCTGCCAATTTTTACTTGCTGGCTAAAATACTGTTCTTAGTTTTTTAAAAATAGAAGGAGGTATCGCAGAAAATTGGGACTTGGTATATATATATATTACTATAGACTCAAAGTCAATGTATACATATATCCTGAAATGAGAAAGACGCATATTCTTCTAAAATACTGGTCGAAACATAGAAATAGAATTTTTTGGGTCAGCAAGGGCATATCTATATCTCTCAAATCCTATCATTTTCTAATATTATTTGAATTTCGGCACCGATTTCCGGTCCATATTTTTTTAGTTTTTTTATAGTTTTCAATATTGTATTAAATTTTAAAGCAATGTAAATTTAACATCACGAAATATTTTAACATAAAGAATTCTTAGACTTTAGTGTAAGAAAAAGAAATTTATAAATTTTTTTAATCATTTTTTTTTTTTTTTTTTTTTTTTGAGGTAAAATAGGAAATATTTCTTCTTTTGTGTATTAAAAAGCAATATTAAATTATAGAGTCAATCAAAAAAATTTTTATAATATATAAAATATAAAAAAATATATAAAATTTTAAAATGCTCTATAATTAATTGAGTCCAAAAATTATATTTTTGGCTTCATTAGCTGTTTCTTAAATTCCGAAATAATTTTTACAAATTTTTATTTTAGTTTAGCAAAATAAATTACCTTAGAATTAAGAACTCTTTGAAATTGAAGTAAAACAGGAAATCAGACACTTTTCAATTTAACTTTTTTTTAATTGTGGCAAAAAATTGTATTTTAATCCATTATATGACTGTAAAAGATTATATAAACCGTTTAAAAAAAAAATAAATTTTTTATATCCTTCATCAAATTTAATTTATTTTTAAATTTTAAATAAAAATATGTGTAAACTTGAGCAATAAAATATAAATATTCCAAACACTATATTTTAAAAATAATCCAAACCCAAAATGAATTTTTGACAATTTTTTCCTAAAACAGTTTAAAACCAGCTATATTGTTCATTAATATTTGCTTTAAATTCTCTGAATTTAGCGCCATCTAGTAGCCACAAAAGTAGTTATTTCCAAAAGGCTATATTAATACCTTTTTAAAAATGTATATTTCAGCACAATTTTAAAAATGTTTTTATTTTGATTTTTGTCTAACTGCAAAACAGTGTAAGACATGATTAATTATTTTTTAAATACTCTCCCAAATATTTCGCTGTAAGCATTTTCTGTTATAACTTTTTTAGTTTTTGGATTTTAATAAAGATTTTGTCAGCAATTATTTTAATAAATTCATTTAAAATGTGAAAAAAATTGTCTGGGAAGCATTCGTCAGATTACTGGTAGGCCGCCCCAACTCATCCTCCTACAATATCGCGATCAGCTACAAGCTACTTACTATTTGTAGATATTTTACTGTACTTATAAACTCTCTAGTATTAATCGAATTTTGGCAAAAAAAAATATTTAGTAATTTTCGCAATGCACTGATTTTGGATCTTCATTATGAATTTAATTTTTATTTTTCATAAAATTCAATGAAAAATATTAATTTTATTTGTTATTTCAATTGCAGCATTAAAATAAAATAAAAAAATCATATAAAGACAAGCGATTCTGCCTCCATCACTTGTCGAATTCATCCCATATGGCGAGGTAGTTTCGACACTTTTGGTTACATCAGATATTCATAAAAAAATTAATGTAACAGAGATATAGTCAAGAACAAAGTAACTTAAATTAAAGCCAACATATCTGGATCTTTAGTGCAAACAAAAGTTTACAGATATCATTTGCGATTATGAGTATAGAGAATTTTAACCAAAAAAGTGGCGAATGCTTCTCCTTCTACTCTATATATTCGAGCGTAAAATAAGTTTTAAATTCTTGAAACAATCGCAATTGAAATTGAATAGATTGATTTCTCAAATCAAGAATATTTTGGGATTATTTTCAATCCGATTTTTTTGAAATCAATCCTATTTGTCCTAATTTTTGGTGAGCTGAAATTAAGAACTTTCGCTATTCGCCATTCTTGAATCAAGGATTTCGCAATTTTTGCAAAAAAATCGATACTTGCCGTACTTTCGACACCACCGCAGATTAATTTAAGTAGGAATTACCCTATTTATTTTTTCGGTGTATTTATAAATTTTTTTTAATACTTTTACTTTACTCACTTACAATTTTTTTACGATTTTTTATTCATATTTTTTATAAATTTTTTAATTAAATTAATTTACAAAAAATAGCCTTTAAACATTTGTATTTCCGACTTTAGTTTTAGTTTCTCAGTTCAAATAATATTTATCAAATTTTCTTACCTTTTTTAAATTTTTTTGTATTATTTTTTATCCAAAAATATTTTGTACTTACACAGAAAAAGGTTTGTTCATAAATATAAGAATTTACTTTCATTGATTTTAATTCATAATAGTTAAGAATAATGTCTTCAATTTTAACACTTTTTTACATTTTTTGAAATGAAGTCAAGAAGACTTAAAATAAATAGTTTAAATTTTCATTTTATTTTCAATTTGTAAAAAAATGTTTGAAATTTTATTCGTGAAAGTTTCAGTTTTTAATGATTTTTAGCTACATTATAGAATGTGCTGTAGAATGCGAGCGAAATTATGCAAATTTCTAAACATTATTTTTTTACACATTTTCCTTGGAATTTTGTCATTTTAAGGCATTTATTGTTATTATTTTCATGTATAACTATTTTCATTTACTATTTGTAATCAAATCTAATAAAACTGCACCAAAGATTTAACAAAATTTTTGCAAAATCACTAAAATTCTCATTATGAACAATTTAATAATATCTATTAACAAAATTTTATTTTTTATGAAAAAAGTTTGGGAAAAAAAGTCATGTTCAATTCATAATATTTATGAAAAAATTTTTCAAATACATGCATTTTTTTTCTGTGTATATATTTTACTACTAATCTATTCAAACTTATAAAAATTATTTTTATAAAACTTTTGCTCCATTTGTTAATACTTATTCACATACTCGTTAATCTATTTAAATGTAAATATGCATTTCCTTATTTTCTAATGCCTACAAAAATCTGTGTTATTAAATATTTTAACTGTTAATAATAAAATTAGCATTTAGCTGCTAATTAGTTTATAACATAATTTTAACTTATTTTCTTTTTTGCTTTATTTTTAGCTAAGCTAAATGAGTTTTTGGTTTTAAAACAAAAGACTTAAGCAACCAACTTGCTTTTAAGTGTTACACCTTCTTGAATTGGATTTATTGTTAAAGTATACTTTAAAAGGTTTTCATTTAAATGATTTTGAATAAGCCAAAAAATATGCATTGGATTTAATGCTATTTTAATAAGTATAACAGTTTTCTTTTTAACTAGAATGCCTAAAATAGAGTTTGATTAAATTCTAAGATTAATTTTTTTCATAAATATAATTTTCACATTTAAAGTAGCAATGTGTGCACTTTTATCAGATTGATGGAAAAAAACAGTAAATTTTGTATGGAAAAACATTAATATTTATTTTTTTTTTTTTAATTTGGCATAATAACTTGTTTAGGAAATTGAGAATTATTCAATTCGAGCACTTTTTATTTATTTTAGTTTTCTACAAGCAAGTATTTTAAGAACATTTATTAATCCATTGTAAAAATTTCTTAAAGTTATTTTTATAATATTTAAAAAATAACTTTGTTCTCCAAATTCGCAGAAATCAAGCAGCGGATAACAGTAGGCCGATCTCAGAAGTTTTAGAGGTGGATCTATGCTTCCGAAAAAATGATCTGTTTAAACACGGAATGCGCAAAATTAATTTAAGATTGTATTCAATTAATTTTTTACTGCGGGGGCAACTATTCAGTCAATTTCGCGGTTGCCTATTATATGAAAAATTATTGAATTATTGGGTATGGCTTCAGTTAATCCAAATTTGAAAATTGATCAGTCGAGTATAGTTTCCAACAACCTAATGTCCCCCAAAATTCAGGAGGGTTAGAAACTTTAATGAGAAGTCTTACACAAACAGTTACCTCTATAAACCAAGATATGACATACTTTATGTCATCCATGCAAAACACAAAACAGTAGCTTTTATGAACGCAAAACCAAATGATTCAAATCATCTTAACGACAAAGTGCTACTGGTATATTAATTAGAAATAGAATACGGCATTATGCCCTAGATGAATTCTCAAAACAATACCTGCAGGCAATTTTTATTCACCTTGAGTGTTTCGCTGGTGATTTAATGCTAAGCTCTGTGTATTGCCAACACCGATTTTTAACGTCCCAGGAGAAATTTGAAGAATTCCTTAACACTCTAGGAGATCGTTTCCTGGCATGTGGCAACTATAATGGAAAACACACTTACTGGGGTTATAGATTGATAAATCCCAGAGGTAGATAGCTTTATTAGGTACTGATTGATCGCAAAAATATCATGGATTTCGTGTCCAATGTAATGTCCAGCTACTCCCAGAAAATTCCAGATCTCATAGATTTTGCTATATCTAAAAATATAAAAATTTCATATGACTTAACTTCTGATCATTCTTCAATAATAGTAACATATTATGAAACTAACCTACGAATACTTCCTATAAGATAAATTGGTTAAAATATAGAAAATATATCAGTATTCACATCCACACATTTCCATATATTCAATGTGAAAAAGATATAAACAATCAATTAATTAATTTAGCCTTAGATCATTCAAAAACTCAAGCTTTAAAAAAAATAATGAGCATATTTCCAATTATGACATTGAAAAACTTCTTCTTGAAAAAACAAACTTAGAAGAGAATGGCAACAAATAAGATCACCAGCTGCAAAGTTCAGGCTTTCTACAGCAATTAAAAAGCTAAGAAAACCCCTTCAAATAGAAGAGGATCGCCAAAGTAAAAATTACATTGCAAATGTAATAAATGATAAAATAAAATTTTTTTACGGTAAGCAGCGAAAGATGTTAAGCCACCGATAGACCCACAAAGTCCTTTAAAGAAAGCTGATGATACCTGGGCCTTTCAACTGAATCTCTAAATAAATAATTTTGTATTGGGAGAGATACCTGACACTATATCAAATTACAATATAATTATTTTTAACCCAGAGGACATTAATACAGTTATCAAAGAATATATAAATGTTAGAAAATCATCTGGATATTTTCAATGCTATCTTAAAACTAGGAGTTTTTCTAAAAATATGAAAAACTTCTCAGTTTAATATGATACCAAAAACCGGGGGAAGATTCAACTATACCTTCTTCTTATAGACCTATTAGCCTATCTTCTTTGTCGAAACTGTTCGAAAAAATATTTCAAAAGAAAATTATTTGACGATAGAAATATCATCCTAGTTTACCAGTCTGTTTTACGTGAAAAACATGGAAACATGGAACAAGTGAATCGTCTAACTGGAGAGATAAGAAAATGTTTTGAATTGAAGAAGTATTAATCAGCTATCTTTTTAAAAGTCGCTCAAGCTTCTGATAAAGTATGACACAAAGATTTAAAATAAAAAATTAAATGTACACTACCACCCACAAATTGCTGGAGTGCTATTTATCTGACCGTTTATTTAGAGTAAAGTATAACGAATTTTTGACAGGGAATTTGTGACAGGGAAATGTTCTTGGATATACCTCGTACTTTATTTACACTTCTGACTTTTCACTATGCGATGAACTATCTGTTTCTATGTTTGCTGATGATACGTCAGCTCAGTTCCCACGAAAACCACCACATAGCATCAAGCCAACTTCATATTTACCTTCAAGAGACATGATTGAAAAACTGGTGTATATGAGTAAATGAATTGAAAAGTAACCATGTTATATTCACCTTCAGAAGAGGAATTTGTCCTCCTATTACACCAATGGCATAGGTATACCCCAGACAGATCATGCTACATACCTTGGTATTAATTTAGATAGGCAAATAACTTGGCGTATTCATATACAAATCACTTCATATGAAATTAAAAGCTGCTAGCATTCATATGTTAACAAACAGCCAATCAAAACTAAGTCTTGACAATAAAATCATCCTGTACAAAACCGTTTTAAAACTAATTTTGACATATGGTATTCAGTTACGGGGAACAGCCTATACTACGAGTATTGATATTATATAGAGGGCACAATGAACCATGACGGGTGCACCATGATACATAAAAATTGAGAACATCCACAGAGCGGTTCCATTGGTAAAAGGCGAGTTTAAAAAGTCTTTAGTGTTTCGTTTTAAAATTTAAATAGTTTTAAGATATAATATTTAAAAAAGGCAGATTCAATATATAAATAAAATGTAAAAAACAAAATACTTTTCATGATTCTCATTTTATCTATCTATTTATTTATCTATTTACTTATTTATTTATTTATTTATTTATCTACTAACTTACATGTTTATTTATTTACTTATTTATTTATTTTCTTATTTATTTATTTACTTATTAATTTATTTATTTATTTATTTAATCGTGCTTATTTATTTCTTTGTTTATTTATTTTCTTCTTTATTCATTTATTTATTTTCTTATTTATTTCCTTATTTGTTTTCTTATTTAATTATTAATTATTTATTTACTTATTAATTAATTAATTTATTTACTTATTTATTTCTTTATTTATTTGTTTATATATTTATTAATTTATTTATTTTCTTATTTATTTATTTACTTATTTATTTATTTACTTATTTATTTGTTTATATATTTATTAATTTATTTATTTTCTTATTTATTTATTTACTTATTTATTTATTTACTTATTTATTTGTTTATTTATTTATTAATTTATTTCTTTATTATTTTCTTACTTAATTATTTATTTACTTTTTATTTATGTGTTTATTTATTTTTTTTATTTATTTATTAATTTATATTTTATTTATATACTTATTTATTTATTTGTTTATCTACTTATTTGTTTATTTACTTTTTATTTATTTATTTACTTACTTATTTATTTATTTTCTTATTTAATTATTTATTTTCTTATTTAATAGCTTATTTATTTATTAATTTATTTATTTTCTTATTTATTTATTTACTTATTTATTTATTTACTTATTTATTTGTTTATTTATTTATTAATTTATTTCTTTATTATTTTCTTACTTAATTATTTATTTACTTTTTATTTATGTGTTTATTTATTTTTTTTATTTATTTATTAATTTATATTTTATTTATATACTTATTTATTTATTTGTTTATCTACTTATTTGTTTATTTACTTTTTATTTATTTATTTACTTACTTATTTATTTATTTTCTTATTTAATTATTTATTTTCTTATTTAATAGCTTATTTATTTATTAATTTATTTATTTTCTTATTTATTTATTTACTTATTTATTTATTTACTTATTTATTTGTTTATTTATTTATTAATTTATTTCTTTATTATTTTCTTACTTAATTATTTATTTACTTTTTATTTATGTGTTTATTTATTTTTTTTATTTATTTATTAATTTATATTTTATTTATATACTTATTTATTTATTTGTTTATCTACTTATTTGTTTATTTACTTTTTATTTATTTATTTACTTACTTATTTATTTATTTTCTTATTTAATTATTTATTTTCTTATTTAATAGCTTATTTATTTATTAATTTATTTATTTATTTATTTATTTTCTTACTTAATTATTTATTTACTTATTTATTTTTTTATTTATTTATTTACTTAATTTTATTTATTTTCTTAATTATTTATTTACTTATTTATTTATTTATTTGTTTGTTTATTTACTTATTTATATATTTATATACTTATTTATTTATTTAATTCTTTATTTATTTTCCTATTTAATTACTTATTAATTTTTATTTATTTATTTATTTATTTATTACTTATTTTTATTTATTTATTTTCTTACTTAATTATTTATTTGTTTGTTTATTTATTTATTTTTCTACTTATTTGTTTATTTATTTATTTATTTGTTTACTTAATTCTTTATATATTTATTTTCTTATTTAATTATTTATTTAATTATTTATTTGCTTATTTATTTATTTGCTAATAAGTAGTTTATTTTCGTGATAAGAAACTTTTTAAAAATATGCCATAATATCCCAAATATTCTGATAATAATATCTCAATTCATCTAACTTTGTTAAATTACATTATATTGTCGTACGTCTTCTTGAGCCTTCTTGATGACATTATAAGTCATTCTTAAAATATCCAAAATACCCTTAAAATGTTTAACTATGTTCAAAAAACTGTCTGTATGAATGTATTCCTATTTCTGTTATTCTTTTGTTGATTTTTTTATTTTAAACTTATTTTAGGAAGTAGCGAAATTAGGCTCTCAAACTAGATACACTTATTTATGTTTTGGTTTAGTATTAAAAACAGAGTTTTAAACAGCATCTTTAAAACATACAACTTTTTCACAATTTTGAAGTAAACATAACAAAATTTAGTTTTTAAAAAATTATACAAAGAAAAAAACCAAATTTCGTACTATACTACCAAATTTATAAACTCAATAATATTTTTTTACTGAAATCGGACCTATCACAGAATTTGTAATTTGAAATATTGAATTTCGTAAATTCATTATTTTCTTTATTAAAATATTATGATATTCGTAAATAAAATATTAAAAATTTTGAAAAATTCAATTGCCTTTTCAATAAAAAGAAACAAAACAGTTTTTAATTTTGCATATATTTTTAAACAACAGTTATATTGAATCTATAAAAGCATTAATAAAATACATTTCAGAAATGTTATATATTATATATATTTTATACTATTTTTTTATACAAATAAAATTTTATTTCTGGTAAAAGTATACAAAAATATACAATTTTTGTAGTCAACTATATTAACATTTTGATTGAATGTAAACATTGAATGATAAAACTTAAACAAAAACATCATGAACGCAGTATTATTAAAATTAATGAAAATTGAGATCAAGAACATAATATTGTTGTAGTGACAATGCAGTAACCATGTTTTTTCTATGCGTGCATCTACTCTATTATTATGATTTAAGGTTAACATAACTCTATGAAAAACCAAAATATTATTTAACAAAAATACCCACTGACCTAAATATTATTTATTTATTTTTTGTTCAATAACAATAAACAAATAATTACAGCGACGTCTTGTCTACTCAAACAGTAGATGATGTTTTTTTATGTAAATTTAATTAATTTTTTTTTTTTTTTTTTTTGTATTTTTAAAAGGTTTAATATTTGGTGGAATATTTATATGTTTTTGATGATATAGTTAGCAAAATAATAACATAATGCTAAACAAGACCTAATTAGTATTGGATTGAAATAATTGCCGTTATTACTAAATTAACATAATGATTAGTAATTTGAATACAAAGAATATTATCAATGGGAGAATGAATGAATGAATGAATGAATGAATTATTAAAATAAAAATGAACTTGAAATATGAATTAAAATACTGGATAAATTAACAGAATAAATTAAAATTCTAAAATGCTCTAAACTAGAAGATTTTTTAAAGAAAATTTATATTGGACACAAACAGAATGGTGACCATAATTGCAAGCAAATTTTGAGAGAAATAAATTTAGATATCCAATACTAAAGATTAGTACCTCTTTAGTATTGGATATCTAAAGGAATATCCAGAATTAAATTGAATTTAAAGTAAAAAAAAATGTTGTTTTGAAAGATTATTTTACCAACAATCGGGACGTGAAGGCATTTAAGATCAATTAATATCCAGAAGTCAATATCGGAAGACAAGGATAGATCAAAATTTAAGTTCAATATTCTTCTTTATCTTTTATTTTATTCTTTTATTTTTTGTTTTTATTTACTTTAAGAATTATTAGGTTATATATTATTACACTTAAATTTTATTTAACAAAAATGAATGAAAGAAAAGCTATTTTAACGAATCCGTTTAAAAATACCATTTAGGTACAGTATAGTGTTATTTGAAATATAATATTTGTCTTTTTGAATAAACTAAAGGTTAAGATTTCCTTTAGCAGAATCTTAAATTTGTGCTTCCACAAAAAATCTGAAAAGCAAATCTTTTTTTAACACCCCACAAAAGGATAACCTTTCCTGACCCACTTTTTTATTGCCTTTAATAAAACAGTTTCTTTTTTTAATTATTTATAAATAATAATAGCTTTTTTTATTTCGTTTAACGTTTTTTTCTACAATAATATTTTTAACACATCATTTGTCTCTTTGTACTTTCTAAAACTATTGTCATCCTTTTTTGATAGCAGATTATTTTTGACAATAATCTATCATCTTTTTCGTAAGTTTATATGATTAAAAAAAATAATATTTTACAAAATAAAATTGTTTAAAAAATATATATATAAAATTAATAAAATTTTTCAATACAAATTGATTGTTTCTTTTTGAATATTTTTTTTCCTAAACAAATTCTCCCTTCAAAACTTTTTTTACTAAAACTTCAGGGAGTACTGGTTATGATTTTCACAATGAAACCTTAATTATATAATGAACATTAATCTATCTTCTCTTTACATCATATCTTTTTTTGGAGCCTTTTTTACGCTTTCATTTAATAATGACGGTAAACACGTCTAATGTAAACAGGACGTCTATATTGATAACCAGATCTTCCATGTAAATGACCAGGAAATTGTTGAACCAATTTGGGTTGGAATTGTTGAATGATCGGAGCTGAGAAAGAAGTTTGGATGGGACGTTGGATAGGTCTGGGAGCGGGAGAGAAAATTCTAGGAGCAGGAGCTGGTTTACGAGCTGGTGCGGGTTCAGGCAAATCAATATCAATATATTCTGGTTCAGGAGTGGCAATATCTTGAGGATTGGGTCCTTGGGTGGCAGAATCGGGAAGAGTAGCAGCAGCGGCAATGCCAACTAAAGCGAATGCGATCAAGAGGAATTTCTGTAAGAATAAGGAAATTGTATTAGTAAGGTTTGGAGGGAAATAATAGAGCAGAGTTATTTTGTTTGCTAGATTTATATATTTTTCAATGTTCACTTCCTAAAACTTATTTTTTATTATTAGTTTTTTTTTAATTTTTTAACTACAAAAAAATATGTTTCATATTGTCTTTTTTTATGAAAAATACTGCTGTACTTTCCATTATGTACTCTCGATCGAATTGCTCTTCAAACTTTTTGTTACCAAAACTCAATCTAAAATATTCTTCCTTCTTTGTTCATGATCTGCAAAATGAGTATCATCTCATTGGAACAGTTGTCGAATAATTGCCTGTAACTTATGTAGCATATGATTACATTCTGAAACAAATAGCACACATTTTTTCTATAAATATTATATTATACGATAATATGATATTTATAGAACATTGATGGGCAAGAAAAGAGTAGATAAATTTTGAATATAAAGTGTGTTTTCCTTTCTTTTGCCCTTTATTGCTAATGTATTTCTCTCCTTTAGTATTATTCCATAAGTAAGTATATCAATAAATTTAAATAAAATATTTCTTTTCTATCAATATAACTTCTACAGTAAAAATATTACTTCTAAGTTAAAAAGAAAACATAAGTTAAAAATGTCTAGTATTTTGAAAGGATTTTAAAAATAAATTCTATATCCCCAGGCTATTATTAAAACTGGATATATTAACCTTGATGATATCAAACCTAACCATATCGCAGTGGCCAAAAAACCAATTTTTTCGGCAGAAATTCCAAAATAATTTAAGATATTGTATAAAGAACACATATTACAAAATAAAATAAGGCAACGTTGACAGTCTGGCAAGGCATTAAAATTAGTGCTTGCAAATTCTACTACTTTTGAGTACTCGATACTACTCGATATTTAACGGATTTTTTTAATTTGAAATATAACTTCTAATTAAGGTTCTTCTATTAAAAAATAAAACAAGTCTATTTAACCGATTGACATGAAATTTTGTAAATTTATTTATATAAAATATAAAATAAATAAAAACGTTAACTTTCAATTCAAAGTTAATAAAAACCAATAAAATTATTTTTATATATTTAAAATTTTTTTCTTTATTCAGTTATAACAAGTAAGAAAGATATAGTCGATCAAGACCGACCATATGATACCCCACACCATTGTTCATGTCCATTAAAATTCGTTGAGGGTCTTATATTAGACACGTAGACAATTATGGATCCATACTTTTGCTAAGTGTAAAATAAAATATATAAATACAGAATATTACGTTAATATTAACATTTATATAAATTTATACACTTTAGGGTGATTCCCGAAAGTGGGCTTATATGGGAGCTTGGTAAATTATGGAGCGATCCTCCTAAGATTTGTCACTGTAATTTCTACTTATATAAAACTTATTTGTGTCGAATATAAACTTGATATTAAAATAAGTATGTGATTTATGCACATTAAAGTGATTTTCGGAAGAGTGTTTTATATGGGAGCTATAATCAATTATAGACCGACATTCATGATATTTTGCATACAGATTGATACTTACACCGAATTTCATTAAAATATTACTATATTGAAGGCATTTATGATCGTTGAACATCTATTACGATAGGACATTTTTATGGGAGCTAGGTGAAATAATAGACCGATAATAACCAATTTCAAAAGGTTTCGTTCTTGTGTCATGAAAGCCCTACGTGCCAAATTTCATTGAATTATCTTCAAAATTGCGACCAGTACATCGTTAGATTGACTCGAAAAGTTATTCTGAGTCGATTGATATATTTTAAGTCGAGTGTTGGATGATTTTTTCCAGCACAAACGCATAATACCCCAACCACTTATGGCGATGTGGGGTATAATTAAACTCTGAAAGTATTGAGTAACTACTTTACTAATTTAAAATTGATAGTTTAGTATTATTTTTAACAATTTTGTTAAAATTGAACTTGAATTATAAAAACTGTATTGTATAATTAGAAAAATATATAACAATATCGTATAATGTAAATTGCATTCTAGGATATGTGTTTTAAGACCTTCATTTTAAATTTTATATCAGTCATACGTTTGTTTTATACGTTAATTATAAGTCGTACGTTGTTTTTAGTCTTGTAGTCATGTGAGTTGTTTATCAAGATAACATAAAGTTTGAAGAAAAAAAGTCTTATTTGGGCATGAACTTGCCTGAATGTAAAAATGTAAAAGTGTTGTTCGAAGTGTCTATTTAATATAGCAATTCAGGAAGCGCCAGTATTTTGCAGCATACTCTTGAAATGGTCAATATTCTCTTAGTTAGTAGTAGTTTGACTAATCAATTAAAATCTAGAAACTTATAAAATAACTAAAATAAAACCAAAAACAAAAAAGTAAATATTATATTTTAAAAATATATCTACTGTAGTAAAATTATGTTTAATAGAGGTTTAGGCAAAAATACCATAAATCGGTTTTAATAAATATTATTTTAAACTTTTATTTTTATGAACAATATTGTTGCCAATCGTTGGATATTACAATCTTAAAAACTTCTTTTATTTTGAGTTGCCGCTATAATAGAAGTTCAAAATCAATTTTTGGATGTCACTAAGATTTCAGTAGTCGTATGAAGCGTATTCAAAAACCGGAAACTGGTTAAGGGTTAACGGGTTTTTACTTTTTAAAAAACCGATCGGTTTTGAATAATTTTTATTTTCGAATAATTCAACAAGCCGATCTGTCGGTTAACCGGTTTCTTATGAAACACTCCTTCTTTTTTTTTTTTTTTTTTTTTTTTGTTTACTAAATTAACCTATATTTTATATATATTTTATATTTGCTAATTGTGCCTTATTTATGGCTTTATCCTTTAAAAAATACCAAAATGTCTAAAAAAAATTTTGTACGAAAATTTAAACTTTTTAAGTAGTTTACATAAAATTTTATTTTTAAACAATTCGCTTGTTGTACTGAATTAATTATTACTTAATTAATACTTAATTACTTAATTATTTGAAGTTGTTTTTCATTTTTATTATAAACTAATAAAGCTAATAACAGTGGTTACATGTTTTATTTGTAAATATATTATATATTGAAAAAATTCCAGAAAGGATTGAGAACAAAAAGAGTTTTTAAATAAAATGTATTAGTTTTTTATTGCCTTTTTTAAATTCCAAAAGAGAGGATATATTTTTTCTCACCTCCTGGCAACACTGGTTACAAGAATAAGGTGAATTTCTATAAAGGGGTACATAGGTAGAGTCGGATCAGAATTCAATTCAAATAATATAAAATTTGAATATTATGCTTTGACTGTAGAAGAGCGGTATGACTTTTTATTTTTACATTACTTGTAATTACAAATGAAATGTATTTCTTTAGTAACAATAATAATAATTTTTTAAATATTTGTATTTTTAGTAAAAACCGGTTAAACGAGTTTTTTACGTAAAACTGCGTTTGAAACCAGTTTTTTAAAAAACGTTATTTATCGAATAACTCGAAAACCGGGTTTCTGAAAAAATCGGTTTTTTTAATAAAATAGTCATATGAAAAATTTATTAATGAAACTATTTTTTTCCAAAAGTGATACATTTTATTTATTTATGCTAATTGCTACTGAATTTAACCTTCTAGTAAACTGATCTTAGTGACTTCGGCTATAGCAAAACTTTGGCAGAATATTTTCAGCAAGACGACAAAAGTTTTAACTAGATAAAGGTTTCGTAAAAGTGAATATTTTATGCTTTTTTGCTGAGTAGAAAATGACGTTCTCAAATCGGTAACGATTGTTGTTATATTGGCAATTTACGGTGACAATTTACAACAAACGAATCGAATAGGGAATAAGGGAGAGCATTTCTCACTATTTAGGTGCTCTCCTCACATAACAGTGAACCAAATTTTTAAACCTTATTTTTTACTAAATACTTAGATATGTTGGCTTTAATTTTAGTCCTTTTGTTTATTTTTCTGAAGTTTTTAAAATTGGCGAAATTATCCCACTCATGAGACAAATCCGACAAATGAATAAGGCAGAATGAATAGGCCAGAATCGTTTGTCAACATATGGTACTTTTTATTTTAATGCTTGAATTGGCAAAATAAATAATGTAATTTATTGTAGCTCATGTAAAGTAACAAAAGTTCAATAAAATAATATATATTCAAAATCGATGATTTGATAAAATTATTAATTTTTTTTTAATACTATGAGAACCCAAGAAAAATTGTATTACTTCATCAACTACTTCCAGAATGCATGAAAATAGCCTATACTCGTTCTTCTCTGGCGTTACGACCAATAATTTGTGTTCGAAATTATCACCTGCGGAACTAGATCTGTAGAAATGTTACATAACCAGTACCCACTCAATGGAACGTTTCTAGAACTAGTTTAAATCTATGATTTTTGTTTAAAATTGTCACATTCTGAATTAGTTCTATAAAGGCGTTAGGGAACGGTTCAGAGAAGTGATGTAGAAGTAATACAGGAATAGTTCTTCAGCATTAATTCTTAAAAACGTTATTTAAAACCAATAAATAATCACAATACAGTTCTACTCCATAAGTGCTATGGTAGCAACACCACTAGTTCTAAAGATTCTGTATTTTAAATCCCAAAAACTAAAAACGATGTCACAGAAAATACCTGCAAAAAATACTTTCACTGGTGTCAGAAAATAATTGAAATGTCAAATAGAAGAATTAATCATTACTTCTTTTTAAAGATAATTGGCAATGACAGATGTTCCCTCATCTACCCTACATAATGTTATTTAATTATTTGATATGGTAGCAATAAAAGATTCTTGTCTCCGGATGGTGTCATTTTGTACACGGATGTGGCCGATATTTTTTAGGGTGTCTGATTAATGTCTAATTTAGTCACATGTAGTAGATATATATTAAAAATTGCATATTTAAATTAAATTTTATATGATATTATCGGATTAAAGAATTATAAATGATCACATTTTCAGCAGTTTGATTTGTCGGCTTAGAAAGCAGTGGTCAAAAAATTTTATACCTTTTACACGATGAACATTATCTTCATTATAAAAATATATAAACATCTTTCAAATACGTATCTTGAATTTATTCTGAACTTTCCAATATTATTGAAACATTTTTTATAGGCATTTCAGCAAGAAATTTTTGATTTTCGGTAATGGCAACTACTTATTAAAGTAGTTTCTCGGTAATGAGGTAATCTGTATTACATAATTAAGTACTCAATAGTAAAATAGTACAGTAATATTGCAATCACGTGGATGAGTTGGCTAGAGCGCTGGATGAGCAACCAGAAGGTTGTTGGTCAACCCCATTCTGATGCTGTTAGTTTTTTTATACCAAAATGTCTAAAGAGATATTTTATATTAAAAAAAAAAAGTTTTTTTAACTTTGAAAATTAAGTGCGAGATGGTGTACAGAGTAAGATGTTATTAGTGTCCAAGTTCAGATCTCACTAACGACAAAATTTTTATTTTCGTTTAGGTATGTTTTTTTGGGTCTAAAAATAACTACACGAATTTGTTGACAACTCAAACAAAAATAAATAGTTTATTTTTGTTTCCACTTATACCTACTAGCTTATGAGAAAAGCAAAGTTTTTCCTAGGATATGGCCTATAAAATTATAATATAATTGTAATATAACAATTATACTCGTATTATAAATTTAAACGAATAGAGTAATGGAGACCATATGGTTTTTGTAATGATAACAAAGCAGAGTCCCTGGCGGGAAATAACTCCCTACCATTAGAATAACAAACTAGCTCTCTATCTATTAGTCCACCGAAACACCCAGATAGGTATTTATATAATCTCTCATTATCTTTTATTAAAGCTTTAATCAAATATACTTATTTGGGGAGTGAAACTTCCTGCTGCATCCTCCGTTGATCAAAGCCTGCTTTTCAACGAATTTTAAAAATGTTCTGGGAATATCCTATATTTTGATAGTTAATTTGTTTATTTAAAATTTTTTGGCTATTATTTAAAATTTAATTAGCTATTAATATTAAAAAGATAAATATTAACTCTAAAGTGCGAGTATTTAAAAAAACTACAAATTGCCATGGGTTACTCCAGTTGCATTGGAGTAACGTTAGTTACGAATAAAATGGAATTAACTTTAAAATTAAATTTCATGTCAATGTCAGGTTTGAATTGTTGGAAAAAATAAACCAAAGTTTCTGAATTACATATGAATTATATACACATTTTACGAAATATTATAATGAAGAACATATTATTTTTATTTAAGTTTCAAAAATGATATGAGAGAATATTTATATATATCCTTAATTTCCTTTTAGAATAACAATGTCATTTTAAGTATCGTTATTTAGAGCCAGTTCTTGTTAATATGTTAAAAATTTAATAGACAGTAAGGTGTTTATTTTATTAGGGTTATTAAGAAATCACAAAACATTTTTAATATTAATTAAAAATTATCACTTTATAAAACAAAATATTTTTATTAAAAAAATAGTTTACATCTAAAATAGGGATAAATGTATTTTAGATGATACGATTATTTGATTTGACTCTATATAAAAATTATGATTACTATTACAATATATATTATTTTTTTGTTATTGGAAATTATCATTCACTTTAGGTTTTGGTTTCTTTTTAACTCAATAATATTTAAATATTTTTAAATATTTTTACACTTTATTCATTTTTTCATTTGATTTGTTCATAGAAAATCACTGTGCACAAAGTTTATTTTTTGCAGGATTTTTATTTTATTTCAATTATTTTATATTTTTTTTCTATTTTAAACACCTACCATTCTGTATGGTTTTATTTTAGTTTTATTCAATAGCACTTAAAATATATAAAAATTTTCAAATTCTTTTAGAAGCGTTTTTTTTTTTTTTAAAAAATTTTCTTTTTTTTTTTTTTTTTTTTTTTTTTTTGAAAACACTCTCAAGAAGTTCAAAGCACAAATGATGATGAGCCAACAAGAAACAGTGAAATTTATATAACAAACATATCGAAAAATCAAACTAATGCCAACTGGACTAGACTACTAGAAAAAAAAAGACACTCACATACATAATTGACAAATACATAGAAAACATAAAACAAAAACTAAAAAAAAAAAATATAAACTACATACATAAAAATAAAGCAAAAGAAGATTTCAGTTTCTAAAAAATAATGAAGATGAAAAAAAAACAAAATTTGAATGACCATCAAAAACAATAGATTGTTGGCTGGATGGCTAAATGGTGCTGCCGATATTGCGTTAGATTAACAATAGAAATAGAAAGCTACACATACACATACAGACACTACTTCAAATTCTGATAATTTATTAACAAAAAAAAGAGACTAGAAATAGCAATAATTTTGATAAAAAAAATAATACAATCACATTATGTTTTTTTCCAAACTATTCAAAATTTTAAACAAATTATTAATTAATTAATTAATTTATTTATGTTTAAGTTATAATATAAACTAGCGGCAAATGCAGTACAATATTAAAAATTGATGTGGGCGTCGTGTTAGTGAAAGTATATCTTGTCCAACTAACCGCCAATAATTTCAAGTTCAAGTTCAAATTATCATTCTTACGTTTGAGTTTACTATTTAATCTTTTTAAACGAAAGAAAAATTCTTTGAATTTTATTAACCACATTTATATGAATGAACTTTTTTTTATGATCATGAATTTGATCTTTTGACTGATGTTATTGTTGATTATATTAATTTAAGATTATTAATTTAATTTGTTTATTTTAAAATTTATTGCAAATAATTTATCTTATTTTGGAATGAGTACAAGAAAAAAAGCATTAAAAAAATTAAAGTGAATCTTATAGTTTTTCTAAAGAAATCATATTTTTATTTTATTAATTAATTCTTTATTTACAATCTGTCCAAGGACAATTAGCAAATATGTTCAATTTTATATACATCACATATATATATAAATAAGATCTTAAGCATAAAATTAATATTAAAATATTTATCATTAAAAATATTAAATTTAATTTAACAATGATTTATAATTTGATTTGACAATGATCCATAATTTGTATTTAAAATCTGAATTGAAGATCCAAAACGTGAAATCCTTTAAGTCTTCTGATTTCATCAGTAGAGTCTAGTAATGAGATGGCAGCGGGATTGACATAATTACTTAACCGTTGAAAATATTTTTCGCTAATAGATTTTATTTCATTTTTAACTGTTGTCATGTAAAGATCATTTCTAATGGCTTTGTTTGTTATAAACCATGGTGCATTTTTTATCATTCTGAGATTTTTGGACTGATATCTTTCGATAATTTCAATATTAGAATTACTGGCAGTGCCCCAGAGTTGCAAGCCATAAGACCATATGGGTTTAAGAATTGTTTTATAAATTCTTAATTTGTTATTGAGATTCAATTGCGAATGCAAGTACAATCTCTTTGTTTTGATTTTAAGTTGATCAGATTTACTTTTTATGTGAGGTTTATAGGTTAGGCGTCTATCTGGTGTCATACCAAGATATTTGACTCTGTCTCTAAAAGGAATAATATTTTCATTGAGAACAACTGGAGGGCAATTTCCTTTTCTGAGCCCAAATGTTACGTGTTGAGATTTTTCGCAATTAATTTTGATGTTTCATTTCTTCAACCACAGACATAATTAATTGAGCATATTTTGTATATGTATTGATGCTTGAATGGGTGATTCACTGATTACCTAATTGCGGTGTAATCTGCGTAAGTCGATACAAGAACGTTATCGAGGGTGGGCATGTCTGATGTGAAAATTGTGTATAAAACAGGACCCAAAAAGCGACCTTGTGGAACTCCAGCCTGTATTTCATGAAGTTCTGAAATCGAGTCATTGACCTTAATGTAAAAATATCTTTCAGATAAATAGCTTTTAAAGAGTAAGTAATAAGGAATTGGCAAGAATTTTTTAATCTTATATAGTAAACCAGTGAGACACACTCTCTCAAATGCCTGTAATAAAATTTACAATTCTGTGAATTTGCTCCGGAGTACCGTGTCTGTATTTAAAACCGAACTGATGTTCGGGCATGATTTTATTTTTGTCTATTGCAGGCAATAGCCTTCGTAAAAGAATTTTTTCGAATGTTTTAGAAAATAACACTAGAAAACTTATGGGTCTAAATGAGGTTGCCAAATTTTCTGAGTTTTTCGGTTTTTTTGATCATAATAATCTCTGCGCATTTCCATTGCGATGGGAAGTGGTTGAGTCTTAAAACAGAATTGAAAATTAACGTTAAAAATACCATGCATTTATGGGTGGATTTGCTGACAACATTTGCGGCTATGAGGTCATATCCAGGACTCTTCTTTTTATTAAGAATTTTAATTTCATTCTTCACTTCGTTTGGAGTATAAAACTTGATAGGAAATTCCATCTGTAGGGGGCAGTTTAAAAAATCTGCTATTTCTTCTTGATATGTATCAGAGCTAAACGAAAGTGTTTTTTAAATGATTAGCAAACGTCTCCGCAGTATCTTTATCTGTTCTGCACCACATACCAATCGTTTTTTTCAATATAACAGATTTTTTTTATTGACTTCTTAAGAAATTTGGTCGCTTTCCAAAAAAGGTGCTCATCATTTCTTGAATTGTTGATTTTGTCAATAAATTTTGAAGTTTTTTCATTTTTATGATTTAAAAGTAGTATTTTAAGTTCTTTACAAGCCTTGTTAAATACCTTTTTGTCATACATATTCCTACTATTTTGCCATCTTTTTCGTAAATTTCGTTTTTCTCTAATTTGCTGTCGGATTTCAAAAGAAGTATCCATATTAAGATTTTTCTGAAATTAGCGGCGTTATAAATGTGAGTCCTAAAATTTTTAAGGCTTATATTTAATTTTATATTTTCATCTAGATATTGTTGAAATTGTTGAACAGTTGTATTAGGAGAAAACATTTTTTTGTTTGAGTTTTAAAGACGTTGAGACATTAACATTAAGCAACAAATAACAATAAACAACAAAATCTAGTAGGTCAGGATTTTTCCGATGATCACTTGGCCATTGAGTAGGCGAGCCAGTTGATAAAACTGATAATTTTTTACGAGTTATGCATTTATAAAGTGCAGTATCTTTTGGATTAATAAGCCTACTACCCCGCCAAGGGTACTTAGCGTTAAAAATCTCCACCAGCAATGAAACGCGTTCCAAGCATGTTAAAAAAATTTTCGTAATCTTGAAATTTTACTGAGTATCGAGGATGAAAATATATTGCAGACACAATTATGTTACCATTATTACATTTGATTTTAATACATGTAGCCTGAAGAAAATTTGTTTAGCCTCCATTTAGAGCTTCATATTCTATTGTAGTTTTTATTAGTATTCCAGAACCAGCATGTGCTTTATCATCAAGATGATTGGCATACATAAACTTATATCCATTTATGTTAAAGTGGCTTCTACTTGTTTCTACTTGTGTTTCTGAAATTAAAATTAAATCTATAAAGTGGGTTTTCAAAAATATTTCAAGTTCTCTTGTGTGATAGGTAATAACATTGGCATTCCATATTGCAATACGTAGATTTAAACGCATAATTTTTTTATAATTAATTGCGTCATATTCATTAGTTGATTCATTAAATCATTTTGTTTTTGCATGAATGTTTCAAGCGTTTTAAGAAGATTTTGTTCTTGTAAATTATTGCTATTGTTTTTAACTGTTTGGGCATATGAAAATTGAGTATTTTCGGATTCAATATGATTATTCCTATTAAAAAAATTGTTATTATAGTTAAAATTAGTATTATTAAAACGACTACGGCATTCATATTTTCTTTTAAGAATATCTCTATATATTTTGCAACCCTTATAATTTGCAGTATGGTGTTCTCAACAGTTGGCACATTGAGGTGGTATATCCTCTGATTTAGGTGGTATATCCTCGGTGGAGTGATTCAATCCACATTTTACGCAAGTATATGCCTTTTTGCAGTGTGATTTAGAGTGTCAAAACTGTTGGCACCTATGACACTGTATAATTTCATTTGTTTTCAGTACTTTGCATTTGCAAAGTACTTCATGTCATATATTTTCTTGTTATTTTGATTTGGCTCTAGATCTACAAAAAACATTGACGTGGGTTGCTTTGTAATTCTACTTTTAATATTCATAATGTTGCATACTTGATGACCAAGACTTTGTATTTCGTCTCTAATAAGAGGTATTGGTGTAGAAAAATTCTCTCTTTTTTGAGTTGATATGTATGGAATTTTATCTTTTTGTCTTCAAAATATTTAACTACCAATCTATAGGATTGTACATTTTTGATCATCAGCCTTACCTGACCATCTTTTACGAATTTATAGGAAAAGTCATCAGACTTAATTAATTTAGACATATTGTTAACCATCGCCCTTATATCAACAATATTAGGAACTATTATTAGAGGCGGTTTAATTTGCAATATTTCTTCATTTTCATTATCGTTTTCTTGGTTTTCTTCTGTTTCGTTGTCATCATGCTAATCCATATCAAGTGCAGCATATTTTTTATTGCTATTGATGGATTCACTAACATTGTTGCTAGAAATAGAAATATTTCTACTGGTTATTGGTAAATCAAAGTGTTTTGCAGCTTTGTTAATATGCTTGAATGCTGCCGGTGCATTTTTGTAACGACGCTTATGCGTATTACCAGCAGTGACTATCTGCCAAACAGCGTCTTCTTCGCTGGCTTCACAGTTGCAGAATGTTAATCCGTAAAAAAAAATTAAATGAGAATGCTATATTCGGCTATGCTGAATCTTAAATACCTTCCACCAATCACACAGTATTTGTTTAAATTTTATTTAGATATAGCTCTATGAAAAATAATAAGGTTGTTTGCAATTGGTTGGTTATCGGGTGACGTGATTATATAGTTATTTTACAAACAACAAAATACATTACTTGTTTAAATTTTTGTCAGTTTCCAACAGTATAAATAAACAAATAATCACATATTCTATAAATAAGGGTAAGGCTTGAGCAAAATTAAATTTTATGTTTTTTTTCTATTTTTTAACATCAAAAATAGTATAATACTTTAACGAAAAGTGTTAGTCTGGGTTCTAATAGGGGTTTTAAGTTGTATCTCTGTTAATTTTATTGAAAAATATTCCCCGTTTTTTGAAATTTATAAAACGTAATTGTAAAAATTTGGATTTTTTTTTAAGTTTTGGCTATATATCTGAAATAGCAAATTTGTAGGTTAGGATATTAAAACGAAATTTTCGGTGACCTTATTATTTTCAACAATAATATGTAATGATTTATTTAAAAATTCCATGTTTGGAGGAAAAACTAAAATCGTAATCACTTTATATTTCTTAGAAAAATCATCGAAAAATTTGTTTAATTTTTTTATACTTAAACAAACTATAGAATTCTGCTAAAATAGAAAAATAGTCTGTGATAATCAAAAATATATTTTTATTTTTACTATATACATAAGGAAAAATTTGTAATCACTTATATTTCTTAATAAAAATTGATTTTTTTAATGAAAACTAAATCTTTAGTCCTTGCTAGCAGGTATAATTAGAAATAAAAATTGTCTACTTATTTTATGTCTGAATAGCTGAACGAGTTGTCCACAAAGTTATTTTTAGACTTTAGGGGTGCTCAAAAATATGTACTTAAACGAAAATAAAAACAGATAAGGAAAACCATAAGATTTTGCCTTCAGTGAGATTTGAACTTGGAAACAAATTACCAGTTCGTTTTTAAAAAATAACGTCTTACTCAATACACCATCTCGCATTTAATTTTCTAATAGACAAAATTTTTTTTAGTATAAAATGTCTTTTAGACATTTTGCTAAAAAAAAAAACTAACAGCATCATAATGGGGTTGAACCTAGGACCTTCTGGTTGTTAATCCAGCGCTATAGCCAACTGATCCACGTGATTGCAATATTACTGGAAACTACTATAATAAGTAGTAGGCATTAGCGAAAACTAAAAAGTTTTTGCTGGGTGCTCATATATTTTTTAAGTGAACAGTGCATTTTAAAAATTAAATTAAATTATTTAAATAAAATAAATTAACTAAGAAATACAATAAAATTACTTTTACAAAATATTAATATTTATAATAATAATAATAATAATAATAATAATAATAAAACGACATACATATCGCCGTATGTAAAATTTATAAATTCTAAAACTGGAAAAAAACTACAATAAATTACAAAGTGAATGAAATATACATACTTCTTCATCAATCTGTTAACAAAAATCAGAAAATAAAAAAATTCGTTTGATATTTATTAAATTTATCCCAGTAACATCCTTTTATAATTAATTCAACTTTTGATAAATACCTCCATTCTCTTCTATACAAGTTTAAAATATGAAACATATGAAACCATAAATATTATTTAGTTACAAATGTTACTATATGTTGAATTTAAATGGAATACACCACGATCAAACACAGAGAGAATTTTCATCCATTCTGTAAAAAGGTGTTTTTTTACAATCTTGGATGTTCAAAAGTATAAAATGCACCAATTTGCAATAAAAAAACACATTAGTATCGAATTTTGATCTAAAAAAAACTTGACTTGGGCGACTGTTTACATTCCAGACCGAAGACAAAGAACGAAATAATTTCACTCAGTAAATGTATAATTTTTAAAGTGATTAATGTTTTTGTTTATAGTGTTGAATAAAAAATGCACTAATATAAAAATTTTTTAATTTTTACCCAAGTGATTTGTGTTTTTAAATATTTCATATTTAATTTAAAGTTATAGTGAGTTATTATATTGTGTTTAAGTACAAGGTAAGCATTTAGTTCAATTATTATTAAAAATATTTACTAGCAATATACTGATTTCATTAAAAACATGTTTATTATACAAAAGCGATTATATTTCGATAATTTCTTGAAAAGTATTTTGGAATTGCGGCACGTTTCTTCCCGAACGTCTGTTATTAACTACATGAGGTGTCACTTTAGTTCCAACTTCGATAGAAAATGTTGGCAGCGTGTATGCCTCTGTGTGTATCAATATTTCACTAAGAAAAGTCTTCCAGAAGTTTAAAGTAATCGCCAAAACTATTGCCAAAGTATCATAAAAATCACCTGTTCTCATGGAAGAGTCTTCTGGTCGTAAAATAATATTCTAGATGATACCCGGACGATCTTCTGAAAATCATTTTGCACTTCTACTATTTTCACATTTATAAATAAAATAAACGTTTTTTTATTTATATTTCATAATTATTTTTATTTCACACATTTACATTATAAAAGTAACAATTAACATAAACATTAATTTTGTACTTAGAGAACTCCAAATATTAGAAACTGTAAAAGAAAAAAGCTAAATAATTAAAATTTGTATAAATAAATTGTATTTATATTACCTTTTATGCAAAAAAACGCGATAAGACCTTAGTACAAGCAAACTTATGGACTTATTTAAATATACAAATACTTGTCTGTTCGATAGAGTTTTTCTTAACATTAATTATAATTGTGAGAAAAGTCCGATTTATCCGAAAATTCCGAAAATTTAATAGTACTTACTTATTTACTTAATTACTTTTATAAAGAATCCTTTGTTGACTATTTACAAATATTATTTTAATAAACTACACAAAAACACTTAATTATCAGGAACAATTTCTTCTCATATTTAATATTGCAACCAAACTATAACTAACTTAAATTTTTACTGAAATGCATGATAAAAAAATTTTAATGAAAAATCGTCAGTATTAGAGTTCTTTTCCCGATATAATTTAAAAACTTTTTTTAAAAAATTGATTTTATTGATTTTAAATACCAAACTGCTTAGGAAAACAACAAGCAATTTGAGTGTATTTCATTTAATTCGAGCTAGTGGTTAGGACGTGAGAATGATTCCCACAGACGAGCAGATAGTCATAGCCTAATCGACTAAGAATTTCATATGGAACAAAAATATATATACTCTATGGGGTCTGAAATGATTATTTCTTGGTGTTGCACACGGAACGACAAACTTAGTATACCCTCTTTTACCACTAGTGGTGGTGCATATAACAAAACAAAAGACTTAAGCAGCATACTTTATTTAAGATGAAATCATTTTGCAGAAAATTAGAAAGAATTAGGATTTGATTTTTTTAAATAAATATCACAATAGTAAATAATAAAAATAATAACACATAAAAATATGAATATAAATTTTAGTGAAATATAGAGTTTTAATTCAATGAATTCTTGAGCTTAAATTTCTATATAGATCATAAAGAACAAGTTTCCAAAATTTTATATGATATTTTATATCAGTATATTGAAAATGGTACAGACAATTTTGCTGCTAAAACGGAAAAATCGATTTTAAGTATTCATCAAACTAGTTAAAAAAATTGCTGCAAAAGATTATATATTAATCATTTAAGAATCTTGGATATTTAGCACACTTTAAAACATCCAATTTTATAGAGAATTCATTTATTATTATGATCAGGGCAAGTTCTTCAAGCTATTCGCTTGAAAAGTAAGCTTTTGTAGTCTTTGCATAAATTTGCATACAATGAATAATTAATAATTAATTTTCTTAACAAAAACACTATTCTTTAGTGATCTTTTGAATTTTATTAACTTATACAAAAAAAATTATTAAAATATATTTATTACTTTTATAATAGAATCAAAATAAAATCATGATACAACTAATCCAGGTAGAATTATTGGAAAGAGTTGTCACTTTCAAGTCTTGTAAAGTCAAGTAATTAAAATATTGAAATCAGAAAAAAATACAAAAGACAAAATATAAAAATCATTTGTCTACAACTATTTCATGATATTTTGCAAAATTTAAGATATATGTTTTTCTCTATACACAATTTATTAAACACAATAGTTCCCTTTACCAAAAAAAAAACGTTTTATTAATTTTTTTCATAATTTCATATACACCGCCTGCCACTTGAATAAGGAATCACATTTATTAACTTTAAGTATATCTCCTAAACTAAAGTTCAGAAAAAAATATAAGTTTCTGCGCAACCAGATTTCAAAGTGTTGGCTTTAGTTACCTGAAGAAATAAAAAATATACATATTTTGTTATACTAAATTTATGCATTTATTTAAATACATGTATTTCTGTGGTACTATTTCATGTGTCACTTGAATAAGGAACTCTTTTCATATTAATCAGGAAGACTATGATTTGAATTTGTTTCAATATAAACTGCTAGAGAATTCATAATTTGATATTTTTTACATATTTTTTATTTATACTCTTCAAGGAAAATAAATTTGAGAAGATTCCTGTAATAATTATACCTTATTATTTATTCTATTATTATAAAATTTAATTAATTTGTTCAATTGGTAAAACATTAAAAATAAAACCGAACAAAGGAGAAAGTGACAACTAGAGAATGCATCCCGGGAAATTTGTAATTTTCCATGTCTCCTTTTCCTAGGAATTTCGTTCAAGATTCCCTCTGGGGAATTAATTTATATTATATATATTAATTATAATTATATATATATATATATATATATATATTATATATATTATAATTATATATATTATAATTTTTTATGAAAATTAAGCTAAAAATCCAGTTGAGAACTACATCTTAATGACAGTGATATCTTAATAAAATGTAAGGACTAAAAACCAGCATGTGGGAAAGAATAACTAACTGAAAGTATCTTGATGACATTTTAATTATACAATACTTTATAAATTTGTCAATAATATAGATATGCGGAGTTTTTCTCATAGAAATTTTACAAAACATTTAGGTCCGATTTTATACTGTTTCCTTAGTATAAACTTAAGTGTAAACTTATTTAAGAAACATTTAAGTTAAAGATCACACATAAGTAATGTTTCGTTTTACAGTTCAAAACTTAAGTTTACAAGAAAATAAACAAAGAGCTTTAAGATTTTATATATTTACTTATAGCAATGCCAAAAAATCAACTTAAATATCAAGCTTTGTTGGTGCCACTGTAATTTGGCACCAAAAATAAAAAAGAAAGAATTTAGAAAAATTTTAAATAACTTGAAAGATGGAAAGCAATCTTAAGCTTATGGGCTTTAAAATTGAAAAGTTGTTAGTGCAAAATATATAACCACAAAAAAAATTTAAATTTAGAGCGCGTTTTGAAATCTTTTTAAATTTTAAAATAAGTTTATTGGATTTTGTATTTCTATTTATTTTCGTTTATTTTCAATAAATAGTTTTTTAAGAAAAAACCAACAATTTACTTCCGAATAAGCATTTTTGCTAGAATTCAGATTGAAATCAAATACATTTGCAGCCCTGAGTCGAGTACCAAGCATTGAAATAAACTTCTATTACACTTTAATTCAATAGCGTTCTCCAGTGAAAAGGAAATTTAAATTCAAGCCAAATTCATTTTACTTGAAAATTTTTAATTATTTCAATCATATATTTTTCCTTAAAATATTTTTGTATTTGAATTCATGTCGGATTCCAAGGCTTGAATTTTTGAAATTTGTGTGCTTATTGGGTTAGGAAAAATTTAAGGTATGGAAAACAAGTACTTAAATTTTCAGTCATAAAAAAGTTTTAATTTTTAATTCCTTTTTTTTTTTTTTTTTTTTTTTTGCTTAAAAAAATTGATATTATGTACAAGATTATATTTAGATTTTAATTTTATACATTATTTTTATAAATAACTTTTGAACTATATGTTTCCTTTTTTTTTTATCTCCAAAAAACTTGACATATTACTTTTTAGTTTTTGAAATATAAAGACAAATTTGTATGAATCTATGTTTCGTGAATTTCTGGGAATATTGAATAGATTTGAATAATTTTAGGTGTGTTTTTATTTAGTTGTTATCTCCAAAAACATTTTGCATTTCAATGAAGTTAATTAAAATGCATGACGCGAAAGGTTGAGCTATGTAAGTTTTGATATTTAGAACATCAATTTTACTTAAATAAATCTTTAATATTAAAAACTTACTGATGCAATAAAATCAGTTAATACTTGACTTCTCCATTACTTTCCATTACTTGTAAAAATGTAGAAATTATAAGAAGAACAACAAGGTTGTCAAACACGAAAAACTAAAAAATTTTCAAAAATTCAAAATACCATGTAAATTTTGTGTTATTTTGAAAAAAAAAAAGTTTTTGATGATAGTTGGTGCTCAAACATCTCGTAGTTAACTAAATTTTAAGTCAATTTTTGAAGAAGAACGTAGCTTTTAAATGTTATTTAAATCTTTTATAATTACTGCAAATTAGAAACAATTTATTAATTTTATTAAATTAAATTTAATTTTCTATTTCAAAATACAACTAGAAGTTTATGTGAGAGTCAAAAGCCTTATTCGATTGTCAAAAACCTAATTCATGGAGCAACAAAATATATGTAGTCATTTATATTTTGTTTTTGTGTTTTGAAAAAAAATAAGTAATTTTTCTGAAAATTTAGTTTAAAGTGCTTCCCTCTCTCTCACATAAACTTCTAGTTGCATTCTATGACTAAAGATATCAAATTTTGAATGACATTTCATTTAAAATAAAATGAGACTTCAATCTTTCAATTGCAAACCTTTATCAAATATAAAAACATATAAGAAGTTTGAGTAAATCATTCCATATAAAATCGAATAAGTTCCAAAATTTTCGTCCATTTAAGAGAAAATAAAACTTGTTATACTTACAAAAAAAGTCTTTAAAATATATTACATCGTTGCGTAGACTTTTATACAAAAAAAATTAATAAATTTCATTAGAACTTGAAGGATTTAATTTTTTTTTTTTTTGATAGTTGTTTAAAATAATTCATATTTATTTTTTCAACTTTTTGAATCACCTATGTAAGCTAGAAACTTTGTTCTTTCACAGAAAAATCAGAATTTTTGTTAAGAATTTTTATGTTGCAAAAAATAACTAAGTAGAACTAGTATCAACCAAGTTATAGTTCAAAAAGCGTTATTAGAATTTTGAAGCTCCTAAATAAACTATGGGTCTCATTCTTGCATAAATCTATCACAAATATTTTTTTCGAATTTCGGTTTTTCAAATTAGTCAAATCGGTCTATAAATTTTCCATCATACCCTTTTTATACCCTTCACCACAGGTGTAAAGTGTATATAAAAATTTATCATTCCGTTTGTAATTTACACAATTTTCGTCAGTAAAAAAGTTTAAAACGATCGGAAATCTTTTGCTACTGAAATTCAGCAAGATCGATTAAAAATTGGCAGATATATGTAAGAAAACCAGTTTTTTTAAAACCATTTTCGACTTTCTGAAGGAAGAATCGATCCAATAATTACCGACCTATCGGGCAAAACGCATTTTTGACTTTTTAAAGGCTTTTTTTAAGCTGCAGATTTCGTTTTTATATAGATCGGTCATAAATATTTTTACAAAATTTCGCTTTTTTGAATCAACCAAATTGGTTTACAAACAACCAAATTACGTGCTAAAAGTTGGAAAAGTCTGTTAATAATATACCCATACAAATATTTATATTAAACATTGTAATTAGTGCTGTGCAAGTATTGAGTATTAAGTATCGAGTACCCAGTATTTGCCCCCTTTTGGAGCACTCAATACTGTAAAGTAATTACTCAATACTTTGAGAGTTTGATTTCTTTGATGATATCGTATTAAAAATATAACGGCTAAAATGCATCTCTGTATAAAGATAAAAATAGTGGCGAATAGTTATGAGTATCCAAATATAAAATATTGAGTAGTATCGAGTAGCAGAATTTATCAACACTAATTGCAATGACTATGCCAGTTTAGCCTTTTTAAGGACAAATATAGACTTCTTATTTTGCTTTTAGCCTCAAAATTTTAGTTTTAGCGTCTAGCTTTTTTTCTAGCATTTTCTTAAAATTGCCTTAAAAATGATAGTAGTTCAAAAACAACGAAAATAGCTTCTTATTTGCTATTACAGATTTTTTTTTTTTTTTTTTTTTTTGCAGAATCATTTCTTCGTATTTATTGGCTCAAAAAACCGAGATTTTTATTATTTATTTTATGGTCTTACTAAATCATTATTATAATTATTTTTTAATACACTTCATTAGTTCACTATAGAGCTATTTATGAATATAATTAAACAAATCTCATAAAAGTGAAAAATGACTAAAAAATTTGGAAATGCTTAATTGAAAAGGAATTATAGTCTAGAATGACGACAGATCACTTTAAAAAATTTGAGAAATTTTTCATATGAAACATAACCCAAATTTTTATGTGAATTTTTAAACGATTTTTCATTGGGTCGTTTTGCTGGCAGTCGTCCTAAATTTATTACAGTATCTTAAAAAAATACCAAAACCTAATAGAAACGTGAAAAAATAAGTTTTAAAACTAAAAAAACCGTTACCTTTTTTTCTAGTTTTATTTTTTAAGATATTTAACCTTTTTTTGACCTTTTTTAAAGTTTAATTTAGTTTCTTTTTTCTCATCTCCTGGCAAAACTGACTGTTGTTTTTTGTATAAGAAAACAGTTTAGTGGACAACAGCAGTATTATAATAATTATTGGTGTTGTTGTTTTTGTATATGCAATCGATTTATACATACAAAAATATATAACTATAAATATATATATATATATATATATATATATATATATATATATAATTCGAATTGATTCAAATTTCATTCAAATCATTTTTTTTTTTTTGTGTGAAAAGAATTAATTCAAAATTTGTTAATTCAGTACATGAATGATTCGCGAAATAATTCAAAAATGAATGATTCATTTACAGCTCTGATTTTATTGGACAACATCTCCACCTTTCTTTGATTCTTGAACTTCTCTCACTTTTAGTTTTTGCTTTTCACAAATTCTGTATTCTAATATTATTTTGTCAATTTCAAAAATTTTTTTGAGTAATTGTTCTTGAAGTTTGGAGTCTGCTATAGCCAGTACAAATTATATTTGCAAATTCACAACTACTAGATAACTCTTTCAAATCTTTGACAAAATCATCAATTGCTTTTTTTGGGAACGGTTATAAAATGAAAAACTTTTATATAAGATATTTTTCTTCGATGTAAAATAATAATTTAGAGTTTCAGTTCAACAATTATTTCATTTGAATAATTTTTGAACTCCTCCACAAGAATATCCTATATTCGTATTATTTCTTTACCATCTAATTCAATTTGATTGCATATTCGTCGTATTATTTAACTTTTCTTTTAGATTCTTATGTATTTTTCAATATTAATTACTACTTCCCATTAAGTATTTGCACGTAATCACAAGCTTATTTGAAATTGTTAACCCTACCGACTGCGCCATGTGAAACAATTTTTGTTTTTTAATTTTAGAATGATTTTTTTTTATTCTTTGTATAAAAATTATATGAATACCAAATTCAAAGAATGAATGATTATAAAAAATTATTTAATACCTAATTTACATTTACATTTGAAATCTCGTTTTAATGTGATTTTAAAAATACAAAATCTACCCCATTTACATTACAACTTTCAAAAAAAAATAAAAAACTTTTTTTTTTTGATTTCGTTTGACAATTGGATTTAAAAATAAAAATAAAATAACTCAACCGCTAAACAAACTTAATAAATAACTTCAATGTTTTAAAAATCTTGTTTATTTAAATTTTACTTTAATTTATGTTTAAATCCACAACAAAATTTATTTATTCCTTGGTTTATTTTTATATAACAATGTGTAATGTATTGTATTTTACTAACAGACTGAAAAGAAACATAGGTGCACGCAGAGAAAAAATATAGTTGTAGTGACCATAATTTAAGAGTACCATGTTATGGCTGGAATATATGGTCACTGCTAAAAATAGATGTGATTATTTATAATAATTTTTATGGTTCCAGTTTATCATACTGTGTTCGAATTTGTTGTTCGTTTTTTTCATGTTTGTGTTCGAGTTTTTTATATTATTACCATCTTTATTATTCCATTCTATCAGATTATGATTTCATTTTATTATATTATTGTTCTATCTCATCCTATTATGATTCCATTTTATTCTATTATTATTCCATTTTATCATATTATTTTCCCATTCTATCATATTATTATTCCATTTTATCATATTATTCCATATTATTATATATTAGCAAAAATGTTTATTGCGTTCATTACATTTCTTTCAAATTAATAGATAAAAATGTTTATTAATCATTAAACAATTATTTACATATTATTTTTTCATTAATTAATTTGTGCCATCATATGTTGTTCAAGCTATTAATTAAACCCTTTAATAGTATTTAATCAATATCTTATATTGCTTGAATCACACCAAACATAACAAAACCTTGTATACTTATATAAATTCATATATAAACTAAATGAGAATTATAATTAAGGTGAAAAACATACGCTAAAAGCATACAAAGGATTGGTAATATTGGTTGTAGAAATAATTATATTCTTTTTTTATTAATAAAAAGTTGTTTCTGGTAAAAATATTCAGTCTAATATCTTAAAATTTTGAATGTAAACATTAACTGATAAAACTGAAACAAAAACATTGTTATTATGAATACAGTATTATTAAAATTAATGAAAATTTACAATGCGAACATAATATTGTTGTAGTGATAATGCATTAACCATGTTTATTCTTTGCGTGTGGATAGAAATATTTTTTAAAATCTAGTTAAATTTTATGAGATTTTGGTAAAATCTCATTAAAAACTACATTTTGATTTCTGTGTGAAATGTAATTAAAATCTGATAAAATGATGCAGATTTTGATCGAAATCTCATTTAAATTAGATTTTGTTCAAATAAAAAATAAGTAAAAATATTATAAAGTATTTATAATACAATAATCGTTATTATATAGACATTTTAAAATAAAATTTACATGAAAGTGATGAGAAATCAGGAATTTCCAACCATGTTATGTTTACCAAAATAATAACCTAAAGCATTCTGTCACAAATATAAAGTTTAGCTTTCTCTATATCTGCACGAAAATAATAAAAAACACATTATAATCACCAGATAACAATATAAATGCACATTTGTAGAGTTTTTATTAAAAAAAATAGTAATATATAAATTTTACAAATGAAATGTTTTTAAAATATTGAATTTTTGTAATTTTTCGAAGAATAATAATACTTTTTTTGCCTTGAATTTTAATATCATTATATAAATGGCTTTTTAACTTAACTTTTATTTTTTTTAACTTTAAAATTTACGCAGAATTTAAATTTTTATATCCTAATAAACTTTAAGCCATTTGTTTATTTAAAACTTTAGAGATTTAAACTTAAAAAAAAAAAATAAATTATTTTGCTCGTATCGACTCGTTTTTTAAAGAAAAATATTTATTATAATATAGTTGCGGTATACATAATATGGTTGAAAAACGAACGCCTTTTATTCGCGGAGAACAAGCTATGTTTAAGGTAAAAATGAATTATGATTTTTTTAACCATAAAATATTTACTGGTAAAAAGTTTACATGTTATGTCTATTTGTAACATTTTATAGTTATAGAAATAATAATATTATCACATGGTTATCATAATTTGTTTTTGCTAAAAATATAATGTGCTTCATCAGTCAGCCTTTTTAAGAGGTAACCATAATCATTAAAACTGAAAAATAAAAATTATGATCAAGAACATGATATAATTGAAATTAACTATAATTTATTTCCAACTATTTCTGCAAACATAATATTGTTGCCGCAACAATTCTCAAACATGTTTTTTCCTTGCGTGTAGAAATTCTTTCTTTTGTAAAGAAAAAATTATTTTTTTTTTTATTCAGCATAGGGATTTTTCAAAAAAATACTGGCAACACTGAGTGAAACCCATATTCTACAGTTAACAGGCTCCTTGAAGAAATCGTTTTTAGCATAAATAATACACTTTATAGTGTCCAATTGATGTTTATTATAAACGTATTCTATTGTATTAAGATTTATTAACCTTATTTGATTAAAATTAGTATTCTTTCAAATAATTCAAAAGCATAATTTATAACAATATTTAGTTAACATTTTTATTAACATTTAAGAATTATTTTCAAAATTTATTGCCATTCAAAAAATAATTGTATTATCGAAAGTCTCTTCCTGATATAATGACAATTATTTAAAGCAACAAGTTATAGGTGATTGTTTTTTAATGGTCACTAATTATGGTATTAATATAAATCATTATTTGAATATGAGAGCAAAAAAAAAAATTATCGTATAAAACGAATTTTATAAATACCCTAAAATGAGAGACAAAAAATAAATGTAAAATAAAAACGTTACTATTGCGAAAGAAAAAAAAAACATTAAACTATTTTTTAATTCAAAAGTATATAAAAAAATGGAACTAGAAATGCTATTATTTTCGTCATTGAAATCTCTAATGCAAGTGAATTTTTAATATACACAGTTCTTTGACTTAGAGCTTTATTATTTTAAACTAAGAAACAAAATAAATTATAAGTAATAGTATTATAAAATTGTGCACATCTTAACATGCTTTCATAATTAGCTAAGCCACTCTAAAAAAAAAGAAAGGAAGATATAGTCCATCAAGAACAACTATTTGACTACAATATTGTATACGAGCATAAAAATACGGAAAGGAGACTTATATTACACCTCTGGCCAATTTTACTAAATGTAGAGTAAAATATACACTTTAGAGCGATTCCTGAAAGTGGTTTATATGAGAGCTATGGTAAATTATGGACCGATGGCAATGTTGTTTCTACTTACATAAATCTAATTTGTGTCGAATATTAATTTAAAAACAAACATTCGTATGGGATTTATGCACGTTAAAGTGATTTTCGTAAGAGGGCTTTAAACTCTATTCCGGGAGGACATTTTTATGCAGCCTAGGTGATATAATGGACCGATCCCAACCAATTTTAATGAGCTTCATCCTTATATCATAAAGGTCCTACGTACCAAATTTCATTGAATTATCTTTAAAATTATGACCCGTACTTTATGCACAAGATTTACATGGACAGCCAGACGTACGAACAGACGGACATCGTTGGATCAATTTAAAAAGTGATTCTGAGTCGATTAGTATACTTTAAGGTGGCTGTTGAATAACTTTTTCTATGCGTTACAAACATCAGCACAAACGCATAATACCCTAACCATCTATGGTGGTAAAAACAAGTTGTATATCAGTCATTTTATCACCACTAATAACATCTTTATTAAAATCCCATAATTATGATAAATAGAACAGCTAAAGGTCAAATATAACGATTAGAATTAAATTAATTTCTACACAAAATATAGCCTTAAAAGTGTTAAATTAATTAATGAAAAAAATAATTAAAATGTGCCAAATTAATTATCAAAATTAAAGTCATAATTTTTCACGTGTTTCTGAAATGCTGCTAGACAAATTTAAGATTAATATTTTATTAATGAAATGTCAAAAAATTTTATGTTAATATAGCATTTGAGAAAAATAAATAAAGTTTTACTTTCAAACTATTTTTGTTTAGGAAAACATAATTAATTATTTCTTAACAAAGGGGGGAAATAGAATGAATGTACTTATATTAACTTTAAAAGGTTTAGCTTAATTAAACATGATATTATCATAACTAAATAAATATTTTAGTTAATATACATATGCAACAGCAAATGCTTTACAAAATAACACATATTTTACAAAATAAATAATAAAACGCTAAAGACTCATAAAAAGCTACATAAATACTCGTATTTCAATAAATAAGAAATTAATTAAAATTTTATGGCCAAATACGTTAAAAAGCCTCAGATTTATTTGATGAAGAATACTGAAAAAAAAAACATTAAATAAGTACCACCAATAAATTCCATTCAATAAAATTTTAAAGCATATAAATCTAACATTTATTATTTTAAATAAATGAATTTTAATTTTTTCTATTATTATTTTTTAAATAAACAAATCAATGCGAACACTAGACTGCTTTCGAATTTCGACCGTAACTCCCTCTAGGATTTTTATTTTCGATGTAAAAACAAAAATGCGCTAATACGCATATATATGAGGAGATTTTTGATTTCTTCATAGTTTTTAACAAAATTTTGCTATTATCAACTTTTTTGCAATTTAATGTAAAATGATTGTAATCCAGATGTCTATCAAGCAAGATAAAAAATTAAAATCGGTTAGAAAATATTAAAGTTATTAGAAATTCTCCCGATCATTAACGTGTTTTCGAACATTTGTATAAGCAACGTACAGACAAATTAATTTTTTTTTTTTTAGAAATCTTGAAATAAAATGCTGTTTTAAATCAAATTTGAACCATAATTATTGAAAAATAAGTAGGATAATATAGTTCTCTTTCCATGCTTTATTAAAAAACGCTGATTTTTATTATGGCTGTTTCAAAACTCCCATTTTAGTTATTTAAAAATTTTGTTAAACAAATTTCAAAAAACTTAGAACAAAACTATACAGTTTTATAGACAAGAGCACAGACAGTAAAAATTAGAAGGAATTAGGTTAATATCTCTTAAAAATTCGCTGTGACTTAGATTTTAATTTTGCAGATTCTGGCAAAAAGGCATTTGTCCACGATTTTTGTGTTGTAGAGGCAACTTTTTTGTACTACTAAACGGATTAATGAAAATAATAAAATTAGAATATAATATATGTTGTAGAAAATATATTCCAAAATTTTTAACGAATTTGAAGAAGACAAGACGGTCAAAGGTCAAATATTGGAATATTTGAGACTTTTAATGAAAATATAACCCAAAATTATTAGTATTTATTTAAATTTCAAATCAATAATTTCTATAATAAATCCTGTTTTGTTAGTGAAACTTTAGCTGGCCAAATGTGTAAGAATCCTTTTTCTTTTCCATGATAACAGCTAATAAAATTTACTTTGCACATAATTAAGGAAGGAGGGTGTCTCAAAAATTGCCGACTCCATGTCTAGCTGAGGGTTAAATTTACATTTTTAGCTTCAGATATTATCTATTCTTTTCTAGTTATATTTTTTTGTAAAATAACATTGAAATCTAACCAAAAATAAACATGTTTTCGTTATATTTTCTTCAAAAATCTACAGAATTCCAAATTTTGACATTTGACCTTCCTGCTTTAACAGTTAGCATTGTTCAAATTCGTTAAAAATTTCGGAATATACTTTCTATAATCTATATAGTCCTAAGATGTTATAATGTTCATTAATCTGTATATTAGTACGTTGCTCATACAAATGTTCGAAAAAATTTACTCTACAACACAAAAATCGCCAAAATTTACTTTTTACCGAAATACGCAAAATTTAAACCTAATATGTATAAGGGATATTGACCTAATTCTTTCTTACTTTTACTTTCTGTGATGTTGTCTATGAAACAGCATAGTCTTATCCCAACTTTTTTGAAATTTAATTAACAAAATTATGAAAAAATTAAAATAGGATTATTGAAACAGCCATAATAAAAATCAACGTTTTTACAAAGGCATTGTAAAATTTAAATTATCCCGCATTAGTCAAAGCTTATTTTTCAACAGCAATGGCTCATTTTGCTTTAAACATAAAATATTAAAAAAATCTAAAAATTTAGATTTTAATATTTAATATTAAAGGTTTTTATACCCCACACCACCAAAGGTGGTTGAGCTATTATGCGTTTATGATAATGTTTGTAACGCACAGAAAAAATCATCCAACATCACAGAAAAAATCATCCAAAGTATATCAATCGACTCAGAATCACTTTTTAAATCGATCTAACGATGTACATCCGCCTGTCTGGCTGGCTGTCCAAGTAAATTTTGTGCATAAAGTACAGGTCGCAATTTTGAAGATACTTCAATGAAATTTGGCACGTAGGACTCCCATACACCCACTTTTGGGAATCACCCTAAAATGCATAAATTCATAAAAATGTTAGTATTAACGTAATATTCTGTATTCGTATATTTTATTTTACACTTTGTAAAAGTAACGGTCCTCATGCACAATGATGTGTGGGTCGGACTTGACCGACTATATCTATCTTATTTGTTATATAATAAATTAGTACCTTACAAGCATTCATCCAAGAGTAACTTGCAATCACTCTAGCAGTAAAAGTACAGAGAGTTACGGTCGAAATTCTAAAGTCGGCTTTTTTTGGAGCAGTCTCGGAAGCATAACTTTTTTATAAAATTCTTACTAAATAAAATCAAATATTTATGTTATAGGAAATACTATTTCTTAAAAATATTTAAGTAGAATTTTTGTTTAAATTCTATGTAGTGAAATATATGTTTTTAATTAATATTACGTCAATTTTTAATATTTTATATTTTTTTCTTTTCGATTTATAAATCATTTCATTTATAGAGCACTTTTTAAAAATAACAGAAAAAACAACCTTGATATAAATAACATAAGTGGTTATATAAATCAAAATGATTGCATGTTTGATGATAAACTACTTAAAACCAAACTACTTATTTGAAGTAAAGAAAAAAAAAACTCAAAATGCTCTTGATATAACCATATTTAAAGAATTTATTAATCATTAAAAAGCGATTACCTTTTTCCGCTACGCATTCCTTATTAACACAAAAAAAATTAAAGTTGAATGTCTAAATTTTTATGAAAAATATTTCCATAATACAGATGTGATTTATAGATTTGGGTACTGTATTATTGACTATTTTTGTAGTAATAAATTTTAGTTTTTAATATGGATGAATACATACAGTTTTTTAACAAAAACTAATAAGAATTGTGGGTTTTGGAAGCCCAACATTTATTCTTAAAGAAATAAAAATAAAAAACGACACAATTACATCAGATTGTTTATGCAATAAAAAAAAATATTGTAAAAATGCATTTTTTTTTAAATTTACGGAGCTTCGAGATCTCTAGTGCAGCAACTATTCTACCTTTTTTTAATATCCCAAAATTTTGTCGGTGTTTCGAAACTTTTGAAAATTGCTCTGCGATGTACTCAAGAAGATCTATAACTCACATTGGATCGAAAAAGTGTCATAATGTAGCAAAGTATTATTTATTGAGCAGAAAATAAATAAAACTCAAAAATAATCATTAAAATTGATTTTTTAATAAAACTAAAATAATATAAAATTATGCATATCCCTGTTACAATATTTGTATTCCTTTGAGAGACACAAACACCCCTCCTAAAAAACCCAAAAAAAAAATAAAAATTAAAAAATTTTGTCATCAAAATTCGACTACACAGAAAAAAGTATGGCTAAGATTTTTCTAAATAAATCATGATTTGGATTTAAATTAAATTTATTAAAAAATAATATTTGGTTTTAATATTTTATTTTATTGCACAGAAAAAATTATGACTACAATTTTTTTAAATAAATCATTATATAAATTTAAATAAAATTTTATAAAAAAATTTGTTTGATTTTAATATATTATTTAATTGCTTGTAAATTCTTTATAAACTAATACGAAAAACAATAACAATTTCTTGTTTTTTGACAATTAAAAATATAAAAATAAATAAAATTGTAAAAATGTTGACACAAAAAAAAATATAAAATCCATCATTAGCAGAATTTCAGTGCTATATTTCGTATATATGGTAATGAACCAAATATGTATATTGATTTATTTTTGTATATCGTTTAGATGAATCAAAAGCATATGAAATATGTATATATGTAGCAGTATATAGCATAAATGATGGGGTCTATTGTATATTACTGTATAATCCCCAAGTCGATTAAACTATGTCATTTCAATTGTGTGCCTGAACATGTAGCTCTCTCTCGTGATATAAATATGCGAAAGTAACTGGACTCCTAAAGATAATTTAATGTGTTTTAATTTTTGTGTTTCAAATCATTAAAAAGTATTTTGCGGAAATGGTCTTTAGCGGAAGTGGTCCTTTACAAAATGATACATGTTTGAAATTGTAATTTGCCCTGTTGTACGGTTTTGGCGGCACCAAAGCAGAGTCTGTTTGCGCACTTGTTATATCCTATCTATTTCGTTAAAAGGTATGCAAGTTGAATTCATTTAGAAACTGCTTCAATTGATAACGATTGCGTTTCTGTTTACGATGGTTTTGGCTACTAATGAAATTTGGAAATAGTGTCGTCGTGTCTTCTTTTGTATACTACTATACATGAATACATAAACTATTAGTTATGGCACCATTATTTTTCACCAGCATAATTAAACATACTATATACTGCGTATTACCGTTAAACTATATTTCCTCTAAAAAAGACTCCATTAATTAGTTAGTATTATATAAAAGTTTCGCTTCACTACACCAAATTTTCATTCATACATTTACATGATAAAATTTCGATCCGAATTATCGTATATATTATAGAAAAGGTAAAAAAAAGAATTAAATAAAAAATAAAAATTGTTTGAAAATCTGCAAAAAATTTAATATTATTTTTATTGATTTTAACAAATCATATTATTGAATTTCTTAAGAATTTTAAAATATTAAAATTTATAAATAGTAAAAATATTTTAATAAGAAAAAAATGAAAATTTTTTCAATAAAATATTTACGAATTTGAATATTTGATTTTACTAACTCAGTGATTTCGGTAAAAAATATAATTGGTTTTATGAATTTAGCAATAGAATACGAAATTTAATTTTTTCTATGTACCCTGTATTTAACTTTTGAAAGTCTGCACAATAACAAAGAAGGTGTAGAATTTATCCACAAAGTCGGATTAGTTTATACTAGGGCGGATCAATAAGTCCGTGACTTTTCGAACTTCCCTCATAGTTATATGAAATGCAACACAATTCCCATCAGGTACCACCTGTTAATAGACTACTGTCAAATTTTGAGCAAGTGTCGTCGTTTACTTTGCGTAAAAAATAAGATTTTTCGAGGTCCTTAAAATAGGCATTTGTTTGGTCAATAATTTCATGGTTGGAGCTGAATCTCTTTCCACCGAGCCATTTCATTAAGTTTGGAAATAGCAGGTAGTCACTAGAAGTATCAATTCGTAGCCCAATTCATAGAGTTTTGCCATTGAGACTGCACACGTGTGCACCCGTGCATTATCATGATGAAAAAGAACTTTTTTCTTCGCCATATGGGGTCGTTTTATTTTTAAATCCTAATTAAATCGGTCTAATAAGTTGGCATAATATTCGCCGTTTATTGCTTTTCCTTTTTGAAGGTAATCGATGTGGATTATCCCGCGTGCATCCCAAAAAACTGTTGCCATCACCTTATTGGCCGACAAACTTACCTTGGCCTTCTTCGGAGCAGGTTCACCCGGATAAACCCATTGTTTAGACTTCTGCTTGGTCTCCGGAGTACAGTAATGGATCCATGTTTCATCCACAGTTACAAAACGCCACAACAGACTCATTCGGATTGCGGTTACCTTTATGGTCAATTGAGAGCAAACGCGGCACCCATCTTGCAGACAACTTTCTTAAACCCATCTGATCATTTAAAATCGAAACCACACTGCAATATTAGATGCCTATGGCATTAACAATCTCACGCCCTTTTACTCTTCGGTCGGCCAACATTCGACATTTTCGGGTGTGCTGACCTCAATTGGCCGTCCAGGACGTTCAGCGTCATTTGTACTTGTGCGAAAACAACGAAAGTCAGTAAACCACTTTTTTACCATTGAAATCGATGGTGCAGAGTCTCCACAGTATTTATCGAGCTTTTTCTTGGTTTGATTGACGGTTTTTTTTCGCAAAAAATAATGTTTAATGAGCACTCGAAATTCACTTTTTTCTATTTTTAGAAAAACACACGAGGTTGTATGTTTTGAACAGCTGCTAAATGCAAAGTAAATGTTGACACTTGCTCAAAATTTGACAGTAGTCTATTAACAGGTGGTACTTGATGGTAATAGTGTTGCATTTCATATAACTATGAGGGAAGTTCGAAAAGTCACGGACTTATTGATCCGCCCTCGTATATGATCGAATGAGATCAAAAAGTATTAACGCGCGAATGAAAAATGTAGAGGAATGGGAAAAACTTAAATAATTTGAAGTTTTTGAATTTCGAATAACAATCATGATTATAGAATGAAACCTATGGTGCTGAAATTTTGTACTGTATTAGTCTCAAGTCTTGTGAATTCAGATCTGTAACCCGTTTGTTTAAACTAGTATTACCTAAAACGTATTCAATATTAGTGTCAATACCAGGTAGGTTACATATTTTTGATATTGTAAAGATTCCTAGCTTTCATTTGCCATCCATATTGGATGGATATAATTTGTTAAATTTCTCATATTTTTTTAAAAATTGTGTATTTTTCGAAACTTTGAAGTAATTTTGAAAACAAATTTGACGTCCTCTATGGGCTCTAGTTGGATGCTCGTATTCGTGTGTAAAAAATTCTTTGGGAAATTGTTACATGGTATTATAAACATATTTTTATTAAATAATTTTAGTAAAAATATATAATTGGACACAGTAGAGAAATTAATTACAGTTTATTCTTTTGTTATAATAATATTTTAAAAGGATTCTCCCGCTAACAGAACTCCTTGGCCATAAACTGGTTAATATACTATAGGGTATTTAGAGTGAACATCCAAATCTGTACAGACAGTCAAGCCGCTATTAAATCGCTCTCGGGTGTCTTTTTGACATCCAGGCTGGTAGTTGAATACCGGATATCTCTGAAAGATATGGCGAGACACTCATACCTTTAACTGGTTTCGGTTAGGGGTCGTTGAAATACCCTAAGTAATCTTACTGCGGATGTATTGGTCAAAAATGGCTCCATTCTTCGATATGAATAAATGGACTAACTGGTTGGAGTACCGATTTCGTCTTGCAGATCAATAATTCTGCGAAACTTATCGAAGATTGCACAAGATAGATGGACAAATGAATCCACATGCTAAACCTCGAGGCAAATATAGCCCCATTATGACAGATCTCGATCTAACTTCTTCATGGGACCACAAAGGCATCGGCTACGAATTATGGAAACCGTCGTCACAGGGCAGTGGTTTGCTGGTGTGCATGCTAGGAGACTAGGGCTCCCTTTTAACGACTTATGTAGATGTTGCTACGATGTAATACCCTCAGGGTATTACAAGGGGACCAAATTGGACCCAAGTGAGCTGTATCCAATTGATTGGATAGCTGCCCACTAAACCTAACCTAAGTACTATTAAATATTTCGGTTTTAGCCTCAAAACCACACAGCCGAATATAGCACTCTAACTTATATATCTTTCACCCTTTTGAAAATTTGTGGAGCGATAAGATTGACTCAAAAATTTGAAGTTCGAGAAAAATACTTGTGACCGTCCTATGTAAAAAAGTTCCGAACTTTCTGTCAACGAACAAAGTCTCTAGGTTATATAGGGGGTTATATATAGAATAGTCGAAAAGAAATACATTTTTTCGGATTTCTGACAACATCTTTTTTTATGGATCGATTTTGCCCTTTTTTATTAGCATTCATCTAAGGGAAATTCTCCGTAAATTGATATACAATATATATATATATATATATATATATATATATATCCGATATCTTGCAGTTTCTAAAAACTGATTTCATCGTTATATCGACTTCCCTATCTATAAAATATATAGTTTTTGGGGTCGTAGATAAATATTGTAGAAATTACAAACCGATTGACAGACTTATATATAGCATTTATACATGTGGTACTATTTAAATAGAAAAATATGAAAATAAGATTATATCAAATTGTATCAAATGAGTCGTGGTAGTACCACGGTACCGAGAGAAATAAAAATGTATAAAAAAATGTACAATTCTACCATGAACCATTGCTAAAGTTTTTTTTTACAAAAACAAATCTACAAGTGTTAATAATAATTAATTGAAAGCTAGTAATGCGTAATATAGTTGCAAATGTTTTAACAAGTGTAAATAAAACGGGTAATCAGTTCGGTCGTTTAAATTTAGAATATACAGAGGATTGTATAGGTAATTGTGTATAATTATGGTGAGTATTTTCCTATTTTACCCTATTTTTTTACACTTTTTAAAATTGTCAAAAATATTTTTATTAAAAATATTTATTTCATTTTAATTAAAAAATATTGTTTAGAAATATAGTTTTTTGAAACATAATTAAAAAATTGTGACGAAAAAAATCTTTTTAAATCACAAAAAAAAAATAAAATCATCAAAAATATTCGTCTGAGTTCTTCGATCATAAAAAAGATAAATAATATGTTGCAACTAAAACGATCCATATTCAATTAAAATCGGTACGTAAATTCCGGTTTTATTTCCAATTATATATATTTTGAAAAAAGAAACAATTTCACATTCGAAACAATATTTCACATTCGAAAGGAATGTTTATAATTCATTCAATATCAATAAATGTTTGGTTTTTGAAATATAACAGTGAATTTATAAAATATAAAAAATAAATAAAGAATAACATCAAAATAAATGCATCTAGTTCAATAATGTGAATTTTTGCTTAAACTTTCAACTATTTTTTAATTTTATAAACTTATATGATGCACAGTGGTTTTAAAACGCCTTTTTAATAATTCTGTAGCTTGTGAACCATTGCAAACGTTTATTTATTTATTTAAAAATTCACAATAATATAAAAAGTAATCTTAGGCCAATGAACATATATTATTACATATTTATTTACTTATTTATATATTGTAAGGATTGCCGAAAAAAGATATCTAAAATTAAGAGAAAATAAGCAAAATATTATAATCTGCTTTTAATATTTGTAGTCAATGGCTCCTCAGCCGAAATAATAAATGATAAAGTAAGAAGAACAGTTCCCTAAGTAGTAGCTAAACTTCAGTAGAGTTATATTAAAAAATAATAATAAATAATAAATAAAATCTATAAGTTCGTTAAATATCGCATAAGTTTCAAACAAACAGCATTGTTAGAGTGAGAAAACAAACGAAGTTCAATAGTTAAAAAATTCCAATTGCGAGCAACTCTAACAATAAATGAACGTACAAATACAGAGTTCCTAATCCTAGGTATTATTATTTATTTGTTTATACTAAACCGAACTCAGACCGAAGACATATCTGCAGTGGATTTCAATTACGAAATTGCTATTATTAATTAAATTTTTGTTTGATTTTCCTCCAATCACCAAAATGATAACATTAATTAACTAGAATAATTGATTGTGGCTTAAATCTCAATTAATTTTTTAACAAAATTAATTAGAATTATGATTAAAAGTTTGCCTAAAGTCAACTAAAAATTTTAAGTAATACAATATAAGTAAAACAATATAAGATAACGAATATAAGTAACGTATGTAGGTATGTAGTGTATACATATGTAATCTTAATAATACATTTAAAGTATGTAATGTTTATACTTATATTTAATTCCCGAAAACTTCAAACAAAGGCTTTCATTTCTGCGGCACGATCTAATGAAGATATTATCCTATCTGAGTGTCATTACGACCTAGAACGAAATACTAATAAAAATAAGACTGATGTCTGTAAAAATCGTGAAAACAATAAATATGAACTAACCTTATACATATATATAAATAATCTTTCATCGGACAGCTTTGAAACAAACTGGGATCTTGAAATTGAATATAACCTCCAGTACCAATGACTGGAAAATCCACTATATCATCGAAACATTAATAATCCCATCAAATATTAAAATCATACTTACAAAATAATTATACCAAAGACTGAAAAAATCATATAAGTCTTACATATTACTATATTTTACCGATAGATTGAGCACAAATAGTTAAAAATGGTTGAAAATTGAATTAAAATTATTTTATATTTATATTTTTTATTGACATAATTTCCTTTTTTCTTCATAGTTTTTTACTAATTATCAATTTTGTTAAAAAATTTTAAACCAATTAGAAACCAATTAATTCATTAATAATATAATTAAATTTCAATATATTATTAATTAATCATTTTATTAAAAAATTATTTGGTACAATTTTTTCTGTGTATAATAATAACTAATATGATTGCACGTTGTGTGTATCTCAATAAAATTTCACCTGGCAAGAGATGAGGTGTTTCAAGATGATTCGAATGAGCACAGATTGCTAGAGTATCAGGAGGGAATGGGTAGACCTCCAAAGTTGGTCATCTCGGGTACGCTATTTTTAAAAATATCGCCAAAAATTCTCTTTTTTTATAAATAGTTTTATCTTTTAATTAAAAAGATATTTAAGTCAATTTTTAGTTTTTTTTTTAACTTGGCGGGCTCAATATTGGCGGTAAATTTTTTTTAAATATACATTGGATTTCTTACAAAATTCTAAATAATATTGTTGCAAGAATTATATAAATCTGTATATTCGATAAAAAGTTATATTAATCTGAAGTTCAAACTTTAATAGAATTTCATATTTTTTGGGTTTTTTTTTTAAAAAAAGGTGACAAAAATTTTTACTTATAAAATTTCTTTTTTGTTCTGGCCCATAAAATTGTTTTAATGTTTTCCAAAAGAATCTTAATATAGATAAGTGTAAAGTAAACCCCCGCTTAAAGCAATGGTCTCCCCACAAGCCCTATCCAAGCTTTGTCAATTTTCCAATTTTTTTTTTTAATTGTTTGTAAAATTCTCAAATCGCAAGGTTAGGATTAAACAAGAATTATGTTAGTTGAATACCGCCATATGATGGATATAACGAATGGAAAAAGTAAATTTTTAAAACATGTTTTTTCGGGTTGAGATTTTAGGAATTTTAGTACAAAACAGTGGGTGCGTTTCTTTTCCTGATTTTAGGGCAAATTTTCATAATATATATGTACATAGAATAATATTTTGCACAACTGTTGCAAAATTGTCAGAATAGAAGCAATTGCAAAATTATCAGAGAAAAAAGTTGCAAAGTTGCATTAATTTTTATAACGTTGCCACTCTAAAAAAATGTGTAAGTAGTACTAAAAAAAATCAAAAAAAGTTTTTTGCAATTTAATAATGTGAGGACCAAAATTCTTGGAATTTTGAGAATAACTTTTTGAAATGCAAACATAGTGTAAAAAAATAAAGGATACATTGGCGCCTTACTGGTAAGGAGATGGATTACATTTATCTAGATTTGTTGGCGAATTACATTCACCTATGTAACTCTTTTAATTTCAGATGTTCCGGAGGTCGATTGGATAAAGGATGGAACAAAGTGTTCCGGAGATTGATTGGGTAAAGGATGAAACAAAGTGTTCCGGAGGTCGATGAGATACACAGGAGGAAAAGAATTGAGGTCAGTGGCAGGTGGTGGTTTTGATCTTAAATGACCATGCTAGCCATTTAAGGGTTAAATATGAGAAAACCGCAACAGATAGAAGTATTAGTAGAAAGCAGCAGGGAAAAAAGCCGACTGAAAACGTCAATGCCTACATCGTCGCAGCTGAGCAGGTGAGTAGAAAAACTAATGAATCACAGACAGACAAAGTTTGTGAAAAAGAAAATATATAAAGTCGAAAAAATAAGAAATAAAGAAATAACAGTAGAGTATAAAAAATAATAACAGTGTTATTTATTTATGTAAGAACCCTGGACACGACTGAGTGTCTTCAACCGTGAGTGAGTACCCGAGTAACCGGAGGTTTCTTACAACAAAATAAAAAAATTACAATGAATTAAAACATATAAAAAGAAAAATATCAATAGATAAATAGATAGATATGAATTATATAAATAAAAAATATATTAGAAATGAAATATTACTTTTTTCGGTGTTTAGAAAAAATTTTTTTTACTTATTTATATAATTTTTTCAAAAGTGGCTGTTCACGTCGAGTTGAAAGACTTGCAGAATTTTGATGTGAATAACTTTTTTGTATTTTTAGGTAATTTTTATGTGCTCCTTTAAATCGACTCAAAAACACCTCTTCTCTGTCCAAGAAAATTTCACCTGGCCATGACATACCTCCAACGGTTCACAAGTTACAGAATTATTTCCAAAAAAAAAAGACTTTTGGAACCACTGTGTGTTGGTGTTTTATTATATCTTCTTTTTTATCCAACTTGCATATAGAAAAAAAAATATGCAAACAAATATCGAACAAGTTATTAATAACAATAACTGCCAACTAAATTTGTACGTCATGTTTGTTCATTCTCTTATCTTTTTTTTACATCCTATTTATTTATAATTTAAATAACGAGTTTGCAAATGATAAATTAATTATTTGATCATTTAATTTGAAATGACAAAATGTTTAACCGTTTGTTTTATTTTGTACAAAATTTCTAAATATTTTTTGTTATGTTGTTTATTTATATTATTATCTATATGTATGGCTGATACCTGCTTAGCTCTAAATCTAAATAGTTTAAATATAAATTTTTTTAACTATTTAAACATCAATAACATGAGATTAAAACACTTGTTTATGACACTACCGATGCTTATTAGTATGATTAATTTTGTGTACAATACTTTTGACATTTTAACATTAGAATTTAAACAATAAATTTTAATAAATGCCTTTTAGAAAATCAAGTAAAATTAAAGCCATAAAAATAAATAGAAGTCCATATTAATATATAAACATTTTGAGATTTTTCGCTTTAATAAAAAGAAGAAAAAAACTAGTAAATTGAACACGGAATTAAACTAAAAACGACGCTTTTGTAATAAAAATGCATAATACAATTTAATATATTCAAAAATATTTAAAAATTTTTGGAGATGCGGGGCATCGATCCCCGTACCTCTCACATGCTAAGCGAGCGCTCTACCATCTGAGCTACATCCCCAGGTTATAGTGTATCAAATGCTCTGGAATTACACTAAAAATTAAATAAAATTTTATTTGGCTTTAACATGCATTTTAAAGATCTGATTTAAATAATTATTTATTTAAATAATTATTTAATTAGAGCGAAATTTAATCAAAATATTATTAAGTGCACCGATTCAACTGATTCCAATATCAATAATCACACGAGTATATTTATTAATGTGACATATGCACGTACGTACGATATTGTACTTATTAATTTATCTTTTCAACCAATACCTTCAGAAATAAATAATAATAAAATTACAAAGGTCCAATATACAGCCTATGAAATGATAAATGCGATAAAGGTAATCAAAATCTCCTGGAGATGAGGGGCATCGATCACCGTATCTCTGACATGCTAAGCGAGCGCTCTACCATCTAAGATAAATCCCTATGTAAAATTTTTCAACATCAAGTAGTTTTCTTTATAAAAAAGCGCTTCCAATTATTCTATAGTCTATGTCTCGTTAACTGGTCAAGCTTAAAAATCACCCACTAATTGCATAGTAATGCAGCAAGAGTAATACAACATTTTATAGTTCGAATTTGTACTGAAAATCAAAATTTATTTAAAATAAAATATATGTATATAATCATTAAAAAAAAAAATTAAACTAACATTTAACACAAATTTACAATAAAACTGAAAATATTTTTACTGCCTTACTATTCTACTTTCCATGTTTTTAACAATTTTTTTTAGCAAGGACATTTTTAATATTTTACACCTAGGTACTTATTAGGTGTAAGAATAAAAATGAAATCCTGGAGATGCGGGACACCGATCCCCGTACCTCTCACATGCTAAGCGAGCCCTCTACCATCTCAGCTACATCCACATATAGAAAATTAATCTACCCGTACCACATTGGGACGCTTTTTTTGGACTTATATAGAATACATAAGTTTTTTGACCTTATGTCTTCCGATTTTCTTCAAATTAAACAGACACTTAATCTATGGATTAAAAGAGGACACCTACGTCTTTATTTATCTAAATTTTGAAAAACTCGCAATTTCTGTTTAAGGAAAGTTATCAAAAATATACGAAGTATCTACTTTTAGATATTCATAACATTAACGATCTCACTAAAATTAAAACCGTTGTAAAGACAATTATCTCCTCTTCAAACTTCAATATTAAAAAATAATGTTTTTTTTTTCTATATTAGTGCATTCATAATGCAAGAGTATTTTTCAGATGCATTTTTAAAATTGTCCTCCCCTTGTACACGAAAAAATCCGAGCACAAATAAAATGTTATAACTTTTATTATACGTGAAAAGATTAGTACCTTTATCTTGTTGTGCACAAAATCATGCAGTTATTTTTAGACTATAGGAGAAAATAAATATAAAAAAGGAAAAGCAAAAAATTTTGTCAGTGAAATTTGAATTTGGACGCAAATTAACCATTCGTTTTTAATTATTAATATCTTACTCAGCACCAGAATGGGGTTTAACCAACAATCATCTGGTTGTTAATCTAGCGTTCTTGCCAACTGATCCACGTGATTGCAATATTGCTGTGCTATTTATTATACTATTGAGTACTTATTTATGTAATATAGAGTAGCCAAATAATAATATCGCCCCATTACGAAGAAACTACTTTAATAAGTGGTTGTCATTACCGAGAACTAAAAAGTTCTTGCTGGGTATTTGCTAAATTTTGTAGTAATCGCGTAATTAGTATTTCTTAAAATTAAAATTGAATAGAACTCTTTCAAATGCAAAATAAAAATTTATAGCCAAAATACGTGTCGGCCATATAAAGCAATTGCTAGGAGTGCAGGTGAGTTGGGAAATAAATTTCTTTGAGCCATAAAAAATACAAAAAGTTCATGAACACCGAAAGTAACCTTGGTAACCGAAAAAAAGTTGATTTACAGACTTTGAATCGCAGACAAAATAATATGTATTTTAAGGGGAAATCTCTACATATCTCTAGATGGAATCCGACTCATGTATTAAATTGCTCAGTACACAGAAAAAATTATTGGGTAAAAGTTTTCAATGAACTTTTTACTTAATTTTGCATTTAAAAATGATTATTATGTTTTATTTTATTTTTTTTGGAAATGTAAAAAGAATATAAAAAAATCTGAAATTTTAAAAGAAAAACATTATGAAAAAAAAAATAAATGAAAATTACGTGTTTAGTCTCATTCATTTCTTGTATTTCTTTTTATTTTATTTTTTTGAAAGCTGTTCAACCCAAGGACACAACAAATAAGTTGATATATTTTCTGTAAAATTTTGGGACATATATTTTATAAAAAAAATCTGCTTATAATGTAAGTACACATTCGCATTTAATGTTTGGCAATATTTATTAATAACTGTTCTTACATTATTGTTGAAATTGCCTTCAAGACCTGATGTTAAATTCGATATAATGATCTAGATTTCCTACATTTGTAACTGATGTTGTCTTAGACAGTTCAGATTCAACCGTATTTCGAGAATATGGGTAAGCAAACAATGAAAGAAATTTAATTATTCTTATGTCATAAAACGTTGTTAATGTTGCAAATTAATGTTCATCTTTAGGTTTTAAGAGATCTTACTAAATTGTAACAGTAGTATGTGGCTGATGATGCCTCCGATGGTACCAGCTCCGACTGTATTTTCACTTCCTATATGGAAGCAACAAGCGTTGATAGCATTTTAATTATTCTGGTGTCATAAAAAGTTCTCAATTTGTCTAAATTTGTTGGAATGGCCGACCAAAATGGGTGCTTTGTAAGATGTCCAAAACTGCGAAATTTTACTAAAACATTTACAGACATGTATTTAGTAAATAAAATTTTAAATAAAAATGTATCATTAAAGCGATTGCGAATTATATTGTTACATTGGAAGAAAGCATATACTAATGGTACTAGATTCAGTTGATATTTTTATTGTGTTAATCAATATATTAATTTGTTTTTAGATAGGTTTTAACTGTTAATCTAATTTATTTAATTAAAATTTTAATTGAAATTTTACAAAAACTATAATAATTTCATGTAATTAATATTATCATTTTGATGATTCGAGCAAAATCAAATAAAACTTTAATTGATATAAATAATTTTATAATTGAAATCTATTTTAATTTTTCTATGTATCTTTTATCACAAAAGTTTTAAAAGGTAGCCTGAGGGGTCACAAAGTAATAGGAAAGCTATAAAAAATGTGCAGGCAAAGAAGAGGACGAAAATTATTGACATAATTTTTTTCAAAAATATGAATGCTGCCTTTTGAGTGATGAAAAGTAAGTGCTGGTGTATTTTTTTACAACATCCTGGTCATGAATTATATATTACAGTTATGGGAAATATATTAGATAAATATCGTGTAAAAAAAATCGAAATTGTCAAATAAACTTTTGGTCTGGAAAAAAATGTGTACATGTGGGAAAAAATAACTTCATTCATAACAAATAATACTTCAACAGAGCAATGTACGCAAACGAGTTCCGTCTGGAAATATTATTTCTTATCTCTCTTTTCATTATTACAACAAAAAAGTATCTGAATGGTATCAAACAAGTGGTGCTGCTATGGATGTGAACTCACTAATATGTCCAGAACTCTGTTTGTTTTAAATATATTGGGTCACACTCATAAAATATATGGACAAATTAAAAAAAATCCCAAAAACACAATAAAGCTTATATTTAGGGTATTCCAGAAAACATTAAATATTTGAGTAAGAACGAATAAACAATTATTTGTTCTTTCAAGTTTAAAACTAGAATATAACGGTTTTTAACAAAAAAAAAAAAATTCAAAAATATTAACCCATTATTTTCATTTTTATAAGCCGAGTTATATGCACTTGTTTTTCCGTGCGCAATCTTTAGATTTATTATTATTATTTTTTTTTAACGGAAATATTTACTATTTTTGATAATTTTTAGAAAAATACTTTTTCATAAAAAATCAAACACTTTTGTGTTTACAACTTAAAACATATAAAACTACAAGCGTAAATATCACATTTAATTGATTTAAAAAATATCTTAATGGTATTTATATTTGTTTTAATTTAAATAGTTTAAAAATAAAATTTTAGTTATAAATTACATTAGATGCATAAATGCATTTGCAATTTTTCAAATGTATTTTTTTAGAATTTCTTCAACAAAAAAATTTTAAAAGGATATGGTGTTAAAATTTTACAATTTTACTAAACATTCATATATACTATTATTTGGATACGCATTTTCTCAACTTTTAAGAAATAAGCCAAAAAATTAGTTTGAAAAAAATGTTTATATTTTTTAGTCTAAACACGAAAATATCTGAGTAAAAGAGTTTATATGAGACAATTTTTTGGTATTTTTTTCCAAAAAAAATATTAAAAATATTACAGTTTTTTGTCAAAAATAATAATAATAATAATAATAATAATAATAATAATAATAATAATAATAATAATAATAAATTGTATTGTTTAGTCAGTATATTAAGTTTTAAGTTTATTTCTTAAAAATGATTTGTTTTTTTTTTTTAATTATGTTATTTCTAGTAATTTTAAAATGAATGAAATGGAACTTTAACATCAAAAGATATGAATAATTAAAATTGCATACATATATACATACACACGCAGAGAAAAAAATAGTTACATCCTTATCACTACAACAATATTATGTTCTAATTGTTAATTTTCTTGAATTTTAATAATTCTGTGTTCATAATAACAATGTTTTAGTTTAAATTTTGTCATTTAATGTTTACATTCAATAAAAATTTTAATATGGTTCAGTGCAAAAATTATATGTTTTTATATATTTTTACCAGCAACAAAATTTTGTTTATATGAAAAATATCATTACTTTTACAATCATTAAATAATATTTGCAATCTTTTTCCTTGTTCTTATGTCATATTCTGTTTTGAAACCATATTAATATTATTATTCCCATGACAACAAAATGTTTCAAATAAATATAATACCTATCGTTTCCATAAATATAGTGGAAAAATTCCTAACTAGTTTGTTTTTAAATACACTCTGTTTTCAATGTTTTTTTCCAACTTCATTGTAATTTTTAGTTTATGTATGAATAAATATAAATAGACAAAATTTGGTTATACTCGGTGTGATTCATACAATATCAGATATCGATTAACTGCCATTAAAGTGTAAAAACAAAAAAAAAAAACATATTTTGCATTTGAACTACATAACATGGTACAAATGAATATAAATGATTCTCTATAATTTTCAATAAAAAATTCAAAAAAATAATTTTTTAAAAATACATTTTATTTTAGTTTGAATAACTATATGATAATATGGAATAATAGTATGAAAAATAGCATAATATTATAAAATGGAATTATAATAAGATAATGTGCTTTAATAATATAATAACATCAAATCATAGAATAATAATATAATAACATCAAATCATAGATAGAATGGGATGACGATAGAGTAAGTTTGTTCAATTATATGTAAAACTAGAATCGTAACATGAAAAAACAAACAATAAAATCGGACACGATATGGCAAAATGGAATAAGAATAACTATTGCTTATAATCATTTCTATTTTTCGCTGTGATCATATGTTCCAATCATAATTTATTCCCTTAGATTATGGTCACTACAACTATATTTTTTCTGTGCGTAAATAGTCAAATACTTTCTTTTTTTACGAAATTAAAAATGTTTTTTTTTTTTAACTTCAAAGAATTGAAATAGATATGTCGTTATGTCATCATTACAAAGTATGTAAGTGCCAAATGTGAACCAAGCCATAAAAAATAATTTAAAATATTACAAATAACATTTTTAAATTAAATTATTTTTATATATAGCATTCAGTTAAAAGGTTTCTAACGATTGATCAGCTGTCACCAAAACTTTCAAGACGTTACAAATAAGTAAAAATCATGTCGTTCCTCTAAGTGCAAATTGTGTGCGGTTGATATATATATGTATGTACTGAAATGAATCTAATACAAAAACAATAAATTTCATAAAAAAAAATTATAATGGAGATGCGGGGCATCGATCCCCGTACCTCTCACATGCTAAGCGAGCGCTCTACCATCTGAGCTACATCCCCGTGCAAAAATATTTGAAATATTTTCAACTATTAGGGTTTGTTATATTAAATTTGTCCTAAAATAATTATTTAGATATTGCATCTAATTTAGGTGTATACGCGTTGTAAAATTGTCACTTTTATTACTATAAGCCTGCATATTAACGGAGCAGTCATTGGCCATTAAATAATTTTTTTCAATTTTAATTGTTTCCAAAACGAAATTAATTCATATTATAAGGGTAATTCATGTAGTAAATTTTAATATATCATATGTACTATACTTTCGATTGCACCAAAAATTTTGTCTCGAATATGTAGGTATCGATCTCTATAATCCTCACACACGCAGAGAAAAAACATGGTTACGGCTTTGCCACTACATCAATATTTTGTTCTCATTGTTAATTTTCATTAATGTTAATAATACTGTGGTCACGAAAAGAATGTTTTTGTTTTAGTTTTATTCTATTTCTACAATCATTAAATATTATCAATTTTAAACTTCGAGACAACACCTGTACTACCCCGCATTCTTTTGGTCTGTGCCGAAATTGAAGTAAATACCGGACCATGATTCTTCACAGTTTGTCAGAACCGACTGCACCATATGTCAACTCAATTAAGCTGCAACTGTTGATTGCGCTGGTGTAAACCCAGAAACTGTTCCGGACTTAAACATGAAAGGGAGTGGTCGGAAAATTATGTCTCCAACCACCCCACCGCAATCACAACCATAACAGCTTCAACTTCAACAACTGCAGCAGCAACCTCAACAACAGTCGCAGCTCACACCGATGATTGACGTCCGAAAACATGGGGTGATATACATTTTGCAATTCAACTGCAATGGCCTCCAAGAAAAAATAGTTGAGATAACCCGTTCCGTGGAACGACACGGAGTCGTGGTCGCCAAGGTCCAGGAGACAAAACTGACTAACAACTCCAGTCTGGTTATAATGTTCTCCAAAAAGACCGCATCAGAGGCAAGGATGGATGCATCGCTTTCGCTATCCACAATACAGTGCATTATACGGTTCTTTCTAAAATACTTCAAGGTATTGCGGTTAGATCGGGCGACACAGGGTTAGATCTTTATAATGTCTATGTTCTGCCTATAGTCAGCTGTACCACAGACTACGTCCTGATATTAGAACGTTTTTAGATGGAGAAATGCGTCTGGTTCTTGAAGACTTTAATGCTCACCATCAACCAGAGCTGATGACTCTAATTTAGGGGAAGGCCAAAGATTTCATCATCTCCAAATGCAGTACATACATAAACTAGAAGAATGCAGACTGACACGGCTTTAGAAAATTCGGCGACCGCCACTTCAGTGAACTGCCGGTTCCCTCCAATGTTTAGACGCAGGGAGGAAATTCCACGAAACCATCACAATAGCAGCAGCTTGCTTCATCCCAGCTCGTAGAATACTGTCGCGTTTCCACATTTCCCAGCAGAAGCAGCAACATTAACAGACGAACTTGATGATATCCGCAATACCAACCTTGACTATCCAAGGATCGGACCGCGAGGCAGAGACATCAGCAGGTTAGTTAATGAGGATAAACGGAAGAGATGGTTAGATGATCTGTACAGAAGTAGGTAAGTTATGGTCGGCAGCCCGGTCTCTCTCTTATCCCACGAAGATTATGTGTGCAGTTAACACCATATCCGACCCTAAGGGAAACAAGTATAGTTTTGGCTATTAATTTAAAAATTTTGGCAGCGTATTTTTCTCGATAATAAGACATTAAGACTATATCCTTATTTAAGTGCTGGCGACTATTGTCATTGTTCAACAATATAAAAAAGCAAAATGCATGTATTTAGGGAATATTTAGTCAACAAAACTTATAAAATCAGATCATCGTAACAGGTCGAATACCAAAAAATATGAACCTTCAAAAGCAAATTTTGGAACAAATCAAGATCTCAGCACTGTTGAAATCAAAATATTTTTTTAAACGTTAATAAAGGTTTATCTGTATTACATTGGTGTATATTCCTATAAACGCACATCCATTTTTTTAATCAACTTACCAAAAATGGTGCTAAAAAATAATTAAGGTGCTACAAATTAATTTTTGAATTTATTATTTTTAATTATTTATTGACTTCACTTAAAAAATAAATAACGAAAAACTTAAAATGTACATTAAATTTGTTTTCATTGTAATTTTAGTAGTTTAGTGAAATTTTTATGGCATTTTCCTATATAAGCTCTTAAACTAATAAACCAATTTAGTATTATTAATAATGTGTTGATGAATCCTTGTTTTGGATAACTTCAAAAATTCGGTCTGGCATTGATTCGACTAATTTTTGAAGAAAATCGCCGTCAATTTCTTAAGCAAGCCTTATTTTTTAGTTCTAACTTCGTTATTGTTATTATGGTTTCATGCTGTGCATTTCTTGCGTAAACTTTACGCGCCATGTATCTCCACAGATTCTCCATTGGATTTGGAACCGGACCGCAAACCGGCCAGTCTAATACTGGAATACTAAGCTCATTAAACCATGATTTAGATGATTTAGATTCTTCATCCATTTTTTCATCCATAAATGAGAGAAAAGCATCTTCTAACAGTTCATTATATATGACACTGTTTATTTTAGTTGAAACAAAACTTATTTTTAATTTTCCTGCAGCAGAAAAGAATGGCCAAACCATAATACTGCCTCCACCGGAATTACGTTCCGACATACGAATTTCGTTCGGCCTCAAATCATGGAAATGCAAGAATATGAATTGGGATCGTCCAATTTGAATTTCTTTTCATCAGAAAAGATTACTTTATTCCACTCATCTCTTCATTTCTTGTATTTGCGCGACAATTTTAAACTATTTTCCTTATGATGCTGTGTGTGTGAAATGTGTGCAACATATTCGGAAGTGACAGGAAGTCAAGTTTATTTTTTATTTGTGTAGCATTTAATTTATTGCGGATGGCTTGTTCTTTTACTTTTTTAATTTTCCTTTTTGATAATTGTTGATTACCTTCTGTTGGTTTCCGCACTCCGTATTTCTGCCCTTTCTTAAGAAAACCTCGAATAATTCCTTCGGAACGGTTAATTTTTCATCCAATTTCTCTGTTAGCCTTGAATTTTTAATGCGTTTATAGGAATATGCACCAGGTATATCGAAAACTTCGCATACGCTGATATATAACATAACCATATTCAATAAATCTTTAATCGCATATATATTATTAAAGATATTAAGTAAAATGTATTAAAACTTTCGAGCTTCGCCAACTATGAGCGAGCAGGCAACAATTTTTAATTAACTTTTATCGCAAGTATAAATACTACTAAATCGTTGCCAACATTATTTAAAAATCAAGTGTACTTGATGGTGATCTTGATTTATACCCAAACGTTTGCACTATTTTCTTACACATTTTATATAGAAAATAAATACCTAATGGTCTTTTATTTTTTTAAATTCTGAAAATGTAACTTTTTAGGATAAATTTTTAGTTTTTGACAAAAAACTGTAACTTTCTTCAAGCTATCGCTGGCGACATTTCCTAAAATGCAAAAGGCCATGGCCACACTTTTGAATTTTTTTACAGCAGAAGTAAATAACATTGTACAAAAGCCTTGACCGCAATTTTTAAATTTTTACTTCAACATTATAATTAGATAAACATTTTCAATAGTTCACTTAAAACAAAAATAGAAAAAGCGCGAAATATTTCCTCAAATAGGACTGATTTTACGGCTGTTTCGTTCATGAAGATGATGTTACGGGCAATAATATTTTTACGGGCAATCGACATAGGAAAATAGTTCTCTTTCGCAAACCATAAGGACATCAAATGTATATGGTCTAACACAATGGTAATGGTTTTAATATTTAGCAATATGAAAGAAAGTTTAATCGTGTCAGAACTAAGTATATATTTAAAATAAAGGAAAAATAATATTGATGATTTTTACACTAAAATGTTGATTTTTCTTTACTTATATGATGATTTTTTGTCCAAAGTGTCTGGCAACGCTGAAACTATATCATAATATTATAAAATATTTAAATACAAGATACCAGAACTCGGATCATAATATGAAAAGTTAGATTATTTTATGATTATAATATTCATATTTATTATTTATAACCATATAGTCCAATCAAAATATGTTGCTCTTCGATTATTTTTTTCCATGCGTGATCCCTCTCATTGAATTGCAATAAATGGATTAAAAATTCCTATGTCTGAGATACAATTTTTGTATTAAATTTAATGTTTTTAATTGTTTAGTTTCCAAAAATATTTTTTTTTTTTTCAGTTTACCAAATATCAACTCTCTTCCAGTATTCATAAAATATTACAGGTTTTAGTCAGAAGTTCTCAGCAAAAAAACTAAAACTTGCAAATTTGACAGCTAAAGTATGTCATATTTATAAAATTAGCCATTTTACGAAACCATTAATTGCAAATTATCCGTTTAATGAAGAATCTACTATTAGTGACTCAAATAATGACTAAATGTCATTGTTGTTTCTTAATTTATGGTCTATAATAAGATATCTGCAGAAAGAAATATTTACGTATTTTCTATACCACAACACACTTCAATTGCATTCTTGGTGTTCATTTCTTTAAATAAAGTAAAATATTGAACCTGCCGTTCTCTGTTTAATCACATACGTTCGGGAAAAATTAGAGGTGGTAGCAGAGTCTTCACCGATAGTTATTGATGTGGTTGTACTGTAACATTTGATTTTCAAAGTGCATTCACATAGAAATATTGCACTTTAGCATTTGACAATTTATATCCCCCCAAGTGCGAATTCATTAATATAAATATAATTTTATTAAATTTTATTAACGCTAGTGATTTTAAACTTTTCATTATTTCTAATAATTTAAAAAATACGGGGCATCGATCTCCGTACCTCTCACATGCCAAGCGAGCGCCATCTGATATATCCACACAGTAACTGAGCAAACGAAATATGCCTATGTTTTGCATTATAGTCCTCAAAATATTCCAAGAGCTGAGGTGGAAAGTATATATTCCAGATGAGATTTCTGATCAAATGCTTTCTGATAGACCCGTTTTGATTCCATTTATTTAGCAAAAAATTCTTGAATATGCTTTTTATATATCAATGATGTCTATAATCTCCCATGGAAAAACCTAGATCCTTGGGATATATAGTCTCTCTTATCTACGTATAAGGATTTTATCCAGACTCAGTTAAATAGTTTTAAAATACAGTAACTCATTTCAAAGTTTCTCGTTATTATTGGTTGTTATTGACTTTGAGTTTTAAACTTGAATAATATACAAGAAAATGTAATTTAATATGCTGACATAATATTATAAATTTAATGTAATGTTACAAGTTATTTTGCGTACTATTACACGGGGATGTAGCTCAAATGGTAGAGCGCTCGCTTTGCATGTGAGAGGTACGGGGATCAATGCCCCGCATCTCCATATTAAGCTTTTTTTTTGCAGTCGAAAGGTTTTGGTTTTAGTTATAATTCACTATATGTTAAAAATTTACTAGAACTTTCACACAAAAATAACACATTGCAACAAGAAAAAATGTCCGCAATAATTCCAACGCAAAATCCAAGCGTATCAGTATCTGGCAAAACCCCCAAAGGGTTATTCAAAGCTAGTTCGAATTTCATTTATGACCTCTTGAATTTTGAGCCCTTTTTTCATCAATGAATGGATCTCTTTTTTCAATAATGAAGCGGAAATTATTTAAAGTAATTAATTCAAATGTTATTATATATTGTTGTCTTATAGAATACTAGCATTATTATACTACATTTTTACTGGACGCTACTCGCTTGTTACGCTCATTATTATCATAATATTATTTATTTTATTCGACTTAACCTTATATCTAAACTACTGAAACGATTAAAGTGAAACTTGGCATATACATATGTATAGCCTTGAAGGAAGTACTCCTACATAACCACTTTCTTCAGAAAGCATTGCTTCGCTTCTTAGTAAGTAAATTTATATATCACAGTATAATAAAGTGGGCGAAATAGAGACGTGCCACCTATACAGATTAAAATTTTATAATATACAATATTTTCTAATTCTTGAAGAAAGTAGCAAAATTGATTTTTACTGAAAGTGGGCTAAAACTGGGAGTGGTATCCAACTTATATTTTAGCCCATAGTTATCTCGAAAAAAAAAAATACTTGATATATGTGCTAAATTTCATTTAAACTTTCAAAAAAAAAATAATTACTTACAAATTTAATTTCGGAGGTTGCACGATATATACAATTTTACTTCGTAATATTAAGATTTTTGCCCCCTCAATTTCTTCTAATTTATTATTTTACATATCTCAATGGTGTTTTTAGCCTAACATACAGATTTTTGCATTTTAAAGACAAATACCTTAATTCCTCTTCAATATCCCAATCTGGAATGAAGAAATCTTTTTGGATTGCGGTCGAAGCCTTCACAAAAATATGGGCGGATCTATTCTTATTTTTCAAATGGAATAGACTTTAATGAGTAAAATAATAAAATTTAGCATTTTCTTTTTAACTCATCTTTCTTTCATTTTGTAATAATAAATTAAAGAATTTAGTAAAGTGTGACTTTATTTTGTCACACAAAATCAACGACCAACACAATACTTTTAACCCAAACTCGAAATGCAAATAATTCAAAACCTTTTTTGTTTATTAAATTAAACAATATAAAACAATAAATAACTGGACACCAAAAAAGTAGCCCATGATGCACTTAGAAGACAATTATGATGAAGTAAATAGCAAGAGTAGGAAACCGCACTTTATTTTGTCCAACAGTGTATATATGTGCGCAATATCAGTTAAATCGGTTGAATAATGCGGCCACACATATATTGCATATAATCTTGTTATAAAAAATTGTCGTAAAAAGGAAAAGACATTTAACAAAAATCTTACATAATATCTCAGAAAAACTGTTTACACATACGTTTACACATATAAAGAAAAAAGTGCTCCAAGATATCCGAAGTTTAAGAGTCCATAAAATCGAAATTCGTACTAACTATAAAAAATCCCTACGGAGATTTAATTAACTTGATGGTATACATACTTTCATTTCACGCTGAAATTATTGCGGCAACATTTTGTGACCCAAAAATTGTCGCATAGTGTAATAAATACATATTCTTTTTTAACTAACGCTTTGATTTTCTTTACATATTGTTTTGGGGAAAAGTATTTAGTTTTAAAACTAACTGTTGCATTAGTATGCAAATCATGAATAACTTTTAAACAAGACAAGTTTACCACATTTACGAATCTTTAATAAATGCATTATTTAGAACTAAAACTCAGTTAAATTAAAATCTTGTTAAATTATTCCAAATATTTTTATTATTATTACATGGGGATGTAGCTCAGATGGTAGAGCGCTCGCTTAGCATGTGAGAGGTACGGGGATCGATGCCCCGCATCTCCAGTATATTCTTTTGTTCATTTGAATTACATTCATAGATTTATTTATAACAAATCCAATGCTAAACGTATGCCAACAAAACTGGCACTAGGGTTAACTAAGGTTGACATTCAATTATTTATTTATGTTTAACTTCTATATTTAACTTATTTAATAATCTCAATAAACAGGTTTATGATCATATTGTTTAAAGAAACATAATTTAAAACAATACAAATAAATAATAATATGTATATTTATTTTGTATTATTAATTTTATAAAAGACCTAAAAGGGAGGGCATTTTAGTGTGATAATTGGTAATTTTTAAAAAAACTGTAATATTAGGTTTTAAAGAGTGATAAGGTCAAATCAATATAAAATACATATCTTACACTTACAAGAAACCATTACAGGATAATAGAACAAATTGTAGGACATTAAATTTTAAATGGTTTAAATACTCCATATTATATTAAAGAAAATAAATGAAATTTTTGCTTGTTTGCTTTAAATATTAGTGGTCTTAATTCGTAAGCTTTGTTCACGTTCTTATTGTGCATGTGAAAACACTGAATGACACTACTTCTCTAAAGTTTATAGGAGACGACATATACTTTAAAGTCATAAGAAATTGTCTGTTATTAAAATGTTTAAATATCTAAAGAGAAAAAGTACTTAAAAATCTCTTTTATTTTAATTTATTGTTACCTCAGTTGGTATTTGAACATGAATAATAATTTTTTGCACTGCAGATGTCTTAGATTCTGCAACATTAGAATAATTTTTATTTGTTATGTTAATTGGAAATATGATTTAATAACAAATTAATTTAACATACACAAAATTAAAAATTTCTTTAATACTTGGACTTGCTTTAGTTCTTCATTTAGCGTGTGGGAATGTAGCTCAGATGTTAGAGCACTCGCTTAGCATGTGAGGGGTCGGGGTTCGACACCCCTCATTACCAAGGGAAACTTTATTAAAAATCATTAAATTTAAGAAACTTTCTCTATTTATATATAAATAATATGACTGAATAAAGTACCTAGATATAAAATTATTGTTAATAGTAACTAAATATGCAACATTTCGCAGCTAATGCAATGTGAAAACCGCGCAATTATAGAGAATGTGAACAAATAAAAAAAAAGTTATATGTGTTATACAACCGGCCAAAAAGTTTATTCTCAAAGGAGAAGGCTTAGGTAAGTTTTAACTACCTATTTATGAAAAATTATAGAACGATCTTTCTAAAATGTGGTTAATGATTGTAAATAAAAGCATGGCGACTACACTAAACGTATTGATGAGAACATTTCTATGGGGCTTAAATAATGGACCTATCAACAGACTTCGTTCTTGTATTAACAAATCGAACATATCATAAATAATTATATTATCTTCAAAATTGCTACTTGTATATTGCTTAAATCATTTACGAGAGTATCCAGACAAAAGGACAGAGAGGCATTTGTAAATCAACTCTGAAAGAGTGTAATATAAAATATTTTAAGGTGGGATTTGAACTCAGAATGATTTGAAAAAAATTAATATTAAAAAATTAGAACTGAATTCACATAAGATTAACCTCGATTTTACAGGATGCTTCGTTCTAAATTTTTCAAAAAACATATTATGCATATCATTTCTTTTGTTTCTGATAGGGAGTATTTGTCCTTTATAAACATCAGCTTAAAATTTAAAAAAACCGAACCTTATATAAGGTATTTATCGATATATTATTCAGCACAAATATATGCTTAAATTGTCATAAAACGACTTAAAGCGTGATTAGTAGATATGCAGCTATTAAATAGACTGGTATTTTAGTTTGCAATTCAGTAATACATTACATTGGATTCTTGTAAGGGGATGTAGCTCAGATGGTAGAGCGCTCGCTTAGCATGTGAGAGGTACGGGGATCGATGCCCCGCGTCTCCAAGACAACTCCTATTTTTTGTGCTAAACAGAGTCAGAAGAAATTTTTAAATATCAATTTAATAGTCTATATTCTTGCCTATTTAATTGTTCAGTTTTAGCCTACAAATAAAAACAGAATTTATGTTTGAAAGTCGTTCCCTTGAACGACTTTCAAACATGACAATTTTACAGTACATAATTTTCTAAACGTGAATCAGTTAACAAAAACTAATTTTTTTAGAGTTATGAGATTATATTTTCTAAAAAATATATTTTATCTAAATGCTATTTCCAGGGCTTTTTGGACTTTGGATTTAACTCTGATTGAGTTTAAATTTGATTACAAATTTTAAATACAATTTTTAAGCACAAATTGGATGAATATAGATTTTTCTACGTGGGGATGTAGCTCAGATGGTAGAGCGCTCGCTTAGCATGTGAGAGGTACGGGGATCGATGCCCTGCATCTCCAGGACAATATTTTTTTTTTGTGCAAAATAGGCAAATGAAAATTTTAAATATCAGTTGATAGTCTACGTCATGATATAAAGAAGAAGGTAGTTTTATTCTGTTTGTAATAATTTAAAATCACTTTCTGACATATTTATATAAAATGTAGACTTTCTCATAAAAATTATTTAGAATTGGACATAAATAGAATTTGAAAAAACTGTATACCAAATACGAAAAGGATTGCAAAAGAAATCACACCGTCCAAGCCCGGGATGCATGGTTTTCCATTATTAAAGCCCAAGTACAATCCGGTACCCCCTACATGTTATACAAAAATGTCTATAATCGTAACAGTAATTAGCAAATTATATATGAGTCCAGCAATTTGTGAATGTAATCTTTGTAAGCTGGACGCTATTGTACTAAATATATATATATGTATGTATGTATATATGTATGTATGTATGTATGTATGTTACCGATGAGAAAGCAATTTAATTTAAGAAATTGAAAAATATTTTCAAAGTTATTACCATTAATCTTGAAAAATCATTGACATCAACTGTTACCAAGAAATCAAATCTACGTAATCGTTCCATTGGTATAAGTGTCGTAGACTATAAGAGTAAACAAGCCTTTTTATTGAAGCAACAAATATTCAAAATCTTTTCTTATGGTTCCCTAGAAAAAAATTAAGCTAAATAGCATGCTCAACTCTTTGCTATTAGCTCTTATGCCCACTGCCACTACCTCACACAATTTAGATAATGATGAATACCTTGGGCCTGACCCTTTCAATATCTATACCCACCGTTGTCAATTACCATTTGCTAAAAGATTTATCTGATTCGACTTGTACGCTAATGAAATAGAAATTGAAATTATTTCCAATCGTATCTTTATGGATTGTATAGAATATATTCCCGAAAATGTATGTGATATTTATGACAGTACAGATTTGCTTTTGTTTCTGCTTCACCTTTTTTCTTATTTCTTTATAAGATAGATTAAATCTTCCAGAAAAAAATTTGGTTAGGATATTTATTTCTTTGTTCTGAAAAAGACAATGTCCCTACTGCTTTATTTTAATTTTTTTCAAAACCTACATTTTTACATATTCCTAAAATACAAGCTTGTTGGAACGAAACTCATTGTATATTCATTTTAATAAAAATATAATACATTTGCAACAAATTTAATATGAATTCAATTATCAAATAATATAATTACACAGTTTTAATAAAAAAAAAATCCTTGAAATTAAAAACTCTTTTTATAAAATCCGGCAATGTTCGTTAAAAATATTTACAAAAATAAAACTTCGAAAATCTGTATTTTTGTAACCAAATAATTGATTGAAATTACCTTCTTTTTTGTATCATTGTATTCATTATTGCCTATTTAATTGTTCAGTTTTTGCCTACAATTAAAAACAGCATTTGTATTTTTCGGTTACTTGACTATTGTTTTAGTATGCAGTCCTTGAGTGACTTTCAAACGTGACATTTTTACAGCACGTAATTTACTAAACGTGAATCTTTTAACAAAAACTAATTTTATTAAAAATTTTAAATACAATTTGTAGAAACAAATATTCTAGTTATTTTCACAAGGGGATGTAGCTCAGGTGGTAGAGCGCTCGCTTAGCATGTGAGAGGTACGGGGATCGATGCCCCGCATCTCCAGGATATTTTTATAATGGTTTCTTATAGTTATGAATTTTGGAAAGTGATTTTAAATCCAATTACTTAGTTAAAGTGTACTTGATTATAATATAATAACATTAGTTTATAAAATATGTATCTACTAGTGTGACACCAAGATGGAAGGTATTGATGTGTACTTGATTCTAAGATACCGTTTCTTAAAATTTTTGTCCTGATATTATCCTTTCCTGAGCTTGATCAAAATTAAAAATATGTCCTTTTTTTCGTATTTCTGCCAAAGGAACAATATGAAAATTTGATATCGCAAAAAAAGGCATTTGGGACAGCGTTTAATAACGTAAGAAAAAATTGGGGATCTTGAACATGATCCCCAATTTTAATGAGCCCGAAGTTGTACAATTTTTTACAAAAGATTTGGATATTTGAATTTTTTACATATAAATTGAAAAAAAAAATAAGTAAATAATAATACAATACCTAAATGGTTCTTTATGTTTTTTAATTCGAATTTGTTCGAAATTTATTAGAATTTTTTGAAACATATTTTTCTTCATGTACAAATTCCTCTATGTAAGCAAGAATCAAATTAATTTAGCATAAAAATGTATGTAAGATTTCTAAGGATATATAACACTAACTTAAAATACAAAATATTGAACGAAATTTTTTTTGTTCTAGTGGAGAAATAATAACAAATATTAGAATCAGAATCAGAATTACATGGATTTTTTTAACATTAAAATTGGGAGTTATTTCCGAAGACGATTTTTCGAAATTCGTGACTTAAAATTTTTTTTTTCCTGAATACCTGCTACAAATTGAAGTTTTTTAAACGGCATTAAGCGAAAATAGTTTACCCTTTTGAAAAGGTATATAAATGTGTTTAGGGACACAAATTAAAGTTTTCCTTTATTAGAAAACATTTTTTTCCTAATACCATATTTTATTAAGAGTAAAATGAGAAATAATTTGTTAAAAAAAAGCGGATTATAATTGCAGAACATATGATTTTTTTTCGGAGTTGTAAAACTCATCAAAGTTTGTTGTGTTTAAGTGTATTTTGTTCTTGCCATATTTAGGATTTATGATTTTTACAAATTTGAAAAAAAAATCATATGTTCTACAATTCTCATCTGATTTTATTAAACGGTCATTTTATTCCTTATAGCATTAGGCAAAAATAAGAAAAAATATGTGTTCTAAAAAAGTACAGGTCACAAATGTTTTGTTAACTGTGAAGTCCAAAAAAAGGAATAAAAAATTTTAATTGTGTCTTTAATACCTTACACATTTTTGCTATGAATATAATTGGGTAAGTTCCTTTCTTTTTAATTCCGTTTAAAAAACTTAAATTGGTTAACAGGCATTCGAGATAAAAACTTTAAAACCGGAAAGTCCGAAAAATTATAAAAAATTTACAATAACCTACTCACCCATATCTACAAAATATTTATTCTATGACATCCCAAGTGTTCTTTCTTTTTTCTACGCTCTACTTACGATGAGCATTTCACTGGTTTCCCAAATTTTATGAAACTTAAAAATGTCTCACACATAAAAACATACTTAAACTTAATGAGAGTTAAACATTTTTTAAGTGAAAAAATCTTGGAAATAGAAGGCATAACAAACATATTTTTTTAAAAGATATAATCTCATAATTTATAAAAATAAAAAAATAGTTTTTGTTAACTGATTCACGTTTAATAAATTACGTGCTGTAAAAATGTCACGTTTGAAAGTCACTCAAGGACTGCATACTAATGCAATAGTCAAGTAACCGAAAAATACAAATTCTGTTTTTAATTGTAGGCTAAAACTGAACAATTAAATGGGCAAAAAATGTAGACTATTAAACTGATATTTAAAAGTTTCATCTGCCTCTATTTTGCGCAAAAAAAAAAAAAAATATTGTCCGTACCTCTCACATGCTCTATCATCTGGACTACATCCCCTTATAAAAAATGGAATGGAATATAATGTAATACATTACTAAATTATAATGTAGACTGATATTTTAGATTAATAGTTTTATATCTACTAATCACGCTTTAATTTGTTTTATAACAATTGAAGCATTTATTTGAGCTGAATAATATATCGAGAAATAGCCTGGATATGGTTCGATTTTTTAAATTTTATGCTGATATTTATAAAGCACAAATACTGTTTGTTGGAAAATTTAGAACAAAATATCCCATAAAATGTAAATCAGTGTTAATCGGCTATAGCTTTTTTATGTGAATTCAATTCAACTTTTTAATATTAATTTTTTCAAATCATTCTGCATTCAAGAAACACCCTTTCAGAGTTGATTTATATAAAAGTGCCTCTCTGTTCTTTTTCGTGGGTATTCTTGTAAATCTTTTAAATATACAAGTAGCAATTTTAAAGATAATTAGTTAATTGTGTATATATGTATATTAATTAATTATTATAGGATGTTCGATTTGTTGATACAAGAATGAAGTCTGTTGATCGGTCCATTCTTTCAGCCTCATAGCCATTAATCAATTTTTAGAAATATCGGTCCGTAAATGTTCATAAATAGTTATAATTTGAGGTTAGCTTTTGCATTCATTCCCGAATGTGAAATTTTGCATATTGAGTATTAATACAACAATATGTTTATCTCTAGATACTTCTTTATTTATGTATATTATTTAATTAGAAAGTCTCATATTTTTAATGACTTTTAAAGTTTTGTTTGGAGATGTGGTGCATCGATACCCGTACCTCTCATATGCTAGTCGAGCGATCTAGCGTCTGATCCACATCCCCATATGCTAAATGAAGATCTAAAGCAAGCCCAAGTAATAAAGGAATTTTTAATTTTGTGTTTGTTAAATTAATTTGTTATGAAATCATATTTTCAATTTAGCGTAATAAATAAAAATTTTGCAGAGGCTAAGAAATCTGCAGTGCAGAAAATTAAACAAATTACAGTGCTGTATTCGGCCGAATCTTATATACACTTCACTCGTATTGAAATGAAAGTGAAGTACATTATATACCTTATATATATGTAAGTTTGTTTGTTTGCGTGGCTGAACTGATTTTCAAGGAATTTGACACATAGACAGTACCAGTGCCAGAGGTGATTATAGGCTTTGCTAGATCTCGATTGGACGCCACACCCACATTTTGCGCACACTTTAAAAGTCTATTTTTTAAATTTTACACGTTAAAGCTATTTACATGAAAATTGACTCACTGTTAGTGCTTGTACTGCAGAAAGGTTATGTTGGACTTCGATCCATATTTCACGTCCAGCAGGGGGTGTAGTATCCCCATATAAAGCAAATATTCATTTTGGCATATCTAAGCAACTATTACGGCGAGAGCAGTAGGAACCTGTATTCTATTACATCGCATTGATAAAATGAAAATAGGACGAATAGGTCCAGGGTGAGAGGTATCTCCCATGCAAAGGAAATATAAATGTACTCATCTAAAGGACTATTACAGTGAAAGTCTTTCAAAATTTAAAAGTAATTTTCATATAAAATAAAAAAATAAAATAAAAAAAATAATAAAATTTCAAATAGGGTGAATAGGTATAGGGGGAGTAGTAGCTCATACTCGTATATAAAGTAAATATTAGTTATCGCATCAAATAAGATAACAAAGCGCACCGGTAAAGCTAGTAAATAAAAAATTTAATACTTTGGCATTTTGTGAAAGTTCGCACACATTTAAGGCAGATATGTGATATATCTGTGATATATCGGTTCAGAACAAATATTTTATAAATGTAATATTAAATTAAAAAACGGTATGGTAGAAAATTTATGGATTGACTAAACTGATTTAAAAAACAGAAATTTGAAAAAAATATTTGTTATATGTTTATGTAAGAATGAGGCCCATAGTATTTATAGGAGCTTCAAAAAATCTAATAACGTCTCTTGGCCTACAGCTCGGTCACTACTGGATATACTTAGTTCAAATATTCTTAAAAAAATTCCGATTTTTCTGTTAAAGAACGAAGTTTCTAGCTTACGTAGGTGCTTCAAAGTTGAAAAAACCAAATATGCCTCAACTTAATGTTGCTGTTGTTTATGAACCAAATCGGTTTATTCAAAAACCCGAAATTCAAGAAAAATATTTGTAATCGATCTGTATAAGAACTAAGTCTGTAGCTTATTTAGTACTGTATATCTGTGAAAAATGCATTTTTGCCGATATCTCTGTAACTAATGGACCGACTGAGTTCACTTCTTCAGCGGAAAAAGTCTGAAAATATTTATTTATATATATATATATATATATATATATTAAATTACGTTTTTTATCAATATAATCATAAACCTGTTTGTTTAAATTATTATATAGAAGCTAATCATACATAAATAATCGAATGTCTATCTTAGTAAACTTTACTGCTTAGTAAACTTTATTTACAACAAATCCAATGATAAACTTTACGTTTATCATTGGATTTGTTGTAAATAAATCTATGGATGTAATTCAAATGAACAAAAGAATATACTGGAGATGCGGGGCATCGATCCCCGTACCTCTCACATGCAAACGAGCGCTCTACCATCTGAGCTACATCCCCTTATAAAAATCCAATGTAATGTATTACTGAATTGCAAACTAAATCACCAGTCTATTTAATAGCTGTATATCTACTAATCACGCTTTAAGTCGTTTTATGACAATTTAAGCATATATTTGTGCTGAATAATATATCGATAAATACCTTATATAAGGTTCGGTTTTTTTAAATTTTAAGCTGATGTTTATAAAGGACAAATACTCCTTATCAGGAACAAAAGAAGTGATATGCATAATATGTTTTTTTGGAAAATTTAGAACGAAATATCCTGTAAAATCGGCGTTAATCGGCTACAGTTTTCTTATGTGAATTCAGTTCTAATTTTTTAATATTAATTTTTTCAAATCATTCTGAGTTCAAATCCCATCTTAAAATATTTTAAATTACACTCTTTCAGAGTTGATTTACAAATGCCTCTCTGTCCTTTAGTCTGGATACTCTCGCAAATTTAATTAGCAATTTTGAAGATAATATAATTATTTATGATATGTTCGATTTGTTAATACAAGAACGAAGTCTGTTGATCGGTCCATTATTTCAGCCCCATAATAAAATATTCTCGTCAATACGTTTAGTGTAGTCCGCCATGCTTTTATTTACAATCATTAACCACATTTTAGAAAGATCGTTCTATAATTTTTCATAAATATGTAGTTAGAACTTACTTGCTTCTCTTTTAAGATTAAACTCTTTGGCCGGTTGTAACACATAACTTTTTTTGATTTGTTCACATTCTCTATAATTGCGCGATTTTCACATTGCATTAGCTGCGAAATGTTGCATATTTAGTTACTATTAACAATAATTTTATCTAGGTACTTTATTCAGTCATATTATTTATATATAATTAGAAAAAGTCTCTTAAGAATTTAATGATTTTTAATAAAGATTCCCTTGGTGATGTGTGGTATCGAACCCCGACCCCTCACATGCTAAGCGAGTGCTCTAGCATCTGAGCTACATCCCCATGTCAAAATAACTAGAATATTTGTTTCTACAAATTGTATTTAAAATTTTTAATAAAATTAGTTTTTGTTAAAAGATTCACGTTTAGTAAATTACGCGCTGTAAAAATGTCACGTTTGAAAGTCACTCATGGACTGCATACTAAAACAATAGTCAAGTAACCGAAAAATACAAATGCTGTTTTTAATTGTAGGCAAAAACTGAACAATTAAATAAGCAATAATGTATACAATGATACAAAAAAGACGGTAATTTCAATCAATTATTTGGTTACAAAAATACAGATTTTTGAAGTTTTATTTTTGTAAATATTTTTAACGAACATTGCCGGATTTTATAAAAAGAGTTTTTAATTTCAAGGATTTTTTTTTTATTAAAACTGTGTAATTATATTATTTGAAAATTGAATTCATATTAAATTTGTTGCAATGTATTATATTTTTATTAAAATGAATATACAATGAGTTTCGTTCCAACAAGCTTGTATTTTAGGAATATGTAAAAATGTAGGTTTTGAAAAAAATTAAAATAAAGCAGTAGGGACATTGTCTTTTTCAGAACAAAGAAATGAAGATCCTAACCAATTTTTTTTTCTGGAAGATTTAAACTATCTTATAAAGAAATAAGAAAAAAGGTGAAGCAGAAACAAAAGCAAATCTGTATTGTCATAAATATCACATACATTCCATAAAGATACAATCCATAAAGATACGATTGGAAATAATTTCTATTTCATTACCGTACAAGTCGAATCAGATAAATCTTTTAGCAAATGGTAATTGACAACGGCGGGTATAGATATTGAAAGGGTCAGGCCCAAGGTATTCATCATTATCTAAATTGTGTGAGGTAGTGGCAGTGGACATAAGAGCTAATAGCAAAGAGTTGAGCATGCTATTTAGCTTAATTTTTTTCTAGGGCACCATAAGAAAAGATTTTGAATATTTGTTGCTTCAACAAAAAGGCTTGTTTACTCTTATAGTCTACGACACTTATACCAATGGAACGATTACGTAGATTTGATTTCTTGGTAACAGTTGATGTCAATGATTTTTCAAGATTATTGGTAATAACTTTGAAAATATTTTTCAATTTCTTAAATTAATTGCTTTCTCATTGGTAACATACATACATACATACATACATATATATATATATTTAGTACAATAGCGTCCAGCTTACAAAGATTACATTCACAAATTGCTGGACTCATATATAATTTGCTAATTACTGTTACGATTATAGACATTTTTGTATAACATGTAGGGGGTACCGGATTGTACTTGGGCTTTAATAATGGAAAACCATGCATCCCGGGCTTGGACGGTGTGATTTCTTTTGCAATCCTTTTCGTATTTGGTATACAGTTTTTTCAAATTCTATTTATGTCCAATTCTAAATAATTTTTATGAGAAAGTCTACATTTTATATAAATATGTCAGAAAGTGATTTTAAATTATTACAAACAGAATAAAACTACCTTCTTCTTTATATCATGACGTAGACTATCAACTGATATTTAAAATTTTCATTTGCCTATTTTGCACAAAAAAAAAAATATTGTCCTGGAGATGCAGGGCATCGATCCCCGTACCTCTCACATGCTAAGCGAGCGCTCTACCATCTGAGCTACATCCCCACGTAGAAAAATCTATATTCATCCAATTTATGCTTAAAAATTGTATTTAAAATTTGTAATCAAATTTAAACTCAATCAGAGTTAAATCCAAAGTCCATAAAGCCCTGGAAATAGCATTTAGATAAAATATATTTTTTAGAAAATATAATCTCATAACTCTAAAAAAATTAGTTTTTGTTAACTGATTCACGTTTAGAAAATTATGTACTGTAAAATTGTCATGTTTGAAAGTCGTTCAAGGGCTACATATTAATACAATAATCGAGTAACCGAAAAACATAAATTCTGTTTTTATTTGTAGGCTAAAACTGAACAATTAAGTAGGCAAGAATATATACTATTAAATTGATATTTAGAAATTTCTTCTGACTCTGTTTAGCACAAAAAATAGGAGTTGTCTTGGAGATGCGGGGCATCGATCCCCGTACCTCTCACATGCTAAGCGAGCGCTCTACCATCTGAGCTACATCCCCTTACAAGAATCCAATGTAATGTATTACTGAATTGCAAACTAAAACACCAGTCTATTTAATAGCTGTATATCTACTAATCACGCTTTAAGTCGTTTTATGACAATTTAAGCATATATTTGTGCTGAATAATATATCGATAAGTACCTTATATAAGGTTCGGTTTTTTTAAATTTTAAGCTGATGTTTATAAAGGACAAATACTCCCTATCAGATATAAAAGAAATGATATGCATAATATGTTTTTTGAAAAATTTAGAACGAAACATCCTGTAAAATCGAGGTTAATCGGCTACAGTTTTCTTATGTGAATTCAGTTCTAATTTCTTAATATTAATTTTCTTCAAATCATTCGGATTTCAAATCCCACCTTAAAATATTTTATATTACACTCTTTCAGAGTTGATTTACAAATGCCTCTCTGTCCTTTTGTCTGGATACTCTCGTAAATGATTTAAGCAATATACAAGTAGCAATTTTGAAGATAATATAATTATTTATGATATGTTCGATTTGTTAATACAAGAACGAAGTCTGTTGATAGGTCCATTATTTAAGCCCCATAGAAATGTTCTCATCAATACGTTTAGTGTAGTCGCCATGCTTTTATTTACAATCATTAACCACATTTTAGAAAGATCGTTCTATAATTTTTCATAAATAGGTAGTTAAAACTTACCTAAGCCTTCTCCTTTGAGAATAAACTTTTTGGCCGGTTGTATAACACATATAACTTTTTTTTTATTTGTTCACATTCTCTATAATTGCGCGGTTTTCACATTGCATTAGCTGCGAAATGTTCGAATATTTAGTTACTATTAACAATAATTTTATATCTAGGTACTTTTATTCAGTCATATGATTTATATATAATTAGAGAAAGTTTCTTAAATTTAATGATTTTTAATAAAGTTTCCCTTGGTAATGAGGGGTATCGAACCCCGACCCCTCACATGCTAAGCGAGTGCTCTAACATCTGAGTTACATTCCCACACGATAAATGAAGAACTAAAGCAAGTCCAAGTATTAAAGAAATTTTTAATTTTGTGTATGTTAAATTAATTTGTTATTAAATCATATTTCCAATTAACATAACAAATAAAAATTATTCTAATGTTGCAGAATCTAAGACATCTGCAGTGCAAAAAATTATTATTCATGTTCAAATAGCAACTGACGTAACAATAAATTAAAATAAAAGAGGTTTTTAAGTACTTTTTCTCTTTAGATATTTAAACATTTTGATAACAGACAATTTCTTATGACTTTAAAGTATATGTCGACTCCTATAAACTTTAGAGAAGTAGTGTCATTCGTTGTTTTCACATGCACAATAAGAACGTGGACAAAGCTTACGAATTAAGACCACTAATATTTAAAGCAAACGAGCAAAAATTTCATTTATTTTCTTTAATATAATATGGAGTATTTAAACCATTTAATTACAATTAGTTCTATTATCCTGTAACGGTTTCTTGTAAGTGTAAGATATGTATTTTATAATGATTTGACCTTATCACTCTTTAAAACCTAATATTACAGTTTTTTTAAAAATTACCAATTATCACACTAAAATGCCCTCCCTTTTAGGTCTTTTATAAAATTAATAATACAAAATAAATATACATATTATTATTTATTTGTATTGTTTTAAATTATGTTTCTTTAAACAATATGATCATAAACCTGTTTATTGAGATTATTAAATAAGTTAAATATAGAAGTTAAACATAAATAAATAATTGAATGTCAACCTTAGTTAACCCTAGTGCCAGTTTTGTTGGCATACGTTTAGCATTGGATTTGTTATAAATAAATCTATGAATGTAATTCAAATGAACAAAAGAATATACTGGAGATGCGGGGCATCGATCCCCGTACCTCTCACATGCTAAACGAGCGCTCTACCATCTGAGCTACATCCCCATGTAATAATAATAAAAACATTTGGAATAATTTAACAAGATTTTAATTTAACTGAGTTTAAGTTCAAAATAATGCATTTATTAAAGATTCGTAAATGTGGTAAACTTGTCTTGTTTAAAAGTTATTCATGATTTGCATACTAATGCAACAGTTAGTTTTAAAACTAAATACTTTTCCCCAAAACAATATGTAAAGAAAATCAAAGCGTTAGTTAAAAAAGAATATGTATTTATTACACTATGCGACAATTTTTGGGTCACAAAATGTTGCCGCAATAATTTCAGCGTGAAATGAAAGTATGTATACCATCAAGTTAATTAAATCTCCGTAGGGATTTTTTATAGTTAGTACGAATTTCGATTTTATGGACTCTTAAACTTCGGATATCTTGGAGCACTTTTTTCTTTATGTGTGTAAACGTATGTGTAAACAGTTTTTCTGAGATATTATGTAAGATTTTTGTTAAATGTCTTTTCCTTTTTACGACAATTTTTTATAACAAGATTATATGCAATATATGTGTGGCCGCATTATTCAACCGATTTAACTGATATTGCGCACATATATACACTGTTGGACAAAATAAAGTGCGGTTTCCTACTCTTGCTATTTACTTCATCATAATTGTCTTCTAAGTGCATCATGGGCTACATTTTTGGTGTCTAGTTATTTATTGTTTTATATTGTTTAATTTAATAAACAAAAAAGGTTTTGAATTATTTGCATTTCGAGTTTGGGTTAAAAGTATTGTGTTGGTCGTGGATTTTGTGTGACAAAATAAAGTCACACTTTACTAAATTCTTTAATTTATTATTACAAAATGAAAGAAAGATGAGTTAAAAAGAAAATGCTAAATTTTATTATTTTACTCATTAAAGTCTATTCCATTTGAAAAATAAGAATAGATCCGCCCATATTGTTGCGAAGTCTTCGACCGCATTCCAAAAAGATTTCTTCATTCCAAATTGGGATATTGAAGAGGAATTAAGGTATTTGTCTTTAAAATGCAAAATATCCGTACCTTAAGCTAAAAGCACCACTGAGATGTGTAAAATAATAAATTAGAAGAAATTGAGGGGAAAAAACCTTAAGACTACGAAGTAAAATCGTTTATATCGTGTAACCTCCAAAAGTGAATTTGTAAATAATTATTTTTTTTTAAGTTTAAATGAATTTTAGCACATATATCAAGTATTTTTTTTTTTTTTTTTTTTTTTTTGGAGAAAACTAAGGGCTAAAACATAAGTTGGATATCATGCCCAGTTTTAGCCCACTTTTAGTAAAACTCAATTTTACTACTTTCTTGATGATATTAATGAATTTCAAAAAAAATGACATACACAAAAAATAGAAAATGTTAGCGAAATGAAATTTAAAATTTACTTTCTAAGAAGGAAAACAACCCTTTCTTAAAAAATAAAAAAAAGTAGATCGTGCTCCCAGTCAGTACTTCCCTTAAGAATATATGTTGCCAAGTTTCATTTTAATCATTTTAGTAGTTAGTTAGTTAGTAGTCTATAAAACAACAACATATAGTAACATTTGAATTAAATAATTTAAATGATATTTGTCTCCAATAATGTTGAAAAAGGAGCTCCGAAAAATTCGAATTTCAAGAGGCCATAGCGAAATTAGAACTAACTTTGAAAAACATACTGTTACGCTACTTTCATTTTGCATTGCAATTATTAAGGCAATTTCTTATTGTTGCTCTGTGTTATTTGTGCAATATGTATAGTAAAATTTTTAAACTATTGTGAATTATAACTGAAACCAAAAACTTCATTTGCATCAAAATTTTAATATGGAGATGCAGGGTATCGATCCCCGTACCTCTCACATGCTAAGCGAGCGCTCTACCATCTGAGCTACATCCCCTTGTAATAATATATAAAATAATTTGTAAAATTACTTTAAATTATATCAGCTTGTTAAATTATATTCTCTTATATCATGCAAGATTAAAACTCAAACTAAATCATAAACAATAATCACTAGAGACTTCGAAATGAGTTACTGTATTTTAAAATTATTTGACTGAGTCTGGCTAAAATCGGTTTACGTAAATAAAAGGGACTACATGTCCCAAGACTCTAGGCTTCTCTATGGGAGACTATAGACATCATTGATATAAAAAAGCTATTAAAGAATTTTTCTCCTAAATAAATGAAATCAAAATAGCACTGTCAAAAAACCTTTGATCAGAAATCTCGTCTTGGATTTCAAAAAAGCTGGAATATGTACTTTTCACATCAGCTCTTTGAATATTTTGAGAGATATGATACAAAAGTTAGAGATTCGTGTTGAGGATAATGTCTATTAATATCTTACAACTCCCTTTTCAAAACAGAAGGTCATTGGCTTTTGATATATTACAATCTCGTATATGTGTTTCAAATAAAGTATTATGTGCGGATCATATATATACATATATGGAGTTCCATATATATTTGGGTCAGAAAATTGAGGGTACATGGAAATATATGAACATATGTATATATATATTCATATATTTTTCCATATATGCCTATATATTTTCCCTTTATATACTAATTTTAATATCTGATCTCCTCTTTGTTTCAATAAAAAAAAGTTAGTTTGCTTCAATAGTTTATTATTACAAAATGCAGTTTAAATACATCGCATGCTATATTAGCAGAATTTTCCATTTAAATACTTCTTAATAACACAAAAAAGGACTTAGCGCCTCTGATAAAGAAACTTAAATTTAGATTACTTTTCCGGAAGAAATTCCTGTCATATTTTTCCCTCATGAGCAATAATGGTTATTTAATGTATATATTTGTATGCAATTAAAACCCAACCAGAAATTGATAAATCTATTTCACAACATGGCAATTTGCACAGAGCGATTTTTCCGGAGTCAAAGATTTTTTGACTTTGAACATTAATGAACTTTTGATTGGAATTCACAGTCAGAAGCAAACAATATATCTGATTCATGTCTATTGATTAAATAACAAAATTTAGATAATTTTGTATTACCTCGTTTTGCAAAAATATTTGATCAAAAAATATTTGCATAAATAATAACACACTTGCTCTTTTATATGCACATAATTTTCTATTTAATTTGGAAACATATTTTGTTTATTATTATTATTTTTTTTTTATTTGTCAAAAATGTCAGACCCCAGCTAAAAATATTATATGTGGATCATGTATATGATACAACTACTAAAGGTTCATATTAAAAAAATAAAAAAAAAAAAAATTGAAACTGTTTCTTTATTAAATAAACTTCAAGCATTGTTTTATATTATACAAAATTTAAAAACTAGGAACAAATTAAGATTCCCAACCAAGTTAAAATAAAAATATTTTCTTCTTAGCATTAATAAAGATTTTTCCGCGTAGTCGACCTTTTGCCGGACTCAGGGACTTTCTCCTATATTTATTCGCCAAATAAACTTTTTTTAGGAATAACAAAGTTTTGTAAGTTCCGGTATATCAATAAGAAAATGATGATTGGATAAATCCTCTCAAGGTTTTAATAAATATGTTCATAGTATATATCATTCCATTGTGCATTACCTTTAAAATTCGTGGAGGGGTCTTATATAAGACATGTGGTCTATTGTGGACCGATTCTTTTACTAAGCGTTACTTTTTTATAAATCTATAAAGTTTGGGTCACCAGGTTATATTACGTGCCGTTTTGTGTTTGGGAACTCATCTAGAACTCGAGGGTTGACATGTCCGCGATTCAATTCACTGATGATGCAACGGTCATATGTTGTACGGATATGCAGAATTTGGAACTCACTTATACCATATGATGAAAGACATTTTGTTCATTCTATTAATAAATTTGAATTAAAATTAATTGCCACTTTATCTCATTAAATGAAAGTTCAATGTTGATAATGGTTTGATATTTATTTTTTTGGGAAACAGTCCATATCCATATAATAGTATTAAGTTTTCAGATAGATTTTTTATTTAGAAATATAAAAATTTGCCATAAAAATTTAAAAACTATGTAATCAATTTGGCCATATAGATTATAGAATAATAATAATAATAATAATAATAATAATAATAATAATAATAATAATAGTAATAATAATAATAATAATAATAATAATAATAATAATAGTAATAATAATAATAAGTGTAAAATAAAATATACAAATACAAAATACTAAGTTAATACTAACATTTATATGAATTTATGCACTTTACGCTGACTCCCGAAAGTGGGCTTATATGGGAGCTTATGGAGCGCTCTTCATAAAACTTGTCACTATGATTTCTACTTATACAAAATTTATTTGTGTCGAATATAAACCAGATACTAACATGTGTATGTGGTTTATGCACGTTAAAGTGATTTTCGGAAGAGGGTTCTATAAGGGAACTATGGTCAATTATGGACCGATCTTCATGAAATTTGGCACAAAGATTGATACTTATATGAAACTTCCTTACACCGAATTTGATTAAAATATTACAATCTTTAAGACAATTATGAGCGTTGAACCCCTATTCCGGTAGGACATTTGTATGGGGGCTAGGTGAAATAATGGACCGATCATAACCAATTTCAATAGGCTTCGTTCTTGTCTCATGGAACTCATACATGCCAAATTTCGTTGAATTATCTTAAAAATTTGCGACCTGTACTTTGTGCACAAGGTTTACATGGACAGCCAGCCGTCCAGCCGTCCAGCCAGCCAGACGGACAGACATCGTTAGATTCACTCAAAAAGTGATTCTGAGTGGATTAGTATACTTTAAGGTGGGTGTGGATAATTTTTTCTGTACGTTACAAACATCTTCACAAACGCATAATACCCCAACCAACTATGGCAGTGTGGGGTATAACAAGAAAAATTGGCGTGTGTGAATTTTTGATGAACAAAAATCGTCAAATTGCACTTTGAAATTTTTACGATAAAAAATCGTCAAAGTGCAAATAAATCGGCAAATCTGGCAACAGTGCTTATAAGATGAATTGTCAAGCATATTTTTCAGGATTTCTTCGCAACCCCGCACGAATGTACTTACGGCCCCCTTTTGGGTCGCGGAACCGCATTTGAGAACCGTTGCCCTAGAGTCTAAAAATGAATTTGTGAACAACTCGAACAAAAATTTTTAATTTTAATTTTAATTTAGACAAAAAATAACTATATTATTTTATTTATATTATTATACCTGTTAGTTTATCAGGAAATCAAAGTTTTGCTGGGAATTAAGCCGAATTTTAATAATCTGCGTTGTCTGGGAGCTTCAGAAAGCTCTTGAAAGAGAAAACAGGCTTAAGAAATTATATATATATATATATATAGATATTTTGCTTCAATTATTTATTGTTAACAATGTATGAATGTGTGTATGCATGTATGTATGTATGTATACATAATTATAAATTACACAATCAATCATATTAAAAATTTTTAATATATTATACGTCAGATTTAACAGATTATTGAATTTAAACACACAATACTAAGCACGATCAGAAACTCTATAGGGCAATTTCTTAACAACATTTAAAACAAAAATAATTTTTGAAATTTTGTTATAAAAACAGTCAGTTGCAAAAATATTTTTAAATGAAAAGTTTCAAGGAGCCAAATGTAAGTCTAAGCAATTTTCTTTCTGAAAATTTTCTTTTTTTTTTTCTTCTAAACTTGCATTTGCGTTCACACACAAAATGTTACTTCAGCAATTCTTGCTTTAATTGCCTTGACTTATTTTTGTTTGGAACTACGAAAATTAAAAACAAAGCGAATTTTGAAGTACAGCCAAGTTTATACCCTTTCATATTCCCTCTATCTCGCTCTCACTCGAAATCAGAATTACAGCAAGAAAAATTCCCTTGTGTGAACTCAGACTAATTACACTTTTATTTAATATTTAGGTTTATAATTTAGATACAATTAAGTTCTAAATCTCATTATTAAGCGTTCCTTCCTATCAAATTTAAGACTAGATTCAAATCCTTTCAAAGAACTTTTCCCATCTGGTAAATACAAATATATGGAATCATATATGGTTTATTATATGAAAGCAAATCATATATGAAAAAATAATTTTCCATATAAACCAATATGTCGTCACATAAAACGCAAAAGGCCGTAACCACTGAAAAATCTAATGTTGGGTTTATACTGAATTATAATGTAATAACACAAACTACATCTGCAAACAAAAATTCACATTCATATCTTCAAAATTGATACATACCAATATTAACAAAATCGTTCCATTTAAAAAATTTTTCCATTTAAGAAAAATTTAGTTTAAAGAGTTTTTTTATGCTTTACGTAATTTGCTTTAAGCGAACGATTAAAAATTTTACTTAAATGCTTAATTTTAAAGAGAACAATTTAAAATTGTGATTTCGGCCTTTTGCATTTTAGGTGACGTAAACTTTACATATATAGTTCCATATGTGCTACTATTTTTCATACATTTATATATTGCAAATATTTCTATATGCGAGTGCATATTTTTTCATACATGAAACCATATATGGGGTTTTCTTCAAATTCATTTACTTTTGGGGTTCAAAGAAATTTTAAATTCTTTTAAATAGTACATCAATGCTATTTTGTGCCAATATTAATTGGCTTTAATGAAACACAAATCTGTTCGCTTGAATGACTTTTCGCGGAGGTTGGAGGTTTAACACAAAAAGTTTAAAAAAAAATTGCAAAAATTCTATTTTCATATATAAATTATATATATATATGTACTTATGCTGATGTATCTCGTTTGGATTATGATTATCATACTCCTTCTGCCATGGCGTTTGAATTACCATAACTCAATAAAAATTCTGCCAACATTGCAATTAAAAGTGCACCTTTAGCATATATTTGCCTCCAGTCCCTGTAATGGCTCATATGAAAACTTATATTCCTCCCAAAACCCATGTCAGCTCCTATTAGAAAGTCTAGCAATGATTATTTGCCTCTTGTGGCACCCATAAAAATGTAATTACCACCAGCTCCACTTTTGCCACCATAATTTGTAAAACAAATTCTTTCAGATCCTAGTAAAACTTATATACCACCACTAGCAACTCCAACCTGATAAATCTTATTTGCCCACAACTGGAGAGGATGCTCCCGCTAAATCTATAATAACTACACCAGTTCCTCGTCTTAAAGATTTGGTATTACTACAACCACCTCAAAGACGTTATGAAGATTTTGAAGTTCCCACCAGTGTTGCCAGGAGATGAGGAAAAAGAGGCTAAATTGAACTTTAAAAGGTTAAGAAATGAGAAAAGTTAAATTAAAAAAAATAGAAACTTATTTTTTCTCATTCTCATTAGTTATTGATATTTTTCTAAAGAAATTTTATTAAATTTGTAAGTAACATCCAGTAAAACGGCAGAATATAAAATGTCCAAAAAAAAAAAAAAAACGCAGAAATTAAGGTTATATTTCATATGAAAAATTACCCAATGTTTTGAAGTGATTTTTCGTCATTTTTGAAATATAATTCCTTTTTAACTTACATTTTTCGCATTAATAAATTTATTTTTAATTATTTTCATATATAGCTTCTATTGTTGATGAAGTATATTAAAAAGTAATTGTAATAATTGACTTAGTAACTCTACAAAATTTGTTGAAGTACTTTTAATTTGGAGAATAAAGCGACGCAGTCGATTTTTTTTTTTTATAAAATATAAATAATCTCGATTTGTTGGGCGAATAAATACACAAAGATGCATAAATGGATGATTCTGTAAAAATAAAATTAGTAATAGCAAATAAGAAATTATTCTCTTCTTTGTTGAAACAATAGCATTTTAGCATCTTTAAGGTAAGTTTGAGAAACAAAAAATGCTAAAAAAAGCTAGAAACTAGAAACAAAATATAAAGCTAGATTTAGCTTTAAAAGGGCTAAACTGGCAACACTGATTCTTACAGATGAAGGCTACAAGACTGTACGCAAACATAAATATCAATAAAATAAGATGTCATGTGATATGATCTGTTTTGTGTGATTTTATTGTTATTAAGTTTGTAACAGTTTTATTTTTTGTTCTGCTCATAAAATAAAGAATTTATTTATATAATCAGATAGTTAATCAGTTTTTGTTAAATTTATATGTTTTTTTAATGCACAGTGGAAATTTAAGTAGAATTAACATAATTATAGAAAACTAGCTAATACCCGGTGCGCTTTGATGTCCCCTTCGTTGTGTGCTAGGGTGATCGATTATACGACTTTGTGTAGAAACGGCTTGCGAATAATTCGAATAGTTGGAATTTAAAAAAATACGGTTGATGTTTTCGAAATTTCAGAAAAAAAGTTAACCGTTTTTTTTTTTTTTTGTTAGTTATCACAAAAACATCCAAAAAGTACCACTTAATAAAAAGTACCACAAAGTCCGCTCTTGTGGATTCTCACTCACTTAGGAACATATATTTTTAATTCATGTTTGTAGATAAACTATTATAAAAAATTACAAAAATACCATTAGAAGAACAAAAAGTACCACAAAGCAGCGTTCAGAATTTTTAAAAAAGTGTCCAAAAAAAGGATCTCAAAAAGTAAAGTCACCAAAAAAGGAAATTTTTTTAAAAAAAGAGGTGAACTGCTTCAATATCTAAAACAAACTACTCAAAATTTGTTTATTTGATAAAAAGAAAATATTGTATTCAAAGAAAAACTATTAAATTCAATTTGATTAATAACAAAATCTTTATAATAATTTTTATTACTACAAAAATAAAGATTTATTCATAAAAATAGTTAAGAGAAAATTCTACTTTTATTAATTAAACTTCTATACTTTTATACGAGGTCTTCATTCGGACTCTAGTCTTACAAATCTTCATCTAACAAATTTAGGACTGAAAGCAAGGATTCACAAGTATTGACCTAAAGCCTGCATTTTTCATAAAAAAAACTAAAACAGGCTTTTTTTAAATCGGCCCTGCTCACGAACGATTATCATTAGACCCGAAATATTTTGGGACATATTAAAAAGGCATAACAAGTTTAATATTCAGGTGGTAACAAAAACAATGTTTTGAGTGAGTCGTCTCAATATATAGGGATTTCTTCAAATTCGTTTACTTTTGAGGTTCGAAAAAATTTTATATTTTGTTAATGGCACATCAATAGGGTTGATGTACCAATATTAACTGGCTTTAATGAAACGCAAATCTGTTCACGTCAGTGTTATGGAAGAATAAAATAAAAAATTAAAAAATTTTCAACAATATATAAAAATTTATCACATTTTTATCCTATAATAATATGCCCAAAATACAAATGAAAAATAATACGATATGATTGATGTCACCAAAGATAATAGCGATCATAGTGATTTTTTTAACATTTCATTAAAAAAGAATTTTAATCAAAAAATTATGCAGAGATTTTTTGTTTTTTAAATTCGTAAAATTTATTGATAAATTTTTGAATGTCTGACAACCAATTTTATGTTTATGTTATGGTAGTTAAAAATTAAAATCTTTAGAAAATTGTAAAAAAATCCATTATAAGTCCGATATCAAAAATAAATGCACATATATAACCTACATAAAGGTATACAAAATGCAAATTAAAGGAGGATCGATATGTTTTATAATAGTGAACATAATCGGGACCATAATTCGGATTTAACCTATCTTTAGAATATCGAGTAAAAAACAAAGTGTACATAGATTTTTGATATTTTTTTTGCGTTTAATTCTCTTATGTATTTTTCACACCTAACACAAACGAAATCTTTAAATGAGGTTTATAAAAAAAGTTGCATATATTAATTATATAACAATAAAATAAATTTTTCAATGACAAAAATACACACCCAAAAATTATAAAAAGTTGCATTAAATTTAAACTCGTAATTATTTATGAGTGCCACTTGATTCCGTTATAAGCTATAATAATACCTACATATTAGTATACATTTTCACCAATTTCAATTAGCGCCTTGGGATGACATAAATTATTAAAGATAACGCAATCTCAGGTCATGAATACTTTTTACGCAATTTTTATTTTTTTATTATTTTTTCTTGAAACCTACTATTCGCTTAACTAAAACAAAATAGATTTACTTAGTATAAATATAATTTCACATAAAATGTAAATAAAATGATAATATGAAGTACGCAAAATTTTAGACCGATTTTAAAATTTTAATATTTTATTGCGCCACTACGATTTTAAAATGTAATTTAGAAAATTTGTTTGCTCAGGCGTTTCATTGAAATTAACCTGTTAGTGTGCCACTGGAAAAAAGCACATCTTAGAGAAATTCCCGTTTTTTCTCCCGAAGTTTCTACACCCCTTATAACGCTACTATTGAGGGCACATTAACGAGACGATGAATCGTAATAACAAGCGAAATAAACATGCACTTATTATTTTGCAATACTAGAAAAGGCGTAAATTTACGAGGGTGAACCAATAAGTCCGTGACTTTTCGAACTTCCCTCGTAGTTATATGAAATGTAACACTATTTCCATCAAGCACCACCTGTTAATAGACTACTGTCAAATTTTGAGCAAGTTTCGTCATTTACTTTGCGTTTAACAGCAGTCCAAAACAAACAGCCTCTAAAAACGGAAAAAAGTGAATTTCGAGTGCTCATTAAAAATTACTTTTTGCGAAAAAAAAAACCGTCAATCAAACCTGAAAAAAGCTCGATAAATACTATGGGGACTCTGCACCATCGATTTCAATGGTAAAAAAGTGGTTTACTGACTTTCGTTGTGGTCGCACAAGTACAAATGACGCTGAACGTTCTGGACGGCCAATTGAGGTCAGTACACCCGAAAATTTCGAAAAAATCCACGATATGGTGATGGCCGACCGAAGAGTAAAAGTGCGTGAGATTGTTGATGTCATAAGCATTTCATATGGCAGTGTGGTTTCGATTTTAAATGATCAGCTGGATTTAAAAAAGTTACCTACAAGATGGGTGATCATTACTGTACACCGGAGACCAAACATCAGTCTAAACAATGGGTGAAACTGCTCCAAAGAAGGCCAAGGTAAGTTTGTCGGCCAATAAGGTGATGGCAACAGTTTTTTGGGATGCACGCGGGATAATCCACATCGATTACCTTCAAAAGGGAAAGCAATAAACGGCGAATATTATGCAATCTTATTAGACCGATTTAATGAGGATTAAAAAGAAAACTTACTAATCGAGAAACTCTAAAAAATTAAATTAAAAATTTTGGTCTCACCAATTGTTCACAATATAATTCAACACTGGTCAATGAAAGACTGATTGAACACAAACAAGTTGGCGTAATTCTACAAGTGTTTGTAATTTACATTAGAGGACTTGGACACATATGCTAAAATCCGCTATTATAGGAGTCAAGAGAAAAAAGAACTTGTTATTTTCAAACACTTTTTTTGGATTTTTTAAATTTGAGTGTTTGCCACTACCACATGGAACCATTTCAGGTCTTGAAATTTTGTTGTTTTACTCCACCAAGTGTTGTTAACATACTTGCATCAAACGTTATTTTAAAAAATCAGAATAAAAAAAATATATATCTGAAGTTTAAGGTCGGTTTCATAAAAGTAAACATATATCTATATATGTATGTTCATACATGGATCTTATATAGTAATATATGATCATTTTTACCTTTTATTAATATATTTTTAAATGAAAAGTTTAAATGACCCAAATGCAATAACACTTTTCTAGTAATGAGTTTTACAAGAGTTATAATATAGATACAGTTAAGTTTTAATTTTCAAACTATTACTTTTATGTATGAAGTTAAAACAATTTCCATCATTTGAACATTAAGAACATTTTTAACAGAAACCGTCGACCCTATAACATTCAGTATGCTACTACAATTCACATAATTGGGGAAAAATATTGCTCTCAACAATTTTTCCCAACTGGTAAATAAAAATATATGAAATCACATATGATTTATTGTATGAAAGCAAGTCAAATATAAAAAATAACTTTCTATATAGATCCATATATGTTTTGATTTTTAGTAATCTGAAAACTAGTCCAAAAAAATTTACTCCATAACACAAAAATCAATAAAAAATACCTTTTTGCAGAAATTCGCAAAATTCAAATCTAAGGAACGGTGAATTTATAAGAGTCTTTTTTATTTTTACTTCCTGTGGTATCTTCTCTAAATCAGCATAGTTTTCTGTAACCTTTTTGAAATTTGTTTAACAAAATTTTCAAAAACTTTAAATTGGTGATTTGAAACACACTTATTTAAGCATAAAAAGGGGAATTAATATAACCTTGCAGGATTCAAAGTTTTTTTCAGTAACTGGTTCAAGTTTGACTTAAAATAGTATTTTATTTCAACATTTCCAAAAAATCAATTTTAACTTTTTTATCTTTTTTGATAGGTAATTATGTCTAGATTATGGTTCCTTTACATCAAATTGCAAAAAAGAGTTGATAATAACAAATTAAAAAAAAACCTCTGAAGGAGTAAAAATTAATCCATATAAATGCACCCTACAAAGTTCAGGGTCGATTCGGCAAGTGTTAGAGATATCTGATCTGTTTTTTGTTTTACACACTATATTTTTGCATAAAAATAACAATCCTAGGTGTAGTTCGGTCGAAAGTCGTCTTTTTTTGTCGTTCTTACCTGGGTGTCCAACTTTTTAAATTTATTTTCTTATTTCAAAATTTCGACTGATATAAAATTAGCTTTTAACATTAGAGTATAATGTTTAAAAAATAAATCAGAAAAAAAAACAAAAAACTTTTGAAAATTAATTTTCAGTTCCTTACCAGCGATTGAATATCATGATCGTAGTTCATTTTATCCATAAAAATGTTTCAAGTTTTCTTCAAAAGTAGTGTGAAAAAAGTCGTAATTTTGAGCATTTAATAAAAAATATTAAAAACTTAATTTGCAAAAATTTCTATCCACAAGCGACATGGAAAAAAATGTTTTATATATTTTTTTGCAAAACATATGAAAACTAAACATTTATGTTCCTTTTATGAGTAAAATATTGAAAAGTTATTTTGTGGTAATTATGATCCATCTTAAAAAAGTTCACAAAAAATTTTCACAAAAATTCACTAAAAAGTCCTCTAGAGAACCAAAATCTCATAGAAACAAATTTTTAAATATTTTTCCATAACCAACTTAAAAATCGATTTCTTTTGGCCTTCGTGGTAGGGAACTAAAGATCAATTAATTTTTTTTTAAATTTTTTTTATTATTCAGTTTATTAAAATGTCTCGTTTGAGGGGTTTTCCTACATCAGAATCAGTGTTGCCAGGAGCCGTCAAAAAAAGCGGCTAAATTCAACTTTGAAAAAGGTCGAAAAAGGTCGAAAAAGGCCCAAAAAATAAGGTCAGAAAATAGTTAAAATTTTTTCTTTAATTTAAATTCTTATTTTTTCTCGGCACCCGTTTTGAGATAAAAATCGATTTCTTTTTGCCTTAATGGTAGGGAACTAAAGATCAATTTAATTTTTTTAACTTTTTTATTATTCAGTTTATTAAAACGCCTCGTTTGAGGGGTTTTCCTACATCAGAATCAGTGTTGCCAGGAGCCGTCAAAAAAAGCGGCTAAATTCAACTTTGAAAAAGGTCTAAAAAGGTCGAAAAAGGCCCAAAAAATAAGGTCAGAAAATAGTTACAATTTTTTCTTTATTTTAAAATCTTATTTTTTCTCGTTCTCATTAGTTTTTTATATATTTTAAAGATATTGTAATAAATTTATAAATAAAACATAGAACAGCTGTCAGTAAAATGACCCAAATGAAAAATTGCCAAAAATTCCCATACATATATTTCATATGAAAAATTACCTAATGTGAAATTACCTAAAGTGATTTTTCGATATTTTTAACATATAATTCCTTTTTGATTAAGCGTTTTTAAGCTTTTGAGTGATTTTTCGCATATATAAGAATTTGCTAAAATTATGTTTATAAATAGTTTCTATGACAAATAAAAAAATAATTATAATAATCGATTTAGTAATTCCATCAAATTTGTTATTAGTATTTTAGTATATTAGTTGTTTTGTTATAAGAATTATTGTATTGGTATATGGGAAACTCACTTTTTAAATTTATCTTTATGAAATCGACCTTGAACCTCAAATATATATATATTTTTTTTTAATTCAGACTTTCTAAAACAACTTTTGAAGCAAGTATGTTAACAACACTTGGTGGAGAAAAACAACAAAATTTCAAGACCTGAAATTGTTTCATGTGACACTGGCAAGCACTCAAATTAAAAAAAAAAATCAAAAAAAAGTATTTGCAAATAACAGGTTTCTTTTGTTTGATTGCTGTAATCGCTGATTTTAGCATATATCTCCAATTCCTCTAATGTAAACTACAAATACTTGTAAAAATAGAAATAGATCAATTTGTGTTCAATAAATCTGTCGTTGACTAGTGTTGAACTATATTGTGGAAAAACCAATATTTTCATAATTTTAATTTTTGCAGTTTTTCCATTAGAAAATTTGCGTGGCTTCTCTTTAAATTACGAATCGTTTGAGATACATCTCCTTAGAGAGAAAAATCGTGCTTTTTCGCGAGGCGTAATTTCAATGAATCTAAAGTATCGCGTGATCAAGCATGGTTTTCACATTACATTTTAAAATCGATTTAGCGCAATAAAATATTAATTTTCAAAAATGCTATAACTCTTTAAAATCGATATAAAATTTTGCTTACCTTATCTTAGTATTTTTGCAGATTTTATGTGAAATTACATTTATACTAAGTATATCTATTCTGTTTTTCTTAAGCTAAAAGTGGATTTAAAAAAATGCATAAAAATTATTCATGACCTCAGATCACGGTATCTTTAATAACGTATACTTAACAAAATTGCAACAAAATTTTCGGTGCTAATGATAAATACTTTTTGTCATCAATTGAGATGGCCACATGTCTTTTCATGTTATTGTGAAAATTTTATTTTATTATTATTTTATGATTTATGTTTTAACTGAAATGTCATGTTAACAAAAAAGTTTTTCGTAAATCGTCGAGGCACTCTCAAGGCGCTAATTTAAATCGGTGAAAATGTACACCAATCTGTAGCTGTTACGATAGCTCATATCGGAATCAAGTGGCACTTAAAAATAATTACGTGTTTCAATTTAATGCGACTTGAAAAATATTTTTTAGCTTTGAAAAAAAAAATTGTTTAATGAAATGTTAAAAAATCACTATGATCGTTATTATCTTCAGTAACATCAACCATATCGTAGCAATTTTAATTTGTATTTTAGATATGTTGATTCAGGTAATACACATGTGATAATTTTTTATATATTGTTGAAAATAGAATTTTTGCAATTTTTTTTTTAAATTTTTTATCTCCAACTTCTATAATGCTGACGCCGTTCGCGTAAAGTCATTCACGCGAACAAATTTGTGTTTCATTAAGCCAGTTAATATTGGTACAAAATAGCTCTTATGCGCCATTAAAAATTAAATTTTATTTTAACCCCAAAAGTTCATAATTTTTTTAACTTTTATTCGAATTTTAATTTTAACTTTTATTCGAACTTATTTATAAATTATAATTATTTGAAAACTTATTCATATTCACTAACATATAGGACAAAAATAGCATATTTTATTTCCTAAAAAGTTGGAAGTAAAATAGATGATGTGTGACCCTGAATAGTACTGATAAAATCTACAATGCTTTGTTCCCATATAACGATAAGACAAAAATAGAAGGAGTCATCGAAAAAAATTTAAACTTGGTACGCATATTATATTGAATTTAAAATTAATACACAAGAAAAAAATCAGTCCAAGGGCACGCCTACCTCCCATATATCCTGAAATTAAAAAAAGGAGAATTTCACCAAAATTTGTGTTTACAATTATATATAGATTATTTATGAGTCTGCCGAATTTTATTTTATCCGAGCAAGAACTCAACTACCACCCTGAAAATGAAAAAGAAAAAAGATATTTTCAGCTAAAATACTGGTCTGAATTTTATAAAACAAGGTGTCGTAGAAAATTGAAACTTGGTACACATATTACCTTAAACCCGAAGTTTTAAAAAAATCCGAGCAAGGACACACCTACCTTCTATATATCCTGAAATGAGACAGGCATTTTCTTCTAAAATGCTGGTCAAAGGATTATCAAAATTTTCGATAGCTATGGGAAATTGGATTTTCAAGGTTCAGAACATATTTGATTTAATAGAAGCAAAGGCATATCAACCTCTCCCAAACCCTGTCATCTTCTAAAATTATTTTAACTTGGGCACCTACATTTTCACTTCAGTAGCTAAATAATTTACCTAAATTTTTCCGATCTGCGGTCCAAACTTGGTATTTCTATTAGTTTTTAATATTGTATTAAATTTTAAATTAATATCTATTTAACATCATGAAATATTTTAGCATAAAAAATTCTTAGACTTTTGTGTAAGAAAAAGAAATTTAGAAATAGTTAAATTGCAGTTTTTTTTTTTAGTTGTGCCAAAATCTAGGAAATAAATATTCTTTTATGTATTAAAGAACAATACTGTGTTACAGATTGACGGAGAACAATTTGTTTTCCTTTTATAATTTTTTTAATACTCCATTGAGTTTATGTAATTTTTGTATTAAAATTTTAAAATTATATATAACTAGCTCCATCATGTAAATTTTTCCTTTCCTGGTTGTTTTTTTTTTTTTAATTTCGAAATAATTTAAATTATTTTTTAATCCAATTTAACAAAATAAATTACATTAACATTAGGAACTTTTTTAATTTAACTTTTTTTTAGAGTTGTGGCATAAAATAGATATTACAGTGGATTCCCGATTTAACGAATACTCAGTTTAACGAATTCGTGATTTAATGTACGTCCAATTTTTTTCATTGAGTACCTTATATTACGAACAATTCGTATATTTTAGTACTTGATATAAAGAATTTTTCCAAAAATGTGATTTCAAATCCATAAAAACAAGAGAAATTACATGAAAATACATCATATTGAAAGAGTACTATTCCAGTTGTTATTTAGGAAGAGAATAAATGATGTTTTTCCCACAAGATTTTTTCAATTGAAAACTATTTTTTAATAAAATCACATTAAAAATACGTTACAAAACAGTTATTTTTAAAAATGCTTTCGTTTATATTTTATACAATATCATTTTAACCGGTACCACCACATGTGATGCTTTCATGATGAAAAATGGTTGGACCTCCGCGGAAAGAATCCATTCGATCATTACTTATTGAGTCAATTTAACACTATAAATATTTCAGAATAGTTACTGGGTTCAAAAGCCCACTCTCTAGTATTAAACGCCCATGCTTCCGACCGTAATAGATCACAACTTCCTTAAATTCTTTGTAATTTAAACATCAAAATGTATTGGGAAAAGCTGTTATTCAAGGAAAAAAATTAAATTATTGATGTTCATGAAAAAACTCTTAAGAATTTAAGTTTTGTTAATTATTTTTTTTTTCTCTTTTGTTTTTATAAGATAACCAAATTGAGATTTAATGTTAAAAAGTGAAAATGTCGACATTGAAATAAATCTTTCAAGTATTTTTATTAGTAAAAAATATTCGCGATTTGACGAATTCTTCAGACTGTGAAACCTGTGAAAAGCTACATAAATAGTAAAATAAATGTACACTTTTTTTTATATCCTTCACAAAATTTAAGTAATTAATTTTTAGTTTTTAAATAAAGAGAAATATATATATATATATATATATATATATATATATATATATATATATAGACATATTCGGAACTTTATATAAAATAAAAAATAATAATAATTTTAATTTAAAAATATACTGAAGTAAAATATATATTTCAACACAATTTGAAAACGTTTTTATTTTGATTATTGTCTGTGGGACAAAGCATTGTGCGGGTTTGGCTGACTAAAAAGTGCATTCCATTATGACGATCTTCCAATAAACTTTTGCAATGTATTGTATTTATTTCACTTGAGCCTGAATAATATTTTAAATAATATTTATATACATATTGTTTAAAATTGTGTTTTGAGTATTTGAACAATACATAAAGAAATATATACGGATGAAAAGCCTAACTCCTCTACCTTCCAAAAAAAAAGTTTAACAAGTGAGAATATTATATACGGCTTGGCCGAATATATTATCTCATCTTATATGGGAGGTGGGCGTTAAAGTGGGTGGATCACGTCCGAGTTAATGTCGATCCTTGAACTATTTGTACAAAATTTCATTGTCGGACATGCTTTTGTTTAAGAGATATCGGCGGAAATGTATAAACAGGAGTTACAACGGACACACTATCTTTGTAGTATTTCGCCCATAACTTTTTTGGTTAAGAACCGATTTTATCCATTTTCAATACCAAACCAACCTTATAGAAGATAAATATTTTGTCAACTCTAGGTAGTCGTCTCCGAGTACTATCCTGCTTTAAACAGACATACAGACAGACGGACAGAAATAGCTAGACTGGCACAGAATTTTATCAGAACCCAAAATATATATATATACCTTATGGAGTCTTAAATAAATTTTTCGATATGTTACAGTCGCAAAACACAAACCCAATATAGTCCCCATTATTTTTATGGTGGTTATAAAAAGGAAAAATTAACAGAAGAATAACAGAATTTGGAATATATTTATAAAAGTAAAAAAAAACTTATAACATTTGAAAACCCATTCAATCATTTCTATTTTAGACCTTCGAATCCATTTTTAAGTGTTTTTTTAAATATTTTTAAATTTAAATATTTTTCTGAAGAGTATTTCGAATTGGTTTTATGAAGTTTTTTTTTTAATTTTTAATAATTCCCTTCGAATTTCAAATAATTTTATTAAGAGTCGCAACAATTATATTGTTAACTATCATTTTGATTTATCGCTGTATAATTGATTCAAATTGTCTTTTATATTTCCAGTTTTTATTATTATTATTATTATTTTATTTTTATTTAGCAGTAATTCATCCTCTTACGTAGTATTTTTTTATCACTTTATGAATAAGCCGTTTAGTTTTATATTAGATAATAATTAAAAATTCAATTTCCGCTTAAAAAAATAAATAAAAAAAAGCTTAAATTAATGCTTACTGTGGTAATAAATAAATTTAGAATGAAATAATTTATAATACTTTTTAATATAAAAAATAAGGAAACTACAATAAATACCATTAGAAGTGAAGGAAAATAAATTTTAATTTACATTAGGACTGGGAAGAAGGGAAACAAAATATAGAGAATTCAATTTAAATAAAATTATAAATGAACAAAAAAAACCCCGATTTCTCGTAAAATTGACATAACAATAATTTTAAGTTTTGCACATACATACATACAAAATTATGTTTTCGAAACATTTTAATTTTTTTGATTAATAAGAAATTAAATAATATATAAGGTACTTTCTAAGCTAAAGAGTAAAATTTATAAACATTTATTTGCTGGAAACAAATTTCAGTTTTTTCTTTGAAAATTTATTATTTTAAATTATGTAATTTTAATTAATAATGTTTTTTTTTATTTAATTTAAATCGACGAAAATATATTAATCTTTTATACCCACACCAAGTGTATAAATGGTATATACATATAAGTTTGTCATTTCGTTTGTAATTTCCACAATTTTCGTTGGAGAGAAAAAAAGTTTATATTTTCTGGATCCTTATAAGAAACGATGTTGATAGGACGATGTCCGTCTGTCCGTCGGTTGAAATGGCGTTTCTGATAACTGTCATGTCAGGAAGATCGGTTCATAAATTGCGGGTATATGTTAAAAAATAAAGGTTTTTGAAAGATTTGGACATTTTTTTGTGAATTGTTTTGCTGAAGAAATGAGCCAAATCGGTCCAATGATAATCGAGATATCGGGCAAAACACATTTTTCACTTTTTAAAGCCCTCGTTTAAGCTACGCATTTGTTTTTATATAGACCGGGGTTCAAGAGATATCAGCAAAAAAGTTGAAACTAAAGTTACAACGCACACCCTGTGTTTCTAGTATTCCGCCCACTACTTTTTTGTTTATTATATAAGATTATATAAGATAAATGTATCCCTATCCTACTTTCAACAGACAGACGGACATAGCTCGATCGACTCAGAATCTTACCAGGACCCAGAATATACAGGACCATATACTTTATGGGGTCTTAAATGATTTTTTAGACATGTTACATACGGCATGATGAACCCAATATACCCCCTATCTGTTTGATGATGGGTATATAAAAGCGAATGGGAGGTGAGCAATATGTGAGTATTTTCAAAATTGGTCTTTGTAACAAGCCTTCTAAGCAACTATAGATGCCATGTTCACCATTCATCAAAAACATTATCTAAAAATTCAAGAAGGGGCACTTGATATATAAGTCATCAGCAATAATTTAATTCAATTTAACTGATGAATACTAGTTTCTCCCCCAAAGATATAAATATACTATGAATTATATCTTCCCTGATTGTATTTTTAAAGAAAAAACAGCCTCATCTAAAAAGCGGGACGAATTTCAAGATATAAAAACATTACATTTTTAAATTACATAAAAATTAAATTAAATTACATAAATTGACCTAACTTTACATTTATTTTCAAAAACTTCAATAACAAAAACGCCCTATCTAAGATAACTTCCTAAAGAGTAGAAAAACAGAAATAAAAGTCTGCATTGATTTCGTTCTTTGTTTTTAATTTAAACTACTTATTACTTTTTTTAGGTTTTATTCAGTTTTTTTCTTTCAACTATAAAGTTACGAAAAGAACTAAAATTATTCAACATGTCGGTTCAAATTCTTGCCAACAGATTTTATTAATAAATATTAATATATTAATGGTCAAGGCAATATTCTCTCCTGGTTATTTGTGCAGAACCTCTGTTTTGCTACTGTTTATACTTAATGTATAAAAAAGACAAATTCTTGAAAATATATATTAGGCTCTTTTTGTGGGGAATATATTTAATTGAAAGTAGTATTATAAGATTTTCCAGGATGATTCTTTTTATAAAAATAACATTTATACATCACATAATTTACAAATTAAGCAACATATTACCAAATAGTCAAATTCGAAACGAACATTGAGAAAAACGAAACCTCAAAAAATTGCCAAATGACATGCTTAGCTTTTACCTGAAAAAACGAAAATTAAATTTTGTGATGTTTCTCATTTATATCCCCCAAATTGTTTATTAATTTTAATATTTGATACTTATTTAAAAAAGGAAGGAAAATAATTGCAACTCCTTAAACTTTAAAAATAACAGCTGATAATTCAGCTGTACTCAATCAGTTATGATCGAATATTAATGAGTTATCACGTCACCTGAAGTTCATATTGCATGCTATCTTGAGTTTGGCTTTTGTAAAACTCGTAACCGAAAATATGCATTCTACACATGCATTGCTTGTAGGGATCTTTACCATATTAAGAACGGCTTGTGCAAGTTCTTTATAATCACACGTAAATTATATAATTTTTTAAAAATTTTCAATTTTATTAACTAAACAAAGAATTCCTAATAATTAATTCTTAATAATTCTTACATAATTTCCCTGTAAAAATCACCAAAACATTTTAGATATCCCCAATAAATTTCCCAACCCCCAAACCAAAATTTTTATTCCATTCTGCAACAATAATTTCCAAAGTTTGGTGTTAAAACCCCAAATCTGGCAACTCCGTTTCGTAATAATATTTAAATAATTCTTCATTTAGTAAAATCCTGCTCTTTTATTAAATCCTTTTCTAACTGGCAACTCTCCTCTCTAATTAGTTTAGTTCTCACGCGTTTATTATTGCAATTAGTCGTTTTAAATTAACGTACGTCTTTAAGTGCATTTTAAGTAAAGTAAAAGTGTTTTTATTCTTTTTAAATTTACAACATATTAATCATCATAAAGTAATTTAATAAAATGTCTAATAAAATTTAGTAAAATAAAGTGTTAAGGTAAAGTTTTTGAATAAAATATATCATGAAATGAAGAAATGTGCCATAAAATAAAGTGCTTGTATGCAAAAATTATTTTGTTGTATTTACCGTAATTTTTATTATTGTTTGTATTTTAGTTAATAGAGCCATTTCGTACGCACGAGTGTGTTTCGTTGTGCTATGTGTTGTTGTATTTTTTTTTTTTTTGCATACATATCAAAAGCAATAGCAAATAAAAAAATAAAAGAAGATCAAATAAAAAGAAATGAAAAAAAATTATAATAAAAAAGTGTTTGCTTGTGTTGTTTTGTTTACAAAAACAAATCAACAAGTGTTATTAAACTTTAATTGAAAGCTATTAATGAGTAATAGAGTTGCCAATATCTTAAATAATCGGTTCGGGCGTTTAAATCAAAAAATATTAAAAATATAAAAGAGAATTTGCTACTTGCAAATTTTAACAAGCTGAGCACCCCGCTGGTAAAGCTAATTCGACTACCATGAATTTAATGGTGTGAATGATTTTTCGAAATTAGCGCTAGTATTCACGATATTTTGGTTTAAACTTTATTATGGAAGTAGCATAAGTAATAGAAAATTAAAAAAGGACATTATTTACGTAAATTAAACAAAAAATCATTGAATATATGCTCCAATCATAAATTAAAACAATTTAACTCCGATTAATAATGTATTTATAGTTTTGTTTGAAAAGTTGTTTAGTTGTAACACTAGTTAGCTACTTACAGAATTGTAGTAATATTTTTGTTAGTGTAATGTTTTGTAATTTAGGGTTTAAAATATATTTTATAATAAGTATTCATTCTCCTATACTTCAATAGAATTTTATTTGTTTTTTTTTTTTTTTTTTTTTGTTTAAATTTAACAACTAAATTGTAAAACTTAAGTAAAAACTTAAGTATAAACTTAATTTTTTTAACCCCAGTTTTAGCCTTTTAAAATGAAATATCTCAAAACGAGTGCTAACTTTTAAAAATGGTTAACACCGTTAAATTCAGCGTCGCACAGTGTGCGATCCAAAAATGAAATGGAAATAATCATGCAATTTCGAACGGCTGGTTTAGTTTCAATGAAAAATTACATAGTGATAGTAGAGGTGCAGGTGAGTTTAAGTTTAGAGCTTGGATCATATAGACTTGACAGGAACGGGTCCACAGTGTTGGACACCTTGGGTATGCATATTTTTAAAAACGATCCTAATTCGTTTTAACTGAATTAAATTGAAAGATTTTTATATAGAAAAAAATCTACAGATCGAAATCTACAAAAAACACCATACTGTGCGTATCTTGTCCCTTTTATTTGCGAGATATTGGGCTTTAAAGATTAAAATTTTTAATTTTTAACGTACCTTTGATAAAGTTTTTTTTTTTTTTTTTTTTTTTTTTTTTTTTTTGTTATAGCGGGTCAAACTTTCACCCGAGTTCTTTACAAACAAATAGCAAAATTCTATAAAGAAAAATTTTCAAAAAATATTTTTTCCGTTTTTTTTTTTTTTTTTTTTGCCAAAAAAATGGTCGCATTTTTTTCTGTTATATACAAGTTTTCTTAAGTAACATATACAGTATTTATATTATTCTGAAGGGTAGCTAAAAAGAAAAAAAAAAAAAATATTGTGAAGGAAAAAAATTAAAAAATGGATTAGTGCGAAAACCAGATTTTCCAAAACTTTACCTATTTTTCGACAAATCTCCAATTTTCGCCTTAATTTTTCTTCAACGAAAAACTTTTGATATTTTTTATATCTTTAAATGTTTTTAATTTTTTGGTAATAGAAATTTTTACTCCCTAAATCTGTTGAGAAGTAAAAAAAGTAAAAAAATATTTTTTGATTTTTTTTTTTTTTTGGGAATCGCGGGATTTTTGTCGATAAATCTAAATCTTGAAATTAAGCATCAGAAAATCTACTCAGGTATAGAATTTCATTTAAAAATAACCACTAATAAAAATTTTATTGCATAATTAAAAATGAATAATATGCACAAAATCAGAAATCAATCCTTTTTCGGTATTTCGTAAGCAAAGATATATAATAAGTATTTCTTAATTTTTTGATAGAACTAACTAGAGAAATGAATTTAGCACTATACTGAAAAAAAGAAGAATGTTGAGCTTTATTAAAATATTTCTGCACTACCAATCATATAAAAATTAAAAAAAAATTTTTTCTTCTTTTCAAATCAAAGATATATATTTGACATTTTGCGCATAATAATTATTTCGAATTATGCAATAAAATGTAGTGAATATTTTTAAAAGAAATTTTATACCTGAGTAGTAGATTATTTGCTTTCAAGTGTTATTAATTTTTTTTAGATCTGTCAACTGAAATCCCGCAATTCAAAAAAGAAAAGAAAATTACTAAAATGGTTTTATTTCTACTTTTTTGCTATATCTTCCCAACCGATATCAGAGAGCAAAAATTTATGCTACTAAAAAATTAGAAACATATTAAATGTTATAAGAAATATTAAAATTTTCTGATTCCAGCTCGCAGGAATCCATTTTTTTTCCTTCAGAATATTTTTTAATTACCTTTCAGAAAAATTTGTTACTTAAGAAAATTTATATAATAGAAAATTTATATGACGGAAAAGGAATGAGACCACTTTTTTGATAAAACAAAAGTGGGGAAAAATCCACTTTTTTCAATATTCAAATTTAAATTCTTATAATTTTTGACTACGTCAACATTTTTTCAAAAATTCTTTCTTTACACTATTTTGCTATTTGTTTGTAATAAAATAAAAAAAAAAATTAAAAAAAAACGGGTGAAAGTTGGACCCGCTATAATGAAAAAACTTCACCAAGGTAAGTTAAAAAGTAAAAATTTTAAACTTTGAAGCCCAATATTTCGTAAACTAAAAGTGATAAAATATGTACACTACGATCAGTAGAATCGTCTCATATAAAAATCTTTCAAATGGTTACAAACATAACGAATCAGGTTCGTTTTTAAAAATTTGCATACCCGAGGTGTCCAACTTTGGGACACTATGGACCCGCCCTTTTAGGTCTGCATGGTCCAAGCTCAAAATTTAAACTCGCCTACACCTCTACTATCACTGTATGAAATTTCATGGAAACATAACATAATTATATCCATTTAATTTTTTGGGTAGCACACTGTGCGTCGTCAATTTAGTTTTACCCAATGGGAGCTCATCTTTTTAAAAATAAAAATTAAGTCTCATTTTCGAGCAGAGTGTTATTATTTTTTAGTGAGAAGTTAAGGTGAGCTTATTTTTAAATTATTTTATTTTTCTATTTTGAACGTATTTAGACTATATATTTAATAAAGAAAAAATAAATTTAAGATAATGGTCAATTATGGACCGAAGATTATGAAATTTTGTAGAGTGATATCTGTATTTGCACAAAACTTAGTTGTGTCAAATTTTACCGCGGTATTGAAATATATGTGAGGTTTTCGCAAGTTTAGATAATTTTCGGTTATTAGATCACGAAATTTTGTATAATAATTTATGTGTTGATTTTTATATAAACACGACATATTTCAGATATTTATATGCGTTAAGCATATAAAATGTATTCCTGAAACTTTTAAAATAATATTTTTTTGAATATGTTATATACATATACTACTTAATAAATGATGATCTAATATTTTAAAGTTGAAATAAAATGCCTATAAATCGCTTAATATCTTATAGAAAATGTTTTAGATGATTAGTAAAGAAAAATTGTTGTAATTTCTGATACCATTTAGATCCCAATTTGAAATGCTTACACTTAATTGATTATTCAGTTATGCAATTTATGAAGAAAATAATAATAAGAAAATAAAAATAGCCTTTTTCCGTATATAGAAGGATAAAAGCTATTTTTCATTTTAGAGGTGCCCGCGCCAAGAAAATGTGTAGTTGTTATAACCAATGAGCATCTATTTTTTTTTTAAATAAACTCCTATAAAATGCATTTAAAAATACAAAATGTACCCCAAAAATTAAAAAAAGATCTAAAAATTGAAATCCAAAAATTTAATAAATTTATTTTTTATATTTATTAAATTAAATAAAAATCAGTCCACAGTAAGCTATGCAATGTAACATATTTTGCATTTTTAAACATTGAAGCATAGTTTTTAAAATAATAATGCTATTTCTTTGTACCACGGGTCGCAATTTTTAAAATCATTCAATGAAATTTGGCACATGGGACTTTTATGACACAAGGACGAAGCATACCGAAGTTGGTTGTGATCGGTCCATTATTTCACCTAGCCTCCATACAAATGTCTTCCGGAAATCACTTTAACATGCATAAGTCCCATTCGAATGTTAGTATAAAGTTAATATTCGACACAAATAAATTTTATGTTAGTAGAAACAACATTGCCAAATTTTATAAGAATCGGTTCATAATTTACCATAGCTTCCATAAAAACCCACTTCCAGGAATCGCCCTAAAGTACATAAAATCATCTAGATATTAGTATCAACGATTTATTCAGTATTTCCATTTGTGAATTTAGTAAAATTTGCCACAGGTGTAATATAAGTCCTCTATCGGAATTTTTATGCTCGTACACAATGGTGTAGGGTATCATATAGTCGGTCTTGACTGACTATATCTTTCTTTCTCGTTTAAATTTGTATTCGTTTAGATTTACCTTTTTAAAAAATTTTCTCAAATCCCTTAGCTTTTAATCACATCTTGCAACTTCAGTTTTACTTTTTCAGCAACAGAGCCTTCTGTAGCTTCAATTCTCTCAATAGCACTATAAAAATGATTTGAGTGTTTAAAGCATCGATGCCCCCTAATTTATTGTCAATCGCATTCCATAAATATAATCGAATTCAATTTATTATACCGGCATTTTTTCAAGGTTTACACTTTAAAAAATTGTTGGATAAGAAAATTTCCTCCCTTTTTCTCTTTGCTTAAAATTTTTTATAAAAATTTCCTCGAAAAGGTAAAATTCCCTTCATCTGTCATCACTGTTAATAATATATTGGCCGGAAAGCATGGATTCACAAGTATTGATCTTAAATCTGTGGGACAACTTATTTTTCATTGGTGATAATTTAGAAAAAAAAGTTCCGCCAAGGCACTGCTATGAGGCAGAGAAAAAATATAAACAATAAATTGAAATAATTGGAATATAAGTATTCATCGAATCTGATATTTTAAATAGTTGTTCAAAAACTTTAGCATTAGTTTCTAACAGTCTCGCTTCATCTATAAATTTTTCGGGGTATTTGATTACATCAGTATATTTTTAAACAACCTTAAAATAATTAACTTCATCAGGATATTTCAAATAACTTAGTTTTTCATCATTTAGCACATAGTCTTAAAAAGTTACCATTTAGTTTTGTTTAAAAAAAGGGGTAAAAAAAGTCGCCAGGTAGTTGAAAGAGGGGCAATTGGCGACTAAAGTCGCCCAACGAACTCTGATTTCATCCATACATATTCATATAAATTTGCTTTTTAAAAGTGATTTTATTTCGTAAACTTTTTCCACATAATTAGTTCTTAGTGTAGATGTAGATGGAGTGCTTTCATTTGTGCAGGTTTTTAGGATAATAAAAATAAAATCAGATTAGATAACATTTTTAAAGATAAAAAGGTTTAACATAAGTCCGTGCTGATGAACAAGACACTCTTTTCATAATTTACTGGCTTATTTCAAATATATATTTTAGCTTAAAGAATATTCAATAAACTGTTCTTTATATTTTAATGTAACGTTCTTACGAAATTTCACTAAATAAAGATTTTCATAAGAAATTTGTAATAACTATCATCAATTCGGGAAATTTTAATGGATAAAATAACCTTTTATTAAAACTTCTGTTGGTAAAATATTTGTTTACTTTTTGAAACCACGTTTGATCAGCTGCCATAGAGTTCAAAGCTGATACAATATTTAGTTCAACAAAAAGTTAAAAAAAACACAAATGAAAAATTTTAAAAATATGTAAATAAATATGAATTATTATGAAAAATATGACAAAATATGCATTTTCCACATTCACTAACAAAACGATGTCATTTTTCATTAAAATTTATGTATACATAACTACATAAGGTAGTTTTTAAATGTTAAAAATATGTACTTCCATGGAAATCTGCCCCCTATTTAGAACATATCATTTTTAAATTTAGGTAGGAACATTTGCAAAAATTTTGTGCTCATAATGAAGCAATATATGTGAAATTAATATGTTTTAACTTTTTATTTGAAAAGATTATATTAAAAATATTTTGTTAAAATTAAAGTTTAGTTATTACTTACCAGAACGATTTTACTAGTCTCAGAAACGAATTAAGTAGTATTAAATAATAATTTATGGAAAACTAAAGAAATCTTATTATGTCCGTCCGAGAGTCTTTCTAAAATGAAACCTTTGACCCGAATGAGTGTATTTTAAACCAAGGACTATTATTTTTAGAACCTCATTCTTCTAATTTTTTAAAATTGTTTAACTAATTTTAGCTAATGTAATCTAGTAACATAAAACATCAAATTCAATAAAATATTATTAGAAATATTAACAAGACTTTGTGTACAAAACTATGTTCAATTATACTTAAAGGTTTAAAATTTACTGAATTGTAATCAGAAAATTACAAAAATTTATGATAAAAAAGTTATGGATAAATATACAGCTAAATACTGAATATTTAATGTATTTTCATATGTTTATTTACTTCAATACTGTCGTAACTAAAAAAGCGATTTTGGAGAAAATTCAAACGGTGGATATACAAGTTATGTACACGATATTTTTACAGAAGATAAAACTTGATGTGACGAATATTTCTACATCAGTAACTAAAAAAATAGTTTTTTGAGTTATAACGGTTCTTGTAGCACGGTGGTCACAAAACGATTTTTTTTAGAAATAATTATGTAACCTGTGAATCATTGGAGATATCTAAATAAAATTTCACAAAGTCCGAGCTGAGGTGTTTTCCAGTTGATTTTTCTTTTTATTTTTTGATCAGAAATAAATGTTATTTTTTATTTTTATTTTGTCCAGCAGAAATAAAAGTTATTTTTGATTTTTTTTTCAAGCAGAAATAAAGGTTTTTTTATGACTTTTATCAAAAAATGAAATCACCAAGATAAAATAATTTATAAAAGGAAAAATACATACATAGACGAAAAACGACAAAACGAAAATATAACAAAATAAAAAATATACTCCAAAATGAATAAACGCGCAACGAAAAAGACGAATATAGGGACGGAAATACACTCTTATATCGAGTCAGGAAGTAATTCTGAGTTGAACGATATACATAAAGGGGATCCAAAATTTTTTTTCTGTGCGTTACAAACAAATATTTATGTTGTTGTAGGGTATAAAAGGTACCATTAGATATAGAAAAAAAAATCTAAATCTTTGTGTGTGTTAGTGGAATTTGTTACAAAACTAATTTATACGTGTGAAGAGAATAATTTTGCTTTTTGCTGAGGAAAGGAGTTGGTCTTTTAAGAAAAAAATACCCATTTAGTACCACTTTCCTTCAACTCTCATTCACTCGGAAAATTATTAATTAGCGTTTATGCCGGCAAGTATATTTAATAGGATTACTTGATAATTGCCATTATAAGCAAAAAAGTTTAAACATTTTCAGAAAATTACTTTTATTTCTACTCGAAAAAATAAGAATCGAAATATAACTGTTACTTACGCTCGAAAAAATAAAAATCAAAAACAACTTTCATTTCCGCCAAAAAAATAAATAAATAAATAAAAATTTTAAAAAGCATATCACTTTATGAAAGTAGACTCTGTAAATATCACAACGATGTATTTGATTGCTACTGTTTTTTTTTTAGTTCGAAAATAATAGTTATTTTCTCTCCCTGGAATTTTGTGAGAAATCTTGTGGATATTTTCAAAAAATTGTGCGGCCCAAATTAAGGCCACCAAGTTAAAAAGCAAATAAAAACCTAGCCCAAAAATTACTATAATATTGACTTCGATCTAAATATCTCTTAAACTGATAGAGATAACTTATACAAGTAAACTTGCTTCTTGTAGGGATTTATATGGACTACCTATATGTACAACATTTTTTACATTCAAGTCATAAATTAATTTTTGGCGAATTTTTTTAAAAATTACATACCTGAAGTAACAAATTTTGGATGTCTACTCTCTACCCCGTGGTCAGCTAAGGACATGTATTCCTCCAAATCAACTAAAAAACACCTCAACTCTGATGTAACTTGTAAACTAACGGTTTACAAGTTACAAAATTATTTCCAAAAAAGTGTTTTGGGACCACTGTGTCACGTTGCTTTAGTTGTTTGTTGTGCTTGTTATTGTTGCTGTATCTATTTGTAAATTATATTTTATTTTAACTTAATTAACATATAAACAATGTTATATTAAGAGTTAATTGCTATTAGAATAATTTTGTTGACTATTTATTTGGACAGAGAAACAAAGAAAGAAAGAAGATCATACAAAAACATGTTTATATTTATGTAATGTTTCTTCTTTAGGTTCCCCTTCACTGTGATTTTTGTGTGGGTATGTTGAGTTTGTTATAAGGTTGGTAGGAAACAGTTCAGAGTTGGGAAGTTTTAATACGTTTTAATCTCCTTATAAATATTTTTTCTTAATTCAGCTCGCCCTAGTACTTTTCTTCAGTCTACATGTAGTAAAATCCTTATCATAGAGCATATTTTAGGAATTTAAATGGCATATTTTTGCATATTTTACATTTAGGAGTATAATTTTGTATATTTTAAGCTTAAGAGAAAAAATGTTTGCACCCAATAGAAATTTTTACATAATTCGCTATTAGTGAAATTTTCTTTTTACTAAAATATCCTTTTTTCAAATCTGATATCCTAATAATTTTCATCTTATTAATTGATGTAAATTTTGTAATTTCCTGATACAATGTATTAGCTATGAATGTTTCTAAGTGCAAACAGATAATATTTTTAGCAATTGCTAATAGAAATCAAGTTGTTTTTAGCATGAATAATAGATAATTTAAAATTTAGCCAAAAGAAATAACATTTTGAGAGCATTTTTTTGTTTGTATTTATAATATTTATTTTAAGTAATTAAATTAAAATAAATAATTTGTTAAAAGTGTTTCTTTAAAAAAAACATTTGTGATTACTAAAAAATGTATTATGCGTTTGTGCTGATGTTTGTAACGCACAAAAAAACACCATTATACACCCATCTTAAAATATACCAATCGACTTAGAATTACTTTTTAAATCGATCTAATGATGTCCGTCCGTCTGGCTAGCTGGCTGGTTGTCCATTTAAACTTTGTGCATAAAGTACAGTTCGCAATTTTTAAGATAATTCAATGAAATTTGGCACGTAGAACTTCCATGACACAGGGACAAAGCCTATTGAAATTGGTTATGATCGGTCCATTACTTCACCTAGCCTCCATAAAAGATGTCCTCCCGGAATAGGGGTTTAACGATCATAAATGCCTTAAATATAGAAATATTTTAATGAAATTCGATGTAAGGAAGTTTTGTATAAGTATAAATCTTTCTGAAAATTTTCATTAAGATCGGTCTATAATTGACTAAAGCTACCATATAAAACCTTCTTCCGAAAATCACTTTAACATGCATAAATCACATACACATATTAGTATTAATTTTATATTCGACACAAATAAGTTTTATATAAGTAGAAATCATAGTGACAAATTTTATGATGACCGCTCCAAAATTTACCATAGCTCCCATATAAGCCCACTTTCGAAAATTACCCTAAAGTGCATAAATTCATATAAATGTTAGTATTAACCTAATATTCTGTATTCGTATATTTTATTTTACACTTAGTAAAATTTTCGGTTCACAATTGTCCACATGTCTAATATAAGACCCCTGCACGAATTTTGATGGACATACACAATGGTGTGGGGTACCATATGGTCGGGCTTGACCGACTATATCTTTCTTAATGGTTTGTTTTTCTTTTTTTGTTTAGAAGACATTTTAGATGATAAATTATTAAAAATTAATCAATAAAATCTATGAAAATATTAACTTCAAATCCTCTTCCCATGTGGTCGATCTTTTTTGTTTTGTTGGGATTGAAACATATTTGAGATAAAATTTTCTAAATTGAGATATTATTTAAAATCGCCCTTTTTATATATCCTTTACCAGAGCTACTAAGGATATATAAAATCTACGTCATTCTGCTGCAGCCCTCCAGCTGTATTTTTGTTACTGCAGAGGCAAAACCATATTTTAATAAAAATAGAAAGCTTAAATTGAATTTAAATACTGTAATATTTATTGTAATATTTACATTTTTATAAAATACTTGTTCTCGCGTTATATATAAATTTCTGGTCAGCGGGAGATAAAAAAATAAATTTATTTATTTATTTTTTTTTATAATACTTTATTGCGTATAATTTCCGTGTGAAAACAAAAGCTTAAAAACGTATACGCGTTAAATACCCGTTTTAGAAACGCTGACGCAACAATTACGCAAAAGCAGTGATGTCAAGTGTTTTGAAGTTTTAATATTAATAAAATAAAGTAAACATACAAAGAATATGTATCAATTAAATTAAAGGATATTAAATTTAGCCAACTTGTTTTTCGACTTATATGTATATAACACACATAATTTATTTCATTTGTCTAATAATTCCAAAAGTCCATTATATTTATTGATTAAAGAATTAAAAAATATCTTCATATATATTTTTTATGTTTACTCCAGTTTTACTTATGTCACATAAAGGCACATGCTATTTGCATTATAATACGATATAGAAGAGCTCGTTTATGATGTTTATGAAATGAGCATATTAAATAATTTGATGTTAAAAATGAATAGAATGAATATATATATATATACGAGGGCGGATCAATAAGTCCGTGACTTTTTGAATGAAACACAGTTTTTTTTTTCAAAACAAAAATTTATTTTTCAACATAATCTCCTTTTAACTCAATACACTTAGTCCAACGATTCTCCAGTTTTTGTATCCCTTCCAAAAAATAGGGTCCTTTAAATAGGTTTGGTCAATAATTTCATCGTTGGAGCTGTATCTCTTTCCACCGAGCCATTTCTTTAGGTTTAAAAATAGGAAGTCGTTACTAGGGGCAAAATTCGGAGAATATGGCGGATGAGATACCAATTCGTAGTCCAATTCATTGAGTTTTGCCATTGAGACTGCACACGTGTGCACCCGTGCATATCTTGATGAAAAAGAACTTTTTTCTTCGCCATATGGGGTCGTTATCCTTTTAAATCCTCATTAAATCGGTCTAATAAGTTGGCATAATATTCACCGTTTATTGTTTTTCCCTTTTGAAGGTAATCGATGTGGATTATACCGCGTTCATCCCAAAAAACTGTTGCCATCACCTTATTGGCCGACAAACTTACCTTGGCCTTCTTTGGAACAATCAACAATCTCACGCACTTTTACTCTTCATTCGGCCAACACCATATCGTGGATTTTTCCAACATTTTCGGGTGTACTGACCTCAATTGGCAGTCCAGAACGTTCAGCGTCATTTGTACTTGTGCTTTTCCTTGAATTGATTGACGGTTTTTTTTTCGCAAAAAATAACGTTTAATGAGCACTTGAAATTCACTTTTTTCCATTTTTAGAAAAATACACGAGGTTGTATGTTTTGAACAGCTGTTAATTGCGAAGTAAATGACGACACTTGCTCAAAATTTGACAGTAGTCTATTAACAGGTGGTACTTGATGGGAATAGTGCTGCATTACATATAAATACGAGGAAAGTTCGAAAATTCACGTAAATATTGATCCGCCCTCGTAGTTCCACTTAAAAGAAAGAACTATAAATTAAAATAATTTTAACAGTATTAAATTAAAAAATTTATAATTTCAATAGAACCACTACTCAAAAAAAGGGAAGTACGGTTAATATGTTATGCCGTTAGTAATATTTATTTTCCACTTATTTTTTCTTTGTTAAATAACACAAATAAAAATTGTATTAATAACTTTCTAATCTTTTTTGAATCTAAGACCTTGAAAATTTAGGTAGATTTTATCGTGTTCCTTGTTTTTTGCAACTTCCTTATATTTAATATTTTGGTGATGTTATTATAAATGGGTTTTTTTTAATTCCTTCCAACTAATAATATTGTTAATAATAGTTTATTTTACAAAAATAAATATAGGTATTAAAATATTGACTTGATATGAAATTTCTATATATATTCTATATATATCTCCAAATAGAAGTTTACTTTGTTTTTATACCACAATTTTCATTATTTCAACTATATATTGTATGCAGTAATACCTGTTGGTCCTCTTTGAGCCTAAATTTATCTTTTATTTCTGATTTTTTCTAGTTTTTCCTCTTTTTTTTAACAAGAAAAGTCTAAAAATTTAGTAATTTTACAAGGAATAAAATAATTTCTTATTTGTAATAACTAATTTTATGTTAATAATTTGACTATTAATTCTTACATATGGGCATACGATCGACGCGATTTAGTACAAAACACAATATTTCGATGTGGATTTGAGACACAGATTTTGATCATTTTCGAGTTCCACAATTGAAATGAAAATGAAAGTACCTTTAAACTTGTATTTCTTATTAGCAACGAAGTGGTTTTTATGTTTTATAATTTTTATAATTGTCCAGGTAACAGCTAGAGCATATATATATATATATATATTTATTTATAATAAATTTTTTTTGCTTTGATTTTCTTTACAAAAATTACCTAAATTTTATCTTACAAAAACTACCTAAATTTTAAGTTATTATTTTGAACCGTAGTCTAACTATAATGTGGCAAGAACCACCCTAATTTCCATGAGCACGGGCGGAAGCACAACCACTCTATAGCTAAGGTTTTTGGGGTTCGGTTCATTAGAATACAAATATAAGTTTCAAGTTAATATTTCACACAAATAAGTGTATATAAGTAAAAATAATAGTACCAAATTTTATAATAATCGGCATATAATTAACCATAAGTCCCATTAAATCCCACTTCTGCGAATCACCCTAAAAACATTTAAATAATGTAATATAAAGCTTACATAAGCATACATATGTTTCATAGAAATGTACAATACTCTTCATACAAGTACGGTCAAGAATTGTCCTCAGGTCCCATTTAAGACTTCTTCCCGAACTTTGATATACAAACAGAATGGTGTATTTCTCACTTGTTTTTATACCAAATAATATATCAGAAAAATCCGGAGAAGTAAATCTACAAGTAGTTGATTTAGTTTTAATTCTAACTTATTCCGTTCACCTTTTATTAAAAAAAGCTACGTTTTATTTGAACGCACACCTTAAATAAAATAGGGATTATTTTCGTGTTTGAAAAAATAAAATTCGGAAAAGTTTTGTATTTTTTGGTAATTTTAGTAAAAATGAAATATAGCTGCATAAGTCAGAATATGAAACGATCACGTGGAGATAAACTGGCAGATGGATTTTGACAACGTAAACAATAATCTGCTCTTACTTTTAATTTTTTAATCCAAATTTAAACAGATACAACTCCTATAGATGCAGATTAAAATTTTCTTCAGGTTATCTTAACACAATTTTTTTTATCTTTTCAATGTCTTCTGTGTTAAAGATCAAAATTCTTCCAATTTTTCATGAAAAGTTTGCAATATTTTTTCGCCACTAATTTTCGAATAACTCCGAAAATATTAAGCAGATAAAAAAAAATGCTAAGATGGCTTCTACACCTATGTGAAGTTTTATGTAAATCCAACCAACATATTAGAAGTTACAGATTTGTTTCCAAAAATTTTCCATTATGTCATACTGTGCACTGTTGAGAAACTTTTATCATTTGAGTTATAAATTAATAAGTAGATATTTATGTGAGAGAAAAAGACCTGATTCAATTGTCAAAAATCTAATTTATGAAACAACCAAATATTTTGTTTTTGTGTTTTGAAAAAATGAGTAACTTTTTAAACTTCTGGTTGTATTATATGATTTTAGTATTATCAGCATATGTCTCACATTGTTCCGGGATTTCCCGGCAAAATGCCGTTGGGAATTTTTGTAAATTTTCCCGGGAAAACGAGAAATTTAATATTAATTTAATATGTAGTTGTAAAATCCTATATCAAAATTATTACTGTTTTTAACGCCTCAATGCAAAATTTACTTTATTGCACATACATTACTTACTAAAGGCTTTTTACATGGTAATAATTAATATCAAAATTTGCCAAAAATTCGATACAAAAGTGATATTTTAAATTATTCAAAAACATTTGATTTTCATATGTATCAATACGGTATTTTTTCTACATTATCAAAAATAAGATGGTACCATGATATAATAAATAATAAGGTACAATTACTAGAGAGAAGGTTCTTAAATTTATTTTGCCTGGAAAGTCAGTCAAAAAAAATGTGAAAAAAATAAAGCAAATCTCAAATATATATATGTTATACATATTTTATATATGTTATATATATTTTTTAACCATGGTTTTCACTGGTTGAATGTTCATCTTTTATACATCTTGTTAATTGCTTTTGAAGTACTTCTCTTAAAACTATATTTATAACATTTTTTAATAAGAATATGGTTCTGGGTTTCTTAACAGATAACAAAAATACTTTTAAGTTTGTAAAATTTAGATTTGCTTAGAAATTATTGACCGTTTTTCTGCTAAATCTACATTTATTTCCACTTTTTTGGGAGTAATTTTTGTTAACTTCAAAAAAAAAAGCAAAACATGCAATTGGTTCTACTTTTGAAGTGGTGAAGAAGTTCTTTTTTAGAAGCACTTGCTCATTTTTTTTCTGTTGGGAATATATAAAAGTTAAAGCCTCAAAACTTAACTAAATTAGAAAGAATTAATTATTAATGTAAGATGAAGACAAAATGGAAATAAAACGATAAGAAAAACTATTTGTATTTGATAAGGGTTTATTTCTTATATTTTTGGCATGAAAAGCAAATTAACCTAAAACCTGAGATATACATTTTTTATTATAACTTACAATCTGTACTTATTTTATTTGTATTAAATATTTAAAATTGTTTAAATTTGGAAATATGCATCATATATACATATTATTTTATTTTATTTTATTTGATTTTTTTGCTAAATAATTATAATTTATACTGTTGTTTAATATTATTCATAAGAAATCAGTTCTTTTTTTTTCTTATAATTTAAGTTTTTCATTTCTGTTTTCTCGAAAAAATTATCACGGGAAACCCTACTCACAATGCTTTGTTCACATATAACGAATCGGAAAAAATAGACGAATTAACGTATAAACACAAAACTTCACACAGTAGTGTCTTGTGGCAAAGTTAAGAAAAATTTTAATTTTCAACCAAATCGAGTCAAGACTTCTCATATGAAATGGATTTTTAATTATATTTTTCTTACAATTATAATCAGATTGCGACAAAATTGGTATATTGTCATATATTTGGTATATCTACATATGCATCGAATTTAGCCAAATCTGTTCAAGGACACGCCCACCTCCCATATACAAAGAACTTTAAAAATTATATTTTGTCTGCATTTATAATCAGATTGCGTCCAAAATTCATACGTTGACATGTATTTATGTTATCCTCGTCTATGCAATATTTTAGCTAAATGAGTTTAAAGACACGCCCACTTCCCATGTAAACTATGTGCACAAAGACCTGTACTTTTTTTTAAAGTTATGTTAATGAAAATTTGAATCAAATTTTGATGAAATTTAGCACATATGATTATTTTGTTATGATCGGTCCATTACTTTACCTAGCCCCCATATAAATGTCCTTCCGGAATATGGTTTTAAATCTTATAAATATGTTAAATATATTAAAAGTTCAGTGAAATTCGGTACACAAAAGTTTTGCATTAGCATAAATCATTGAGCCACATTTTTGGTCGGTGCATAATTGGCAATAGCTCCCATATCACCACACTTCCGAAAACAATTTTATCATGCATAAGTCCCATATAAATGTAAACATCAAGATAATATGATGATGCCACCTAGTGTGGCACCAAAAACAAATAAAAATGGAAAATGTAAGAAATATTCAAACTTTAATAAAATAGTACTTAAAAAAATTTTTAGAAAATTTTGCTAAAATATTCATTTTACGGGAATGAAAACTAATTTAAATTTTTTTTTTTGCTAATTAAATATTAGTCGATATATGTGTGTGTGCACTATTTATCGAAAACCATATTTTTGAAGGTATTTTAAAAATGGTCCAGCTCACGAGAACGAAATATTTTGGGAACTAGTTTATAACATATCAATCTATATCTATAATTTTATTGGGTACATTTTTAGTATTTGCATCCCGGGATTCCCGTGAAATTTGTAATTTGTCTTGTACTGTTTTACCGGAAATTTTAAAAGTACTTAAATAGAAGGAAACTGCACGAATTTTAACAAATAACATATATATTTTAGTAACTTTTTAAACAAAATTATACCAAACGTCCAGCTGTGAACTATATCTTGACGACAATTTCATCAGTAATTTTTTATGTACAATTAATTCATTAATGATTTGTATGAGTAAAATATCAGCATTATAAACAGGCAAGTGAAAGTATATAGATGATTGAAATAATATTGTCGACATTTTAAATATTCATTATAAATTAGTCAGTAGTATAAAAAACATGTCGAACAGTTTAAAAAAAAATTGCAATAGCGTGGAAAAGTAAAGATATCTTAAGCTTATGGGCTCTAAAATTAAAAAGGTGTTGGCGTAAAATGTATATTCACAAAGAAAATATAAATTTAGAACGTATTTTGAAATCTTTTTAAAATTTAACATAATTTTATTAGATTTTATAATTTTATTTATTTTTGTTTACTTTCAATAACTATTTTTTAAGGCATCAAACAAGTTTCGTTCTTAGAAAAAACTTAAGGGATGGAAAAAGAATACTTAGGTTTTCAATCATAAAACCATTCTAAGAACTAAAGTACCACTAAGTGAACAGTATAAAACCGGGCCTTATAGCTATATAAAAAATTCTCCCAAACTTAGAAAGAATCGTTCAACAGTCTGCCTTAGTTTCCATATAACACCTATAATGGTAAACAACTCTAAAATTAACTTTGTTAACGCAGCAAAAAACTTAGGTGTAATATTTAATAAAAAACTTGATTGGGCAGATCAAGTTAAATCAAATTGATGCAAAATTTATTGATGTCACAGTATTATGTCCCAATCTGCTGGAATATACCATGATTGGTCCATTATTTTACTTATAATAACTTTTTCCTTGCAATAGTGGTTTAACGCATATAAACATACATCGTTATACCAAATTGTATAAAAGTCGCTCCATAATTGATCATATCTTTCATGTAGGTTTCGCTGGCTAAAAATGACTTAAATGCGCATAAATCCCACATTAACATTAACATCAATATAAAATATGATATATTCAAGTTGTTGTTGTTAATTACCATACACAATTTCACAATAAGAGGTCCATAATCACTAATCCGAATGCTACTTGCCAAAACTTATTTATTGCCTATCCTGTTATATGGATGTGAGCTTTTACAGCTGCTATGATCTTAGCAAAAGGCGACATTGCCAGATATATTTATGGTATTAAAAATAATTGCAGTATCTCTTTGTTTTCAAAACAAATTTATAACATGACATTAGAAAATTTACTATCATATCGAATACATATATTTTTACATAAACTTATATACACTGGACAACCTAGCTACCTATTTCGTAAAATTACTTTCTCTAGATCAAACGGAGGTAACAAAATTAATATTATTAAATATAAAAACTCATATTCTGATCAGCATTTTCTCATAAATGCGATTCGTCTTTGGAACCAAATATCCCTTCAAATTCAAACTATGCACAGCAATTTAAATATGCAATCGCCATATACTTTAGTTAATGATGTTTTTTGAAATTATACACTGGTGCATATTCCTATAAACTCACATAAATCTTTTTAGTAAACTTACCAAAAAAAGGGGTTAAAAAAAGTTTAAGGTGCTACAAATGAACCTTTTTAATTATTTATTGATTTAAAAAATAACAAAAAACTTAAAATGTACATTAATTTTTTACATTTCATCGATAGAGGGCCTTTATGGTACCTATGGTGAATTTTGGAACAATCTTAATGAAATTAAAGTAATTTACGCGTATGTGGAAATTATTTATGTAAAATTTTATTTTTCGGAATTTATGTGAGATTTTTGCACGTTTAAGTATTTTTCGGAAACGTGAATTGTATGGCAGCCATAGTTAATTACGGAATGATCATTATGACATTTAGTGGTGCGATCTACACTTGTACATAACTTATTTGTTTTAAATTTTATCTCGATTTTGATATTTATGTAAGATTTATGCAAATTTAATTGATTTTTGGGAATGAGGATTATATGGGAATAATGTTAAATTATGGACCTCTTATTGTGAAATTGTGTATGGTAATTAACAACAACAACTTGAATATATCATATTTTATATTGATGCTAATGTTAATGTTAATGTGGGATTTATGCGCATTTAAGTCATTTTTAGCCAGCGAAACCTACATGAAAGATATGATCAATTATGGAGCGACTTTTATACAATTTGGTATAACGATGTATGTTTATATGCGTTAAACCACTATTGCAAGGAAAAAATTATTATAAGTAAAATAATGGACCAATCATGGTATATTCCTGATCTGAAATGTACATAAAAGTTATTCAAGCTTAAATTTTGCTCATTTTTGACGAAAAAGTTCAAGGTGTACAAATTTAGAGGTTCATAGAATATGAACCGTTAGCGATATGGTTCACGTTGATACGCCATAGAAGCACATATAAGAGTAGATTACATGTGTTGGTCATAATCTGAGCTGGGTCGAAATATTTTGGAATTACCCTTTGAACTTTTTTATTTAGCGATTTATTTCATTTTTAGTTATACCACACATGTTGACCTATGTTTATTTTTGACAAATGGCAAAAGTTTGCGTTCAAAATTTTGGACTTATTTTTATGTAGCTTTTTTCAATATTAAATTTTATATTAAAAAAAAATGATAAAAATCGGTTTATTTTTCCTAAAAAAGGATTTATTCATCATTAAAATCATTCTAATATTGGATTTTTGGCTAAAAAATATAGATAAAAAATAATCGTTCTTAAAATAGATTTTCGTTTTTAAATATTTTTAGTTTTCCAAAAAGTAAAACTTAATCAATATTTTCAAAATAGAATTTTAGCGAATTTTTTTCTAAAAAGATAAAAGAAACACAAATTTGTATGACTTTGGTGCATTCTATTGTTATCAAATAGAGAAAATTTAAACATTTTCATTCATGATTAGTTAAGCTATTACACATAAAAAATTATGACAAGATTTTTTTAAATAAATCGTTATTTGGGTTTAAATTAAATTTTATTAAAACAATGTTTTATTGACTGTAAAATATTTTCAAACTATCACAAAAATAAAACCAATTCAATAGTTTTATCTGTAGATATAATAAATAAAATTTATATATTATATTTAAAAAATATATTTGCCAAAAGAAAGATGTCCATGTAGCTTGAAGTCCCAGAGGCAAGTATAATTGAATTTCTAATTTATTTGCCAGCAATTTTCTAAAAATTTATTAGTTAAGATCAAGCGTAAAGGCTTTCTTTATCAGAAATTCTAATTTCTCATTAATAAGATTTCAAGCAATATACTTGCTAGACTTAATGCAGTTTGCAAACCAATACCATGAGAGGTGTACCTTGAAAGCAGAACTTTAAACTGGATATAAATTGTTGGCATGTTTCAGAACATCTATTTAGATAATTATTGCAAGTTGCTGTCATTTTGGTTAGGTTTTTAAAGCCATATACTTTTAAAAATTTCTACAGATATGTATGTCAGAAGGAAGATACAAAGACTATGTAGAGCTAATTTTATAAATACACATTTTTTAGAAAAAGGAATGTTGTTCATTTAATTGTACTTTTTCGAGATAATTTTTCGGTGACTCCAATCTCTGGCAAAACCATGAACTTATATCTCACATTGTTCAGTGTTTTTAAATTGCGAAAAGAAAATACATTAAATATTACAGTTTTTAAATTTTATCAATGATGGAAATTTCTATACTTTAGGATATTTTTGCAACTTTAATGCAGAGTATTGAGGTTGTGGAACTCAAATTTTAAAATTACGATATTACAAAGTTACTGTATTTACTTCCATCAATATTGTAGCAACGTTATAATCATGTAAAACTTTATTATATTATTATTGTTATTGTTATTATTATAGATTTTATTACATTAAATTTATCTTATATCTCTTTTTACTGTAAAAAAAACTATCGTAAACATTTCCATTAGCTTAATAATATTAATAATAAATAATATTTATTTAGTTAAAAACAAATGACTTTTAAATTATTTGTTGATTTTAAAAAGCATTTTTATTAATATTTTTACTAAATATATAATTATAGTTGTTTGAATAGATGTTTAAAACTAAATATAATTTTAATTTATTTATTAAATCATTTTTTTTTTTTTTTTAATTTAAGACAACTTTCAAATATTATGTTTTACAAATAGTATGATATTTTAGTAAAGAAAAATATATATATTTTTTTCACAAAACGTTTACGAGTTTGAGTATTGGATTTTATAAATTTTTGTTATACGTCCGATTTCGGTAAAAAAAAATTATTGAGTTTATGAATTTTGTTATTGAATACATATTTGAAATTTTTCAGTGTATAATAGCTTTCCAAAACTATAAAATTTACTAACATTCATAGCATAATTTTATTTCTGATTTTTGTCTATAGGACAAAACACTGTGCGTCTGTTATAAACTTATCAGTTTATTACGGTTCTAAGCTTCAATAGATGTAGCGTACAGAAAACATAAATATCAAGTTTACATCTTAAATCTTTTGTTTTCTTACAACGATACTTGTTTACAAACACATACATACATTTGAATTAAAATTGGATTCTTTAAAGAGCCAAGAGTGTAGAACACAAATTTATGTTGTTCGAGTAATTTAATACTTAAACCATATAATTTAAGTAGTAACAAAGTAATAAAAAGGTTATTTTATTTTATTAGTAACGGATGTATTTATTTACATAAAATGGACATCAAACAGATACTTATGATGAAGAAGTATTACTTTTAAAATACTTAACGGTAGGTCAAGTGATTTTTAATTAATAAATAAAATGTTGTTAAATGATTTTAAAATTGAATAAACAATAAATAATATTAATAAATAAACATAAATAATTTATTTTTTTTAAATTTTCAACAAGCGGAAATTTTGAAATAAATTTAAACTTGTTACATAAATTAAAATATTTAAAAATATAACAAATTTGTGTTAAAGTTATTTATTGTTTTTCTTTAAAATTAATTTATAAATCACTTGATTTTCCCACATTTTTGTGTAAACAAAATATTTTAAAAGTTTGAAATTGATTTTAATTTTGCATATTAACTTTCAAATATTCATGTCAGCACCAAGAAATACAATAGAAAAGAAAAAAACTATAAAGAAGGTTATTCATTAGCTTGTGAATGTTGGTCGGTTGTCTAGTTGGTGAGTTTGTAAATACGAGGGCGGATCAATAAGTCCGTGACTTTTCGAACTTTCCTCGTAGTTATATAAAATGCAACACTATTCCCATCAAGTACCACCTGTTAATAGACTAATGTCAAATTTAGAGCAAGTGTCGTCATTTACTTCGCGTAAAAAATAGGATTTTTCGAGGTCCTTAAAATAGGCGTTTGTTTGGTCAATAATTTCATCATTGGAGCTGAATCTCTTTCTACTGAGCCATTTCTTTAAGTTTGGAAATAGAAAGTAGTCACTAGGGGCTAAATTCGGAGAATATGGCAGATGAGGTACCAATTCGTAGCCCAATTCATAGAGTTTTGCCACTGAGACTGCACACGTGTGCATCCGTGCATTATCTTGATGAAAAAGAACTTTTTTCTTGGCCATATGGGGTCGTTTTCTTTTTAAATCCTCATCCAAAAAAACTGTTGCCATCACCTTATTGATCGACAAACTTACCTTGGCCTTCTTCGGAGCAGGTTCACCCGGAGAAACCCATTGCTTAGACTGCTGCTTGATCTCCGGAGTACAGTAATGGATCCATGTTTCATCCACAGTTACAAAACGCCGCAAAAACTCATTCGGATTGCGGTTAAACAACTTCAAACAATCCTTTGAAGTTGTCACACGATTAAGTTTATGGTCAATTGAGAGCAAAAGCGTCACCCATCTTACAGACAACTTTGTTAAACCCAGCTGATCATTTAAAATCAAAACCACACTGCCATATGAAATGCCCATGGCATCAACTATCTCACGCATTTTTAATATTCGGTCGGCCAACACCATATCGTGGATTTTTTCGACATTTTCGGGTGTAGTGACCTCAATTGGCCGTTATTTGTACTTGTGCGACCACAACGAAAGTCAGTAAACCAGTTATTTAAAATTGAAATCGATGGTGCAGAGTCCCCATAGTATTTATCTTTGTTTATATTTATAATTGCAAAACGAGTATTATACTAAAAATGTGGTATATACAATCGATTAATTACTTAACTTTACCAATAAGTGTCTAGTTATTATAAATTGAAAAAATTGGTGGAGATAACGAAACCTATATATAATACAATTTATTACTGAAAGTTGACAATTATCACTGTTGCCAATTTAGCTATGTTCTCGTCAAATCTAACGATTTTTAAACGTATTTTGCTAGCAGAGATATGACTTAGCTATTAGCGGGAAATCTAGCGATTTTTGCATTGCGGGTTTCGTTACTTTTTTAAGCTTTTGTGACACCTTTATTTGAAAAATTTAACTAGTTTAAATTTTAAATATATAATAGGTTGATACGTATGGCAACCGAACTTTAGTTTTTAGTTGTGCTGCCTATTAGGAACGCAATAGGGTTGCCAATAGCCATCTGTAATATAATTTCGGCAAATGGCAATGCAACTTCAGTTCGGATACCATACATTATCGATCTATAAATTTTTCATAACATAATTTCAATTCCATTATCATATTAAGAACTAACACAACATTAGAACAAAATATAATAATAACCTATCCCTTGGTATATAGTTTTTAAAGTAATTGGAAATTTAGCTAATTTTCGTGAAAGTTACAGCTGTATTTAAAAAAATATTGATAATTTAGTGATTTATTGCTAAAGTTTTGAACGTTTTTAAAATTTAGTTAATTTCTAATATAAATTTAGCATAATTTTTAGAAAAAAGTTGGCAACAGTAACAACTACAATCATATTTCTATTAGTATAAGCGTTCCATAGACACATACATCATAAGGTCTTGCAGTGTATATCTATTAGTAAAATTGAGAGAGCTTTGAAATGTGTGCATCACATAGAGAAAACACTGTGAAAAATCAAAGTCATTTTGATTTCAAAATGAACTCATACTGCAAACAGTTTTTCCAATATTTTTATTTATACGTTTTTCTTTATTTTTTGAATCTGCCAACAATTAGGCCTAACAATAAGTACGAGTATTTAAAGTAGTAGATCGCCTCTACAAAGCCTTGATGAGGTTTGTGTTCTGGTAAGTAATTTTGCCAGTGGATTAGGGTGAATTAGTGGTTTCATAGTGTATCTTTCACGAATTTTCATGAATTCGTCTTTTACCAATGTTATTTCTAAGTCCTTGTGGATATTTTCATTCCTTATATACCATGGTTATCCTTACACCCCATAATTGGATTCTTTAAGACCAAATTGGTTTTAAGATGCTTTTATACAAGAAGATTTTGCAGTCAAGGCTTAATTTTGATTGGTAGTTGATTAGCCAGTGCATAATAGAAACTTTAATTCTCATATGTAGCCTCTTGGCTTCAATCTGAGGACGACAAGTAAGACGTCTGTACAATGTATGTTGAGTTATGTCACAGACTATACGATGTCACATGGTCAGACTATAGGATGTCACATGGTCAGACTATAGAACATCCAGAGAAGTCAACAAGATCCTGAACTAGTGATCCAGAAGTCGTGCATCGGATCATTTCCGATGAATTTAACATAGGTTGCCATTGGAAGATGTTTTCTTGTTTGATACCTATTCACTGAGTAAGAAGTCGTGTTCATGATACCATGTAAAATTGATTTCTTTTATGTTCTTTATTATCAATTATTATATAACTTTTATTTTTTGTATAAACCAAATATTTTTATTTTCATTTGATTAAAACAGTTATTATTATGTGGCAAGTACTTATAAATTCTCAAAGCTTTATATCAAAAGAATTTATCTGAATTGCTTTTTAGTAACATATTTGGATGGACTTTATATAACTTCTTAAGTACCGTACACTTATTGAAACTTTGGAAGTAATGAAAAAATACTTCCATAAAAATTAATTCTGTTTATTTTTGCTGGGTTGATAAGCGTTACAGGGGGGTAATTTCCCATCCTTAGTACAAATGCAACATGTTTACATTTAAGTTCGTTTACTTTTATTCTCCACTTCTTCAATCATGTCTCCATAAGTCTTAGATAGTTATTGAGCTCTCTAGATGCACTGAATGGGTCCATATGTGAACTAAGAATTGCAGTATAATTCGCTAATGTTGAGATAATCACAAATTAGCAAATCAGAGGTGTATATTAAGTAAAGTGTTGGCCCGAGAACACTACCTTGCAGTACACCAGCTTTTATTTAATAATTTCTTGACACGTTTTCATTATACTTTACCCTGAGTAATTAATTTGAGAGACAAAACTTTAGTAATCTATGTGTATTAGGAGGCAGTAAACATATAATTTTATGTAATAGACCTTTATGCTAAACTTTATCGAAAGCTTGTGCACGTATAGGAAAATAGCTGAGCAATATTTCTTCTGTTCAAAAGATTTTCTTATCTCTCCAGTTAGACAATTAACTTGTTCGATAGTGCCATGATGTTCACGGAAACCAAACTGGTGAACTGGGATAATACAATGATCGTTTAAAAATGGTATGATTTTCCTTGAAATACTTTTTCAAATATTTTTAACAGTCAAGGCAGCAATCTTATTGGTCTATATGAGGATGGAACTGTTAAGTCTTTTTCCGGTTTTGGAATCAAAATGATCTGGGTGATTTTTCAATTTCTTGGGAAAACTCCTAGAGTTATGACTGTATTAAATAATGAACTTAGAACAGTTATAGCAATATTCAGTAGGGTTTTTATCATTAATGGTGTAATTAAATCATATCCAGGCGACATCTTAAACTTAGTACGCTCCCGAATAACTTTGCTAATATTCTCAGTACTTATCACTAAGTTAGCATCTGATACGCTAGTAAAATGCTAGTCATCTAAAATAAAATTTGTTGGGGATTAGGTCTAAAGACATTAATCAAGTGCTCAGCAAATAATAACGCTTTCTCTTTTGCACTTCGTGCCCAGGTACCGTGTGTTTTTCAAGGTGGACTTTAACCACCTTTTGAAACATGTTTATTATTATTTGAAATATGTTTATTATTCTAAATTAATTTGGCACTTAGAATGGTTTAAGGCGGAAAGAATTACGGACGTGAAGTTATTGATGCATGTAACTTCCCACACTATAGATAAAGATCTGTGTGGATGACTGCTAATGTTTTCGAGTGATTTTCAAATATATTATTCATCACGTCGTATGTTATTATTACGGGTGAATGGTCAGAAAACATATTATGTGATAATTCAGTTTTCATTGAATTGCAATTTAATTTTTTTTATGATGGAAAAATCTGTAAGATCAGGAATTTTTCTGTAATCTTCCTCAGCATAGAATATAACTAGAAGTTTATGTGAGAGGCAGTTTAAACTAAATTTTCAATAAATTTACTCATTTTTTTCAAAACACAAAACAAAATATATGTGACTACATGTATGTTGTTGTTGCATGTATTTGGTTTCTGACAATTGAACTAGGTTTCTGTCTCTCACATTAACTTCTAGTTGTATTCTCTCTTCCTCAGTGTATATGACTATTTTTGTTTCCTGCATACCACCATTTATCATTGGAGCGACGTGAAAATTATTTTTTGCAATCATATTAAGTAATGTTTTTACCAAGTTATTTGAACTTGGTTCACGAGGAAGTATTAATGGTGGTTTTCCTAATGAATTTGTTAATTTTGTCATTTTAAATTAAAAGAAAATTTAAAAAATAGTTCTAATTTTTTTTAACACTTTTGTTCACAAAAATAAAATTTTGATTGATAAATGCGTAGAAAAATTAACAACCACACAAGTATAGGAGCGTTTACCGGTACTATCTCCTTGAAGTATGTGTCTATGACTGGCCTAAAAATTATTTAAACTTTTTTATATTTTCATGTACAGAAATTAATAAATTCGTTTCCTCCAACCGACGAAAATTATGTTAATAATTTTTTCTTTTTCGACATTTTTAAATTATTTATTAAAGTAAAAAATGGAATAACTTAAAAAACAACGGCAATCATGCATTAATTTTAGTGTTATATATAAGAGGGTAAATGTTTTCTCTTAAAAATAAGCGCTCAGTTGCTATATATGAAATACTTCCTTTGTTTTTCCTAGACATTAACCAAACATCATGTTCGAAATTGCTTTTCTTAACTTTATCTCTACTTACTAATCCACAATGATTTCGGAAATTTAGTGACTGTGGTTTGCTGATATCATGTTTTCAAGAAAATATCTTGGTATGAAATGTATGTACGCACTTGTTAATTTTTTTTTTTTTAATAATTTGACAGCAAGCTTTGATCTTTAAAAGAATTTACGTCCAAAGAATTACGTCAACAAGCCGAAAATTAGAAATATCTCTCTAGTGTTAACCATTGGATCATTGAGTGGTCATAAAAATTGCCTATATAAATATCTATGTATGTTTGCTGCCACCAAAACTATTCGGACCCAATGTATTTTACCCCGGCTGTTAACTACAATTTCTTAAAAATGCTTGCAGCTCCTCGCAAATACTTTGTTATTGGTAGCAAAAATAAATTGCTAATTATTTATATATAAAGTAAAATTTTATTATTTTTGTGTTCATTTTTTGATTTGAATTAAAAAATTTTCATTTACTTCATTTTACGATTTTTCAATAATGAAAAAAAAAAATGTCAAATAGTTTTAAGTTTAATTCACAATAGTCATATAAAAAAGTAGTATTAAATTTTTTTTGCTCAAAAAAAGCTTAATAAATTTTTGCTTATATTATATACATATATATATATATACATACATATATATATATATATATATATATATATATATATATATATATATATATATATATATATATATATATATATATATATATATATATATATATATATATATATATATTGCGTGTTTCACTATAGTTTAATATGTAAATTTTTTATTTGTTTTTTCTGCATTATTAAACTAACAGTGAAACACGCAATATATATAAGCAATATATATATATATATATATATATATATATATAATGTAATTTTCATAATTACGTTGTGACAGTGCAAAGTTGAATTAATTAACGCAAATGTCATTGAAAATTATACCAAAGTTCATGGTTTAACATTAAATATGGTTTCTGGTGTGTAGCAGAGGTGGGCACATAATTGATTTTAGACGCTGAATTGATCATATTATTTTTTTAACTTTCCTCAATGGATTTTATCACGAGCAATATCAGAAGCCATTACAAAACTTGTCTCAAGTGTTATATAGTTTTTGCTTCTAAATCCGAAGTGAGAGGAAAATTTTTGCCAAATAGTGAATGATTTTTTTAATTGCTTTATCTTTAAAGTTGTTGGGTTCTAAAGGTTCTAAAGGTCTTGCTAACATTTTATTTTATTTTATTTATTTATGTATGCAGTGTGCGATCCTAAAAATGGTTCGATATACATGAAATTACAAACAGTGATAGTAGAGGTGTATGCGAGTTTAAGTTTTGTGTTTGAACCAAACAGACCTACCGGACGTGGGTTCACAGTGTTCCAAAATTGGACACCTCGTTTATGACAATGTTTTAAAAAGAAATATTTTGTATAGAGGATTCTGCTGGTCGAGATCTATAAAATATATGTCGTATGCATATCTTATTTTTTTTAGTTTACGAGATATAGGGCTTCAAAAATTTATTTTTTTTATGCACTATAGCAGGTACAAATTTCGCCTAATTTTTTGAAATTGTATTTATTTTATTAACAACAAATATAAAAAGCGTGTATAGAAAAAATTTTCAATTTTTATTTATGGAGTCAAAAACTTTGTTGGTTAACGTGGTAGCCAGTAATCCTACGGGCAAACAATTAGACTCGTTAGAATCCGTTTTGATAGAACCACACTACTCGCCAGGTGAATTAGTTGTATTGAGTCTGTAATGGGATAGAAATGTAGGGAAGAAACAATGAGAACATAAATTAATTAGATCCAGCCTGTAGCATTGAGATATTTAATGATGTCACTGAGTCTAGTGTCAGATATCTTAAAGAGGTTGTCTAATTGGTGCCCTCCCAGAAATTTATGTCTGCTTGCGTTCAAGGCTGGGCATTCACATAGAAGATGAAAAACTGTCTCCTCCTTCTCGTGATTGCCACAACTACGACAATATTCATTGTAAGGGAGACCAAGTCTACTTGCATGTTTACCGATCGTCCAGTGACCTGTAAACAAAGCTATTAGTCTCGAGATGTCCTTGCGTTTGTAGCCAATGAGTTTCTCGTTGTAGGTAGGCCACGTTTCTTTCGCGACTCTACATTTGTCCAGATTTCGCCATCTATTTTCCGCCTTTTCTAGAAAGTGTTTTTGGATTCTGCTTTTGACTGTTTCTAACGGGATTGCGACAGAAACTGCTAAGGAGGCATTCATAGCAGAGCCTACCCTGGCTAATTCGTCTGCCTGTTCATTACCATAGTAGTCCCTATGCGCAGGAACCCAGATTATAGTAATACCATACAGTCGACTTAGTCCAAGCAGTTCCTCTTTACGCTGTCTGACTAGAATAGAGGTAGTTTTCGGTGATTTGAGCGATAGTATTGCCGCTTGACTGTCGACAAATAAACCAATATTCCCTTGAATATTTCTATCGCGCATTAGTTTACACGCTTCTCTGACCGCTAGTATTTCCGCTTGGAATACGCTTGCCTCGTCAGGGAGTCTACATGAGTGTGTAATTCCAAGATCATCAGAGAAGACATCAGAGCCGACACCGCAGTTCATCTTTGAGCCGTCAGTGTATATCCTAGTTCTAAATTGTTCAATAAGATTGCCCCTTCTCCATTCACTCCTGGTGGGGAATAGGACTTTAATAGTATTTCCGAAGTCCATGTGGGGAATCATATAGTCGGTGAATTTATTGAATTCCGGGGGTATTAAATTTAATATCCTCGCGTGCCCATACGTTCTTGATCTCCAGCTTTTCGTTACAGATAATCTTATCGCACTATTAACTGATGATTCAATTATGTATAGGTCTATAGGTGCAATATAGTGTTCAGAGCTTCTGATGGACTAGTACGTAATGCACCTGCAATGCCAATGGACGCGGATCTTTGTATCCTGTAAAGCTGATCCACCACATACCTCTTACTAGTAGCGGTCCACCAGACAAGAGATCCATATACAAGAATGGGCCGTACTATTGCAGTGTATAGCCATTTTGTCAATTTTGGACTCAGACCCCATTTCACACTGAACATCTATCTACAGGTGTAATATGCTACCGTAGACTTACTAACCCTATGTCGAATGTTCAGTTTCCATGAAAGCTTAGAGTCCAAAATAATTCCCAAGTATTTTGCATTGTCCGATAAGGTGAGTTCACAGTTTTCTAACCGTGGTAGTCTGAAGCTCGGAATCTTTGTCTTTGTGGTGAAAAGTACCAGCTCTGTTTTGCCCAGATTCACTCCTAGTCCACATTCTTTGGCCCAGTCACTGAGTGTAGCCAGAGCAGTTGACATGATATCACTTATCACGTTCAGAAACAGTCCTGATACTAGTATCACCACATCGTCCGCGTAAGCCACGACTTTCACTCCCTTGTCTTCCAATTTACACAGGATGGTATTAATGACAATAAGCCACAACAGCGGAGAAATCACACCCCCTTGTGGAGTTCCACGCATAACTTGCTTGGTCTTAACACTGTTGCCTAAATTCGCAATGACGATTCTTGTCTCCAGCATTGACACCAGCCAGTTGGTGATATAATCATCAACTCCTAGTTCGTACAGAGCTCTCTGTATCGCCAAAGTGGTGACATTGTTAAAGGCGCCTTCTATATCCAGAAAGGTAGCCGTAGCGTATTGTTTAAATTCAATGGATCGCTCAATGACCCTTACGACCTCATGAAGAGCCGTCTCCGTGGAGCGACCCTTAATGTAGGCATATTGACTTCCTGAGAGTCGAGTTGTATCCTCTAGATGCAGCCTTATATGTAAATCAATGAGTCTCTCCAGAGTTTTCAGCTGAAAAGATGAGAGACTAATCGGACGGAAGTCTTTTGCATTCTCATGACTTCTTTTTCCAATTTTTGGAATGAACACTACCTTTACTCTCCTCCAGTTCCTGGGAACATAGTTGAGGGTTAGGCAGAGTTTAAAGATCCTATGTAGCCAGGGTATGATGTATACCTTTGCACTTTGCAGCATCCGTGGTATAATACCATCAGGCCCTGCAGATTTGTACGGAGAGAAGCTATCAATCGCCCATGAAATTTTCTCAACGGATATTATGTCATCCTCGATTCCTTGCGAGGATTTAATATGCCCCATCTCCTGATCTGTAATATCAGTGCAGCCAGGAAAATGAGTATTAAGTAAAATGTCCAAAGATTCCGCCGACGATTCTGACCATGATCCATCCATCCTTTTAATATAGGATGGATTATTATGACCATTTGCCAAAACCCTACTGAGTCTAGCAGATTCGTTGGTATTGTCGATAGATTCGCAGAAGCCTTTCCATGAGTTTCTTTTTGCGATCTTTATTGCTTTCTTATATTCCCTACGCTTATCGTGATACAACTGCCACGATTTTGTCCTGTAGCCAATATTGAAAGCATTGCGTGCTTCCTTGCGTAGCTTCGAGAGTTCCCTATTCCACCAGGGAGGGAAGCTCTTTTTAGCCTTCGTCATTGGACAGGATATATTAAAAGCTTTAACAATTTCCTTGCCTAATGTACTCTCAATTTGGTCAAGACCCTCAGTCGTTGCTTCGACTGGAAGTATTTTTTTCAGTTTGTGCATGAGAATCCCATTGAACTTAGTCCAGTTCGTTCGTCTTAGGTTTCTGAAAGTTGACGCTGTTTCCTTGCAGACGAGTCCAATGTCGAAAAGTATCCAGCAATGATCCGAAAAGGATTTCTCTTTGGATACTCTCCACCTATCAACTGATAAATTGGATCTGTCCTTCATAAATGTAATGTCTAGCACCTCTTCCCATCCATTATGGTTCACCGAGCTCGGAAAAACGAATGTGGGTTCGTTGCCAGAGTTGCATATGGTCAAGTGGTTTGTATTAATGAAATCAAATGGACACTCACCTCTGTCGTTGATTTCCGTGCTGCCCCATATTGTATGCCTTGAGTTAGCATCACAGCCAAGGATAATGTCTTCTTGAGCCTTTATAGAGGCCAGAAACGCCCTCACTTCGTCTGGCGGGGCTGGCTTGTCGTGTGCCATATAGCTGGAGGCGATCAGGAAACTTCTGTTTCGCATTAATTCGACCCTTGCGACTGTCAGGTCTGCTGAGCTATACTGTGAGCAAAGAAATATATTTATGTGTTTTTTAGCAATAAGACAAGATCTTGGATTACCTTTATCTTTTACGTATAGTGTTTTATATGTTGAAGTCGGGAACCCTTTGACTTGGGAATTAGAAACCCAGGGTTCCTGGACTATAGCGATGTCGAGGTCCTTTTCCGCTAAAAGAAGCCTCAGATTGTCTGTAGCACATTTTGAATGCTGCAGATTAATTTGCACGATTTTCATCGTCGGTTGTAGGGTTTTTTGCAGGTTCGCTTAGCTGTATGCCTGTCAGCAGATTGTTGGCTACTTCCAACTCATCTGCTTCGCCAGCTCCTGGACCTGTGGGACGGAACACCTTAACCTTGGCGTCCCTAACCCCAAAGTACAGTTTTAGCCCCGCCTTCTCTAGCTCAACTGCGCTATTCTGTGAGACGGCGAAGATAATGCACTTGTTGTTGTCCCCATGATCTTCTGAACGGATGACTGTCCAGTCACTCATGGGGATACTGGGGTTCTGCAGCTTCAGACACTCCAGTATTTTCTGGTTATCGCAGCTTAACTTCGGTAACCAAACCTTTGCCCGTGGTCTCATAGGGATTTCCTCCGCTGGGATTAGCTTAAGGCTTAAGCCTTCCCATGCATCGCTAATCTTTGCGATGCATTTGCTGAGGAATTCTTTAGAGAACACGTCCAAGCATTTGATTATCCTGTAGCCCCGGTGTATCTCACCAGAGTCAAAACGAGGAACTGTAGTGTCTTTGTTGGTGAGTACGTGTTCCATCACGAGTTCAGCCAATTTAGACTCTACAGCACACCATTCTGCTACCACAGGTGTTAGTTTGCCGCTTTTTTCGTTGGCCAGCGCCATCAGCAAGTGATCTTTAACCACCTCGTTAAACGGCCTTCTTGCTGACGTTATTGTGGAAGGAGCCGGAGCGGTCGATTTACTTTGGACCTTTCTTCTCTCCGGCGAATTGCTACCCTCAGCTTGGGAGCGGTTTCGCTTCGCTCTTTCCTGCATTGCTTGGGATGTGGATGGTTGAGAGTCCTTAAACTTAAGATACTCGTCAACCACCGATTGGTATCTGACACGATCTTCCTTATCGCGCTCATGAGGAGTGCCATTTGCTTTATTCTTGGCAATTTTCTCCAGTATAAAGAGAGCTTTGACATATCGTTGTCTCAGAATCTCTTTCTGGCTCTTCTTTTTCTTCCGTTTCTCCTTCGATTGGTCGTCAGACTTGACATCCTGTCGAGGAGCCATTGTGTTTTGTGACAGCGGGGTGCTATGACTTTCTCCCCTGCTGCCAGGTTGTTCGACCAAGGTCTCTTGACTAGAGGCCAAAAGGTCGTCTTCCGAGGAGATACCCATCTCCACGTTTTTGTTGTTGTTGTCATTTTTGTTTTTTATTTTATTTTTCTCCACTTGATTCCCACGAGTAGGCACGTAAGGGGATGACCATCCATGCAGGGACGACGTACATGGACTAGACAAAGAAAAATTTACAACTGGCCTGACTAGTCTACTTTAACCACTGACTAGCCATCCAGGTTCTCGGCACTGCTACCAACCACCTTAACCTTTCAAGAGGGGGAAAGAGGATATGCAATACGAGGGGAGAAAAGAGGGTACTTGGGGAAAGGGGATAGGGGATGGATAACCTTTGGTCATGAAGGCCTTTAGAGTCTATACCTTGATTTCTCAGTATCCTCCTAGAGGACAACTGAGACTTCAAGAAAGAGACCACAGCCTACATTTAAGCCGCCACATCGCGTCAAGATTGTTATCCAGGTAGGGGAGTCAAAAACTATTGGCATTTAAATTTAAACTTTGTAAAAAGTAGATTTTTTACCGTTTTTTGCAAAAAAAAAGTGGTCACACTTTTTTGATGTTATGTAAAAATTTTCTTAAGTAACATATATAGTGCTTAAATTTTTCTGAAACGTAACTAAATGCAAAATGTTTTAGGAAAACAAATTAAAAAAAAAATATATTCCCTCAAGGTCTCCCGAAATAAACCCATATTTCCCTTGAATTTGAAATTTTCGCCTTAATTTCTCAAGCCGTAAAATATATATATATATATATATATATATATATATATTTATTTATTTATATATATAGATTGTAACGTGGAAACAGTACACTCAGTACTTCTATTTTCACGTACATATTCCTTAATATATTAAGTTATTTTCTTTACTATTTTATTTATGTATTTTTAATTATTTTTCTTTTCATACTAATATATTGAATATTTTATTAGTAATAGGTAATTACTAATTATTAGTAATAGGTAATTACATTGAGCGTCCCTACTGTAAATACTACATACACACCCACACAAATGTGTATCAACTGCTTTAGTTGTGCAGTTGATAATGCTTAATGGTCAACAAGCAATATAATTCTCATTTAGTTGATACATGACTAGGTATAAGTAAACAAAGTTTGATTACAGTCGGGGCGATTCAAGCAAGACGAGAATCCGCCGCATAAGTCTCTGATATTATTCTAGATAAATTGAAGAGCCGATTAGATTTTGTGAAAGTAGAATATAATCGTATTATGCACGCTCAACTTCGGTTGGGTCCCTTAAATAAATTTTACACGCGTGACTTCGGTTGTTCGTTCTCACGAGTGACTTCGGTTGTTCGTTCTCACGAGTGACTTCGGTTGTTCGTTCTCACGAGTGACTTCGGTTGTTCGTTCTCACGAGTGACTTCGGTTGTTCGTTCTCACGAGTGACTTCGGTTGTTCGTGCTCACGAGTAGAATGTTAACCCGTAAAATTGCATGGTAATAGTAGTAGAGAAGTAGCTAGCTGTTAGCTTTAAGAAACCATTGTACGTATGGTAGAAAAAGATACGATCTTCAATTCCCGAAGCTGCCACCTGTACCAGAAACCGATCCAGCCGAATACCCGAACCCGATTGACAGCTGAGAGTGTCGAAGGCGAACGTACGACACCGGCCTTCATTCTTCTCCTGAACCAAGAATCCTCGATCCCCGAAGCTGCCACCTGTACCAGAAACCGATCCCGCCGTAAACCCGAACCAGTTTGACAGCCGAGAGTGTCGAAACCGAAAGCTCAAAGCCGATTCTGCAACCAAACCGATCCTACCAGAAACCAATCCCGCCGTAAACCCGAACTAGTTTGACAGCCAAGAGTGTCGAAGACGAAAGCTCAAAGCCGATCCTACAACCGAACCGAGCCGAAGTGTCGAAGCCGAACATACGACGCCGATCTTAATTCTACTGCTGAACCCAGAATCTTCGATTCCCGAAGCTGCCAACTGCACCAGAAACCATTCCAGCCGAATACCCGAACCTGATTGACAACTGAGAGTGTCGAAGCCGAACGTACAACACCGGCCTTCATTCTACTCCTGAACCCAGAATCCTCGATCCCCGAAGCTGCCACCTGTACCAGAAACCGATCCCGCCGTAAACCCGAACCAGTTTGACAGCCGAGAGTGTCGAAGCCGAAAGCTCAAAGACGATTCTATAACCAAACCGATCCTACAACCGAACCGATCCCGCCGTAAACCCGAACCAGTTTGACAGCCGAGAGTGTCGAAGCCGAAAGCTCAAAGCCAATTCTATAACCGATCCGATCCTACCAGAAACCGATCCCGCCGTAAACCCGAACCAGTTTGAAAGCCGAGAGTGTCGAAGCCGAAAGCTCAAAGCCGATCCTATAACCGAACCGAGCCTAATATAAGCCGAAGTGTCGAAGCCGAACATACGACGCCGATCTTAATTCTACTGCTGAACCGAAGCTGCCACCTGTGCCAGAAACCGATCCCACAAGCCAATTAACCGAGCCGAGTCGCTATAAGTTGAATGACCGAAACAAACATAATCTAAACCGATCAACCGTACCGATAATAACATACGCCGAAGAGCCGAAATAAGCCTGGTCAAAGAAGAAGGAAGTGAAGAAAATATTTGTTAAGCCGGTGGTATCCGAATTGGAGTTATAGAAATTATTCTCTCGTTATATCTTATATTTTGTACTTGAAATACGTTTGGAGTATTCAATAAAGAAACTATTATTATTATAACCCCCCAGAAAGGGTAAAACAAACGTCTTATTACTTAAGGTTTGTGGATCCGTAAGTAGACCCTGGAGGCGACTAAGTTACCTCAGCCGACGACAAAACCACGTTATAATATATTATAAGACCTCATATGTTTCTAATTTATTTATAATATAAGTTTTCGCTCCCCGATATCGGTTGGGAAGATGTAGCAAAAAAAGTAGAAAATCTCATTTTTGGAAATTCTTGAAAGGTTTTTGCGAATTGCGCGTTGTTGATAAATCTAAAAAAAATTAATAACACTTTAAATTAAGCACCAAAAATCCACTCAAGTGTAATATTTCATTTAAAAGTATGCACTAACAAAAATTCTATTGCATAATTAAAAATTAATAATACGTACAAAATCTCAAATAAATAATTTTTCGGTATCTTTTTGCAAAAATTCTTCGACAAATTTTCTTATTAAAAAAATATATATATTTGAATATATATTTGAAAAGAATAAAAAATTTCCTAAGCAATAATATATAATATGTAATTTTTATCACTCTGACGGATCTAACTAAAGGATATGAATTTAGCACTGAAATTAAAAAAATAAAAAATAAAAAAAATATTAAGCATTTTAAAATATTTTTGTTAGGGTATTATCAGAAATAGCGTTACCAATCATATGAAAATGAAGCAAAATTAACTAAATTAATTAAAATTATTAACTTTGAATCTTTTAATTGCACACGCAAAAATAACGTTATAGACGTGTTATACACAGGTGTTTAAAAATTTTGTCATCTTTTCAAATATATATAGAAATATTTATAATAGAAAAATTCACTGAAGGCTTTTTGCAAAAGGATACCAACAAAGGAAGATTTGCGATTTTGTTTATATTATTCATTTTTAATTATGAAATATAATTTTTTGGTAGTACATACTTTTAAATGAGAATTTCCACCTTTTTTTAATACTTAATTTCAAGTGTTATTCACACTTTATATTTATCAACAGAAATCCTAAAATTTCCATACTTTCAAGAATTTCCAAAAATGGTATTTTTCACTTTTTTGGCTATATTTTCCCAAGCGATATTGGAGAGTAAAAATGTCTATTACCAAAAAAATTAAAAGCGTATTACACCTTATAAAAAATATAAAATTTATTGATTCCAGCTTTGCGATTTGAGAATTAAGCGAAAATTTTAAATTTGTGGAAAAAATAGGTCTAGTTTGGAATATCCTGGTCCTTGAAGGAATAATTTTTATAAATCTGTCTTCCTTTCAAATATTTTGTATTTAGTTATCGTGCAGAAAAATAGAAGCACTATACATATATATATATATATATATATATATATATATATATATATAGCAGTAAAAGAATGTGACAAAAAAAACGGAAAAAATCGACTTTTAAAAGTTCGAATTTAAATGTCTACTTTTGACTCCGCAAATATTTATTGTTTTTTTCAAAATTCCTTCTTTGGACGATTTTGCTATTTGTGTTGTTAATAAAACGAGGTACGTTAAAGAATAAAAATTTTAGGCCCGGTTTTATACTGTTCCCTTAGTCTATAATTAAGCGCAAATCTCCAAGTTAAAATTATAGTTATATTTTATTTATCCTTAAATGTTTTTTTTAATTATGTTATTTCTTATTAAATACCTTTAAATTTAAATTTCTATTGGCTTCTGATAATGCGAAGAATTATTAGAAATATCAAAATTACTTTCTTGGCAGAACATTTGTCTATGCATCCCTAATGTGGCATCAACAATAAATGAAATAATAACAATTTTTAACAATTTGAAATTATTTCAAAGCTTCGATGAAATCTGCACCTTATGAGCTATAAAATTAAAAAAGTGTATATAAATAAACTGAAAAGATAAATTTAAATGGTGCTTTGAAATCTTTGTAAAATTTTAAATAGTTTTACTAAATGTCGTATTTTTATTTATTTTTGTTTATTTTTAAAAATATTTTTGAAGACGTCAGACAATTTTCATACTTAGGAAGAACTTAAGGGATGTGAAAAGGATACTTTAGTTTTTAAATATAAAAAAAAAGAAATTTAGAACTTAGGGCCTGTGTGAAATGAGAGAAAAGTATGTTTATTAGTACATTTTTGACTGTACTGAGGTGAACAAAATTTCACTAGACCTATGGGCATATGTATTGAATTTTCGACGTTTTAAAATTATAGAATATATTTGAAAAGTGTAAAAATTTGTAGAAAATTTAAAATTTGTTTTAGAACTTGAAAAACATTCATTCATTATTAAATTTCCATTTGACTTTAAAATGTTTCCAAAGAATTTTGGTTTCGGAAAGGATTTTAAATGCAAACGAAACAATTCATATTTTTTCAATTGTATTTTTAAAATTTTTGTTTTGTTTCTGTTTACACATTTTTGTTTCTGATTTTTTTAATAATAAAAATTGGATAAATCAGCATAAATCAAAATTTTTTTCGTCATAGCAAAAATATTTTTAACGGTATATCATTTCTATCGTTTCACATATGCCTTTAAGTACAATTTCGCCACTAAGTAAGAAGTAAAAGATCGGACCTTAATTTTTGAAGTCCAATATCTTGTAAACTAAAAGAAATAACACATGCATGCGATGACGTTTTTCATAGAGATCGACCAGCAGAATGCTCTCATATAAAAATCAAACTGATTCATATATAACGAATCAAGAACGTTTTATAAAAATTTTCATACCCAAGGTGTCCAACTTTGGAACTCGCCTATACCACTACTATCACTATGTGAAATTTCATTTAAATCACAACCGCCGTTCCGTAACTGCATAACTATTTCATTAAAATTTTTAGATGGCAGACTGTGCGAGAGCTTCAGAAATTATCGAAATTGTAATAATTTTATGTAAATTTTATGGATGTAAATTTTATATTTGTAATTCCTTTAATTATATCCTACACCACCATAGGCGGTTGGGGTATTATGCGTTTGTGCTGATATTTATAACGCACAAAAAAAAAACATCGGACCCGCACTATAAAGTATATCGTTCGACTCAGAATCACTTCCTGAGTCAATTTAACGATGTCCATTCGACCTTCTGGTCGGCTGCTCCATGTAAACCTTGTGACCAAAGTGCAGGTCGCAATTTTAAATATTTCTTGATGAATTTTGGCAAGAATAATTATTTTGGCACAGTGACGAAGTCTATAGAAATTGGTCATGATTGGTCAATTATTTCACCTAGCCCCCATATAACTGCCCTCCCGGAATAGGGGTTTAGCGATCAAAAATGCCTTAAATATAGCAATGTTTTAATGAAATTCTATGCATAAGAATTTTGTATGCTATTTATCAATCTTAGTGCCAATTTTCATAAGGATCGGTCCATAATTGATTATAGCATGCATAAAAACTCCTCTTCCGAAATCACCTTAACGTGCATAAATGTTAGTATCAAATTAATGTTAGTATCAAATTAATATTCGACACGAATAAATTTTATGTAAGTAGGAACAACAGAGCGAAATTTTATGATTGATCCATAATTTACAATAGCACCCATATAGGACCCACTTTCGGGAATCACCCTAAGATGCATAAATTCATATAAATGTTAGTATCAATGTAATATTTTGTGTTCGTATATTTTATTTTAAAATTAATACAAGTATCGGTCCACAATAGGCCACAGGTTCAATACAAGACCCCTCTCAGAATTTTGGTGCACACAAATTATGGTATAGGGTATTTTATGGTCGAGCTTGAACTACTATATCTTGTTTTCTTAATGACTTTTTGAAGTGAAAAAATTAATTATTTACAGCAACACCAAGAAACTTCATAGCATCCATTCACTAAACAGTTTAATATTAATAGCTAATTCATAAATTATTTTGTTGTTTAAAGTCTTAATTTTGTTAAAGGGTTTAATTAATAAAACCAGATTAAGCCGTAGGTGTAGAAAACATTCAATCAGTTATAAAAATTAAGTGTTAACAGTAGCTGACTATTTAATCAAATATAATTAAATTTAAACATTATTTTATAGGACGGTCTGGAGTTAGTATCTAGCTTTAACCCTTCGGCGTTCATATATTTTTTGTAGGAATTATTTTTGATATATTATTTTCTAAAAGTTTGTTTCTAATTTTCTTATGAATTTATATGAAAAATAAATTTGTTATAAACAATTCAAGGGATTCAATGTAACTATTATTATCTTAATTATGATCCTACATCCAGTTTTAAGTTGCTTATAATTTTAAGTAAAATATTTAATTTTGATAAAAAATGTAAGTGATCACAGATTTACATTCTTTTTCAATTGGAAATTATTTAAGAAGCTAGAGCCAAGCTGTTTATATTTTTGGATGAAACACAGAATTTTCATCAAAAATACAAATGATCACAGGTTAATGCTATTTTCTCAATTGGAGCTCTCTTTAAGAATCTATAGCTTATTTAAATGATATTTGATGCAAAATATAAGTGATAATAAATTAAAGTTATTTTCTTCATTGGAGCTCTATTTAGGACTCTACAGCCCATTTTAGGTTTTTTTTTTATAATTTCTTAAGAAAATTTGAAATTTGATAAAAAAATATTCGTGATCACAAATTATCATTATTTCCTCAATGGAGTTTTATTTAAGAAAATACACCTCATTTTAAGTTTTTTATATTTTTTTTAAGAAAATTTTGATAAAAAAATATAAGTGATCACAGATTAAAGTTATTTTTTCAATTGGAATCTTATTGAAGAAACTATAACCATTTTTACTTTTCATATGATTTTAATGAAAAACTCAAGTGATCACGGATTACGGCTGATTTCTCAAATTGATCATAGATCACAGATTAACTTTAGTTTTTCAATTAAAGCTATATTTGAGAAAGTACAGTCCATTTTAAGAAAATTTGTTTTTGTTAAAAAGAAAAATAGTGATCACAGATTACCGCTATTTTTTCAAATGGAGCTGTATTTATGCAACTGAAGCGAATTTTAGTTTTCTTATAATTTTAAACGACAAATCGTATTTTGATGAAAAATATAAGTGATCACATACGTTATTTTCTCAATTGACGTCTCATTACCAAGAAACTACTTTAATAAGTAGTTGCCATTACCGAAAACCAAAAAGTTTTTTCTGGGTCTATATAAAAAATTTTAGCACCTTTATTTTTTTATGAAAAATTTTATTTTGATGAAAAATGTAAGTGATCACAGATTAACGTTAGTTCCTCATCTGGAACTCTATTTAAGAAACTACAGTGGATTTTGGATTTTTTATAATTTTAGTAGAAAATTTTAATTTCGATTAAAAATGTAGGTGACCATAAATTAAGGTTAGTTTCTCAATGGAAGCTCTTTAAAAAAAAAAAATGCAGCCTATTTAAGAACTGTTATGAAAAAACGAAAATTTTAACAAAAATTAATGTTGTTTTCCTAATTGAAGCTCTAATTAACAAACTGTAGGCAATTTTACGTTTTTTAAGATTTTTTATGAAAATATAAATTTCAATTTGAATATATTCCTTACAATAAATTATGACCTCGTAATATTGACATCATTTTGAATAAATTCTATGATGGCTTATTTAAATGTTTTTAAGAAATCAATACCGCCTTGGACTACAAAGCAGCTCAATGGCTTGAAAAATTTTAAAAACAAACATTATAGAAAATACAAAAAATCCGGTTTATCTATTGATTATATGAGGTACTCCATATCAAGATCAGTTTACAATTCGGAAAATATCAAATGTTACAATAATTATCTTTTTAGGGTGAAAAGAAACTTTAAAAATAATACAAAATATTTGTACCAGTTCGTAAATTCTAAGCGTCGAGTCTCTGGATATCCGTCCATGATGAAATTTGGAGATAAAGAATCCTCAAACGATGCAGATATTTGCGATATGTTTGCTGCTTTCTTCTCATCCGCCTATTCTGATAAAGACTCACATGAACTTTCCAATTATCCATATCCAATTCCAGCTGCAACCCTAATAAATTGTCCAACATTAGATAAATCGATAGTACTGAGAGCTGTACAGAATCTAAAATATTCTGATAAATGTGGACCTGACGGTGTTCCAAGCTGTGTTCTTATAAAATGTTTACATTCTCTTATATCTCCAATAACATACTTATTCAACATATCAACATTTAGTGGTTACTTTCCTGAAGTTTGGAGTACATCTTATATTATACCTTTGTTTAAATCCGGTAGTAGATCCAACATTTCCAATTATAGAGGTATTGCTAAATTAAGTGTTATTCCAAAACTTTTCGAAAAGATAGTTACTGAAATCCTTTCGCATCAAGTTGTATGTTATCTTTCGCCATTTCAGCATGGATTTAAAAAAGGATGTTCCATTACTACTGACCTTTTGGAGTTCACAACCTCAGTTATAACCGCATTTGATTCCGGTATACAGACAGACGCAATATACACAGATTTCAGTAAAGCTTTCGATAAAGTAAATCACGACCTCCTACTGTTCAAATTGGATAAACTCGGATTTTCTCCTGTTTTCCTTAAATGGATTTCCACATATCTTAAAAATAGATGCCAATGTGTATTATTCAGAGAATGTACATCAAAAACCATTCCTGTTTTATCTGGTGTTCCACAAGGTAGTCATCTCGGCCCCTTATTATTACTAATATTTATAAATGATTTACCAGCTTGCATTAAGAATTCTAGAATATTAATGTATGCTGATGATGTAAAGCTGTTCCATAGCTTTAACTATTCCTATCAATGTTCCTTACTCCAATCAGATCTTGACAATCTTTATGATTGGTGTATGATGAATCTAATGGATCTGAATTTAAGAAAGTGTAAACACATGATGTTCTACAGAAGAATTCCAGTACTCTGTAGATTCACAATAAATGAGTATCAACTTGATCTAGTCGAGGAATTTCTTGATCTGGGTGTGTTGCTTGATTGTAAACTATCCTTTAACTCCCACGTTTCGCAAATCGTTAATAAGGAAAAAGGAGTTCTAGGTTTCCTCAAGCGCTGGGGAAGAGAGTTTAATGATCCTTACGTTTCCAAGCAATTATTCATATCTCTTGTAAGACCAATCCTGGAATATGCTTCCGTGGTCTGGGATCCTCAATACGAAGTTCATATAAAGAAAATTGAATTGGTCCAGAAACAATTTCTCTTATTTTGTCTTCGTAATCTTCCATGGAATCCTAATCTTAATTTACCATCATATGAAAATCGATTACAGCTTATTGATCTCCCTACTCTTTAAAGTAGGAGAAAATATATGAATATTTCATTTGTAATTAATTTAGTAAACGGTTCAATTAATTCTGAGTTCCTGCTTCGTAAGATCGAATTCGTAATCCCAAATCGTCCTACTAGAAATTATACTCCTTTAAAAATAAAATATTTTCGAACCAGTTATGCCAACTTTGAACCCATGAGACGTATATGCAATCAATTCAACAGTTTCTATCCATATATTGATTTCTCATTAAATTCAATCCGCATTAAGAGGAGTATTTTTAACTTAGTTAAATAATAAGTTTTTATATTTGAATGATTATGAAAATATTTTATTGTTAATAGCTTTAAGATTAATATATATGCTAGCCTGTAAGAAATTGTAATTTCATTGGCTATTAAATAAATAAATAAATAAATAAAAATGGAAAATATTTATAGGTGATTACAAATTAACGTTTGTTTTTTTCACTTCCTTATTTTTTCAACCGGAGCTCTAAAGTTTTTCGCTTATTTTTAATTTATATTAATGATCCACCTATATATTATCTCCACTCATCCTACAGTGAGCGGTATTCAAAACTAAAACACGTAAAAAGTAATCCTCTACATATATTATGTTTGTTTGTGTCCTGTGAATACCAGAGTTTGATAGGAGCAATTGAAGTGCTAAAATGTTATTTATCGCACAACTTAACTTCCTTATCATCTTTTCGAATTAAGATGAAAATTGAAAGGAGAGGACCAGGGGCAATAGAATCCCCCATATAAAGAAACTTCTAATTATTGATTAATTTAAATAATGTTATAGCAAAAATATTAAAATTTTACAGGAATATCTTTCTCATCAACCTCCAAACTTAGAATAAAAATTTAACAGATAGGACCAAGGCAAATGATATTCCCATACACTGGATACATTAAGAAATTTTACAATAAAAATCCGAAAAATTTTTTAGAAATAACTTTTTCAACATTTTTCATAATTTAGGATGAAAATGGGACGGGTAGGACCAAAGAAAATGGTACCCTCCATACAAAGCAAATATTCATTATGGAATATCTGAGGAACTATTATAGTGAGTGACTGAAACTTGGTGGGAATCATAATCTTATCATGTTACATTTTTGAAAAGAAAATAGTATGGATAGGATTACCTTTTGAACTTTTGCGCAAATCTCTGAAAAATTGATGGTGAATAAAATTTTGCAGATGTACATAAATCTTTATTTTAGTTGGTATATTTATTATAATTGTTTTTTTTTTAACACTTGTTGAAGTGTTTATTAATCATCGAACTACGTATTCTTCTACACTCATAAAAACCATTAGTTAAGTATTAAATAAAAGTTATCTTATATATTTTTGTTCTGTAACCATTTGTTTAAGGTTTTTAGAAGGTATATTTGAAAGGGGATTTTAGTTTTAAAATTAGTTTTAATAATTTTAATATGTTGTACATCTGTTTTACATATTTTTATGTTTTCTTTTCTATGGTTTACTAAATTATTTTGTTATAACATAAAGTTGATTTTATATTTGGATATTCTAAAAAAAGATTTTTTTGGTGTGTTTTAATTAAAAAGTTACATATCATTTTGTTAAAGTATTATTAACAGAAGTTATATGAGGGTTAATTATTACAATTAACCCCCAAACAAATATAATAAGTTTGTAATACGTTTGAATATAATATTTTTTTTTTAAAGAATTTCATATATTACTGAGGCATTTTTTCTTAAAGTTATTTAATCCATTTCTACTAAGTGAACACAAAAAAGAACTTTTTTCAGTTCGATGGAGGATCAAATACAGAATTATTTTGACTAATTTTGTTAATAAATTTGATGAATATGATACCTCAGCAACAATAAATTCTTGCTGTCACTATAGCTCTTAAATAATTCTGCTTAAATCTATCCCATAATCACTTCTAGAATTCTTTTCTCTTTTTTTATTTTCCCCTTCACCAATTTGTATTTTCACATAAACAGTCTTAGCATAATATGTCACATCAAATAAAAAAAGAATAAATTGTAAGAAAAGAAACAAAAATATAAAGGGTGGTCCGAAATGCTTTTTATCATTTTTGAAACACTATAAAATGACTAGTTTGTGCACCATAGAAAAATTAGTAATATCCAATCAAACGTGATTATCTATACTTTCGACGCAAATTAAAAAATTAATGTTGAATTTTTATTCACTTTGGAATAATTTGGAATTTTGTCTTGCAACCTCACTTATTAATTTGGACACATGCTAATGTATGTTCTACACAGAGGTTTTCATTCAAATTCAAAATATTTGTACAATATTTTTTAGTATCGGGGATCTACTAAATCCTGTTTTATTTGGAGCACAAAATATTTTTAAATGGCTTAGTTATAGCGAAAATATATCTCAACATCTTTAGTATAAAAATTACACTAATTGAAATGTTGGAACGTATAACTCATATACTACAAGGACGGATCGCTAGAAACAGCCAAATAAATTAAGTACTTAATAATCTATACCTTCATATAATTTTAGTTGGTTTTGGCTACATTAATTTATATTTAGAAATTATCCGTAAAGTAATTAAAAAAAGTATGTCCGAATATATCTCGAGACTTGAATTGCTCTAAATAACACAAAAACTTCGGCTATGAAAATAATTTCTGTGCACTAGGTTTTGCAATACTTTTTAATCTATTGACCAATTATGTTCAATATTTAAAAGGCATTCAGATGATAATTTATTACTATGCAAATATATAGAGTTTTTAAGATAATTTACTCTATGGTGTTCTCGTGATTATGCTTTAGTTCAATTTTATGCAAAAATATTTTTGAACTCTTCATTTCCTAACGATATCGTTGAAAAAAGAAGGAAATTCTACATAAATTCTATAAATTTTTATAATATTTTTGTCAAGTATACAATTAGTTAGAACGGATTGCTTTTTTCATTTGATAGTTAAATTTATTGGAAATTTAAAATATATAATTCTTTATCCCAAATGTACACATAATATTTATTACATAATATTATTGGCTCCATTTAAAATTAATCCATTATTTTTGTCCAAAATGTTAAACATTTTTTTCTCCCTTTTTTATATTTTTATTATAACTTAATAAATGCTACTGCGATCAGCACAATATTTTACTTGCATATAATGTGGACTTATATCAGTTTGGTCGTGAAAGAATTGTGAAAATATACTTATTAGTTTTTAAGTTATTGCATTTTTAAAATGACAAAAAATACTTCGGACCACCCTTTGTGATGAAATCCATTTAAGTGATCATTTAATATATATGTATTATATATATATATATATGTTTTCCACATAATTTAAATTATATTAAAGAATAAAGAATATTATACAAGTTTTATGGCGCACGACGTACAGTGGTTTGGATATTAAAAATAAAAGAAAAATAAAATAAAAATATACTACTTACATAAAAACTAAATATTGTATGCTTAGCATTTATAGATATTTAATTTAGTCAATATTAATATTAATGTAATTGTAAAAAACTGGTCTAATATTTGAATTTGTAATTAGATTGAAATTTCCGAAAATATCATATTTTCTTTGATTATAAATAAATATGAAAATTTTATTTATTTATTTATTTTTTCTTTTTTTTTTTTTTTTGTTTATCTTACCACCTTTTTTGTCCCACTGTTTCCATTAGATATACACATGTATTTAAAAATTTGTTTGCTACTAATTATATGTTTTATTATACAAAACTCATTAAAATTAATCTTCAGCGGACAGGTTTAGAATAGAAATTGCATAATGAATTCATTTGTATTAGTAATTTAAAGAGTGTCGTATCGGGACACATAATACTAACACCAAATAAAAAATAGTTATTATTGGCATTAGAAAAATAAATCATTTCTGGAATATTTGCATGCTTAATTACCACTTATATCATTAATATTTTCAAGTTTATAAATAAAAATAAACATCAACGGGGAACTGCTCTTTAGTATTTCCTATTTGGCTTTTATTAATTTACTCTCTATTATTTTATATTATCATACAACTAGTTAACATTTCATTAAGTTAATCCAAAGAAATATATTATGTGATTTTGTTATTAGTTTTAATTATATTCTAAAGCTTTCTTTGAGTGTCACCTAAATATATGTTTAATTCTTTATTGAAACTAATTTTTATTGAAATTAATTTTTATTTTTAAATATATAATACATATTTACAAATTCTGGTCAGCTTTTGGAGGTCTATTAGAGGAAATACAGGCAAAAAGGAATAAGGATTACAGATTTTATAGAGAGTACAATACCATAAAAATATCACGAAGTTCTACAAATAAAGATGTATTAAAATATATTACTTGCAACGTCAGATCCGCTCATCTCTAGCATTCGAGGTCAATGGAAAGTATACCCAAAAATGTATGTAAGTAAATTTAAAAGAAAAATCAGTAAAAACAAATAGTTTTTCATTTACAAAATGGACTGCTTACATCTCATTTGAAACAAATGAAAATTTCAATTATTTTTGAATGTTAATTTTTTAACCAAGAAATTTTAACCATTAAATATTACTGATTTTTCTGTTATTTTTACTAACATTATATAATATAGTAAATTAATAATATTTAGTGTTTTTCTCGTTTGTATTAAACTATACAAAATTGCCTAATAAATTATTAAATGCTTCTGTTTTTAGTAATTTTACTACCAAAAAAAGTAAACAACCAAAAATTTTTTTTATTTCTTCTTTATTTCTATTTCTTGCAGGTAAATAAATACATTATGATATAACTTACATTTACTTATAATAACCTGCTCTTAAGTTTAAGTAAAAAAAAAAATATATATATATATATATATATATATATATATATATATATGTATGTATATATGTATGTATATATATATATATATATATATATAATTCTTGCCCGATGTATATGTCATTGACAAATTTCTCGAGTTTCAAAATCTATTGAAATATATGAAATATTAAAGTTAGTTAATACTTGAAATATTTTTGTTTTAGTTAATACCTAAGATATATTTTTACCTTTGCTTAAATCCGGAAGCAGATCCAACATTTCCAATTATAGAGGTATTGCTAAATTAAGTGTTATTCCAAAACTTTTCGAAAATATAGTTCCTGCAATACTTTCGCATCATATTTTTTGTTATCTTTCGCCATTTCAGCATGGATTTAGAGAAGGAAGGATGTGAACCTTTTGGAGTTCGCAACCACAGTTATAACTGCATTCGATTCCGGTTTACTGACAGACACAATATACACAAAATTGAGTAAAGCTTTCGATAAAGTAAATCACTATCTCCTATTTTTCAAATTGGATAAACTCTGATTTTCTCGTGTTTTCCTTAAATGTATTTCTACATATGTATCTTATAAATAGATGCCAATGTGTATTACGTAGTGAAAGTATATCGAAAACCATTCCTGTGTAGTCATCTCGTCCTCTTTTTATTCCTAATATTTATAAATGATTTACTAACTTGCATTAAGAATTCTAGAATATTAATGTATGCTGATGATGTAAAGCTATTCCATAGCTTTAACTATTCCTATAAATGTTCCTTACTCCAATCAGATCTTGACAATCTTTGTGATTATTGTATGATGAATCTAATGGATCAGAATTTAAGTAAGTGTAAATATATGATGTTCTATAGAAGAAGTCCAGTACTCTGTAGATACACAATAAATGAATATCAACTTGATCTGGTCGAAGAATTTCTTGATCTGGGTGTGTTGCTTGATTGTAAACTATCCTTTAATTCCCACGTTTCGCACATTGTTAATAAGGAAAAAGGAGTTCTAGATTTCCTCAAGCGCTGGGGAAGAGAGTCTAACGATCCTTACGTTTCCAAGCAATTATTCATATCTCTCGTAAGACCAATCCTGGAATATGTTTCCATGGTCTGCGATCCTCAATACGAAGTTCATATAAAGAAAATTGAATCGGTCCAGAAACAATTTCTCTTATTTTGTCTTCGTAATCTTCCATGAAATCCTCATATTAATTTACCATCATATGAAAATCGATTACAGCTTATTAATCTCCTTACTCTTCAAAGTAGGAGAAAATATATGAATATTTCATTTGTAATTAATTTAGTAAACGGTTAAATTAATTCTGAGTTCCTGCTTCGTAAGATCGAATTCGTAATTCCAAATCGTCCAAGTAGAAATTATGCTCCTTTAAAAATCAAATATTTTCGAACCAATTATGCCAACTTTGACCCCATGAGACGTATATGCAATCAATTCAACAGTTTTTATTCATATATTAATTTCTCAGTTAATCCAATCCTCATTAAGAGGAGTCTTTTTAACTTAGTTAAATAATAAGACTTTGTTATTGAATGATTATGGAAAATATTTTACCGTAAATAGCTTTAAAATAATATATATGCTAGCCTGTAAGAAATTGTAATTTTATTGGCTATTAAATAAATAAATAATTAAATAGATAAATAAATGTAAAAATTTTTGTCAACTTTTCTTCTTCTAAGCAACATCTCTAACCAAGAAACATCAACTGTAAAGGATCTTTATGTTTATTTAAAAAGGATCTTTATGTTTATTTAAAAAGGATCTTTATATTTATTTAGCACAATTTGGAGAAATTGCTTACCAGATTTTTATCTTTTCATTTTTTTACCTTTTTTTATTATTTTTTGATAATAAAGCCTTGAATATATACTTATAATTAAATATTACTCTCTTGGTTTGGGACGAGAAAAATTGCTGAAAATATTAACTGTAACTAAAACTATTCTTTTTTGTAGTTTATTTCTGGAACAACTTATGTAAAAAGTTAAAAAATAATTTTCTTTGTGAAATAACTAAATTGTCTTTAGCTTTCAGCATAAATGAAAACTTTTTAAATAAACTACAGTCAGTAAGTATAAAACTTTTTTGAGTGCAGAACAACGGGACTTAGAGGGAGAGAAGCAAGAGGTCTGCTAGAAGACAGAAACAATATAGAACTAAATATGGAAAATTTACTGGCTATTTTACAACCGAATGAATAATAATTATAATTTTCTTTTGTTATTGTTTAAGCAAAAAACATTAAAAAACTGTTAGTTATTATAAAAAATAAAAATTTTTGTTCTTAATATTATTTAAATAAGAAACATAATAAATATTAAGAAAATCGTTATTTTTTTTCTTTAAATAAGTAAAGCTGATTCAAAAAACAAAAATCCGCATTTTCATACTAAATACTATAAAAAAATTAAAAGTTCAAATTTAGTGTTACATTTCTCAACAACTGTTGAACCGACTTTGATGAAGGTAAAACTGGAGAAAAACTCAAGAAAATATCTCTCCATCAAAAAACAAATTTCTAAAATATCTCAATCTATTCAAAAGTTACAGAGTTTTGGCCGATAAAAAACAATTCCGAGCCACTGTGCGATGCTGTATTCAAAGGTGCTAAGCATTTAATTTTGAAAGGAAAAAGAGGGGTTAGGAAAATTATATTTTTTAGCTAAAATTTAATAATTTAGTTGTTAAATTTAAACAAAATAAACAATTAAGATTCTATTGAGGTACAGGATTATGAATTCTTACTATCAAACATATTTTAAAAACTAAATTACAAAAGTTTCATCTAATAAAATATCTTAATACAATTCCGTAAGTAAGCCAACTATGAATTAAAAATTGGGCTGAAATTGACTGGACTATATATTTAATCGATTTGTTGTTTGTTTTACATATACAATGTCAATTTTATTTCTAATTTGCTGTTATTTGTATACTTCCATAATAAAATTTAAATAGAAATATCGCAAATACGAGTGTTAACTTCTAAAAACCACTGAATTTAGCGTAATCAAATTAGCTTTACCAGTGGGGTACCCACTTTTTTAAGATTTGCGATTATCACAGTGTTACTAAATACCTAATTATTTATTTTTTATATCTATTTTTAAATAATACAAATGGTCGTTTATTTGGTTCACTTAACTTCATCATATATGTAATAACTTACAAACAAAACGTCTGCTACGTAAGTTTAAACTAAGTTTAATTAAAATATTCCTTTTTATAATATTTTATACTAATTATTTTTATAAGGATTGACGTTTTTGTTATACATATATTAAATATATTTATTTCTTTTGAAAAAGAATGGTTAATTGTTTTATATATAATAAATATATTTAAATTTTAAATTTAAATTTCTAAATTCTTTTATTTTTGATGATCAGTGTAGCCAGGAGATGAGAAAAAAAGAGGCTAAATTGGACCTTAAAAAAGGTCAGAAAAGGCTAAATGTCCCAAAAATTAAAGCCAGGAAAAGCTAATATGATTTAAGATATTGTAATAAATTTATATAAAAAACATAGAACGGCTGTCATCAAAATAATCCAATAAAAAATTCATTTGAAATTTTCATATCTCATATGAAAAATTACCTAATGTTTTGAATTGATCTTTTTTTCATTTTTGAATCATAAATCCTTTATGATTAATAATTTGCAAATTCTTGGATGATTTTTCGCTTTTATAAGATTATTTTTGATTATATTTATAAAGAATTTCTTTCTATGTTTAATGAAGGTTATTAAAATAATAAATACAATAATTGTGTGATTATGAAAGTCCATGAAATGAATTAAGTTATATTTGAATTTGAGAATGAAAAATTTTTTATTTCTCGATTTTTTGTGCATATTAATGGCTGCCAGCAAAATAACCCAAAGCAAAAAGGCCCAAAGAAAATATAGATTTTTGATTTAATTTATGGCTCCATGAAATAACTTCCCACGAAATAACTCCCCAAAGTTAAAATGAAATAGGTCCCCAATTTGGGGGAGTTATTTCGTTATGCAATAATGTCCCATTTTAAAAATTTAAATAAAATCCCAACGAGATGAAGTAACTCCCCAAACAAAAATTAAATTACTCCCCATTTTTGGGGTTTTATTTCATTATGAACTAGATCCCTTTTTTTAGAATAAAATAAATCCGAATTATATTATATGCCTATTTTTTATTTAAAGAAACGTTTATTTTTTAAAATATATACTTGTATAGAGTCTTCGACAGTATTTCTACAATAAGAACAATTATTATTTTGTGTATTTCTAGCAGCTGCTTCAGACAAAAGCTTTACATGGCATTCATCGCAGATGCTTACAACGTAAAAGAACAACATTTGGAGCTTTGTCTTTACAAACTACACATTCATTTTCATTGCTAGAAATTGGTAGTTGGAGATCCTCATTAGCTAATTGATCGTTTGAATTATCTTCTTTAAAAATTCCTAGTTTAGGCACCATGTTAACGCATATTTCATGCCTATCATAAACCATTCGTGAAAGGAATGTATTTACTGTTATACTACCTTTTTCCAGCAGAAGACTTGCTTCCTGAATTTTTTTTTTTTTTTTTGGTCTTTGTTCAGTCGTCTTCTTTTTTTTACAGAGTGATCTACCAATTTCACACAACATGGCAAAGTGTCTGCTTTTATAAAATTCCTCGTTTCTAATTAGTCCCTCGAATTTAAAAAAAATTGCCAACAACTAAATATGTTGTTAATCAAAAATTTAATGAATTAAAAATACTGGTAATTAAAAAAAATATTTTGAAAACAGAAAGAATAGTTGTCTTCCATTATATGATATTTGTCTGGTAGCATCTTGATCACTGAAATAATCTCTTACCCTTCACAAATCTCGCGGAATGAAGATTTTATTTAGAGCTTTAAGTCATTGCTCTCGTGGTTGTGTTCTATATATTTTTTAGCAAAAACACATAGTCCATCTGGTAGAAGATTGACCCTAACTTTTTTTGACCTAACTATTTCAGTGTTATTGTAAACCGATTTTTTTATATATAACATTTTTTGATCAATTACTTACAGTAATTGACTATTTTTCCGATATCCACTTATCACTTCAAAATTCATTGTTCTTTAATAATTCATTGTTCTTAAATTATTCACCGATCTTAAGTACGCGACGTTCTGTTACAAACTAATTACTTAGTAACAATTTTTATTTAAGAATGGATAATATAAAGAGTAAATATAGCGGTATATAACTCACATTTTTTCCAAGTCTCAAGTTTATTGAAAATGAAATAACTCCACAAAAAATGTTTTTGAGGATGTATTTCGTGCTTAATATTTGGGGATTTATTTCATTACGAAATAACACCCCAAAAATTGAAATGAATTAAGTTCCCAAAAAATATCGTAATCGTTGTTGCTGCACTCTATACAAAATTTTGGGGACTTATTTCATTTTTACTTTAGAGAGTTATTTCATAGAGCCTTTATTTATATTTTTAAAAATTTTACAACATGGATGAGAAAGTAAAGTAAAAAGTCATCCTATTCAGAAAAGTTTGATTTTGCGAATTCGGGGTTTGAAATATGCCAGAGTTGAAGACCTTTGCGTCATCCGAAGACCGGCAGAAGTCTACCCAGGCCAAAGTTAAAATTATTTTCATTCAGAAATTTTATTATACAATGGATTAATTTTCATACAAAAAAGTGTCATAAATATTTGGCATTTTTTCACTTTTTTGGGCAAAATTTCAATTTTTTATTTTTGGGCAATTTTTCATTTTTTATGTACTTTTTCATTTTAGTAATTTTTCTATATTTGATTTGGAAGATTTTGCTTTGGGTCATTTTGATGGCAGCCCGAATCAATACACAAAAATGCTTAAATGGATGACTCTGTGGAAAAATTAGTAAAAGCAAAATTAATTTTAGCCTTTTTAAGGCTAGATTTAGTTTTAAAAAAGGCTAAACTGGCAACTTTGTTGATGATAGTAAGTAGTCGTTTATATGTTAATGTATTGTTAACAAAAATATTTTTAATAATTAAAATTTAGTATAATTAAATAAAATATTGTAGTAAAATTTAATAAAAATTCTTCAATTTGAAGAAAAATTTTAGTTAATTTGAATAATATTTTATTCAATTTGACAAAATTTTTTTTTCAATTAACTACCTCTTAATTAACTAAATAAATTAACTATATTGACGATTATTCTTCAATTTAGCTGATTTACGAAAAATTAACAAATATTTCTGTTGAATTGACTATTGATTATGTTGGTTGATATTTAATCTACTTTTCTTCAATTCTACACCTTCTTTTACCGTATTTACCACTCTTTTTTGATTAAGTAAATTATTAAAAATTATTAAATTAATCCATTGAAATATTATCTTTTCAACAAACTTGTTAAATGTGACATTTCAAAGGATTTTTAGTAATAATTTTTTATTTTTATTTTTTTAATTTAAAATTTTTTTTTTTAAATCTAAGTAATTGATTTTATTATTCATTTACTCAAAGTTTTTACCACAATTGGAGTAAATAAATTTGTTATTGATTACATTGATTAAACGATTTTTTGATTATTGTTATTTTATCAATCTTCAATAAAATATATATAATTAAATCAATCAAAACAATAAAATCAAACCATTTGATTGTTGTGTCAAAAAAAGGCAATACAACGGTTTTCCGTTTCAGATAAATTTTGTTGCGCTAAATTGATTAAATTTACATGAAAATATATGACCTTTAATGCAGAGGTAAAACACACAAAACACTGAAATAGAAACAACTAAATAAAGTAGTCATATAAATAAAAGTATGAACTGTTATTGTCTAAAATAAAACAACACTAATTAGATTATAATCGAGTTAATTTTTACATTATAAGTGACAACAATGGTAGTAAAAATTAAAAGGCATTTTTAAATGAATTATGATTTGAACATTAAAAAAATCAACAAAAATAACAAATATTCCATGGTTAAAAATATAAATGCTATTAAGCTTTGTCTTAATTTCAAGCATATATACAGTGTCGGCCAAAACTAACTAAACCAAATATCTTATATATTTTAATTATACTTATAACTTTTTCTTGGTTATGACGAAAAATATTATTAATAAAAAGGATTGAATAGCAATTAATGTAATAACAGAAATATATTTTCGATATTCAAAATTAATAAACATATTAAATAAACTCAAAAGCCAAAAATTTGCGCCACAAAACTAATTGAACAAACTGTTGAGTTTAAGTTTCTATGACAATTTCTTTGCTTTTGACCACCATAGAGAATCTTTAAGGCTTATATTAGACTTAAAAGAACTAGGTTAGTATATTATTAGCATTAGCATTGCTGTCCAAGCTTCCAGGATTACATAAAATAGTCTCTCTAGACCTTTCCCGGTCTCTTCTACACTGCTCTTCTGATTTACTGTTTTCCATAAGTTTTAAATAGTTTTAAGATCATGGGACCGTGTGGACTTTTCCATGACGGTTACCAATTGCATGTGTAATCAATTTTTCAATAATTTTTAGGTTTATTTTAGGTCTTTATCATATTTGAATATCCAAGGGGTCAGTATTTAAGGGTGTGAAGATAAATTCGTCAGTTAAATACTTCCCACACAAATGTTAAATATGCTCCACACGCTGTGAATCGATTTGTTAAAATGAACAAAATTACTTTTTAATAAAAAAACTATATCAAAATTAAATTTTAAATAAAAAAATCAAAATCTATTTATAAAACACATTAAAATATAAAATTGTAAAAAAATAATTTCAAATATGTCACTCTATACATAAAATTTCTTTGAACAAAAATCGAAAATTTTAAGTGGTCCTAATGGCCATAAGGAGCAGACATGAATCGGGTAAGCAGAAGAGTGGAAGTAGCCTATGACTAGTATTTTGATTTTTTTTTAATTCGAAATTATGTACAAGACTTTAGTAGCTAAAAATTTAAGTTGATAAGTGGCGAAAAATTTTATACAATATTTATTATATATATATATATTTTTATAATAACTTCTGAACTATATATATATATATATATATATATATATATTTTTTTGTGTGTCACCGAAAATGTTTATATTTTACTTCATTATTCCATTTTAGTTTTTGAAATACAAAAAAAAAAAAAAAAATTAATAAATCTGTGGTTCATAAATTTCGGGGAATATTGAATATGTGTATTTTTATTTAATTGTTACCCTCTAAAGCATTTTAAATAAATAAATGCATTTCAATGAAAATAATAAAAGTGCATGACCTGAAAACACGAAAGGTTGAGCTATGTAGGTTTTGATACTTAGAATATCAATTTTACTTAAATCGATCAAATTATATCCCTTAATATCATGAACTTACTGATACAAAAATTTGGTACTAATTTGACAAAGGCAACAGTACCGAAAATCTATATTTTTTTACAAAAATAAAGTAAATATTTTACTTTATTATTTTATTTTTAATTCGATTTCACTTATAATAGCTTTGCTCCCTTACTTTGCGTTACTTCTAAAAAGTAAAAAATTGTAAGAAAAACAACAAAATTCGAAATACCCTGTAATTTTCGGATATTTCTCAAAAAAAAAAAAAGAAAAAGTTTTAATGATAGTTAGTGCACTAAAGATCTCGTAGCTTTATTATATATTTTTAATTAAAATTGTTTTCTATTTCAAAATAATGCTAAAGGTATCAAATTTTAAGCGCTATTTCATTTACAATAAAATGAGACGTCAATCTTTCAAATCGTTTAAATACTCAAACAATTATTTAGAAATTTCAAAACATTGAAAAAATAATAACGTCTAAAAATTTAAGTAAAAATAAAAATAAGTAAAACTCGAATAAGTTCTAGAATTTTTGTCCAATTTAAAAGATAATAAATCTTGTTATGCATACAAAAAGAGTCTTTAAAAAATAGAACTTAAAACTTGAAAATTTTTATTTTTTTAAATGTTGTTTAAAAATTTTCTTTCAATATTTCACCAAAACATATATATACAAATGTATATGAATAATAAGCTTGATTCTTCTACTTTCCAAAAAATTTTAAAAATAAGAAATTAACAAAACCATAACAGAATTTATCTAGGAAGTTACCAAAAAAACTGTATTTTTTTTTTTTTTTTGAGCATAATTCAAAATTTTTAAGGATTTTCAGTTAAAAAATTACCTTTTTTTAAATTTTGCTTGAAAAATTATAATTTTTAAAAATTTGTCGTTGACAATTTATATGTAAATAATATTTTTATTTAGCTTCCAAATAAAATTGTCTCAAAATGGGCAAAATTTTTTATATCTATAATTTAATGACATCTAGAATAAATATAACATTGTGTATGCAAAAATTTGCAGAAAACCTTTTCTGTGTTGCTACTTAAGCGCTTTTTGTACAAAGTTTTAGATAACTTTTGATTTATAAAATATTTTTGATTAACTTAAGCTCAATTTTAACTAAATTAGGAAACTTAGAATTTCGGAAACCCAGGAAAAATAAATGAAATTACAAAATTATTTATTATTAGAAGTATTTAATATTTTACTAAAATTAATGTATATATATATTATGTAGTTAATTAAATAAAAATACTTAAAAATGTGCATTTCCTACATTTTTTTTATCAAATAAGTGCCAATTTTTAAAACCTACTGATTTACTTTAAAATTTTCGAAAAAGGATGCAAATTTTTGGATCGACAATATTAAAGATAAATTCATTATTCTTGTTTCTACTTATGGCAAACTAATTTTTTCCAAAATAATTTTTATATTTTTTTCCATTTTCTGTTACAAATTTTTATTCGTGTTTAATTTTCATAGTGGGAAAATTAATTTTGGGAGGCAGATTTCCTTTTCCTCCCCGTGGACCTGCGCCTGTGCTTAGCCGATTTATGTCTGTTCCTTATGTGCACTGGAGCCACTTGAAAATTCCACATTTTTCCATATGACCATATTGAAAAAAAACATTTTTCAAAATTATATATCTCTGATCACAGATGGAATCTGGACGTGCAGCATACATTTCTGAAATCTATTAGTCCTAGGCTACTTCCACTCTTCCGCTTACCCGATTCATGTCTGCTCCTTATGTCCACTGGAGGCACTTGAAAATTCCACATTTTTCCATATGACCATAGTGAAAAAACACATTTTTCAAAATTATATATCTCTGATCACAGATGGAATCTGGACGTAGAACATACATTTCTGGAATCTACTAGTCCTAGGCTACTTCCACTCTTCCGCTTACCCGATTCATGTCTGCTCCTTATGGCCATTAGGACCACTTAAAATGTTCGATTTTTGTTCAAAGAAATTTTATGTATAGAGTGACATATTTGAAAATTTTTTTTTACAATTTTATATTTTAATGTGTTTTATAAATATATTTTGATCTTTTTATTTAAAATTTAATTTTGATATAGTTTTTTTATTAAAAAGTAATTTTGTTCATTTTAACAAATCGATTCACAGCGTGTGGAGCGTATTTAACATTTGTGTGGGACGTATTTAACTGACGAATTTATCTTCACACCCTTTCAGTATTTTACCTCTGTCATGTGAAACCATTATTTCCTGTGTAATTTTTCGATACACTTTCTTATTCTTTATATCATTAGTTTTACGTACCGCTTCTAACCTTTTATCACGACAAGCTATTACATGTCGCCTCCTTGCTCTATAGTACCCTGACATTATAAAGAATACAAACATTGATAAAGGAAAATTGATAAACACTTCTCATTTCTTCCAAATTTCTCGGTAAAATTTTAATTTAACTTAAACCACAAGTTTTGTTAAGGAATGTACACAGTTTTGCTATAGACTTAAAAAAAATAGCAATAGTACAAAATAAATATATTTAACAAAACCAAAACTAAAACTCTATTTTAGAAGCAATTCGATTAAAGTACTTAATATAAATATGTTGAAATCATATGATACCCGACACCATTGTATATGTCCATCAAAATTTGTGGACAATTGTGGACCCATACCTTTACTAAGTCTGAAATAAAATATACCAATACAGAATATTACGTAAATACTAATAAAAATATGAATTTATGCACTTTAGGGTGATTCTCGAAAGTGGGCTTATATGCGAGCTATGCTAAATTATGGAGCGATCCTCATAAAATTTGTCACTGTGATTTCTAATTATATAAAACTTATTTGTGTCGAATATAAACTTGATACTAACATGATTATACACGCTAAAGAAATTTTCAGAAGAGGATTTTATATGGGAGCTATTGTCAATTATGGACCGATCTTCATGAAATTTGGCACAAAGATTGATACTTATACAAAACTTCCTTATACCGAACCTCATTACATTATTGCTATATTTATTGCGGGAGGACATTTGTATGGGGCTAGGTGAAATAATGGACCGATCATAACCAATTGCAATTGGCTTCGTTCTTGTATCATGAAAGTACTACGTGCCAAATTTCATTGATTTATATTCAAAACTGCGACCTGTACTTTGTGTATATGGTTTACATGGACAGCCAGCCAGCCGTGCAGCCAGCCAGACGGGCGGACATCGTTAGATCGACTCAAAAAGAGATTCTGAGTTGATTGGTATACTTTAAAGTGGGTGTTGGATGATTTTTTCAGTGCGTGACAAACATCAATACAACCGCGTAATACCCTAACCACTTATGGTGGTGTAGGGTATAAAAAATAAGATATTCATAAATCAATTTCGTTAGTGCGATGTTAAAAAGTCCTATGTTAAAGGTTTCTTGAAACTTTTCAGAATAACAAAAACATGTTGTTTTTTAATGAGAGCTTCAACAAATTTTATAGAAATTATTAGAAATATAGAAAATACATTTGTAAATCAATGGACGAACAAAAATAAATCAAAAGGTCCAAAATGATGAAATATTAAATATAAGATTTTTGTCAGCGCAGCGACGACATGTAATGAATTATTTGTTATAAAAATACCAGTGAATATCATAAAAATATCAAAAAATAAATAAATAAAAAAATAATAATAAAAATTCTTTATTTCATTTAAAGAGTATACTTTACTACTTGTAAGGGTTTCAATAACATCATTTACTAATAAGTTTAATTCTTGATGACTTAAAATGCATATACACTCCCAGACGAAATATCAGAATGAGGGCTTTTCTTAAACAATTCTGGCAGGTTATTCTGCTCATTTATAAATATCTATTTATTATTTTGTTGGTAAGAAGGTTTTATTTGGATATAATCGTAATAATCGAATGAACCAGCGATAACCAAAAAGAGAGGCATTAAAATACGAATGTGTTAGTAACTTTTACTCTTTAAATGAGAATTATACACATACAATAAAGCGGCATGAACCTACATTCTACTGAATGTTTTATTCATTGTTTCGCTTTCTAAACTAAGTGCTTCGTAGGTTCAGTTATGTTTCTGTAAAAATCCGATTACGTTCGGGCCCTGAGGCTAAGTTAGCTATCATTAGAATGGACAAACCATCAAATGCTGTTTAATTTTATTTATATATTTTGAGCTATATAAAAATAGGTTTTATTAACATTTTCAGTGAACTAGTTTTTTTTATTAATTACAAGATAAAGTTTCAAACTAGAATGCCATTAATTTTTAAAAACAAAATAATTTTATTTTCCCGTTTTAATAAATAAAATTTAATATATAAAATTAAGTGTTTACTACCACCATGAACCCACAAATTGCTGGAGTCCTATTCATCTGACCGCTTATTTAGAGTAAAGAAGAATTTGAAATAAAAGTAGGTGTTCCATAGGAAGTTGTTCTTGGACCTACCTTATATTTAATTTACACTTCTGACTTACCAGTATGCGCTGAACTGACGGTTTCTACGTTTGCTGATGATACGACAATATTCAGTTCCCACAAAACCCGCACATAGCATCTAGCATACTTGATATTTAACTCCGACGTGTGGAGACATGGTTGAAAAACTGTAATCATATTACGTTCACCCTCAGAAGAGAAAATTGTCCTCCTGTTACACTTAATGGCATAAGTATACCTCAGTCAAATCATGTTACAGCCTGTAATATGAGTATCGATATCATACAGAGGGCCCAATCAAAAATTCTTAGAACCATGATGTCTACAACATGGTATATAAGAAATGAAAATATCCATAGAGACTTAGAAGTTCCATTGGTAAAAGACAAGTTTAAAAAAGCACAGTGAAATATACATTATAAAACTGCAGACTCACACCCCAAACTTCTTGCAAGCCTTCTTACTGAAGTTCATTCAAATTCAAGGCTTCGTAGAGCCGATTTTCCACTTCGTTACTAGGAGGACCAATTATTCACCTAGTTAAGCTCTCGTTAGAGATCAATTAGTCTTTAGTGTTTAGTTTTAAGATTTAAAAATATATTTTAAGGCCTTAAAAAAAGGCAGATTCAATATATAAATAAAACGTTAAAAAGAAAAAATCCCGTTTTCCCGGGAACATAAGCAAATTTTTCCCGGGAACGCCCGTTGACAATTTCCCGGGTATTCATGAGCGGGAACTCCCATTTCCAAAACCCTAATCAATATTGATAGTTGACCATCTTGGTCGGTCACCACAGTCGATTTATTACACCGTTTCTGACGTTTTTAACTTATATATAACGTATTTGCCGTTGATTTTGCGATATTAATATTTTTCAAAGGTCCAAAAATATGCAAAATCATAATTTTTTCTGGGCTTCAAATGAACCGAACTGTTATCCGTTTCAGATAATTTCAAGAATTTGGTCATCGATTTGTTACAGCATATTTTTGCATATTATAAGCTAAGCAGCATACTTCGTCTTATTGTCATAAGAAATTCTTATCTTAGAGCATATTTTAGCAATTTAAATGGCATATTTTATACTTAGGAGCCTTATTTTTCATATATTGCAAAAGAGCAAAATTTTTCATATTTTTCACTCAATACAATGTTTTACATAATTTACCATTAGTGAAATTTTCGTTTTGTTTTCACATACATTATATTATTCAAATCTGATTCCCTAAAAATTTTTATTTTATAAATTGATAGAAATTTTGTAATTTCTTGATGCAATGTATTAGCTTTGAATACTTTTAAGTGCAAAAAGAAAATACTTCTTAGCAATTGGTAATAAAAATTAAGTTATTTTTAGAACGAATAGTTGATAATTCAAAATTTAGACAGAAAAAATAATATTTTAAGAACATAAACTTTCCAAAATTAAGTTAAGATAACGCAAAATTATTGACAAAATTTCTTCATAAAAAACATCAAATTGAATATTTTTGCAGAGAATGGTAATTTTTCCTTGATGTTTCGACAAAAACGTATTTTGTTAACTTTGTTTGTCGCGCTTTATTAAGAGTTGGGTCAATACTTAATTAAATTTTATATTTTATAGACAGAAAAAATTTAATAATTTAGAGCGGAAAACAAGCTTTATATGGAAGTGAATATTTTTGAAAAACTATAGTTAGTTTTCTGCTCATACTAAGACAATCCTCTAAACATAAGATTTGTTCAGTTAGATTTGGCCAACACTGTATGTATTTGGATAGTAGTGCACTTTTGGCAACAATTGTATTATCTTAATTATATACAAATAAGCTGTTTTCATTAAGTATAAAATTCAGGTATTTTTTATGTATAAAATTTTTTTTTTAAAAATTTAGATGTTATTGTGTTATTAAATGTGGGTCGGGTTTTTTTATATTTTATGTGACGATTAACTGTCTTATATGGTTGCCTAGTGTTAAAATGTAGTGTGTTAAGCTGACGGTTTGTTTGTGTTTGGAACGGTGTAAAACATGTTATGTTTGAGTAGTCATTATCATCAGCAGTGTTGCCAGAAGATGAAAAAAAAGAGTCTAAATTGAACTTTAAAAAAGGTAAAGAAAAGGCTAAATGACCCAAAAAAATAAGATCAGAAAAAAGTTAATTTTTTTCGTTTATTTAAAAACTTATTTTTTCTCGTTTTTTTTTAGTTTTTGGTATTTTTTTATTGTAATAGATTTATAAATAACACCCAGCAAAATGAATCTATGAAAGGTCGCCCATAAAATTGCCATACCAATTTGGATTATATTTCGTATGAAAAATTACCAAATGTTTCAAACTATAAGTATTTCTATACTTTTTAATTTTCGAGGTAATATCTTTTAAGTCGGCTTAGGTATTTCTTTTTGTATAAAAATAAATTACTAAATTTTGTTATCTAAGTCAGTTGATAAATTACAAAAAGTATTTTATCTAAAAACCTGGTTAATGTTATTTAACATAGAATATAACTAGAAATTTATATGAGAGGCACTTCGAAACAAATTTTCCAAAAAATTGCTCATTTTTTTTTCAAAACACAAAATCGAAATATATGTGACTACATATATTTTGTTGTTGCATGAATTAGGTTTTTGACAATTGAATCAAGTTTTTTCTCACATAAATATCTATTTATTAATCTATGTTACGTAATCCTTTATGATACTAGTTTTTTTTTTTTGTATTTTATTGTTATTGGAGTGATAGAATGAGACAGCGAATGATGGAAAAGAACAAATAGAGAAAAAGAAAATAGACAAACAAGCAATGTTGCCCACTTCGTTATCGTAAAGCAAAGCTCTGAAACCAAAATAAAAAAAAAATGATTAAAATCACTGATTTTATATATGGTCCGCTAGAGTGGGCAACACTTTTGAAAATTAATCTCGAAATGTCAATTTCAAGTTAAATCTTTTTTTGTTTTACAAAAATTTTTATTGAAAATTTTTTAAAGTGATTTGAAGGGATTTACAAAATAAGGGGGTTAATATAGTTGTATTCTTTCCACTTAGTAAATTTTTTCTAATACAGTATGTTTGCACATCAATTAAAAAAACCTAGTGCCATAAGGTCTTTATGAAATTAAAGTGTAGTACGAAGTGCTTTTTGTTATTTTCAAAATGCAATAACTCAGAAAGTAATAAATATATTTTCATCATTCTTTCACAACCTAACTGATATAAGTCCAAATAATATGAATTTAAAAAGTCGTATTTATTAGGTTATAATAAAAATAGGAAGAAGGGAGAAAAACAAGTTTTGGACATTTTGAATAAAAATTAATTTAATTTAAGGGTGTCCCGATGGCCTAGTTGGTAGTGAGCTAGTATGTCAGTCTGGGGATTGTGGGTTCGATTCCCACCAGAAACTCTGGTCTGTTTCACTACAACGAGCAATAGTCTTCGTTACTCCGCTCGGTTAGAATTAGAATATAATTTGTAATTGTATGTAATTATTTAATAAATAATTAATTTAATTTAAAATGGTTTAATTTAAATTATGGTTTGAATTAAAATTATAATTCTCACGTGTACATTTCAGAGAAAGAATTATATATTTTAAATTTGTAATAAATTTGACTATTATTAAATAGAAAAAAGTAGTTCGTTCTAACTAATTGTATATTTTACTAACTGATTCTACCTATATAGAATTTATGTAGAATTTCGTATATTCTTTTGACCGATAATATTAGGAAATTAAGAGTTACAAAATATATTTGTACAAAATTGAACTAAAACATAATAACGAGATTACTATAATCCAATAAGAGTAAATTTTCTTAAATACTTTATACACTTGTATACTAATTACTGATCATCCGAATGCCTTCTAAATATTGAACATAATTGGTCAACAAATTATAAATTATTGCAAAGTTTTCTGCACAGAAATTATTTTAAGCATAATGCCCAAGTTTTTATCTTATTTAGAGTAATTCGGATCTGAAGTTATATTGTACATAATTTTTTTTAGTTACCTAAAAAACTTGTATCCTTTTGATTTGTTATTTGCTGGTATATTATGGATAATTTCTAAATAACGCAATTTAGAGATATCACCCACAATTTGTACCAATTAATATGGCCAAAAATAACTAAAATTGTATGAGGGTATAGATTGTCAAATACTTAATTTATTTGGCTATTTCTGGTGAATAGTCATTGTAGTATACGAGTTATGCGTTCCCAAATCTCAGTTTGTATAGTTTTGATACTAAAGATTTGAATATATATTTTCGCTATAACTAAACCATTTAAAGAAATTTTGTGCTCCAAATAAATCAGTGCTTAGTAGATATCCGATACTTAAAAATATTGTACAAATATTTTGAATTTAACTGAAAACCTCTGTGCAGCACATACATAAGTATCTGTCCAACATTGTTGCTAGTTTATGAGAAAAAAAGAGTTTAAATTGAACTTTAAATTTTTTAATTTTAAAATTTATTTTTTATCGTTCTCACCACTTTTGATATTATTTTATAGAAATTGTTAAAAATTTGTAAAAAAAGAAAATAGAACGGCTACCAGCAAAATGATCCGATGAAAAATTTGAAAATTGGGTTATATTTCATATAAAAAATTACTCAATATTTTGAAGTGATTTGCCGTGAGCTTAAAACTATAATTCCTTTTTGATTAAGCATTTCCATATTTTTAGGTGATTTTTCGCTTTTATACGATTTTTTAAAATTATATTCATAAATAGTTCTATAGTTATAGAAGTCTATTAAAAAATAATTAAAATAATCGATTTAGTAAGTCCATAAAATTAGTTAAGTTTTTATTGATTTAGAGAATGAAGCGCCGCAGGCTAAAATCTTTTTTTTTATACAAAAATGCTTAAATGGATGATTCTGTAAAAATAAAATTAGTAATAGAAAATAAGGAACTATTGTTAAACTACTAACATTTTAACCTTTTTAAAGACAATTTTAAAAATGAAGAAAGGTTGGAAAAAATCTGTTAGCTAAAACGATTTAGGCTAAAAGCGAAATAAAATATAAACTGGTAACAATGGTAACCAAATTTAAAAGTGAGGTTATGAGATAAAATCGCAAATTAATCCAAAGTAGATAAAAATTCAACATTCATTTTTGTTTAGGTCAAAAGTATGGATAATCGCCTTTAATTGGGTATTATTAATTGTTGCATAGTGCAGAGACTAATCATTTTATAGCGTTTCAAAAATTACAAAAAGCACTTCAGACCACCCGTTAGATATCGTATTCGAAATTATTTGTAAATAATCTACTATCAACAGAAAATATTTTTTGAGAAATTTGTAAGTATTGAAATAATATTTATTAAGATAATATTTACAAATAATTTTATTTTTAGCAAAAATAAGATACATTAAAGACCAACACACAGGTAAAGTTTATCAACAGCAAGTGAACATTATGTTTTTTTATGTGCTATGAAAGCAGCTGTATTAAGTGAGACTGGATTCACAATGGAACGTTTTGCTAATGAAAATTTAGTCCAAAATAGTGGCTTTGAAAGAAAAAGCGAATTCAACACCTATAGTGCTTACAAAGAAAATTATATTCCTCTCCATCGGCAAAACCGATTGAAGAATCATCTGTGGTAACAAAGAAAATATTAATACCATATGTACATTAGGAAGCTACATCTTTGAAGATTCAAAATTAAAAAGCAACATTCACTCACCGCACCAACACCACTATCCCTTAGAAATAATAAATTAAGATTCCTCTGCTCATCGATGTTTCTTTTTTAACACAATAATCATTTCAGAAATATATTGCATATAAGAGTCCTTTTTAAAACACAATTGAAAGGTCGTCAAATGTAAATTAAATACATATTTTTTATCTGTAGATGCAAGCACCCATTACCAAGATCTTAAAGAACATATATTTATGTACTGTTATTTACCTTATTGATGAAAAATTAAATAATACATAAGTTGTCAATTAATTTATATAAATGAAAAATTTTAAATTTACTAAGAATTATGCAGGTATAAGAAATGAGTTAATTTACTAAAAATCTATACATAAACTTACTTTGCTATCGTAGCTAATTTTTCAAAATATTTAATGTATTTTACCAAAAATTTTAGTTGATATTTCGAATATAGAAATTTCTAACTGCCATTCTAGGAATTATAACCTGTATATTTTTTTGTGTATAATAAAATTTTTTCTTAATTATTTTCATAAATAGTGTCTATGGTTGATGAAGAGGTATATTAAATAATAACAATCGACTTAATAACTAATTTTATCAATTCTATCCATTTTAATGCAATCAAAAAAGCCTAGAATAAAGCTAGAAGCAAAAACGAAAATTTTGAAGTTAAAAGCAAAATAAAAAGGCTAGAGTAAACTGGCAACACTGACAATTTATCAGAAAAAAAAATATAAGCCCTTTTCAGTTAGTTAAAGAATCACAGACAACGTCATTCACCAAAAAGATGACAATCACCAAAGAAAAAAAATAGAAACTGTAAGTATATGAGTATAATAGTTCTTTTTTTTTTTTTTTTTTTTTTTTTTTTGATAAGCTTTTTGACCATGGCCTTATTTACTCCAATACCGACAATTTTTAATTTGAAACTAAAAACTTATGTCAAATTTTGTTGGCCTAAGGGGGTTTCTCAGCTGTTGTTCTTGTTAGTTTTTCTAACGTTTTGTGTCATTATAATTAAATGTAAAAACGTACAACGAAAGGGAAAAATATAATGCTATCATAACGTCATGCGATTTCTTAGTTAGTATAGGTACACATGATCATGGAGTTATATACCTATAAACCATTATACAGAAAATTTATGAAATTTTGGCTTATATCACAACTTGAGAATGCTTTGCCTAATTTTGTTTACTAAAATAACAGAAAGCTCGAATTCAAATTGCTTTTATGTTGTTTTTTAATCTGCATAATATTTTCGGAGATCTACATAATTAATATACTGTCATCTCTTTTCGCTCACAGTATATATCCAATTAAAAAATATGCCGTTAAAAATATACTTTCTCATTCAATTCAAATTATTAACCTCTCCTCTCTCATTTTATATCTCATGCATATATTCAACTCTCTTAATTCTAATCAATGTCATTGTTGTTTAACAAAATTTCCTAAACGGAAAAAATCGCCTAAACGGAAAAAAATCGCCAAAATAAAATGTATAACCAACTAAAAAAAATATATTGCCAAAACGGAAAAAGGGAAAAAAGAAACCCCAAATTAATCAAATCGACAAAAAATCGCCAAAAACGAAAAAATATATTGCCCAAACGAAACGAAAAAAATCTACAAAACCAAAAAAGTAAAACGGCAAAGTGAACAAATTATCAAAATGAAAAAACAATCACCAAAACCGAAAAAAACGCAAAAACGAAAAACGCAAAAACAAGTTGACTAACAGAAAAAATCGCCAAAAAAAATCTGATAAAATCTCAAAAATGAAAAAATCGCCAAAAAGGAATAAAGGCGCCAAAACTAAGAAAAATCACAAAAAAAAAAATGCAAAATATCGCCATAAAAAAATTTATAAAATCACCTAAACCACAAAAAGGAAAAACTCCAAAATAAAAATCGACTAATCGAATAAATCGTCAAAAGAAAACTATATGCAACATATATATTGCCAAAACGAAAAAATCGAAAAAAAAATCACCAAAACGACAAAAATCGAAAAAATGAAAAAAAAACAATCACGAAAACGACAAAAATATAAAAAATGAAAAAAAAACAATCGTCTAAACGGAAAAATAGCTCCAAAACATAAAACAATAGCAAAAAGTAAATAAATAGATAAATAATTAAATAATTAAAAATAAAATATAAGTAAAAAATACACTAAATGCAAAAACAAACAAAAAATAACTAATCGAAAAAAATCGCCAAAAGCGATTAAAATCACCTAAACTGAAAAAATCGTAACAAAAAATGCTAAAATAACGGAAAAATAGCGCCAAAGCGGAAAAAATTACCAAAATTAAAAAAATACAAAACGAAAAAACCCAATCCAAAAAATCTTAAAAATACGCCAAAGCGGAAAAAAGTACATATTGCCAAAACGAAAAAATAAAGCCCAACCAAACAAAATAGTAACTAACCGAAAAATTGCCAAAATGAAAAAAAATCCACAGTGAAAAAAATTACCAAAATGAAAAAATAAAAGGAGAAAACCTCAAAAAAGAAAAAATCGCCAAAAAGGAAAAAAGTTCCAAAAAAAAAAAACATCAAAATAAAAAATGCAAAAAAAATCGCAAAAACTAATAAAAATCGCAAAAAAACAAAAAATATATTGACAAAATAAACAAAAAACAAAAAAAAAAAAAAACGACAAAGCAAAATAGGCAGCACGAAAAGATCGCTGGAACCGAAAAAAAATTACCGTTACTCAGATTTTTATTCGTAATATCTGCTTTAAAGCATTTTAGGAGAGAGAAAAAAAGTTTTGAACTTTTTAATTTTACTTTTTTATGAATTTTCAAGATTTTGAATATTTTGTAAAAAAAAAATCGGATCTTTAGCATTTTTAAATTAGTAAAAAATATTAAAAAAAGTATTTGAAAAAGTATTTAGGGACTTTGCAAATTGGAATTGGTTCAGTATTTGATTAGTTGCAGTCGTTAAAAGTTTCTACTAACATTTTTTTATTAGATTATTAATAAGTGGTTTAGCTTTCCTGCAAAATGTATTTACACTAAACTTTTTTATTTTAATACGATAGAGGAGGCGAAGCAGCCCTGGTATAATCAAGTATTAAAAAAATTGCGTCAGAAAAATCACATTTCTTGCAAATTTTAAAATTTTTGCTGCTTACAAAAAATCATACAAAATCGAAAACGATCAAAGATACTCTTTTTTCATAAGGATGGATATGCTATATTTCATTAAAATCTGGATATAAAGAATTGTACTTAAACTTGATTGCTCATATTCCTTTTATTTTTTTCCGCCACTGACTATTTTGTCAAACTAACAATTAACCGGCACATGTGCACACAATGAAGCGTTTAAATATTCAAATTTGCCAAATCACAAAACGAAAATTTCTCGAATGTTTTCTATTCCGTCAGTTTTATTAAAAACAAACATACGACCGAAACCAGACATTTTGGCAGCATTATTACTTGTATACATAGCTCTAACCCTATAAACGTTTTTTCTTTATCATTAATAATAGTCTGTATTAATAATATTAATTTTCTATTCTCAAAAATTAATGATTAATAAGCAGGTTTTTAGAAAAAAAAAAAAACAACAACAAAAAATATATATTTTTAAAGTTCTTAAATGTTTTTTTTTATGTTTATCATCTTACCATTTCTTAATAGTTTAATCATGTTTTCTTTCTTTTAAATTGAAATCAACATATTTAAATGCCAACTAAAAATGTCATCAAGAATTTGCCAAACTGAAACGGCATTAGTTCTTAAAAGACTGGAGTTAAAACAAAATAAGCTTCTTTTTTCAAAAATAAAACTGGATATAGTTTTTGTGTTAAATTAAATATTAAATATGCTAATTTTTTTTTTTTTTTTAGTATATTAGAGTGCGTAGTTTTTTAAATTCTTTAAAATGTGTGATTAATAAACATATATAATTTTATTTGTATTTATAAATATCTAAAACTGCTAAGAGATTGTATATTTAAATTACTATTTATTCTTATGGGCAGTGTTGCCAGTTTAGACTATTTACTTTGCTTATAGCCTAAAAATTCTCGTTTTAGCTTCTAGCTTTTTTTAGCCTTTTTTTGATTCTTAAAATTGCCTTAAAAAGGCTAAAATTTTAGCACTTCAACAAAGAAGAAAATAATTTCTTATTTGCTTTTACTTTTTTATTGCTACAGAATCATCCATATATTTAATTAAAATATTCCCCCGCCGTTCTTTAATCTCTCAATCAAAAATAACTTAACTAATTTTATAGACTTACTTAATCAATTATTATGGGCAATTATTTGTTAATAAACTTCATTAGCCACAGAAAATATTTATAAATATAATCTTAAAAAATTCTTATAAAACGAAAAATCACCCAAAAATTTAGAAATGATTAATCAAAACGGAATTATAATTTAAAAATTACGAAAAATCACACCAAAACATTGGGTCGTTTTTCATATGAAGTATGTATAACCCAAATTTGTATGGAAATTTTGTAGGAGATTTTTTACGGGATCATTTTATTGCCAGTCGTTTTATGTTTTATTTATAAATTTATTACAATATCTTTAAAAAAATATCAAAAACTAATAAGAACAATGGTTTTTTTATTTCACCTGAAACGTCTAAATTTAGGATACTATATTTTATTACACATTTTAGAAAATGAGTAAATATTTTGTTCAAATGTTTTACATGCTTAATAATCGGAAGATGATTAGCTAAGAAATGTATAAATTTCAGCATTTAAGATTAAAAAAAAGTTTATATCAGATTTGAAAATGTAAAATAAATGTCTCGCTTTAGATATCAATATGAGTTTTGGAACACGAAAAATATAATTTTTTTAATACTCCAAATAAGAAATCAGAAGCCATTGAGAATCCTAGCACGATACTGGCAGAAAATATACAGAAGGGATTTATCGCTTACTTATCGCTTACATATATTTTTTTTCATGCATTTAAATTACCATTTTTTGAGATACGCAACCGCGAATTTTAATTCGCGAAATATCATAAAAACATGTTTCAGTTACCATTTCAAAGATAATTTTATTACCTTTAACGATAGAACTCAATGATTGCTGTAACATATATATTTTTGAATATTTTCTTATTTTTATAAACAAATTTTATTTCATTTTAGAAGTATTATGAATCACGAACTATTTGCGTTACTAGTGTTAATGTTAATATTCTTGCCAAATTTCATTAAATAAAAATAACTTTTTAAATAAAAAAAATATTCGTTTTTTCTACTTATTTTTGGGGCATTTAACCTTTTGTGACCTTTTTTAAAGTTTAATTTAACATCTTCTTCCCACCTTCTGGCAACACTGCTTATGGGTATTATTTGTTGCTTTAAATATCTTAAATAAATATTAAATATTTTATTTTTTTGAAAGTAGTTTAACTATTTTTATATATACGTTCTTTAATATTGATATAACAATTAAACTCTGGAAAATAGGATAATAAAATAAATTTGCATATTTTAAAAAACACCATATTATTATAGGGCTAATAAAATAAATTGATAATTATTAACTACACAGTGCGACATGAAAAAAATGCCTCAACAATTGCACTGCGCAATGAAAGCGTATCAGTAGTCTAGCAAAAACTCCAAAGGGATTTTCAAAATTAGTTTAAATTTCGCTTTTATGGCTTCTTGAATTCTGATATCTTTGGAGGCTGTTCCTCAATATGATTGACTACTAGTATTATTATACTAAATATTTTCTGGAACCCATACCCTTTTTACGTCCATTTTTTGTCATAATATTGTTTACTTTATTTAATTTGAATTTATGTTTAAACTACTAAACCGATTAAAGTTAAACTTGTCAAATATGTGTATAATTGAAGGAGGCACCAACTGGATGATACGCCCACTTTTTTAAAAAAGGGTTGCTTTGCTTCTTAGTAAGCAAGTTTCAAAATTCATTAAAATAAAAAAAAAAACAGCACAGTATAACAAAAGTAGGCGAAAAAGAGGCATGGTACCCATACATATTAAATTTCATAACACACATTATTTTCTAACGCTTTTGTGTGTTAAATTTTTTGTGAATTATCTTAGTAGCATCAATAAAGTAAAGAAATTGATTTTTACTGAAAGTGGGCTAAAAACTGGGCGTAGAATCTAACTTATATTATAGCCCTTAGTTTTCTTCACGGAATATTTGAAAGTTCAAATGAAATTTTGCAAATTTTTGCTTTTTATTAATATTATATCCTATATTTCCTTTCAGAGGATGTATGATATATATAAATATATATATATATATATATATATATATATATATATATATATACATCAGTTAAATCGGTTGAATAATATGACTACTCATATCTTGCGAAAAATCATATTATGAAAAGTGGATGTGGGAGGGAAATTTTATAAAAAATGTTACATAAGAAGCTTTGTACTCTATCAAAAAAAATAAGTACATTGAAATTTTCTGATTTTAGTTTTGTTTCTTTCTACAAATAATAAAAAAATGCTCTAAAATATACGAAGTTAAGGGTCCAGAAATTCGAAATTCGATCTAACTTTGCAAACCTCTTTAGAAATTTTATTAATCTGATGCCATACTTCCATTTCATGTTGGAATCATTGATTACCCAAAATTTAGCGCATAGTGCTATTAAAAAAGATTTAGGTTAAATTCCTTCAATGGACATATAAATAATTTTGAAACTGTTACTACAACTGATATATTATTGTTCAAAACTGAAGCGATGTATTTTTAAACTACTTGAAATTGTGTTTTTTTGCAACTATTTATTTACATTTTATCCTGTTTTTGGAACGCTAACGAATACTGTATTTTGAAAAATGAGAACATCACAAAAAAATACATACCTGAATAACTATTTTCTTGATTTCTTATTAAACTATTTTTTAAAGTTGAGAACTGTAGAACTGTTGATGAAGTCATCGACAAAATATTTTCCACTTAAAAATAAATAAAGCATTTTGGCAACTATTTTTAAGTTCATATTTTTGCATATTACATCCTTAGTATCATATTTTCGCACATAATAGATGTTATTTTTAGAGCGTATTTTGAGATTTTCAAGAGAATAAATTTTTATAATTTTCCACAATATTGTATATATACAAAATTTTTGACAGTTATGATATTACTTGATGAAAAATCTACAGTCAGTCACAATATATAAACTTTTAAATAAGAAATATTTATTATATAATAAACATATTTACCAACATTCATAATATTACATTTTGTATATAGTTTGTATATAGTTTTATATATTAAAATATGTAATTGTGTATAGGTTTAAATTTAAACACTATGTAATTAAACAAAAAATATACTCAGTGTACAGTAGTAATTTTACACCTATTCTTTAGAGTGTAATAATACTTCGAATAAATATTAATTTGGACATATAATTCTTGTTACCATTTCAAATAAAATTGAGATTATGATTCCTTTTCAATAATTTTTGAAAATTTGGGACAATTTTTCGTTTTTTTTTTTTTAATTAGTTCGATTTTAAAATTGTATATTAGTTATCAAATTCACAAACCATATACTTCCTAAAGCTCATAACATACCACCATAGGTGGTTGGGGTATTATTATCATCCAACACCCACCTTAAAGTATACCAGTCGACTCAAAATTACTTTTTGAGTCGATCTAACGATGTCCGTCCGTCCTTCTGGCTGGCTGGCTGTCCATGTAAACTTTGTGCACAAAGCACAGGTTGCAATTTTGAAGATAATTCAATGGAATTTAACACGACTTTCATGACAAAAGGACGAAGAATTGGTTATGATCGGTACATTATTTCACCTAGCACCCATACAAATGTCCTCCCGCAATAGGAGTATAACAATCATAAATGCCTTAAATATAGCAATATTGCAATGAAGTTCGGTATAAGGAAGCCTTGTATAAATATCAATCTTTATGCCAAATTTAATGCATATCGGTCCATAATTGACCATAGCTTCCATATAGAACCCTCTTCCGAAAATCACTTTAACGTATATAAATCACATACACGTGTTAGTATCAAGTTTATATTCGACAAAGGTAAGTTTTGTATAAGTAGAAATTACAGTGACCAATTTTATGACCATAGCTCCCATATAAGCCCACTTTCGAGAATCACCCTAAAGTACATAAACTCATAGAAATGTTAGTATTAACGTAATATTCTGTATTCGTATATTTTATTTTACACTTAGTAAAAGTATCGGTCCACAATTGTCCCCATGTATAATATAAGACCCCTGCACCAATTCTAATGGACATACACAATGGTGTGAGGTATCATATGGTCGGGTTTGACCGACTATATCTTTCATACTTGTTATCCCTACGTAATTTTTAAGCAGCTACAGCTATAACTGCTTATGAAATTTATACCTATCTAAATTTGCGTTGAAAATGTATATAAATTTTGGAAAAATACAGCCAAAATATAAATTATTTCTGTGGAATTATAAGAACATATTTGTGGCTTTATAGTCTATAGTTTCCTCCAGATGTTACACTATTTGCTTGCCAAATTTCAAGAAAATCGGTCGATTATTTAAGAAGATATAAAGAGTGAGCTTTTACCCATTGCCTATTTTACGCCCTCTAGCGATATGAAATATACTTTACGACCTATTCTCATACGTAGCAAATACATATAAAAAATTTCATAAAAATCGGTCAAGGATTTTATATATATATAGATAGATGTATACAAGTTTAATTAAAAAATAGTTTTATTATATTTTTAGTCGTTGGAATACTAAATATAACCTGTATATGAATTTATGTTCTCCAATATATGCCTTATACAATTAATATATCTTGAAACTTAAAATTTACATAATTTTTTAGTTAGAAAATTGTTCATTTTAAAATTAACATTTGTCATTGTCTAATTAACAATTGGACATTAAAAATTATATGATTTTGTATTTTGAGCTATCATTAATTTATGATATAAGGGAAAATAAACTAAAAATGTTACCATATATACATAATGTATGTATTTAAAGTTGATGCTATATTCTAGTAGTAAAAAACTAAAATAATATTTGAAAAAACTTAGACTTTGGAGTCGCTCACTTATTTCAACAAAAAAAAAAAAAAAAAAAAGCTTAGGGTAAAGTTTAGCACATTGAAGCGATATTTAGTTATGGTGGAAAACTGTTCGAGATACCCCTTCTTCCATTTTGGAAAAATAGTCGAATTTTACAATTTATTATAACTATTATAATTAAAAATCTAAAAAAAAGTTTTTTACTATAAACAGATTTAATGTCACCTATTATTTACTACAAAATAAACAATTTAAGAGATTGTTTCACTCTTAAATTTTGGAATAGTATTTGAAAAATGTTTAAACAAATAATTATAATTATTAAATAATTTTAATAACTTCTTGAAATTGATTTAGAATTTTCGTAATGAGACGCTTTTTAATGGAATTCTAGTAATGGGCTAACGAGAAATCATTCAAACCACTTTTGGTAAAATAATGTAAATATCAAAAAATTAATAATTCACTCTAAAATTGAAAATATGCTTTTGAAATGACCTAGTGTACATTGTAGACCACATTGAGTAGATCATTATGTCATTCTTAAAACATTTTTTAGGATTTTTTACAACTTGAAGGAATACAAATTTTTTAAATTCATTTTTTACCAATTTTAAATTGCTTTTAATGGGTTTAGATAGAAAATGTATACATTTGTTTACATTGTATGAATTTTTGCTCAAATATTGTAAAAAATATTTGTAATTTTCTTTTGTTTTTCTCATTTTTTTTTTTTTTCAAAATACTCTGCATTTCTTGTCTCCATTATTTTAAACGACATAATATTTTTTGTAAAGTTACCTTGAATCTACAACACTTAACGAGTAGTACAAGCCACTGTTTATTAAAATAATTGAGAATTGTTTTTAATTTGCCCATGGGAAATATCTGCTACAAAAAATGTAATATAAAATAATGATAATAATAAAATAATAATAATTATAAAATAATAATAATAATAAAATAATAATAATAATAAAATAATAATAATAAAATAGTTCTAAAATTGTTTTAAGCTTTATTGACTTACAGATACCGAAGTTATCTGTTTACAAAAAATGTATATCTCTGCTAATAAGTTCTCAATTTTATCAAAATGGGCTTAATTAAAATTAAATAATTTATCAAAATGGGCTTCATATAAAAAAAGTAACATAAACTTTTTGCATTTTGTTATACAGTGTAATCTATGATTGTCTGAATAAAACGCTAAGCAAGCAATCCTTATTTAAACGTTTTACATTTCCAGATAAGAAAAAAAATTGAATTGGAAAAAAGATGAAAATTCAACCTTTTCAAAATGATAAAAATTCAAAGTCAAATAGTCCCAATTATTGACAAATTTGTTAGCCATTATATCAAAATCAAAAGTATTAAAAAAGTAAAATTTAATAATTTCATTCATCAAATTTTGTCCATATAACCATTTCACTTCTTAATTAAAAGAATTAGATAATTTAAGGAATAATAATAAGATAAGAAAGTATTTTTCTTATATTTTTAAACTAGTATTTATATTATTAAAATAAGTTGTTATTTATCAAATTAAATGCATGAAGAAATTTATTGCTATAAAAGAAATAAAACAATAGTTTCTTGAAAAATTGAAAACTTTTTATATATAGATAAATCGTTATCGGTAAAGAAACAAAAAGTTTGTTTTTCAACCATTTAAAACATAATACACTAAGATTTGTTTCTTAAGTCTTTTGTTTTTTTTTAATATTATTTTCTACGACTGCCTACCAGTATGCTACAATTTTTAAAATAAATCTGAAATAACTTCTTTGCTCTTACATTCGTATTAATTTTTGTTGCTTTTTAACTTTCGAAAATTTAATACAAACTTTAGGGCAATAACAAAGCTTTTTCAAATGTTAATAAAATAAATTAAAACAAAACTATGTTAAGTTAAAGCTATTTTGAATTCAAGTTTAAGATCAACTAATTAAATAAAAATTATGTTTCATAATTAATTACCTGAATATGTTCAAATAGACCAATCATGTATCGGTGTATGTATGTATGTATGTATTTATAACTTCGTTTACACCAGACTTATTGTTTTTTATATATTATTTATTATTGCTATATTGCAGATATATACTATATATAGTTAATTAAGATCTACATTCATGTCAACAAAACTTTCTTTATTTTTCTTATTGAAATTTTTTTCTTTTACTTATGAATTTTTAACATGACATTAGTAATGGAAACATCTAGCTTCTAGCTTATAACATTATTTTCACACCTCACTTGTTCGGCAGGGACTAAGAAATTTAATATATTAAATTGAATATATAAAAATTAAAATATTCATAATATATACGTGGTAATATGTATAAAAATATTTTGTTCCAAACGTCCGTGTAGACAAAATGTTATTCATAAATCATGTTTGATAGACAATGTCGTGTACATTTACACTACCGATATGTAAAATAAACAAAAGTTCAGTATAAACATGTGAAAAAAAAACATCTTTCCTATATAAATGTTAAACATATGAAAAGAGGGAGATGGTGTGAACTTGCATAATATTGATGACTTTATAAAAAAACTAAAATATTGGGTAAAGGAAAAAGTAATATGTACTTTATATATTGCAAAAATAGTTAATTTTTATTAGTTACCAGATGTATTTTCACTTATAATAATTAAAAAATTGCAATAAAAAAAACATTTGTCTATATCAGCATATTAAAATACATTAAAATTTTATTTTCTTTACATATTTAAGATTGCAACTGAACAAGATGAATTAATTACACAGGTCGACAAAATGAAAATTATTTTCTGCGGCACGGAATATCTTAATCAATTCGGATACATGTGAATATGAAGTACTAAAAATATAAATTACTTTTTTGAATTGACTCTCGCGATAAGTCGCTATTTGCTGATTTGTCTTGTCAAATTTTAATTTGATTTTTTTGATATTATATTGACCCAAAGTTATACTCGCATTATTTCTTAATACGCTAAAGAGTTATATAAGGAGATATTAAGCCTATTTTGTGAAATAATAAAATTTCGTACAAAATTTCATTCAAAAATTATTTTCCAAAAAATCATACAAATTCGAAAATAGAAAAAAATGCAAATTTTTATCCTTTGATTATAAATATATATTTTTGTCAAATAAAACGAGACATATTTCATTCAAATCAATACATACATTTTAATTTTAATCACAAATTACTGAAGATATCTCATTTAAAAATTACATATATGATTTTAAGAATTTATTTAATTTTTAAATATTTTTGTGTAATTTGTAAATGAGATATATTCACTAATTTTTGAATAAAATTAAAATATATAAATTGCTTTCAAGGAAAATTGTCTTGAAAATGCATCAAAATTTATCTTTATGATCAAGGGATAGCAAATTTGCATTTTTGCCACTTTCGAATTTTTATGATTAAAAAAAAACAATTCTTTAAATTTTGTATTTTTTTCACAAAATGGTCTTAATATTTCCATAACTGTAGAGTGTACTAATGTAAGTATAACTTGAAAGCAAATTTAATTCGAATTTTTTGATATTTTACTGAACCAAATCTGACAACTTGAAAGCAAATTTAATTCGAATTTTTTGATATTTTACTGAACCAAATCTGACAAGTCGTCCACGAGATATGCAACCACGTTAATTTTACAAAGAGCGATTTATCAACTCAAAAAAAGTAATAAAGTTATAGTCGGTCAAATCCGAAATATGACTATTGCCTTTGAGTCTTAAAATTATTTTCGAGATTTTCGGAAATGGACCTAATATGGGACCGATCGTAAAGAAATTGGATTCTGCTTAAATTAGACTTTTTGGTCAAATACTCACGATAGTCACATTTATGTGCAATTTATGCGAGTTAATAATTATCAGTTGACTGGTATACTTTAAGGTGGGTGGGGGTATGCTTTAAGATGTTGGGATATTTTTTATACCCTACACCACTTGTGGTGATATACTCCACATCAAAATTGTTTTATGGGCTTAGTACTTCATAATAACATGCATCCGAATTGACTAAGAAATCCCGTGACGCAGAATCGGTGTTGCCCTGTGTTATTAATATTTTTTATTATTCATATATCATTAATTATAATTACCTCATTTCTATAAACATTTCATTACTTTACAACCTGCCTGGCGTTAATTTATATTTATACTTGTATTTTTTTATTTTCTTTATCTTTCTAATTATTACTAAAGCGTCAACACATTTGTGTTATGTGTTTTAACAAATTAAATTTATTTCATTTACACTTAAACATGTTGTATTTAATTGATTGATGCATAAATTATTTTGTTATGATTTTAATTGTACAATGACAACATTTGCATAAATTAATTATCAGGGTAACTAAAAATATGCAAAATCATATTTGTTTACGGACTTCAAATGTACCTAACTGTTAGTTATTCATCCATTTCAGACAACTTTGTAAATTTTCGATCGATTTGTCACAGCAGATTTTTGCATGTTTTGATCTTAGTAGTACATTTTTTGCATATTTAGGGCTTAGCAGAATGTTTTGTCATATTTTCATAGAAAATCTTTATTTTAAGTCATATTTTAGCAATCTAAATATCAAATTTTTGTATATTTTATACATAAAGGCATAAATTTAGCATATTTTGCACTTAGGAGACAACTTTTGTATATTTTGCATCCAATAGAATTATTTACATAATTAGCCATTACTGAAATTTTCGTTTTACTGTCACATATGTTTTTCAAAACCGATTCCCTAATAATTTTCGTCCTAAAAATTTATCGAAATTTTTTAATTTCCTGATGCAATGTATTAGCTTTAAATATCTTTCAGTGCAAAAAAAAACAATTTTTTAGTAATTTCTAGTAAAAAGCAACTTAATTTTAGCACGAATATTTGATAAATAAAAATTTAACGGAAAAAATAATATTTTAAGAGCATATTTTTTTAATTTTATGGGCATAGTTTCATAACAGTTTAAAGAACTTTTTTTTTAAATACTTTTTTGGAGCACATTTTTGGTTGCCCTGTTACTTATAAGTAAAAAATTAATTATAAACAAAAGCAACAATTAATATTAACTATAAATTTTATAATTATTTAATTGAAAGTATGTTTGCATAGAATAAAATTCCTTTGATTTTTTTACAAATAACTGTTGACTTTTTAACACAATGTATTTAATTTATTTTGTTGGTGTTGGTAATAAAAAAAATAATAAAATAAAATATAAATAATTAGCATTTTTGAAGATTTTTCTATAACGTGTGAATATTAGCAAGAGAAGAAGTATTGAAAAGTATGTATGTACTTTTCATTTTTTATTTTTTTATTTAGTTACGTGCTATTTTATAATAAATATTAATAAGTAAAAATTCCTTAATTTAAACATTTTTTAAATGTTGCCGATGATGTTGATGTGATGTTTATATACATGTGCTTATTTATCTATGTGTATATATGTATTCATATGTATATGAAATTTTAAGTACCTGTTCGACTAGTCGATATGCAGAGATATAAAAGATTGTATTTTCATATATAGATAGTATTTTTAAATTGAATGTTTATTATTCTATTTTTAAAATTATAAAATTACTTTTTTTATTGAAACTTTAAAAGTGTTGAATTGGAAATAATTATATATTTTTTAATTTTTTAGTAATTTAATTTTCTTTTATAAATTGTCAAAATTACTTTATATTGTTACAAAATTCAACAATAATCAGATTTTAGCCAAATTAATTGTTTCAGTAAAAGAATTTTGAAATATGAAAATAGTTATTGGTAATATGGTGAAATTTGACAGTGGTTTCTTCTAAGATAAGGGTTGATAACTTCAAAACCTGTCGCGATGTCGTTTTCAAGTAAGCGGTATCTATATAATTAACAAGCAAACACATTTTCTGTTATCCCTTTTACGCTCACACTATACATCTGATTTTAATAAAAAAACATACCGTCAAAAAAGTACTTTATCATAGATGCACAGAATAATTTTACAAAAATCCGTTCAGTATTTTAGAAATTATAAGCGGTAAAGATTTCTGCTAATACATATACAAAACTCACATATATGTGTATAAGTCTCAAACAATAGAACGTCTCAAATTATTATTTTATTTCTCATATCTCTCATTCAAATCATTCAATTCAAAGTAGTGTCATTATTTTTATTTCTTTACAAAAACAAATTAGCCAATCTGCAATTATATAACAACATTGAGTTAGAGTTTTCTTTTATAACTTTAATTGAGATATATGTAAAGGAGGAGTGACGCACAAAATTGAAAAGAATTTGATACTTTGAATTGCTTTTTTATATTTTTATCTGACTCTAATACATTATGAGAAACAAAGTAGAAACAGTAAAAAATTTATGTTGGTTTTTGAGAGGTGGTTTTTAATACCTTTCCATTTTATTTTTATCAAATGCAATCTTATTAAAGTAAGCTAATTTTATCGCTATTTTATTTTAGATATTTAAAATCTGGGACCTTTATTTATTTTTACTTTATTGATTTAATAGCAAATAAAATTACAATTTCTTACAGGCTAGCATATATATTATTCTTAAAGGTATTTACAGCAAATGTTTTCCATAATCATTCAATAACAAAGTCTTATTATTTAACTAAATTAAAAATACTCCTCTTAATGAGGATTGGATTTACTGACAAATCAATATATGGATAAAAACTGTTGAATTGATTGCAATACGTCTCATGGGGTCAAAGTTGGCATAATTGGTTCGAAAATATTTTATTTTTAAAGGAGTATAATTTCTAGTTGGACGATTTGGGATTACGAATTCGATCTTACGAAGCAGGAACTCAGAATTAATTGAATCGTTTACTAAATTAATTACAAATGAAATATTCATATATTTTCTCCTACTTTCAAGAGTAGGGAGATCAATAAGCTGTAATCGACTTTCATATGATGGTAAATTAATATTAGGATTCCATGGAAGATTACGAAGACAAAATAAGAGAAATTGTTTCTGAACCGAATCAATTTTCTTTATATGAACTTCCCAGGCTACGGAAGCATATTCCAGGATTGGTCTTAATAGAAAAGTGAATAGTTGCTTGAGAACGTAAGGATCATTAAACTCTCTGCCGCAACGCTTGACGAAATCTAGAACTCCTTTTGATTTATTAACGATTTGCGAAACATGGGAACTAAAGGATAGTTTACAATCAAGCAATAAACCCAAAAACAAGAAATTCTTCAACTGGATCGAGTTGATATTCATTTACTGTGTATCTACAGAATACTATACTTCTTCTGTAAAACATCATGTGTTTACAATTTCTTAAATTCAGATCCATTAGATTCATCATGCACCAACCATAAAGATTGTTAAGATCTGATTGGAATAAGGAACATTGATAGGAAAAGTTATACGTAAGGAACAGCTTTTCATCGTCAGCATACATAAATATTCTAGGATTATTAATGCAAACTGGTAAATCATTTATAAATATTAGGAACAATAAAGGACCGAGGTGACTACTTTGTGGAACACCGGATAAAACAGGAATGGTTTTACATATACATTCTCTAAATAATACACATTGGTACCTATTTTTAAGATACGTAGAAATCCATTTAGTGAAAATAGGAGAAAATCCGAATTTATCCAATTTGAACAGTAGGAGATTGTAACTTACTTCATCGCAAGCTTTACTGAAATCTGTATTTATTGTGTCTGTAAACCGGAATAAAATGCAGTAATAACTGAGGTTTCCAACTCCAAAAAGTTAGTAGTAGTGAAACATCTTTCTCTAAATCCATGCTGAAATGAGGAAAGATAATAAACAACTTAATGCGAAAGGATTTCAGTAAATTATCTTTTCGAAAAATTTTGGAATAACACTTAATTTAGCAATACGTCTGTAATTGAAAATGCTGGAGCTGGTTCCGGATTTAAGATATAGTATAAGATTTTCTCCAAACTTCAGAAAAATAACCTCTAAATATTGATATGTTCAATAAGCAGGTTATTGAAGATATAAAAGAATGTAAACTTAACGCTGGATATTTTTTGAATTGTAAACTGAGTTTTCTTTTATTTTAGATATTAAAAATCTGGGACCGTAACTCTTATAATATCATAAAAGTCAGAGGATTATATATATAGACAAAACAGCAGTTATTAGATGGTTTTTATTTATTAGCATAAATAAAAGTTATTTTCTGACTGTAATTTGATAATATAGTATTATTTAGTATTGTAAAACACAAATAAATGCCCAAAATAAAAGAAATCTCCAAAACGTAAAAAATGAAACAAGTGAGAATGTCATTGTTTATATAAGCCTGGCCGAATCTATATACGCACTCTCTGCAACTTTTTATATTGAAGGTGGGCGGTAAATTGGACAGACAACGCCTTTTTTTATTTTTCGAATTGACGTTTGTGTTTGAATTATTTGTGTGTTGCTGGAGTTACGACAGACACCCTGTTTTTCCATTATTTAACTCTTTTATTTAGAATCGATTTTGCTCATTTTTAATATTAAACAAACCTTGTATAAGAGAAATATTTTAGCCAAATTTCATCCATCTAGAATTTCCGTCCCGATCTCTATCCTGTTTTCTACAAACAGACGAAATTTCTTTTTATAGAAACTTTCCAAATTTTTTTTTGTTTAGAATATATGTGCGATAATTTTATTTAACATAAAATTTTTGATAAATTTTTCAATTATCCCAGCAAAAACGGTAATATTTCTACAACTAATTCCAGAACGCAAGAAAATAGACTGATTTATTAGAATACTTGTACCCCTTATTTAAGGTTTAATATAATTTAAACAAAATGGATACTCTCTTCTGTTGGCGTTATCTCACATATTATATCAGCGTTAATCTCAATTGTAGATAAGACATTTCCAAGTTGTTAATAAAAAAAGTTGTTCCATATTCCTCATTGATCAAGAAGTATTGAAAAGTTAACTCAAAGAAATAGATCTGCATGAACTAAGTTGTAAATTTTGTAGAAAAAAGATGAATTTTGAAATTGTCAAATTTCAAAGTAGAGGGTAAAGATTGAGTATAAGAATTTTATTTAGAGTCTTCTAAATAAAAGGCATCCAACATATCCAAATATTTAAGAAAAAAAAAATCGGTTGTTTTTATTGTGATTGGCGGTTATACATTGAAAGAAAGATTTGTTTTCAATGGCGGATTTGCAGAAAATGTCAAAGTTCATAATGAATAATGTATTCAAGATTTTAAAGAACTAATAAAAATATATCATCAAAATTGTAAAAGAGTCCGTCTTTTATATTTAACGCTGTCACACTACGTTAAAATAATAAATGACATTATGAAGTGCAACAAAATTAAATGTTGTTGGTAAAATGCAGGCCACCTACGGCTCCTCAACATAGATGCACACTAAAACCCTGCGTAAGATGATTTGAAAGGCAAATCCATTCGCTTTTCAAGTGTGTTTTTCATAGTCAACATGTACAAAAAAAAAACTATAAATACGGTTTGTATTTATAGCAAATTCGTCGTTTTTTTTGCCCAAACAAATGGTGGTGTAGCAAAAAAGCAAAACATACAAGACATTGAGAAAGTATTTAAGATGCGCTAGTATTTTTAATGTAATACGTATTAGCTGCTATGTGTGGCAAAAAACCTGCACAATGTGTACAAAGAATTTGTTTATAAATGTTATTACATACACCCAGCAAAAACTTTGCTTTCCTGGTAATCTAGCAGGTATAATTGGAAACAAAAATACCTTAGTTTTTGCCTTAATAACTAGTTATTTTTGTTCGAGTTATCCACAAATTCATGCAGTTATTTTTTGACTCTAGGGATGCCCAAAAATATGAACCTAAACGAAAATAAAAACAAAAAAATTTTGCTGTCAGTGAAATTTTAACTTGGACACAAATTAACCATTCGTTTTTAATGACTAATGCCTTACTCACCATCAGAATGGGGTTGAACCAACAACCTTCTGGTTGCTAATTCAATGCTCTAGACAACTCATCCACGTTATTGCAATATTACTGTGCTATTATACTATTAAGTACTTATTTATTTATATAATACAGAGTAGGGAAATAATAATGACGCCTCATTACCGAGAAACTACTTTAATAATTGCCATTACCGAAAAGCAAAAAGTTTTTGCTGGACACATATAAATATATACATATGTATGTACATTTTATTATTGATTTTTCCTTTTTTAATAAATGTAAAAGGATTAATTCATATAGTAATTTAAAAAATACTCTTAATTAAAAATTAAAAAAGTAATTGAAACTTATAAAATAAAGTTATTAAGAATTTGAAACTATCAGTTGTACATAATTTAGGTATTTAAGTATTTATTTAAAGTAGTATATAAGTAGTTGTTATTTATATTCAATAAAATCTGGTTCCTTATCGCCTGCTTTTTACATTATTACATTTATTTTCTCATATGTATATAATTAAAAATTATAAATAATTCTTTTAAACGACTGTGTTGCTTACGAAAATATTATCATTTACATAGTTATGAACGCACACACACATACATATGTTGTTCATACCCTGTAGGAAATGTCACTAGTGAATCAGTACTGATTCACTATTGAGACTGTCACCAGTGCTAGTGACTTATTATACCCCCGACAATGCTTTTTTACTATAGATATTTAACATGTGCGTGTCATTGGAAATCTACTACTGACACTGGCACTATTAAGTAGGTAGTTCTTTTGGGACTATATCTAGACATTGTCTACATATTTATTTTAGTAATTCTAGTCTACACTTTTGATACTTTTCTATTAATAAGACTTTTGTTAACATTTGATGTTTTATTAAAAAATTAAGAAATTCATAACATAAGGTATTTCAAAAACAATATTAATTTTATTTGTTCGAAGAATCGCCTCCAAATTCAATGTTTTCACTTATTTTAGATTTGCTTCGACCCATTTGCTTAAAATATATATTTTTTGGCGCTGCAATGCTCCTCCTAGCTTCACTAAAACTTGATATAATATCTGGATATGGAAACAAAAAAATCATTTACAAAAATATTACAAATTTTGAGAACTCAAATATAAAACTTTTTACCTATTAAAGCCGAACTCGTCAGCTGTTAATTTTTAATAAACAAAGAAAATACAAAATTTGTATGTGCTTTTTAAATTCATAATTAAATAATTATTATAGCACAATTGAAAAAATACTAGCTTAATAAAAACATTTATGCCGCCGAGAAATAATAGTAGCGCTTTGGCGCCGAATTAGAAGTCTTATTTGTTGAGTATATATTTGTTTCTCATCAAAGCAAATAAATATAGACACTTTGTTGACAATGTCGCCAAGAAGTCACCGAAATAATCAACAAAACTGGTGACTTGGAGACACTTGCGCCCAGGTTTCCTTCAAGGTATATAAAACATGCAAAGAAAACAGACAAGTGGTCAAATGTCTTATATTATGTGAACGATCGCATTCTCATGTCTTACTGGGTCGCTATCATAATACACACAGCATTTGCTCATAAAGTTGAACAGCACAAGCAGTATTTATATAGTTTTAAGTACCTGCACTGATTTAAAGCACTTGAAAAATAACAAGTGGCTTGTAATGTCTTATAAGACATTGCAGGACTTTAACCCACACCAAATTTTTATATAAATTTAAAGTTCGTAGGAACGGACGCAGTGCAAAAGTTAAGATTTCTCACCCAAAAAACTAAAATATTTGTGAAAATCCATCTATCAAAAGGAACTCATAGATCAATGCATGAAGTGTAAAAACAATAATATTTTGTTAATTTAGTCTAGTTTTACACATAATTAAACAATAAATATTAAAATCAAACTCCACTTTTACATATTTATATTTCATGATTTTCCATATTTTTTTACCCATACGTTAATTAATTTAATCACTCACACGGATATAATTATAATTTTGTTTACTTTCGATCCGGATATAAATTGAACAATTTGATGAAATCTATACTAAATTTCAATACATTTTATAAAGTAAATTTGAATTATTGGCTCTTAGATAAAAATTCTTGAAATTTTATGTTTAAGTAAATGTTTTTCATGTTCCAACTAAAATGAGACCCTTGTAGGTCGCGGACCCTCATTTGAGAACCGTTGGTCTAGAACGTCTAATTAAAAAATTAGTATTAAAATTCAAAGAGGGTTCAGCTTCCAATTGAGGCAAATAATTTTTTTAAAAATAATGTTTATTTATATCCCTACCACCTTTTAACGCAAAAAAATATAAGTCGATTGTGGTGTGGCTATGCAGAAAAAAATATTCCAAATTATTTTTTAATAAAATAATTAATTAAATTTATATAGGAATTTAGTTATATTATTATTTAATATAATTAACTAATTGGTTGAAAATTCTTTGACAAAAATCGACAGCTCTTAAAAAATGTAAAAAAATACCTTGTCAATAAAAATATATAAATAAAATAACCAGCGTTGTTGGGAGGTGAGAAAAAAATAGGCTGAATTTAACTTTAAAAAATATCAAAAAAGCTAAATGCCCAAAAAAGCCAGAAAAAAAGAAAACTTTTTTTAAATTTATAAAAATGCTTTTTCTCTTCTTATTAGTTTTTCATGTTTATTTTATTATCATAAATTTAATAATAAAATTATAAAATGACTGCCAGAAAATAACCCAATAGAAAGCCACTTTGAGTTATATTTCTTCATATTGAGGGCTTTTATTCAAAACGGGCTTTCTGCAAAAAACCAATTGTTCAGGAGAGCATTGAAACTGTTTCTTTTATTAATTTTTAAAAATTTTGCAATCCGGTCTTCCACGAATTATTAATAATATGTCTAATAAGCTTCACACATAGAAATAAATCGTTTAAGCTCATTATTCGCGAAGTTATGGTAGGTAGCACTTTTTCTTAATATTTTATTAATATATGTTATGAAATATCCAGATAGCCCTTTTTGTTTATCCAAAATTAAGAGTGTAAAAGATATTTTTTTTTTTGTTTTTTTTTTCAAAAATTTGACAATATATTAAATTGATGATATCTTACAAATCAGCAAATAAAAAAATCGAAGTTTGGCTACAACTGTAATATAAAAAGTGTGGATACTAAAAAAAGGAAATATGTTCATAATTCAAATTATAGCTATTGCAAAAATTGTTTAACTGATTAAAATTGTATTAAATTACTTAATAATAACTCAATTGTGACCAAAAATATTTAAAAACGCTGTTTCTAGAGTTTTAACATTACAATCCTTTGAAAATCACACAAAAACACGTAGATAGCCTTTTTGCTTAATAAAAATAACATATCTTGTAGATAGCCTACAAATATAAGTGCACAAAAAATATGTTGGAATTAATTTTTCCTTTCAAAATTACTACTAGTAATAAACGACCCAAAAGCAATGTGTTTGACGTAAAAAAAATATTCTTGAAAATCTACAGATAGCCTTTTTGAATATAACCCCACGATTTAAAAAGTTATTCAATATTTTGAAATGTTTTTTCGTCGTTTTTGGAATTACTAATTTGATTAAGCATTTTCCAAATTTTTGTGTGATTTTTCAAATTTATAAGACTTTTTTTTAAATTCTATTCGTACATAGTTGCTATGTTTAATAAAGTATATTAGAAAATTATTATAATAATCGATATAGTAAGTCCATCAAATTATTTCAGTTATTTCTGATTTGTAGCACCGCAGGCGAATTTTTTGGTCAAATGTAAATAATCTAGAGTTTATGTGAATAAATACGCAAATGCTTAAATGGATGAAATACATTTAAGAAATTTTAAAAATCAAAAAGGATTAGAAAAAGTCTAATGCGATAATTCTGAGGCTAAAAGCAAAATAAAAAGGTTAGATTTAGCCATAAAAAGGCTAAACTGGAACTGAAAATAACTTTAAATCAATTTTCAACTGTTTGCGCTCTTTACATCTATTAAAAGATTTAGTACAAAATATGTACATGATTTCTCAGTGTTCGGGGACGTGTTTAATAATAATAATAATTTGGTAAGTATTAATTTTATATATTTGATGAGATTATTAATCGTTTCAATATTTTTGTAGATGTTTCGGTCAGTGGTACCGGGGGTTTGATTCAACTTCAAGATCCATTCTTGTTTTAAATCTGTTCTATGGAAAATTATTTATATTTAAAATGTCACTTTATATTGATTGCTTTTTTATGATTTGTTCAGACATCTGTCATATTATTTAATGTTTTTATCATCTTAGGTCATAAAGGCAATGAAAATCTTTGTTAAAATTTATTTATAAAGGACTCTTACAGAAAAATTACTCACATTCAATGTATATTACACATAAACTACATACATGAGTATATTATTGTAAATTCTATCTAAATAAGGGTAACATCAAAATTTGATAAAGGGAAACGAAACATGACACATAGTTTCGTCTTAACATCTTATATATCGCAGATAATCATATATGAGCTACATAAAAAATTTAAGTCAAAGGTTACAAAAATCTGATTTATACGTTATTATTGGTGATTTAACAGGGAGTTTAAAACGCTAAGACTAAACTATATATCAACTTTCGTTTCTCCTAATCAAATTTAGAATTTCCATTTTTTTTTCATCTAATTTTACTTGTATTTTATTATTTAAATATTCTTAATAATTAAATAAATTATTATATTAAAATCCGTGTGTTTTTATTGAAAGAAGAATTTTTTTAATTGAAAAATTAAATTACACAATTCTAATTTATTTCATCAAAAAATTTAATTGAAATTTAAGCCAAAATCAATAATTATCAATTAGTTAATTAATAGTATCATTTTGGTGATTGGAGTAAAATCAAACAAAAATTTAATTAATATAAGCAATTTCGTAATTGAAGTCCGTTTTTATTTTTATTTATTTTTTTCTGTGTATTAAGACGGCAGACTAACAAGCAGCAGTATTGTGATACATGAGTTCAAATCTCAACCGAGTCAAATATTTTTACTTGTGCATAAAAAAATGAGCATCCAAAGCTACTGTTTTAATACTTAAATTAAAAATTCGTGAAATTTTAGACATCACGAATAAAATTCTTCAGTTTTTGCACCAAAAATGAAAGCTGATTTTTATGTTGTTTTCGCTTACAAAACACGTCATTTAGTAGGCGAAGTTTTTGCTGGATCATTAAAGAATTTGAAGTGGTTCTGGTTACACCAGTTCTAGAACTAATGATTTTAGAACACGTTCTAAAATTTTTCCTGGGATAAAAAACTTTCGTTAAATTATCCTTCATTCAGCTTTTTATGCTATAATAAATATTTATTTCTCAACTTAAATTTTCTTTTGAATTAAATTGTTACTGAAATATGTCTGCTGATAAAATGTAATTCATATTTTATATAAATTATGTCTAATGTTTTTTTTAATAATTCCAAATTTAATAAAATCAAATATTGATTTTTTTTAGTTTATTTTTTTTTTATTATTAGTTTATAATAATTTGAAAAACAATTCCAAAAAAGTGTACACAGAAAAGGATATTAGACAATACTTTTTAATAAATCTGTTAATTTATTTTTTATTCAAATCTAATAAATTTAATGATTGATACAATTATACAATTATGAATTTAAAAACTAAAAATTTATGAAGAAAATTTAGTATTACAAAATTTAAATAAAAAATAAAAGCATTTAGGAAAAGATTATATAAAAGTGAAATTTTTAGGTCGACCAATTTTGACTTGAATGACCTAGGAGAATTTAACTGAGGATGGAGATTTTATTTTTAATATTTTTTATGAAAATTTTGTTAATTTTTTCGTTGTTAATATAAATGCTTAATTAAGTTTATGAAAAAATTCAATCATAAAAGTAATTAATTATTTTCATTTAATTAATTCTATTATTTTGGTGATTGTAATAAAATCAAGTAAAATTTTAATTGAAGTAAACAATTTCGTAATTAAAGTCCATTTTTATTTTTTCTGTCTATACACCTGTTGACATACATATACAAAAAAAAAATAGTTATGCAAATTTTTTGAATATTTATGAACATGTTTTATGAAGAATTTGTTAGAAATTGAAGAAGTGTAGAGAATGAGAATTTGAATTAGTAAATTAATTTGTTAAACAATGATATTAGGATCGAAATGCTGTTGCAGAATGTAGATTGTGTGATCAGCAGCGTAGAGTTGTTGTGTTGTTTGCATCGTATGATCCGTTGAAAAAAACATGTCAATATTGATCAAAAGAAATCAATACATATCGCTCTCCAAATTGCCTCGGTTTAACACATACTGTTGTGATGTTTTCAAGGATCATATGTTTCGTTAACGTTAGGGCGTTGGCTGATTAAAACTTTAGTAAGAAGAATGACTAAGTATACTCTGGACACAAGAGAATACTCATTTGTATAATAAATTTTTTGCTGAACAGCTAATCTGTATTTGTAATTACCCCTTTTAAACAAAACAGACTTTATAATCAGTATCTCACTTTGAATAAATCAAGTTACACTGTAAAATTAAGAATTTATTCTGGAAGATATTAATTTTATATTTTTCACGATTAATTTTATATTTAGTAGTTTTAGAGCACTTCAGGGAAGATGGTGCACATGACGTAATATTTCGTTCCTTCATTAGTGTATAAAAATTATAAAAGTTATATACATATTATAATATTTTCAACTTTGCTGTTTCTAACAAAAAATGTGTATGCTAGAATATTGGTGAAGCTATTATTTTGAAAATATCGGTTATTGATATTGTATTTTTATTTGATATCCTATATTTAATTTATGTTCTCTAATATTAAGTTACTATACACCTAATATATATTATTCTCTCATCTGAAAGTTTTTAATTTTAATATATTTTCAAGTATTTGGATTAATTTCAATGTTATCAATTGGATTAATTTTTAATTATGTATGCCATTTATCAAAATAAATTATGTTTTAGATATTATGTCATAGAACGCTTCGTCAGTGTATCGATGATATGTTATATCAATAAAAAAAAACAATATCAATATGAGGATATATTTATATTAATATTACATTAAAATTTTCATTCTAAATTTTTTACATTACATCAGAAATACAAAATTATGAATTAAATTTAACTAATAATGTATATAATATTATTTTATCAAAATATTAAAACATTACCAAGTAACATTAATAAAGGATTTTTAAATTTATTAAATGCTTTTTAAATTTTGTATTATTATTTTTATTACTTTTAAAATAAAATTGTTTGAATATTTGTTTAAAGCCAAACATTATTTTATTTTCATTACTCAAAATTTTGTATGAAAATTTTGATAATTTTATTATTTACTATCATCAAATGCATTTAAAAATAATTAAAAATATTTTTATTAATAGCAATATTGGAGTTTTAACTTAAGTAAAGTAAAAGCCTCTTTTTTAATTATATACAAAATTTAATATTTAATAATAGCAATTAAGAGGAAAAAGATAGCAAAAAAACTCATTTATATTTTTAAAGAAACTTTTAACTAAGAGCTTCTATTAGCTTCATCACTGAAATTGAAGAAGAAATTAATTGGGCAAGTTGCTTAATATATATAATTTGAAGTTCTGTTTCGATCTTTAAATTTTTCTGAAAGTCTAGGAATTACAGTTTTAAACATATCTTGGATTGGAGTCTGCTTATGTTATAAATAATCTTAAGATTTTTATTTTTAATGACTTGTTATTTTTTTTAAGTGAGTTTTAGCAATTTGGTTAACCAGACTTGACAACCATATGTAATTATAGGTCGTATGCAGGTTTTCTATAGTAAAATCTTATTTTTGGTATTCAGTGTTGATTTTTTATTAAGCGGAGGAAAAGAGCTCTTCCACATCTAACAGCGTACATGTAAAATAAGTTCTTTGAATGCTAATTTTTTGTTCAGTATTTTCTCAAATAATTTGGTTCATAATTTCTATAATAATTTAATAAAGAAAAACAATATTTTTTTTTTTCTATAAAACTTATACGAATTTGAATGTTTGATTTTACAATTTCAGTGGATCTGTCATTGAAATTCATTTTATTAAAAATTTTAAGAATTTTGTAATAGAATACGAAATTTAATTTCTTCTGTGTCGAAATTTTTTATTTTAAGAATGAAATAATTCTTTTATATTCTTCCCTATGGACACTTGTAGCATCATAGGTGCATATTTGTACTTAAGTACCCACACACCTTAATGTGAAATTTATACATATGTAAATTTGTATATATATTTAAGTACAACATGACCATGTAGTTATAATAATGATATTTGTAAGTATACTTGCATAATATATTTTATATTTTTGTCATTTAAACATTACAGTTGTTTTTTTTTTAATCTTTATTGTTTTTTATATTATTTTATTTAATAATTTTCAAAATGTTGTGTAAATTTATTTATTTGTTTATTTATTTATACTCACATGTGCTTAATGTTGCATCTAGATATGAGAGTACAGATTTAGAAATATCTATCTTTGTATGAAATTATCTGATATTTCAGAGTATACAACTTGTCAAAAGTTTGATGATGTCGCCATATTGACTGATTTAATGACATTTATTTTCATATCTTTTTGTTGTTCTTTTTTTTCGTTTGTTTCTTTGTGTTATTACTATTGCATGTTTATGCCCTGTCATATGAATATATATGTGCGTGTTGGTGTTTTGTGCAACATAGTTTAGTAAACTTTATTAATTTGAAATACTGACATGTTTGTCGTTTTTTTTTTTCATTTATTCTACAATTGTGTTGATAAATTATTGTAAGTCTCTCTGCTAGAATAGTAGTTTGTTTCTTAATTGTTTTATTGAATAGGTGAAGTGATTGTAGAGATTTTATATTTTTTTTTTTTTTTTTTTATTTATGAAATATAACTTTTGTAATCATAATTTATTAATTGCTTAAATAAAAAAGGAACTTCTTCTATTTATTATTAATTTATAAATATTAATTTAAACTTCTTCTTTTATTTTTTTTATAGTTTTATTTATGCCTTGGAAAAAATCTGTGGGTAAGTGTTAATTTTTATGCATTTTTGTTCTTCAACAAGTTGACAAAAAGGTCTATTATTTATTTAATTTTTTTATATGAATTAATCTTTTAACTCCTACCTTCATATTTTAACGATTATTTTAATTGACATGTGCTTGTCGCTATTTTTGCTATTCAAAATGAAAATGCTTGATGTAGTACAGTGGTATGAAAGGAACATTTTCTACATACATATATTAATATTGTAACAAAAATTGTGATTAACATCTTCAGGCCCTTAAGAATCTTAATCTTTGGCTTTTTTAGAATAAATTATTCATATTCTGAGTAACTATAATCATATTTGCGTTTAAAATTCTTAATTAATTGCTATAACATTTAAAATCACAAAAAAAAAGTTGAACAAAACAAAAGACTTAAGAAACAAACTGTTTTTAAATTTATAACTATGGGAACTTTAGCTCATATTTTCTGCTTTAAATCAATTGCTGAACAATTTCGAACAATATACATATTAATAAATTTAACAAAATTACACAAATGTTAAAATAAAATTTGTTTAAATATCAGCAAATAATAAATAAATAATTTTATTTTTTTATGAACATTAAATGTTTGTAAAAGAAACTCAACTCATCAAATAGAACAAAACAATAAAGCAATTAATAAAACAAAATAAACACAGAAATAAATTAATAATAATACTAGCAAGAAGAAAAAACATAGTTAATAACATTTTAATCCGGTTGTAATTTCCCGCCAATTTTATTCATAATTATTATTATATTTTGTAACGTCATAATGGTGTTATTAACTTAAAATCTGTGTATAAAAAAGCAAAAAATTTAGCTTTCTTTTATTTATTTGTAATTTTTTTTCTTTTCTATGTAAACAGCCTTAAGCTAGAAGTAAAGAGTAAATTCTAAAAAGTATTTTTAATTAATTTATTATTTTATCTAACATTAAAGGGAACTAAATTTATCAATATCTAAACATGAATTTTAGATTATAGTCTTTAATTTAGTTTTTGAAATTAGATGGTTATTTATTTTTAATTTATGATTTAATTAAATATTACTAAGCATTCAATGATGTATTTATTAATTTCATTATTTTAAACATTAGTTTTGATTTATTTCTTCTGTTAAATATTATTTATTAACTTTTATACCCTTCACCACAGGTGCAAAAGGGTATATATAAGTTTGTCGTTTCGTTTGTAATTTCCTCAAGTTACGTGGAAGAGCAAAAAAGTTTATATTTTATGGATCCTTGTAAGAATTGATGTCGGTTGAAATGGCGTTTATAAAGACCAACGACATATATATATATATATATATATATATATATATATATATATATATATATATTATATATCAAACGATCGGAAATCCTTTCGAAAATCTTGCATTTGAAATTCAGCGAGATAGGTTCATAAATGGTGGAGATATGCGTAAAAAAACAGTTTTTTGAATTTTTTCGAATTAAAAATGGGTTAAATGGCGTTTGTGCAGTGTCCTGATAACACATATATATATATATGATATATGTATATATCAAAAGAAAAGAAAATTTTCACAGAACTTTTCTATTGAAACTCGAACAAAAGCGGTTCAAAAATAGCGGCGATATAAAAACAATGGATTTTCAAATCGGTTTTCGATTTTCTGGAGCCCCTATATAATCCCAAGACTTCGATTTTGCAAAACAAAATCAGTCTATTAGCTGAAAGGATATCGGACAAAACGAATTTTTGACGGATATCTAAGTCCTAAATAAGCTGCGTACTTTGTTCTTATTTTGAATTTCGGATTTTTGAATCAACCAAATTGGTTCATAAACATCTGCCTGCATCCATTATAGTTGTTGTTTTTATGGGTACTGAAAAACAATAACAAAAAACTAAGGCATATTTGGTTTTGTGGAATTTGTGTGTTGAAAAAATGAACTAAGTAGATTCAGTATTAACCGAGTATTAACAAATATTTTTTTCGAATTTTTAAATTAGTCAAATCGGTCCATAAATTTTCCACCAAACCCTTTTTTTAATTTAATATTGACTTACATTTATGAAATATTTGTTCTGCACCGAAGTGATCACATTTTTCTTAAATATGTACGAACCTTTGTAAGATTCCTAAGCATTAAATTTGTTATTTACTAGCTTTTACCGGTGCGCTTTGCTACTCTATTTAATACGATAACTATTCACCCTATTAGAAATTTTATACGAAAATTTCTTTTAAATGTATATGGGTGTGGCATCCGATCAAGATTGAATATATCCTATAAGATTATGTGCATCAAATTTCATGTAAATGGCTTCATTAATAATGTGCAAAATTGAAAAATTAGATTTCGAGAATGTGGATGTAACGTTCAATCGATATATATATATATATATATATATATATATTTTTAAATATATTTGTAATTACATTCAATATTACGTAATTACACGTCTCAACACGGGTGAAGGCTGTATAAAATTCGGCACAGCCGAATATAGCACTCTAACTTGTTATTATTTTCTTTAGTGTCTTTTAAGTATTATGTTAAATAATTATTATATTGGTATTTTTTACAAAATTATCACTTGTCATGTTTAATGACATCTGATGTCAATTTGATTTATTTCAGTTTGTTATATTATTTGTATTATACCATAGTATTGCTAATTACATATTAAAATAAACTTGTAGTTTGAAAGGACTAAAACGAAATTTGACCACTCTTCTTTGAGAATTGCGTTAGTTTATAAGTTCTTGTTTCTTAGGTACTTTTCATTATTATTATAAGAGAATTCGCTGAATTTAATTCACATATGTATATCGACAATTCCATGAAAAAACAGCCAAAAATTTACCAAATGTCTTTTAATTTTCACAAAATTTTGCTAGTGAATTGTATATGGATCCCCTTGTCAATTTGAGTTATGTTATTTACTTATTTTAATGTAAAGAAATTTGAATTTATATTTTTAAGAAATCTTAATTTAAAAATTTTCGTATTAAAGCCTACATAAGCAAAATTGAAATCCCGTGTAAATCATTAAAATTCATAAAATCTTCCTAGATATTGCTATTTAAAATTGCATAATTTTGAAATTTTTTGTTTTTTTTTTTTTTTTTTTTTTTGGGGGGGGGGTGGGGTTGGTTTGAAATTTTTTTAAGAGTTTTCGCAAGACTGATAACTAAAATCGTTAAATGGCTTAATGAAATTTGTGTATAAACATGTTTATGTAAATTGAAAGACTCCTGGTTAAAAATTTCCTTTTTCTGGCGTTCTTTCAAGGAATACTCGATACATTGTTTATTATGGGTCATTATCGGGGCAACTAAAAATATGCAAAATCATAACTTTTCTTGGGCTTCAATTAAACAAAACTGTCAACATATTTTCGCTTATTTTGGTCATAACAGCATATTTTTGCATATTTTGGGCTTAGCATATTTTAATAGAAAAATTCTTATTTTATAGCATATTTTAGTAGTTTAAATAGCAAAATTTTGCATATTCTAGAGCATAGTTCTGCATTTATTCGACAAAATAGCATAATTTCCCATATAATATACTTAAAAGAAATATTGCATTTTTTTTACTCCAGAGAATTTTTTATAGAATTTTCCATTAATGCAAATTTATTTTTACTGTCACATATGTTTCTTAAATCCAATTCCATAATTTTCTTCTTATAAATTGATAGAAATTTTGTAATTTTAATGAAAGTCAAGTTAACTGCAGCATGAATAGTAGATAATTTTAAAAAGGCCAGAAGAAAAATCTATTCCAAAAGCATATTTTTTAATTTTAAAGACATATTTTCCCTTATTAAAGGCATTTTTTTTGTGCATTTTTAGGACATATTTTTGGTTGCACTGATAACTATAAAAATATATCTTTTTTTACTTTTGGCAATCTTCACGTATTTTGAAAAACTTGCACTCTTTGGCGACCTTCTCGCGTTTTGACGACTTTTCACGCCTTGGCGATTTTTTCCTATTTTCTTTTGAGTGTTACCGATTTTTTCACATTTTCCAGGTTTTTTAGCTTCATTTTTTGAAAATTTTTCGAGATCTAGTTTTTTAGAATTTATCTTTTATTGAAGTATTTTGAGGTCCAAAGAATGTCATAACAATTAAGATTTTATTCATTAATATTGTTTTATTACTACCAATGAAGAAATAATAATAAAAATAAATGTATTTTAAAAAATGTTTGTCGATAACTCTGGGCTGAATCTGGCTGAATCGCTTGATTTCTTTAGTAATTATATAAAGGTCTGTAGTTAAAGTTATTAAGCCGTCCGATATACGTCATAACGTTAGACACACGAGTGGGATGCGTTATGCCGACTACAATAATATATATGTCATTGATTCCATGAGAGATTTGTAAATAATTACTATTTTTTGACGCCATTTAGTCTTTCTTATTGTTATTTTGTCCAATTTTGAAAAATTCGCAACTATTAACGATTTAATTTTTTTTTTTTTTGTAAAAGTCAAGAAAACCGATATAACATAAAATAAAAATATAAAAATAATAAATAAATATATTCTATATAAAAGAATCCTTTGAAATATTTTCTAGAAAATTTTTTAAAATAGTGGACCTACCACCTTTACCCAGAACAATTTATTTTGCAAGTTTTAGTATACATTATAATTTTTATAATATCAAAGGTAAGCAAAAATGTAAAGGGCAAAAAAATTTTCGAAAACACATTTGCATTATGAATGCATTTTTAAGTGATAATATAATTTTTTAAATATTGTGTTTCAAAAGGTCAAAATTCATTCTATACATGTAGTAATTATTATTTTTATTTGTTGAATTATTTATTTATTTGCCATCCAATGTAAGATAATAAGCAACATATAAAAAAACAAAAAAGTCACAAATCACCAAATATATTAGTAAATAATTCAGTTAATAAAAAACTTTTTAAATTTGCACTTCTCACCAAAATTATTACATCAATTACTAAAACATATAAAAAATGAAAAACAGAAAAAATTTTCCAATTACAAAATTGTTCAAATCAATCAAGTATATGGTTGAATGAATTAAAAATTTATGTGAGAAATAAAATTTTATTTTTATTTTATATTTACTTGAATATAATTATTAAATTTATATACAAAATGAAACAACTGTGCTAACTGAAAAATATACGGTAATATTTTTTTCTGTGATTAAACTAATTTAGGAAAATAATAACAATAACATAACATTTATTTTAAATACAATATTATGTAATATCACTGTAAAAATTATAATTAATCTTAATTTAAAAATGGGAGATCAAATACATGATATCTCTTTAATCTTTTTGCTTCAAAGCTATCTTCCAACAGGCAGAAAGCTAGAATATTGGGCATAGTAATATATAGCAAGTATATTTCCAAAAAATCGTTTTATTTTATCTTTAATTTTTTGCATCTTTAGATCATTATATATTTATATTTCATTTGTGACAAACCCTGGCGAATCCAACACAATACGCAATGTTTCGGATTGAAATATGTATATAGATATTGGTGTTTAAAGTTTCACACTTTTAAAATTTTTTTGACCTTTAAAAAAATGAATATAGTGAATAAAACCGATCACCCTAATGACTGCTCATATATTGCATAAAATCTTGTTATTAAAAACGGGCGTAAAAAGGAAGGGCATTTAATAAAATTCTTATATAATGTCTAAGGGAAGCTATGTACTCTATAAAATAATAAGTACATATAAATACATTGAAGTTTACTGATTTAAATGTTTGTTATTTAAAAACATCAAAGCAAAAAAAAAAACGATCAAGTGCTTTCAAAAAAGAACATTTTTACCACTGCAAAAGTAGAACTAAGAGCATACTTTGGGCATATTTGGTAGTTTTTAATAATTGTTTCCAAAAAAGTAAAAATAAATGTATTTTTTAGAAAAAAAAATGTTAATAATTTATAAGAAAGGCGAAAACAGATTGTTTTTATTAAAAAAATATAAAAAAAATATAAAAAAATATAAAAATGGGTCAAAAAAAAAACTTTTGCTGGTCTTTTTCAGCATTAAGTACTTTCTTCCAATGACAACACAATGTTAAAATAATGACTTTTTAGCTCTTTTCTAGTTTTTTTTTTTTCTGGAGTAACGCAAAAACGCTCCAAAATATCCGAATTTTAAGAGTCCATAAAATCGAAATTCGAACTAACTTTACAAAACCCTTTGCAAATTTTATTAATCTAGATATACTTTCTTTTCGTTTTGGAATCAGTAAGGCAATAGTTGTTGATCAAAAATTTGTGGCATGGTGATATTTGCGTTTTTTTTTCAAAAATTGTGTTCGGAATATGGTGAAGTAGTACAACCTCATTAATTTTCAAAATATAACGGTTTATCTAGAAATTTCACAAAGTATGGCCTCCATTAACGCCTGTAGGGTATTTAAATTTAATCCTCTCTAATAGTATAGTGATGACAAAATTTTTCTTCACAAATTCACACGTTAAATAAAGATCCAAATGTTAATTAACCACATATTATGTTCTGGCTATTTTTAAACTTTACGATTTGGAATTTACATACGGATTTTATACATTTGATGAGTAGATAGATCAATGTAGAATATTTTTTTTTATTTTGCAAAATTTTAATAATGATAGAGTGTGTTCAAATAAATAAGCATTTGGGTAAACTTTTGAAAAGTAAAATTAAGTAAGATTGACATTTTCTTCAAAGTAGTGATTAATTGTTAGCAAATGTTTAAAATCAATGACAATCATTAAATGCAAAAAATAAGTATAAGATATGTTGTTCTATGTTATGCTATTATTAGCACATATTTTTAAGTTCATATTGTGTTTTAAAAGCTGTCTGAAAACCTTTAAAAATAGTTTTTTATATGAAATAAAATATTGAACTTAAGGAGTATTTAGGAAATATGACTATGTACATTTATTTAATTACCGTTTGTTGAGACCGTTTGTTGAGACCTTTTTAAACAATCTTTCGAATAACTTGCAATTACAGAATTGTGCGTTATTAGAGTAATTAATACGCATAATTCCATAATATTTATTATTGAAAAACTGACAATTGCTTAAAGTCTAAACCAAAGTCTTCATGAGTATGTTTCATTTTATTGTGATAAAATTTCGTTTTGCAAATATTACTAGCTTGTTTTATTTATTTTTTATTATTTGTATAACTTTTTTTTATAGGTCAGGGTTTGTTTTTAACTTTAAAACTTTACTTTGTTTTCAACTAGTTAAAACAAAATCTTTACAATAAAAATAGTTAATATACATAGACGATATATATTTGTACACATTAGTACTCACAGATATTTACACAGAAATTATTTTCGAGACAAATTGTTTTTTTTTTCTCTTTCTGCAAAATTCAACCAGCCATAACAAAATTAGATTTTTTGGTATTAAAAGTGCGTTGCGTGTATTTTATTGTTTGCTTTATGCAAAACACTTTACTAAACTTATTTTTTTTTTTATTGTCTAGATTTATGAGTGTAAAAACACAACGCTCATATTAGACATTGTAATAAAAACAAGCAAAATTACAAACGCTTCTAAGTGGTAAACTGTAAAACTAGTAGTTATAACACATAAAAGCACGCACCATACAGGAGGTGGTCAATTAGATTTAAACAGTAGATTTTAATATAAATAGATGATATAATAAACAATTTTTACAACTAACCTTTGAATAAAATTAAATAACTTTACGGCCGTATTCGAAAAAATAAATATATAAATAAAATCTTTCTGCTTTCAAATACAAAATAGTTAACAAACATTTTAGCCTTTTAAATCATTATTAAAAGACTTGTATTCAAAAACAATTGTTAACAACATTTTAACTAATATGCTGTTTTTGATTTTATGAAAGCAATCATTTTTCAGTTTTTTTTTTTTTTTTTTTTTTTTTTTTGTTAGAGTTCCAATTGTTAGAACACATTACCCTATAAACAATTGGAAGATATTTTCCTGCAAGAAATTTACGCAATATCTTCTTTTTATTATTTGGACGAAAATCATCAAAATAATATTTTTCTAGTATTGCATTTTTATCAGTTTGAAGCAAATTAGGCAAAAAACAACAAAAAATATATAAAATTTAAATTTTTATCCTCAAAATATCGCCCATTTTTCAGTAAAGTGATTATAACCTCCGCAATAAATTGATGACATCCTATTGAGATCATCTGGAAGAAATTAATGCAATCACTCTTATTTCAGTTGTCGTCGTCGACGTCAATGTCATTTTTGAGTCAACATTACTTTGTGTCGTCATCGACATCACTTCGATACTAATGTGGCATTCTCTAACAGTATTGAGACGACGTCCACTGTTTATCGATAATTTAAACAAACAAATAACACATCACTAATTTTTGTGTCAACTGATTTACTTTGCCGGAGATTCAAACATAAAATTTGCCATCAAATATCCCATCGATAGATATCGATAACGACAACGAGAATACCAATTTGGCACAGATGACATAAGACGACGTCGTTTTGTGTCGACAATGACAACTAGAATAAGGGTGAATACTATTATTTTTCAGTCACAATTTTTTCAGTTGTCGCAAAATTGTTCAAGAATTAAAAAAATATATAGAAAAATCTGTTTGCCTTTTAGCAAAAAATTGATATTTTATGTGAGCGTTTCAGTTTTCGTACCGTATGATTTTCAAATGCAATAATATATAAATCATTTTCTATTGGAAAGCTGTAAGCTTGAATAGTTTAGAGGGAGTGTTCTTGACTATCAACTATTTCTTGGCATGTGTGAGGTGTTCCTGAATTTTAAGTTTTTTATATAATAAATTTCAACACATCGATGTGGTGTACTGAAGAATTTGTGACTGAAGAATTTTAGGTCTTGGCCAAGACTTCGATAAATCATTTTATAATTTAGCTTGAAACAAAAAACAAAAATTTTGAAATAAGCAATTTAGATAAGCAACTCTCAAATATCTTTTTATATATAATTAAAAATTTCCCTTTGAAATGTATTAAATAATAATTTCTTTTACGTTTGCCAGAATATGAACCCACAGTCCTACTTTAAAACTTCTAGATTCAAATTCTTACCCCCTAGGCCACATGGCAACTTGAAATTCCACATTAATAAAATACTTTTGTTTTATTTCGTATAAAGAAAAATAAATTTTCAACCTTTTTGAAATTGGAATATATTCGACGTATAGTGTTGTAAATGGATTTTTATATCGGTCACATATATAATTGCTTTTCAAGGAAATGTCAATGGGTATAGTGAAAGCTTTCTAGACTACATGTTTCCTAGCCTCATAGAACCCTATTGATTTTTTTTTTTTTTTTTTTGAAATGTGAGTATTTGACAAGAAAATCTTAGTATTTGAGGTAGTTTTTTGAAAAAATTATTACTTAACTTTCTAAAATAAAAATAATGTTTGGTAAATTTGCGTTTTAGAGCCAGATGCTTCTATAATGTTTTTAGGGAGGAATTTTGAAGAAGCTTATTTATATAAATTATCGACAGAAACTATCAAGTTATTTTCTTTTTAAAACAGAAAATCTTTATAATCATTAGACAAAATAACTTAATAGTTTTTAATAGTTTTATCAGGGTTCGAACACATAACCCCATAGATAAAAATTCTGAGAATTTTTAAATAACCAATTGAAGTTCAAAATAGATAATTTATATCTATTTCAAAAAAAAAATTGATAGAAAACTGACAAAAGTATTTATAACCTTTTATATCTCTTCTTTTTTTCGGCTTTTCAACACAGATGGTCTGAGCGATCTTTGTATATGCCCAAGAAAGCAATTTTCGGAGACACTTTGTACTACAAGTTTCTGAAGTCATGGTTAATGCCTCTGTGCACAGTAAAATAAAAGTTTTGATATGAGATAATATGGAAATGAATCCATTCTTTAAGATTCCTTTAATTGCGCACATTTTTTCAGAAAAAGAAATATTTTATTAAGTTTAATTTTATAAATATCATTTAATAAATTCACGATATTTGTAAACTCAAAAAAAAAAATATAATGAAATTAAAGTTTAATGAATTTATATATAAAAGTTTGGGGTATAAAAGATTCGGCACAGCACTTCTACATGCTTTTAATTAAATTTAGAATCAAAATAAATTACAATCAAAATTATTTTGACCCTCCCCTGTTTTACCAACATTTTTTGTTATTTTATATTGCTTTAAATGTTTACGTATTTGTGTTTTTTTATTTTTCTTAATGGGTGTAGGGCTTTATGCAAACAAGGAAATATATCTCAAATTTTATGAGCCTCTCTGCCAAGTCTAAATTATTTGTAATTTTTGAATCTATTTTAATTCATTTTTTTTTTTTTGTTTTATTACTAATACTGTTTCCTATTTGTACAACAATATATGAAATTCTTATGCGTGAATGGTTTTAAAGTTTAGCGTGAATATGATCATAAATTTATTTTTGGTTTTTTGATTTTTATTCTGCTCTGTCAATCTATCTAACATATGTCAAAACGCACAGAATATTCAATAAGAATTTTATAAGGAAATTATCATATTTGTTGGTAATTAAATTATTTTGATTATTCTAAGCAAGTACGTGTTATCGAAAGTATTTTTCCAGAATTATACATATGTACAAAATGAAAAAAATTGGAATTAGGTAATATAAGCAAATTTTATGATTTATTTAGTGAGTTCTGGATTCCTAACTGGAATTTTTTTCCTGTCATTATCTGGTGGCAAATATATATATATATATATATATTGTTAGTATTTAGTCAAATTATTATCAGGGTGTCAATTCGAATTTTGGTAAATATTATTCCTTCTTGGGATACACTCTTTTTACTCCTTTTACCTATGTGCTTAAATTAATATTAGTTGCTATTTTGGTTATTGTGTAAACATTTTGAAAGATTTTAACTGCAGATTGTAGTCAGAAGATAAAACATAGACATATATTTGTTTTTATGCCGGAAGGTCCATAATAACAATATAGCTGATGTACTGTTAACATCGTCATATATCAGTTAAATTTCATCGTTAATAATCTCTTGGTTTCTCTCTTGCTCTTGATACAAATCAACACCGCTAATCTTTTGTGTTCTGCCTCATTAGCAGAGAGCTTTAATACGTCAGGGTCTTAGGATTGGAAAGCGATATCATTCGCAAAGTCTGCATAGTTTATCTAATCAGGTACTCTGAGTCTTAATACATAATGTTCCACAGTACCGGACCCATACTTCTGAAGTACCCACACTAATATTTTGGATCTCAGTATCATTATTCGCCTCGTACTTCAGAATTTTACTTGAGAAGTTATTCTTTAATATTTTTTTAATACTTTGAAACATTCAATTTCAGCAACGAAGCTTCATCCTGTGAAAAAAGGCATTAATTAATTCTGGCACATCTTTTTCACCATATATACTACTGTAACTACATATATTTGCGAAATACTTTTTTTTGTACAGAAAAAATTATAAATTAATTTTTTTTAAACAAATTTATAAAATAATTTTTTTTAAACGTATTTGATTTTAATATATTTTTTTTTATTGGTTTAAAATTGCTGAAGCAAAACCAACATTTGAAGACTTCCAAAGTCTTGGTACAAATTATCAAAATAAAATTATTGATACTATTTATCTTCTTCCAGATTATTTCAAAGCATATGACGTGTATATATAATATAAGGTGGGTTCTATAAATCCGCCTTAGAAGCTCAATTATTGAATTCTAAAACAGAGCACTCATGAGAAAATTTTGCACCCGGGTGTAAGGGTGAACCCTTATTGTGAACTGTTATGCAAATCGGGCCAACCGAATAGACCGTAATGATTATGAGTTTTAACATAAAACAAATAATAACAAATAATGATCATTTTTGATTTTTAGTTTTTCGCTCAACTTTTTACCATTATTTTTGTGTTTTATTTCTTTGCTCAAAAATAATGATTATTTTTGATTTTTATTTTATTGATTAAATAATAAGTTTTATTCCCAATTCTTAATGATAAATTAGATTTTTTTTGTGATAAATTCGATTTAATACCAAATTCAGATTTTCTTACAGAAATCCTTTGATTTTTACATTAAAAACATTTTTGTCCAAACATAGAAAAAATTGGATGTTTTGTAAAAAATTTTACAGAAGCCAAAATTTTTTTTCAAAAAATCAAATCTTTTATAAAAAAAAAACAATGACAAAAATGTACAAAAAATATGTTTTGTTTTTACACAAAAGCACATTTTGTACAAAAAAAATCAAATATTAAAAAAAATCGTATTTTAGTGAAAAATGGTATTTTTAGTGAAAAATCTCATTTCTATAAAGAAAATTAGTAAAAAAGAAAAATTTAGAAAAAAGCTGTTTTTTTTAATAATGATTTTTCAGAAAAAAAATTGTTTTTTTTTTTTTGTAAAAATTTTGATTTTTAGTAAAACTCTTATAAAATTTATAAAAACAAATCTTAATTCTAGTGTTAAATCGAATTTATAACAAAAAAAAATAATAATAATAACAATTTTTCATTACGTTCTTTGAGCAATAAAAGAAAAATTACAAATAAATCATTAAAAGTTGAGCAAAAAAATAGAAATCAAAAATAAACATTAAAAAAATAAATAAGATATAGTTGAAATAAAGATATATATATGGTACCCTACCCTATGGTGTACGAGCGTAAAAATTTGGGGAAGGGAACTTATATTATACCTGTGGCCAATTTTACTAAATGTAAAATAAAATATACAAAATACAGAATAATGCGTTGATACAAACATCTAGATGATTTTATGCACTTTATATCGATTCCTGGAAGTGGGTTTATATTTGAGCTACGGTAAATTATGGACCGATTCTCATAAAACTTGACAATGTTTCTACTTAACACAAGGTCAACACTTGTGAATCTATGCTTTCAGTCTTAAATTTGTTAAACGGGGATTTGTAAGACTAAAGTTAATAAAAAGAAAATTTTATGTTAACTACTTTTTTAATTAATCTTTATTTTTGCCATAATAAAAATTATTATAAATAAATTACTTTGTTATTAGTAAAATTGAGTTTAGCAGTTTTTCTAGGAGTTTGTACAATATTTTTTGTTTTTGTTCGTATCAAATAAACACATTTTAAGAAGTTTTTTAATGTATTGAAGTAGTTGACCCCTTTTTTGGCGACTTTCCCCTTTTTGGGCACTTTTTAAAAATGCTCAATGGTAACGCTGCTTCCATTTGTAAGAGTCTCAACATTCTTTTGGCCTGATTTGGCATAGTGCTGTTGCAGTAAAAGTAAAAGCACAGTAAACATAATGTTAATTTTGTTACGAAAAATGTCAACTCTCCTAACTGCCCCGAACTGCGGTCAATTAAAGGATATATATATAGTCCTTTGTCAAAAGAAAATTAAGGAAGACTGATGCTGCGTCCAGTTCAATGATAAATTTTAAATACAATTCAACAACTGATTCTAACAAAGTTATACAAGGTATGATCGAATTAATAATTTAGGGTGTTTCAAAGAAAATAAAAAAATTCTTATCCTGAATGATATATCATCCTATTTTCATTTCATCAATGGGATATGATAGAATAAAGGGTCCCACGAAATTAGGGGCCCTCACTGTAATAGTTCCTTAGATGTGCTATAATGAATATTTGAATTTTATATGAGGGGTAATACACCCCTCCGATCCATTTTAAGATAATCGTTTTATCCGTGAATGTAAAGTATGGGCGTGGCATCTGATCAAAATCCAACATAATCTATAACAGTCTACAGTGCAAGCACTATCTGTGAGTCATATTTCATGTAAAGAGCTTCATTAACAGTGTTGCCAGAAGATGAGAAAGAAAGAGGCTAAAAATAAGGCCAGCAAAAAGTTACAAATTTTTTAATCTAAAAACTTACTTTTTCTCGTTCATATTAGCATTTGAATTTTTTTTTTTTTTTTTAAATATTGTAATAAATTTATAAAACATAAAACTTTCAGCAAAATAATCCAATGAAAATTACCAAAATTACTCAAATATAATTCCCTTTTGATGAAGCATTTCCAAATTTTTGTTTCTAATGAGATTTTTTTAATTGTATCTAAGAATTTTTTTTATGATTATTACAGTATATTAAGATATTTTTAATTTGGAGAATAAAGAAAATTTTTATTAAATATAAACAATTTCCTTTTTTCCTTTGTGCGAAAAATATACGAAAAAAATTGGAAATTTACGATCCAGTAAAAATAAATCTTCGTTATTAAAATACTATTATTTTGGTTTTTTAAGGTAATTTTAAGTATCAAAATTGGCTAGAAAAAAAGCAAGAAGTTGAAACGTAAAATTGAAGCTAAAAGCAAAAAAAAAATAAAAACGCTAAAGTGGCAACACTGTTCATTAATAAAGTTTAAAATTTAAAAATAGTTTTTTTTTTTTAAAGTACGCGTAAAATGTTGGTGTAACTTACAATTAAGATCTAACAAAGCTTATAACCTCCACACGCACTGGTACTATCTGTGCATCAAATTTCTTGAAAATCATTGGTCCGTTTAGACGTGATTTGTAATATATATTAGGATATAAGGATTTATATAATCTTGATTCTATTTCAACTTTATATGAAAATGCAAATTATTTAAAGTTTTTAGTGTGTACATAGATATAGTATAGATAAATATATTTGTAATTACATTCAATATAAGGTATTTCAATTAACACATCTCAATATGGGTGAAGGGTATATAAGTTTCGGCACAGCCAAATATAAAAAAAACTTTTGATTGATACAGCCGTTTGGCCTTATTGAACTCTAGTCATTTCGGAGTGAAAATCTAATTGTCGTGGGAATATTAACATGAGAAAGAAAAAGCGTAAAAATGTTTGGTGCAATATCGGAAAATCCAATCGTTTAATAAATGCTTATATCTTGGTGGAACCTGTGAAATGACACAACATTAGAACTTTTATTGATAAGCGCTAGAATTTTGGAAAATTCGATAAAAAATAACATACTTATTTGGAAGCGTTTTTCCAAAGAGGAGCCGAAATAATACGGAACACTTAAATATACATATTTCCAAACAATCTAAATATGTACTTACCGCATCATATGCACAAATTCATTGTTGAATGCTATATCCAAACATCTGAGGAAAATTTATGATCTGACAACCAAGAGGACGGTATAACAAAAACATCAAGAATTTATACAATTTAGTTTCTTGAAATTACAATTTTTTATGTAAATTTTTCAAAAAATTATTTTAATTTTTAGAATGCTGTTACATTTTTCTTATTTATCTTTTGAAATTCATAAATCCTTAAATAGCTTAATTATATGAATTAATATTTTTATTAGATTCCAATATAAAAGTAAATGATGAGTTTGTTCAAATATGTTATACAATATTTTTTCTGTGTAGTTTTTATATTTTTGCAATTTTTACAAGTTCGAAAATTTTTTATTTAACTTCCTTTTTAGAAATTTTTCTATTAGTTATTTGATTAAAAAGGTCTAAATAAATTAATGATAAGATGAGATAAGATTTTAATAAATGAATTAATAATAAAACTTTAAAAACATTTGGACAAGTAAAAATATATTGGAAACAATACACAATGGGGCAGAATCGAAGAGTTTTGAAAATAAATCTGTAACTTGTAATTGCCTAGTTGGTTTAATATAAAATTTCACAGAGGAGTATATAATTTTAAATTTGGAAGAAGGGCCTCACAGGCTCCTCAAGAGCCGAGATAAGGGGGTCTCAAATTAGAGTACCTCTGATACGGAAAATTTTTAAATGCTACACACTGCTGAAAATCCACCTTTTCTGCCATAATTTCAAAAAGCATTGTTGGAGCCTTTTTGAGGTTGTATCGTAGTCATTACATCTAAAATTAACAATAATATTTTTTAAAAGCGATTTTAATTATTTTTGCTTAAAACTCTATGAAATAGTAGATATATTTTTTAAATAAGATATTCAATTGTTTACGTTTACCATTTATAAAATACATTCACTTTTTACAATTTCTTAAAATATTATTCTGGAATTTCTGCACAAAAATTTTGATTTGACAAGACCTATGAAAAACAGTGCTATTTATCTCTTATAGTTTTCCAGTTATTTGCATTTGAAGTTTCAACTACTTCAATTTTACAAGATTTTAGTTCAGTTCTTTCCACATATAGCCTAAAATTTTTGACCACAAAATTATCTATCGGCTACAGAAGATTTGAATTGGAAAAATTATGATTTCTTGTCCTGTTCATTTTTTTTGCCGAAAAAATTATCTGCACTCCTTTTTCTGTAAAATAAAGTTTTCTTTAAGAACTTATAATGATTTTATACCTTTCAGAAAGGTATCTTCACGAAGAAAGCAATTCCAATCACTCAAAAGGGCTAAGTACAAATATTGCCGTATTTGACCTATTTTGTGTAGAAATTTTGACTTTAGCCCATATGTTCTAAAATCTCAAAGCAAGTATCTACAAACGAAATGCAGTTTCGAAAACTTTGATACATTCCAAAGAGTTTGCCCATTGCTTTTTCCACAACTGTAATAAATATGGCTTTTAGAGGCATATTTCTAAAAAATCACATATTTGGGATTTTCTCCGGTTTTATCCTAATTGCAAGATTATTTTTACTAAAATCAAAAACTCAACAATTACTGAAAATTTTGTTAGGATGATTCCATTTCAAAATGGGCATCAATCGGATTTGACTTTTCATTTCAATAAAATTTACTGCATATATTGTCTATTGAGCATATTTTTCAGATCATTAAATTTTAAAGTCAGGGCCTTTTTCGGCCCTAAAAATTTAAAATTTTGATATAAAATCATCCTTATAATAATCAATTTAGTAAGCCTATAAAATTAATGTGGTTAGTTTTACGAATATATGTACGAATAAAAAAATGCTTAAATGGATGATTCTGTAAAAATAAAATAAGCATTAGCAAATAAGAAATTATTTTCTTCGTTACTTAAATACTAATATCTAAGCCTTTTTGGGACAATTTTAAAAATCAAAAAAGGCTAGAAAAAAAAAACGAGAAGCTAAAACGAAAATTTTTAAAGCATAATAAAGAAAAGCTAGATTTAGCCTGGAAAATGTTAAACTGGCAACATTGCTTACGGATTAAGGTTCACTACACATTTGTAACAAATGCTCTAATATTAATTGTTTAATTTCATATTTTTTTCTGACATTTATTACAATATAGGCAAATTTATAAGCAATAAGATCTCATTAAGGATCGAGTTAATAAATAATGATATCGCACTATTGCTTAGTTTTACACTCACATCTCTCTGAATTAAAAAAAAAAAACCCTGAAATTTCTAATTAACATTGAAAACTCAAATATAACAACAGAGATTTGTAAAACATTCTGATTTTGACTCAAAGTATCATTGGAGGTGAACAAATAAATAACTGACAAATTTTGTTAAATTGACAAATTGTTAATGAAATTTATAAACGACAATACATCAAACGACTAAAAAGGCGGTAAATCAACAAAATAAAACATCTCCAATAGGCCAAGAAAACTATTAAGTGACATTCAATTGAATGAATTTCATCTCTATGCGAAAAAAAAAAGCAAACATTTTCACTTAATATTTGAGCGCAAATTTTATAAATATTTTTTAGAGAATCTTCATTACAAATAATAAAAACTTGTTTATAAAACTTTGAAAAAAAAAAATAACTAATAACTATTTCCTTTATAAACTTGGTTTTTATTACAATAATATTTAAAAATATCAAAATGTTTTTCTGTTTAAAGCAGCATGACCTACTGATATTTTTTTGTTTCAAAAGTGACCATTGATACTTATACCACAGCTGCGAGTTATTATGGGGTCTCTTGTTAAATAGAGTTGGTCATAGATCTTTAGATAAAAAGGTTAGAACAATATTTGTTTAAGTCATAAACTTGAAATTACAAAAGTTATTTTTAAAATATTTTTTAATTTTTGCACATAAAAGGAAAATACAAAAATTCTTAGCAAAATTACTTAATATGTTGTGGCTGTTAGTTAATGACTATTAAATAGGAAACCTTATAAATCATTAAATTAAGACTTGACAGCTGTCATACCAGAATGTGTGTTAGAACACTAACAACAAAAGGTCAAGATTTTTTTTTTTTTTTTTTTTGTAGTTTAAAAAAATAATTGTCATTATTATCATATTCAACTGGTTGTTGGGGAAGAATTAAAAAAATAAATTGTTTCTTTTTTTTAATTTTTATATATATTTTTTTAATTTTATTTTTCTCCAAAAAAATTATTAATAAATTTGCTTAAATAACATTTGTTTATTATTTTTTTTTGTTTTTTTAAGTTTTCTTTAATCATGAAGGGGTCAAGGTACTTGAGTTGAAATATTTTTTTTGATTATTTTTAAACAATTTTGTTTTTATTGTGGTAATACTTTATTGTTTTATGTCTAGAAGTAATTGTTTTATTATTATTTATTAATATTATGAGTATTAAAGATTTCTAATATTTAAAGGGATTGTTGGGTTTATTATAGTTATAACCATCAGGTCCCAAGGAACCAGAATCTTCACCAGTACCGGGCACTTCTTCGGGATATGAAGGTTGAGGTTGTTGTGGAGCGGGATATGATGGTTGTGGGCCTGGTGCTGGACCTTGTGGACCGGGATATGAGGGTTGTTGTGGTTGAGGTTGTGGTTGAGGACGTGGTGCAGGACCACTTGGACCACCTACTTCATTACCTTGAGGTGGTAAATATTCACTATCTGGTTTGCCGGGTTGTTGTGGTTTGGGAGCTGGTGCTTGAGGTCTGGGGGCAGGCTGTTGTGGTCTGGGCGCTGGTGGTTGAGGTCTGGGAGCAGGTGCTGGAGGTTGAGGTCTGGGAGCTGGGCAACCTGGTTGCGGTGGTCCTGGGCGAGAACAATCAGGCTGAGGACAACCGGGAGTACCTGGTTGTGAACAATCAGGCTCAGGACAGCCAGGTTGACCAGGTTGCGTACAATCGGGTTGTGGGCATCCGGGTGCACCAGGTTGCGTACAATCGGGTTGTGGGCATCCGGGTGTACCAGGTTGCGAGCAATCTTGTTGTGGGTATTTTGGTTTTGGTCCGGCAGAAGGTCCTTGAGGTTTAGGTCCTGGACGTGGTCTTTGTCCATTGGTGGATTGAACTTGATTACCTTTGGGTGGCAAGTATTCCAAACCAGGTTTACCAGGAGCTCCGGGCTTAGGTCCAGGAGCAGGTTGTTGAGGTCTGGGGGCAGGTGCTTGTGGTCTTCCAGCTGGGGGTTGTGGTTTTGGACCAGGTCCTGGAGCTGGGCAACCTGGCTGTGGTGGACCTGGTCTTGAACAATCTGGTTGAGGGCAGCCAGGTTGACCAGGTTGTGTGCAGTCAGGTGCTGGAACAGGACAACCAGGTTGACCAGGTTGAGAACAATCGGGTTGAGGTCTGGGTTGATAAGTTGGTCCGGGAGCTGGGCGTCCTGGGGCTGGTCCTGGTGCAGGTCTTGATGGTTCACTAGGTTGAGGTTTAGCTTGGCCTTTGCTGGGAGGAGCTTGGGGTCTTGGCTGGGCGCCAGGTCTTTGAGGTTTCTGATCAGGAGGCAAATATTCTAAACCAGGTTTTCCAACAGGTGCTGGACGTCCTGGTGCTGGTCCTGGACCTGGACGTCCTGGTCTTTGTGGTTCGGGAGCGGGACAACCGGGTTGTGGACGAGGAGCTGGACTACCTGGTCTTTGAGGACCTTGAGGAGTACAATCTGGTTGACCTTCGGGTTCAGGTCCTGAGGGTTGGTAAGAAGGTCCGGGAGCTGGTCCTGAAGGTTGGTAAGATGGACGACCTGGTGCTGGTCCGGGAGATGGACGTCCTGGGGCTGGTGCGGAAGGTTGATAAGAGGGACGACCTGGAGCTGGTCCTGGGGCGGGTGCGGAAGGTTGATAAGAAGGACGACCTGGAGCTGGTCCTGGGGCGGGTGCGGAAGGTTGATAAGAAGGACGGTCTGGAGCTGGTCCTGGGGCGGGTCCTGAAGGTTGATAAGGCGCAGGTCCGGGAGCGGGTCCAGGTGCAGGTCCTGAAGGTTGATAAGAAGGTCTGGGAGCAGGTCCTGAGGGTTGATATGAAGGTCCTGGAGCGGGACGTCCGGGAGCTGGTCCTGATGGTTGATATGAAGGTCCAGGACCTGGACGACCTGGTGCTGGTCCTAATCCTCCTCTACCAGGCTCACCTTGTGGTGGTCCATAGCTTGGTGAAGGTCCGGAGGGCTGTTGTTGCGGCGGTATATAACTTGAACCAGGTCCTGAAGGTTGTGGTCCAGCAGGTCCAGTTGGTCTACTAGGCTGTTTTTGAGGTCCACGTGATGAGGGTTGTTGACCAGACGGCGATGGTCCGAAACCAGGTGCTAGTCCAGATGGCTGAGGTCCGGAAGGCTGATAATCGTCTTCTATACCATTGCCTGAAGGAGGTTGAGGAAATGGTACTGTAGGCAGCTTATAATGATAACCATCTTCTTGCAAATCTGTGTCTAAATGGGAGACATCAGCATAGACACTGATAGCTGCTGAAATCGCTAGCAGCAAAATAAATAATTTCTGGAATGAGAGAAGTATTTTTTGGAAAGAATTAGAAAAAGTTTGGAAAAATAATAAATTAAATAAAAAATAAAAATAATAAATTAAAATAAAATTAAAGTCTTTTTTTAAGGACAATTATACAAAAAATTCAAAAATATTTTAAAGATTTTTCAGAATTCCTAATTTTTTGTTTGACTTATTTTTAACGTTAATATTTTTAACCTTTAGTGCAAAAAGAATCTTTAAATTTGTCCGAATAGGTGAGAAATTTTCATGAAATTAGTTTCCTTAAGTATAAATATTAATATAATTGTTTGAAAAGTTATTTGGTCGTGTTCACAAAAACAGATATTTCAATAGGAAGAGATCCATTATGGTATAATTCTTGTCATATTGACCTACTATCATCTGGAACTTTTGCATTTCAACATTTTCTTCAAATAATAAGAATCATTTTGAAACTGTCACCATTAATATTTGTTTCAAATTCTGGTCATTCATAAATTTCACTTGAATTATGGCGCTCATAAGTTTATTAAGATTTTTATCATTTTTGAATTCAAATGCTAATGCAATATGGAAATATTTATTATCTAATGACTATATTAAATACACAAATGATGCCATCATTATCAACAACAGCAGCTTCAACCTCATCAGTTGCAATTTAGAGAAAAATCACTAAAAAAAACATTTGTCAGCATGAATTACAAATCCTTTTTGTTAAAAAAATACCAACAACAACATATTGTTGAAATTATCATTAAATCACTTCTTTAGGCAATTGTAACCATAAGAAGAAAATTTGGTTTTAAAGCCGACAGCAAAAATAAAAGACAAACACGAAAACACTAAAAAATTCACTTTAAAATAATAACAGAAAAACTAAACTATTGCAGTTTTGAGATACAACAACAAAAAACTTTGTCACGACTTTGGATGATGGGTTACTTGTTGTGGCATCAAGTAATAATAAATTCAGATATACTGCAACAGTAAAAACACTAAAACTAAATTCTCATTATTTATATTATTTAACTGACTGCTTGACTGACTGGCTGACTATTTGTCTGGTTGACTATAGCAGTTTTTTTTTATTTTTTTTTTTTTTTTTTTCATCAAAAACTTTTCGTTATATGTATGCACTTAAGATTTTCTTTGCTTAGATCTCATAGGGATTTTGTAATATTTACTTTATAGATTATTAAATGCGTTTATTTGATTGTCTTTATGTTAAGGTTGTATTTTGTTTAATTTATTTTTTTTCGCTTCTTTTCAAAATTTTTGCACACAAAGCAACAGAAAATAAATGTCATCTTAGAATTACATTAGAATTACAACATTAGAGCCACTGTGACTGATGAGGTTTTTTTTTATAAATTTTTCTCAGTTTTTTTTCACTCACCATTTTTATAACTTTTTTTCAACAAATTAGTATTTTTTATATTTTATAAATGTTATTATTAAAAATCCATAAAATCTTTTAAAAAAGATTTATATATATTTTTTTTTTCGTATATAAATAAAATTAAATGTCTAGTACTACAACCGTCCTCGCTTAATTTTTCTTAATGTTGTCTGTTTAAGTTGAAATGTTTGAATGATGCACTAAAGTTCTCCCTTTGCTACTTTTATATAAAATCCGTCATAAGGAATTTTCGAAAACAAAAATATATAAACAGAAAAAAAAACTAGCAGCCACAACTACATACTCATACATTAGTATCATCCACAAATGTTTATTGCTTGAAAAAATAGCAGAATAAAAATAAAAATAAAAATTATTAATAGTAAAAACAGAAACTGTTTTTTGTTGTTACTGCCGGTTTTTTTAAGCTAAATTCAGAGAGATGAGCATGTGACTAGGTTTTTAAAATTAAAAGAAAAAAACGTGAGTGAAACATTTAATAACTTGAAAGAACTCAAGAAATCATTAACGAAAATATGTTTTCCTTGGAAATGCCAATTTACACACTGATTTAAAAATTCTTAGATTTAGGAGATTTGACGGAAAAATTTAAAGTTTATTTAATATTACTATAAAGGTTTTATGTAATTAAATTCGAATATCGATATTTTGTTAAAATCTTTACTTAGAATTCTTAAAATTCTACATAGTGTTCATAGTAAATTTAAAGTTTAACTCATGTTAGTTTTAGGGATTAGTGGTAAGAACGGATATAATCCAGAGGTCTTTACATAAGACACTAAACGACTTCTTATATATTACCTACACAGAAAAGAATAACTAATCACCAAAATTATTCACTCAATTAAAAAGTGTTTAAATGATATATCTATTACTAATAAGCGTAAGAAAGGAAAAACCGAAAAATGCTATCATTTATAAAATTTATTAAATCAATGATTGAATGATGATTGAATGAATTAAAAATTTAAATTAAAAAAAAAATTTACTTTAATTGCTTGAATATATATATATATGTATATAAGAGTATCGTTACTAAGTCATTTACTGACTGATTCATCATCGCACAGCTTAAACGCCTGAAGCTAGAATGATGAAAATTGTACTGTAGGTTGCCCTACTCCAATATACAACCTCTAAGATGGGATTTTTTGAAATTCGAATGTTTCGGGAGTAAAAAGGATAAATTCGATAACATTATATCTTATAAACTAATATAGATACAATTAAAATTTAATACCTATCGTCTGCTAATTTTATGAAATTCAGTGCTTTTAGAGAGAAAATGGGTAACGAATGTATTTTGGCGCTTTTTTTTTTGCACCATACATATTTGGTACTTTCTGGAAATTCAAACGTTTAAATATTTTAAAATTCATTGGAATACATATTTTATCACATCAATGGATGAAAAAAAGTACTAAAAAGGGAAATTACATATAATTTAAACACAATAATAAATTTTCTATACTATTGTATTAACACTAGAAACATGAATTTACGTATTGTAGTCCTAAATGAGTAAGAATTCACAACGGAGGGATTCGTGGTTTTTCTTTTTTTTCGTTCTTCTAATGGTACTTTTTGAATTTTCTATAATATTGAAATATTGAAACGTGAAATTAAAGAAATATTGTCCTAAGTAAATGAGAGTAAATAAGAGGGTACGTTGTGACACCTTTTAGTTCCTATAATGGTAAATTTTACATTTTTTTGGAAAGTTAACCTAGAAACATAAAACTAAAGACATATGATTCTATAATAAATATATATGTATTTACTTTTGGAAATTCGAAATAAGGTAAAAATTGGTAAAAAAAATGCACTCCTTATATCTTCCAAGTCATCAAACTTATGAAAAAATTTTTTTAGTACTTCCTGAAAAATAAAATGCTTGATGTCTAAGACATAAACATTGGCACTGCTCAAAAAATGAAACAGACAAGTCTTCATTACTTTCTGAAAATAAGAACGCTCAGGAAGTAAATATAAGATCAGTCAAAAACAGAATCCAAAAACACTATCTAGAAGAGCGAAAAATAGATGACGAAATCTGGACAAATGTAGAGTAGCGAAGGAAACGTGGCCTACCTACAACGAAAAACGCTCAATGCAACTCATTGGCTACAAACGTAAAGACATCTCGAGACTAATAGCATTTTTTACAGGTCACTGGACAATCGGAAAACATGCAAGCAGACTTGGTCTGCCTTACGATGAATACTGTCATAGTTTTGGCAATCGCGAGAAGGACGAGACAGTATATCATCTTCTATGTGAATGCCCAGCCTTGAACGCAATCAGACATAAATTTCTGGGAAAGTACCAATTAGACAACCTCTATGTGATATCTGACACTAGACTTAGTGACATTATTAAATATCTCAATGCTACAGGCTCATTTTTCTTCCCTTCACATCTATCTCATTACAGACTCAATCCAACTCATTTACTTGGCGAGTAGTGTGGTCCCATCAAAACGGAATCTAACGAGTCTAATTGATTGCCCGTAAATTTACGGGCTACCACGTAAAACAACCAACCAACAAACATAAGTGTTCGGACTTCTTTGGTAGACTTCGTATCTTTTGAGCCAATAAAAAAAAATACATTTTTAATTGTAGTATTTTCAACTACAGCGTCTAATTTTAAGGGGCACCTTTTTGGTACTTTTACATTTAGGGTGCAAGAAGGAGTAAAGTCGTTGTGATGGTGAGAATATACACACCCAAACATATATAAAAACATTGCAATGGCTTTCAGTATTGTTGTTTTTTGTGTAAGCAAGCAGTTAATGCTGGAAAATTCTACTACTTTTAAATACTCGATACTACTCTCAATACTTTTCATATAGGTACGAGATAATACTCAATACTTAACGGATTTTTTAAATTGAAATATAATTTTTAATTAAGGTTCTTATATTTAAAACTAAATCAAATATATTTATCCAATGGGCATGAAATTTATAAAAAAAAAACATTAACTTTAAATTCAAAGTTAACAAAAATCAAATTATTTTCATATATTCAAAAATTAATTTGTATCTCCATACAGAGTTCTATTTTAGTGGTTATAATTTTAGTACAATATTATTAACAAATTAAACACTGAAAGTATTGAGTAACTACTTTACAGTATTGGGTACATAAAAGCAGAGGCAAATACTCGCTACTCAATACTTGCACACCACTACAAGCAGTAGTTTTTGATTATATACATACACTCAATAATTTTATCATGTATGAACCCTTTTTAGTTGGAAATAGAAGCATTGCCATGACTCACTGTTGTTGATATGAATATAAATTTAGTAGTCATCAGAAGCTATCAGTGTTATTGGTTTTATTTTTTTTTTTTTTTTGTTTTTGTAAGGTTTGTAAGGAGGCAGCGCCTGCTATGTTTGTTTAATTTTGTGTTTACAGTTATGTAGTTTGGAAAAATAATTACATTATTTTTGTAAATATAAATGCGAAAATATGAAAGCATATTTTAAGGCATAAATTTTATTATTTGTCAGTTAGGTGGTGAAGGGTATAAAAGGTTCGGCACAGCTTAACTTTTAGTTTCTTTTTTTTTATTTAACATCATTAATTATAAAGCTAAAAATATAACACTTTATGTAATTTTTTTTGAAAACTTTTATTTTCTATATAAAATGTACGACTGATTGAAACACAATGGCATTATTTTAAGTCGCGATTACTTACAAAGTTTCTTAATAAATTTCAAGAAAATTTTTCCACTTTGAAAAAGAAAAAGTATATTTTGGCTTCTGCTGGCCTCTTAGCGATCATATGCATATAATGAGCTTACATTTTTTGATGCTTCTATGTTTTTTCTCTTTTTGCCCCACGGAAGGATACACTTATTTTTCTAACACTCAATTTAAGAATATGAAATTATTTTACTATTTTTTATGAATTTTCTAAATGTGTACAAATAATATCGTGATATTAGCATTTATATAGTCTTTATACATGTTATTGTGGCTGCGGGATTGGGTATTACATGAAAGCAACTTTTGTTAAAATTAAAGTGATTTTCAAAAGTGAGCTTGTACGGGAACTATGGTCAATTATGAGCCAATCTTCGTGAAATTTGTCACAATTAGTTTCACCTACAAAAAACAAATTTTTGCTAAATTTTATTTAAATCTTGATTAATTTTAGGCTTTTAAGAGCTTAAAACCAATTATCAAATATCTAAAGACATTTTGTGGTAGATTCAGTTCACTTCGTTCTTATACTGAAGTAAATATAAGTGACAAACTTTTTACGATATCTTAAAAATGTTTACCTATACAAGATTTACATGGACAGACATATATCGAATATATCGAATCACATCTAAAAGACCTCATCTTTTAAACGATAACTAACACTCATGTTAAAACTTGCTATTTTCGGTAATAACAAGTTTTATTCAGGGCTACCCCACTCTACATAGTTTTAAAAGAATAAAATAAAAATAAAATAAAAAACTAATTAACTATTTATTTTATCTTCCAAAGACAATACAGTATTAAAATCATTGACATTTTCAGTTTTTTTTTTATATGCCGGGTATTAAAAAAAGATATCACATTTTAGTATTTATAATTTCTTTCTAAAAATAAACCGTTCGTTTTACTTAGGAAAATAAATTACAGATTCCATTTCCCAAAAGTTGTAAGTTAAATAGATTATGTTTACAGAGAACAACACGGTGGGACGTTGAAGCGTGCATTCCATTCTGCCGAATATCCAATAAAACTTTTACACTGTATTCTTCTATAATTATTCTATGAACTTAAGCTGAACATGCACAAATTCTAAAAAAACTATATTCATTACAGTCATTATTTTTGTCAGCCATAGCATCTAAATTTGTAATCACTTGCTCATCTCTATTCTAGACGTATATAAAATACCATCTCCCCGTAAAAAAAACCCAGACAGACAACGCAAACTTTGCTGCTCGTAGACAACAAACATCTCTTAATTCACGATGATGAGATTTATATTCAACTCTTTACTTACAAGATAAAGTACGTTTTTTTTTTTCTACAATGTAAACAACTGTCTCAGTTTTTGTTTTTTTCTATAAAAAATAAAATTTTTACAGAGATTTACTCACCTTTTAAGCCCAAAAAATTGTTTAACAATATTCATACATTTTGTGGCAAACTTTAGTAAAATTATTTTTCCTTAAACAAAATTTGCTACTGCAACAGTTATATCATTCTTGTGTTTTTGCGCTTAAATGACATAAAATAGTCACCCTATATAAGAGGAAAAGCAGGAGAATATAAATCATATATTTGGGTATTCTAGAGAATAATATTAGAAAAAAAAAATTATTTATAAGACCACTTTTTATTTGATCAAATTTGTAAAATTAATTGAAATTTTTAAAATATATATTTATGAAATATAAAGTAAGTTACAGGTTTAAGGATCTGATTGCGTTACAAAAGCGTACAAATTTGTTTTTAAAATGTTTATTAAAAACGCTCTATTTGCAAGTATTTTCCTCCTATAAAGTTATTTTTAATCTTCAGTTTATAATCCATATATGAAATCCAAATTAAGATTATCTTACATATTTTTTTTTTTTTTTGTACTTTTAGCATCAACTGCACATTTATTAGTTCAAAAATAATAGTGCCTGGGTAAATTATTTTCCGCCATGCTTTTGTGTGTTAATGAAGTTTTAAAATAATATGTCGTTGTTTTTTTTTTTTTTTTTTCTTATTCTTTCCTTAAATATCAAACAGAAATCTTGTACTAAGGTCTTAAACTCAATAACTTTATTTGAATCGTATTTAAAAATACATTAAGTAAAACCAACAATTGATGGCTTAAGTCTAATTTGGTGTAAAACATTGAAAATAACCAAATAAATAAACATTAGTTTTGAGTAATAAAACAAAATTTTATGGTTAATGTCTTTTTTCAAATGTTAACAGGGAAATAAAGTAAGTTCTATTTATTACTTAATATTTAGTTGTTTGTGAAATAAACATATAGTGAGACAGGTTTAAATTTACATTACATATAACTAAATATAGTTTTCTATCTTTTTTTTATTAATACCTATGCACAGTGGTCCCAAAAATTTTTTTTGGAAATAATTCCGTAACTTGTGAACCATTAGAAATATCTTAATAAAATTTGGCCAAGGTGTCTTTGATTTGATTTGTAGGAGTATAAGTTCCTCGCTTGTCACGTGACTAGAGGGTAGACCTAAACATTGGAGTAATTTTTTTTAACCTGCCAAAAATTCATTTATGACTTTAATGTAAAAAAAGTTCACTTATAGGTAGTTTTTATAATTCCCTACAAAAAACATGCCTACAGATGTAAGTTATATATTTTAGTTTAAAAGATATTTATGCCGAAGCAAATTTTTTCTTCTTTTTTGGCCTCGTTTATTTTTTTTTTTTTTACTTGGGGGCCTTAATATGGGTCCTAAAGATTTTTGAAAATATCCACTGGATTTCTTACAAAATTCGAAATAATATTGCTACAAAAATTATATAAATATACCTGTTCCACAAAAAATTATTATTATATTAATCAAAAACTTAAAAAAACTTAAAAAAATAATATTTTTGGGGTTGCATACCAAAAAGGTGGTAATATTCATCAACTTCTAAAATATTTGTTTTGTTTCAGACTATAGAATTTTTGTAATGGTTTAAAAATAAATCTTCACTTAAATATGTATAAAGTAGAATCGGAGGCCCTATGGGCAACGGTTTCCTTCTAAGCCCTATCTAAACTTTGTCAATTTTAAAAAAGTTCTTTTAATTGTTTTTGTAAGATTTTCAAATGTCAAAGCCGAGATCAACAAAAGAGTATATTGGCTATAGACCCCGATATGTTGGTTAAATACACAAAAAATATTTTCTGAGCCACACTTTTTACAATATCTGGGTGATAATTTTAATGAAAAAAGTAAAGGTTTTAAACAAGTTTTCCCCAGACTGGGATTTTGGTACAAAAAAAGTGAGCGTTTTTCTTTAATTCTCTAATTTCAAAACAATGATCAGGCAGATAATATAAAAGGCGTGGATCAGAAAACATTTTTTGCATGTACAATATAGTTTTTTGTTGATCTCCGCTTTGATATTTGAGCATCTTGCAAAAATACCTAAAAAAACTTTTTCAAAATTGTCAAAGTTTGGATAGCGCTTGGGGGGAAACCGTTTCCCAAACATCCCAGATTTTGCTTTGCATGCATTTACGTTAAGATTTCTTTTTAAGCTATTACAAAAATTCTTTAGTACCACTTTTTTGGAAAATAACCCCAAAAATAAGTTTTTTTTAAGTTGAAAATTCAGATTAATATAACTTTTTATCGGATAAATGTACTGATATGACTCTTACAGCAGTATTATTTAAAATTTTTTTAAAAATCTAGTAAATATTTCCAAAAAATTTTACGGCTCAAATTAAGGCCCCCAGTTAAAAAAACTCAAAAAAACTAGACCAAAAATGAGGGAAAAATTCGACCTAAATATCTCTTAACTAAATGAAATAACCTACATATGTAATTATATTTTTTATAAAGTTTTATAAGTACTAACTATTTATAAAATTTTTTCACATTCAAGTTATAAACGAATTTTTGGCGATTTAAAAAAAATACATACATTCCCGAGATGACCAACTTTGGAAATCTATCCTCTAACCCTGCGACCCCCTAGGGACCTGTGCTCCTCCAAGTAAAATCGAAAATACCTCAGCTCAGATCATATGATATCTGCAACGGTGCACAAATTACACAATTATTACCAAAAAAAATAGTTTTAAGACCACTGTGCTATGTTTATCAAAAATTCTTTTTTTTATTAATTTAATGGATTTTAAATTATTAGTTAATTTTTCCCCAGATATTTTTAATAAATTTGTTAAACAAGAAAAGTTACGTCACTTGAATTCTTTCCAAAAATATTAATTTTAAATTTTTAAACAAAATTTAAAAATTACATTTTTATAGCCTTTATAAAATTCAAAATTTGATAAATTATATTTAGTATGTGTATATTTTTTTAAATATTTTTCTCTTAATTTAATTTGACAACGAAACTACTCATAAATATTAAAAATGCAAATAAGTTAAAATGATTTGTTTAATTCTAAAGTTTTAGTTAATGGTTATCTCCGCCGTGGGAATTAATGATCGGAAACGATTTTATTACTTAACAACCTGAAAAAAATCTTTCTGTCAAAATTCTTATTCAAGATTAGGAAGATTTTAAGCTTTATTTATGTGAAATGAAAAAGATTTACTTTTACTTGTATTCTAATTTTTTTAAGGTGTGAACAACTTTATTTTGTATTAAATTTAGAAATACCTATAACAAATGTTCGTTTCTTAAGTCTTTTGTTTTACTTTAACACACACATAGATATTTCTATTTAAAACTAAAGAAATAAAAAAATTTAAAAAATGTATTAAAATTCTAAATTAGAAGAAAATTTTTACTTTATTTTAAATGAACTAAAAAACGTAATTTTCTCATCTGTACTATTTTTATTTTCTGCATTTTGTATTCATTTTAGAAATACCCACAACTCGTTCGTTCGTTTTTTAAGTCTTTTTTTTACTTTGAAATATTTTTTCTATTCAAAACTAATGAAATGAAAAGTATTGCAAAGAATGCGTAATTTTGCTAACGACATATGACTATAGCTTTAAGAAATGTAGAGAATTGTACGAGGGCTATGGTAAAAGTGTTTTAAGGCAATTTAATAAAGCTCCAGGTTTCTATTCAACTGGTGAGATATTCATTAATGTAAGGCGTGCTCTCAAATAAAACATAACAAATTTCGTTTTTTTTTTTTTTGTTTTTCAATAAAAGATGAACCGAATAAATTAGAACTAAACCTGAATCATCTATTTGTAGCATTTATACTCCAGATTTTCATTCAAATATCATTTTAAAGTGTGAGTTCGAATAAAATGTAACAGATACTTTTGTTTATAACCTAGTTTACTGATAACTTTTTTTTGTAATCTTTGTGATCAATATATCTCTGAAAAATATTCCAGATTTCGTAATGATACGAATTTTTAAAATATTTTGTGTGCTTGCTTTACAACGGAGATTCAAAGGAAAAAACATAAAAAAATTTTTAAGATATTAACACACATCCAAATTGTACGTACAAAAAAATTGGAGAAGAGCTACGTTCCAGCAAACAATTAGATTGTAAAGCGTTAAAAAAGTTAAACAATGGCCTTACAAATGATCGGAAACTTTGGCAGGAAAAAATACAAGACCACGCCACGAAGACAAAGCCAAAAAGTAAAGCAGTTCTTAAGAAGTATTCTAAACATTTCCGGATGTGAAGTGGCTAGACGTGTCAAATGTTCTAAACATTATGTGTGCAAAGTTAAAGCCAATATTGGACTTAAAAGATTTAAAGTGCAAAAAGTACCAGATGCGAACGCAAAGACTGCTGAAATTTAAAATTAAGTAAAGCTCCTAATTTTTTCTCTTTTTAAGGTTTTAATGTTGTGTAATAGATGGTGAAATGTATGCCATTTCTGATTTTTCACGGCTTCCTGGACAAAAGTTTTACGTAGCAGATATTAAAGGAAATGTTCCAAAAAAGTACTGCACCAAATTACAAAAAAAATCCCAAAAGGTTACTTACTTGGCAATCTGTATGCAGATGTGGTGAAAGAAGTGAATCATCGGGCACACTATTTATATCAAAGAGTGTCTACAAAGAAGACTGCTTTCACTTCACCATTTTTTTCCTGATTTGGCATCGTGATAAAAGTACTTTAGATTGGTACAGTATACATTATGTTAATTATGTTCACAAAATTGCCAATTGTCCAAACTATTCAGATATTGGGCCTTTGTCAAAATAGAATTAAATAAGACTAATGCTGCGGCCAAAACATTGAAAATTTTCAAATATAAGTGGGCAACTGGTTCCAACAAAATCATATCTAGTCATTAATTTATCCTCTATTGTTACACATAATAAATATGTAGAAAAATCTCTAAAATATATTGCTTAATTCATAATTGTAACTTATTTCATATCATACAAAGAAAGTGTTATCTGTAGCAACAAATATACTAATAAGAATAAAACCATCATGTATCTCTTAAACTAGTAATAATCTCAAATCGTTACTCCCTGAATTAAGACATCTAGGTTTCAGTACTAATAGGTTGGGTTATAAAAGTGGCTTCCAAATTTAGTATTCCTCATATACTCTGTTATGGTTCCTTTGTGTTAATTGAAAGAAAACTAAAGACATTTAATAATTAGTCAGGGACAATCGAGAAAAGAACAGAAATACATTAAAATGAGTAGAATTATTGGCGAGAAGAGCATATTATTTTTTCAAGATCTATATTGTTAAATGTCTGCTAAACAAATTTATGTATCTGTTAAAGACTAAAGCTAGAAAATGCAGTAAAGTTATTCGAAAATCATCTTCTAAAATCCTCAAGTGCGTACACTAAATCAAGAGATCGTTCAATAGAGTCTAATTCTAACCTAATGAGTAAAATATTAGTCTTCTAAAATAGGGAATTAAAAATGTCTTCAAATAAATTTATCTTTTCAGATGACTATTCAATGTTAGGTGCGAAAATTCGAATCTATTAAATTATTGAGCGAGTAATATATCGTAAATTGTCCCATTTTTGGTTTAGCATATCAACAAACATGAAATGATACAATTTCAAACAAAAATATATTCCAATATTTACAAAAAGTTACGGTTTGCCTATATTGTGGGATCCTTCTTTTTTAATATGACGAAGACAATGCTAGACGACAAGCATTTAATTTTACCCAAACTTGAATCGGCTTTATTTATTATATTATCTCACGTGTAGGTAACTTGGACTGATAACAGAGATCGAAAAATATTATGCCCTTCAAGTTTTCTTGAGGGGTTTCCTTAAGTCAATGGACTATTACAATAAAATTCATATGTTAGAATTTCCAAAGCATTGCTTAAATTCAGAAAATTGGATACCTTGGATGGGTTCCGCAGAATCTATTAGAACAACTTTAAATAAAAAAAAATAGTACTGTGTGTTCTGAAAAACTGATTTTTCAGAATAGTAAAAATACTGAAAATCTGTTATTTATTATCTAAAATCCTTAATAAATCGATAAATAAAGGCTATAAAGCAAAAAGATTAAAAATCTGTGATCTCTTCATTCTCCTACTAAAAATCGGTTTTTTAATTTTTTATATAAAAAATCTAAAATCCTAAATCGATAAATAGAAGCCCTAGAGCAAAAAGAGTAAAAATCTGTGTTCACTTCATTTTCCCACCAAAAAAAAAAAAAAAATATTTTTTATATGAAAAATCTAAAATCCTTAATAAATCGATTAATAAAGGCCATAAAGCAAAAAAGTTTAAATCTTGATCACTTCGCTTTCTTACCAGAAATTAATTTTTTGATTTTTTTATATGAAAAATGTAAAATTTTTTATAAGTCGATAAATAGAGGCCCTAGAGCAAAACCAGTGTAAATCTGTTTTTTGATTTCTTATTTAAAAAATCTAAAATCCTTTAGAAATCGATGAACAGAAGCCCTAGACTGAAAAAGGTGAAAATCAGAGATCACTTCATTTTCTAAAAAAAATCGATTTTTATATGAAACATCTAAATTCTAAGATCATTTACAAATCGAGGCTCCAGAGCAAAAAAAAAATTAAAAACATGTGACCACTTCTATTTCTTACCAAAAGTTGGTTTTTCGCTGAAAAATCTAAAATCCTATATAAATCGATAAATTGAGGCCCTAGAGTGGAAACAGTAAAAATCTGTGACCACTTCAACTTTCCACCAAAAATCGTTTTTTTTTATATGAAAAATCTAAAATCCTTTATAAATCGATAAATAGAGACAATATAATAGAAAGATTGAAAATCTGCGATCACTTCTATTTCCTACTGAAAATCGATTTTTTATATAAAAAATTTGAAATACTTTATAAATCGATAAATGGAATCACTAGAGCAAAAAGAGTGAAAATCTATGATCATTTAATTTTCCTACCAGAAATTGATTTTTTAATGGAAATTCTAAAAACCTTTATAAATTAATTATTAATTAATTAATTATTAATTAATTATTAATAAATTAATTTTTTTATAAATGGGTAAATAGAGGGTCTAGAGCAAAAAGAGTGGAAATAATTTTTCTACCACGAATTTTTTATATATATTTTGAAGCAAAATTGCTAATAGGGAAACCCTTGTTAAATATCTTCTACAAACTTAATAACACTACAGACGATATTGCAAGATCATAAGATTTTTTTTTTTATTATTTCAAAAACTTTTTTTATCACCCTCGCATATCCTTAAGATCCGTGTTTGTACATTTCACAAAAGTGTATTGAAAAATATGTTTATATTGATTAATGTAATTTTTTAATAACAATAAAAACAAAAAATTGGTCAAGTTCGTTTCTTAAATCTTTTGTTTATTGACAATATGATTTATTATTTTAGTAATTCAAGCTTTAATTAAATAAAAAAACAATAACTACAAACTAACTAAGAACGTAATACAATTTTAATTTAATTTATCTACTTTTTATCTTATTTCATTTTCTTGATATTTAACTCCCCAATTAAATAAAATTTCTTGTAATTATCGTGGGAAAAAATGTCTGCAAATATGATTTTTATATCGTCATTTTGGCCTCGTCGAAGGTTAAGAAAATATTTTAAATGTCTTAAGTAATGTAATATTAATAAATTTCCTTGTTAATAAAACCATCAACTAAGAATTTAATTTCATTTTGTTATGTTTTGTTTCATTCTTTAGCAATTTATAAGATTAAATAACATTTTACGTCCGTTTACAGTACATATAAGTATACAGATTATTATTTTTTCTTCTTTTATAATTTAATTTAAATTGTTTTATAATGTTTAAAAAAAATTATAATTACCATTATTAAAATTAATTACTCTCAACTCGTTGAAGTATTTTTTATTATTTTTAATTTTTTATTTTTTACTTCTTACTTTTTCAATTTCATTATGTGAATAAACACAAAGATAATAAGTGAATTTAAATCACCAGAATACAGATTTTTTTGGTCTCATACAGTAGCTACAAAAAAATTCTTAAAGTCTGTGTAAATTATAAAAAAGATGACTATGAAAATAAGAAATAATAAAAAACTCAAGTGGCAGAAAAAATATAAATTCATTTTGTTTTTTATTCTTGTGGTTTCGTTAACAATTACTCTATTATTCAAATTTTTATTATTGTTGTAACTGGTTAAAATAGTTTATTTCAGTTCTTTTTATTATTTCTTATTTTTCTGTTTTTAAAAATTTATACTCGTATGAATATTTTGTTAGTTTTTAATAATATAATTAATTTGGCGCACGTTTTATGTATTTCGTTTTTTTTTTTTTTGGTTTTTAGTGACAAGTAGTTGTTATTTTGTTTTATTTTTTGTGAATTTGTTTCTCCAGTCGTAGTAATAATGTGATTTTAAATATTGCTGTTTTTATGTGTGAGTATTTCATTTAGTTTTCTAGAAAATATAGTTTTTGCTATGCAAAATGCTTCATTATTATGTGCAGCAATGTGCACATATATTATATATAAACACAAAAAATAATAAGTTCTTATTTAAAATTTTTTTCATTATAATTATTTGTTAACATTATAGAAATTATTGAATAATTTTTATTACTATAGCTATAAAAAAATTAATTGGCAACGTAGAAATTGTATGTTGTTTGCAGCTGTCTTTAGTGTTTTCTTTTCGTTTTTCTTTTTTTATTTATTTTTTTTTTTTTGACGTCAGATGTACAGCAACTTCAAACGATGTATCCCTTCGTGCTAAACCAAACCTCCTATCATGCCTAAACCCAGCGGCAAAGCCAAATGATATTCCTTCCCGGGAATAGGCTACTTCTACATCACTAGATTACACAGCAATGTGTGAGCCCTTCACTTAGTTTCTAGTGAGAAACGTGTTTAACGCATCTCAGTTTTCTTGGAATTTCAATGTTAACCACCAAGTTTTCACCGAGACACAGTGTCACATTTAGCAATTTCAGAAAGACAAAAATCCAGTTTTGGAGATGCTGGATTGAAATTTTATATTCCTACTAAAAATCACTGCCAATCTCATATTAATATATATATATATATATATATATATATATATATATATATATATATATATATATATATATATATATATATATAATTTCGAACATATTTTTTGAGGACCGGATTTTAATAAAAAAAATAATTTTTTATCTTTATTTTAATCGAAATACAATCTTTTGAGTTTAAAAAATAATAAAAATCCATCAAATTTATTATTTTTTTTTTTTTTTGTGATATATATTACAAAACATAATAATTATTTTCTACTTTTTTATAGGTAAATTCTAAACACAGAGAAAAAAAGCATATATTTAAAAATTTTTTTTAATAAATCTTATGCATCGAATATGAACATTTTTTCCAAACTTTTTTTTAATAAAAAATAAAATTTTGTTCATAGATATTATTAAATTGTTCATAATGAAAATTATAGGAATTTTGTAAACATTTTGTTAAATCTTGATTTAGTTTCATTAAATTTGTTTGCAAATGGTACATGAAAATAGTTATATATGAAAATAATAACAACAAATGCTTTAAAATAACAAAACTCCAAAGAAAATCTGTAAAAAAAATAGTGTTTAGAAATTTGCATAATTTTGCTCGCGTTCTGCAGCACATCATTTTGATAAAAAACGCTTCTGTTCTGTTTTTAAAATTTTACAGAAAATCATTGAAACCTTAAAATTGTCCAAAGAATATTTCAAATATTTTTTTACAAATTGAAAATACAAATGAAAATTTACAAAAATTTTTTAGTCTTCTTGACTTTTGACGCATTTGAAAAAATATAAAAAAATTTTTAATGCTTAAGAAATTATGCTTAAATATTATGAACTAAAATCAATGAAAGTAAATTTTTATATTTACGTACAAACTTTTTTCTGTGAAAAACAAGAATTTCATTCAATACGAAAATATTCAAAATTTATTCACACAATACACACACAAAATTCAAATAAATAAAATAGTAGCAAATATTATTCGAAATAATTACCCATCAAATACCACCTGTTAGACCACTGTCAAATTTCGAGTAAGTGTCGTCATTTACTTTGTGTTTAACAACTGTTCAAAACATGGAAAAAAGTGAATTTCGAGTGCTCATTAAACATGATATTTTGCGAAAAAAAAAACGTCAATCAAATCAAAGAAAAGCTCGACTCTCTGCACTGTCGATTTCAATGGCAAAAAAAGTGGTTTCCTGACTTTCGTATTGGTCGCACAAGTACAAATGACGCCGAACGTTCTGGACGGCCAATTTAGGTCAGTACACCCGAAAATGTTGAAAAAATCCACGATACGGTGTCGGCCGACCAAAGAGTAAAAGTGCGTGAGATTTTTGATACAATGGGCATTTCATATGGCAGTGTGGTTTTGATTTTAAATGATCAGCTGGGTTTAAGAAAGTTGTCTGCAAGATGGGTGGTGCCGCGTTTGCTCTCAATTGACCATTAACGTAAACGTGTGACAACTTCAAAGGATTGTTTGAAGTTGTTTAACCGCAATCCGAATGAGTTTTTGCGGCGTTTTGTAACTGTGGATGAAACATAAACCTGCTCCAAAGAAGGCCAAGATAAGTTTGTCGGCCAATAAGGTGATGGCAACAGTTTTTTGGGATGCACGCTGGATAATCCACATCCATCATTACCTTTAAAAGGGAAAAAAAAATAAACGGCGAATATAATGCCAACTTATTAGACCGATTTAATGAGGATTTAAAAAGAAAACGACCCCATATGGCCAAGAAAAAAATTCTTTTTCATCAAGATAATGCACGGGTGCACACGTGTGCAGTCTCAGTGGCAAAACTCTATGAATTGGGCTACGAATTGGTACCTTATCCGCCATATTCTCCGGATTTAGTGTGATGTTAGTGACTATGTCCTATTTCCAAACCTAAAGAAATGGCTCGGTGGAAAGAGATTCAGCTCCAACGATGAAATTATTGACCAAACAGATGCCTATTTTAAGGACCTCGAAAAATCCTATTTTTTACGCAAAGTAAATGACTACACTTGGTCAAAATTTGACAGTCGTCTATTAACAGGTGTTACTTGATGGGAATAGTGTTGCATTTCATATAACTTCGAGGGAAGTTCGAAAAGTTACGGACTTATGTATATATATGTATATATATACTTATATATATATATATACATATATATATATATACAAACATACATACATATATACAAATTAAGCATACCGTTAAGGACACTATAAAATAATATATGATATGTTTACTAGTAAATTAGAAAAAAATTACTTCAATTAATAAGCTTGTATTTTTGTACTTTTATCGTTCTGATTTGGATAAATATGATACTATGCGAGGTGATGCATCAGATTTGTTCTTAAAGTTTTAAAATTGGGATAGTTGAATATTACGTGATCTGCATTATTATTTTCTTGTGTATATTGTGTAGACTTATGAGAGTTTTCGTATTCGAATTTGTGGAGGTCGCTTTTATATCCTCCGTCTCCTGTGAGAAATTGTGGTAGATTACAATTTGTCTTACCATTTCGACGATTTACTCATGTTTCTGTACAGGTAATTAGCCTATTGGGCCATGGACCTTCAGGAAAATAATCTCATCGTCTTTCCGAAGATAATTTCTGAGGATTTCTCCAATGTATATGTGAACCGCTTTCACTGATATGGTCTTATATCGGCTACAAACTGTAAGACACATTCTTCTAAATACTAAGAACATCTTTAGCGCAGCCTCTCAAATTGGTGCTCCATATAATATTACCGATTTGGTGACAGGGAAATTGGCAATTTGCGACTATGTCCTAGTCCACCAATATTTGGCATCTTTCTTACTAATACATTCGTCGATCCTTATTGCATGCGTGCGTATTCCATTTGCCTTTTTAAGTTCAGTTATCGGCCATGATGCCTAAATACTTTATGCCCCTCGATGAGGTTATTAAGGATCCACCTACCTGTATCGATATCTGTTCTCTCTTTCCGCTAATGAGTACCAAGTTCGTTTTATGACCGCTATGTGAATGGACATTGTTATTCTTCTAATAGCTTGGTTGCCATATACTTTTACTTCGTCGATTAAACTTACTTTAGCTTATAATGAGATTTTCTTCCTAATAGTTAGAAATTTCCAAATAAAATGGAAAATTTTCAGTTAGTGTTGAGAAAATTTCAATTGAAATTGGGACTTTTGAGTTTATATTGAGAAAATTCCAAATAAAATATTAAATTTCAAGTTAATATTGAGAAAAATTGAGGTACAAATTATTTTTGTTTCTGAATTTTGGGAGAATTAAAATAAAAAATAATAAATAAGCGACATCATTAAGAATGAACCCCTGCTCACTGATGCTTAACTCTATGGAGATCATTTGCTCCAAGTTAAAAGTTGCGTGAAACATTCTACTGCTAAATCATCCAACATCTGTGAGCAAAAGCTTGTATTCTTACGGGAAATAATATATCCTTGTAAGTCAAGTATTATCATTGGGGACTTCAGGGGAGAAGTGTAACATCATTTCACCAATCGTCTTTAGATTTTGATAATGTCGGTGGACCAATTCCTTCCTTTTAATTATTTTACAAATACATATGTTTAAATTTATACACATGTATATATTATTTTTTCGCATATTTCCATATAAATTTACAAATAATTTAATATGAATACAATTTTTATTAATAATTTCATTTTCATTTTATTATTTCCCAATTTCATTTAGAAATGTCTCATTTCCATTTCTAATTTTCTAGATATTATTTGGAATTTTCTCAATATCAAATTGAAAATCTCAATTTCATTTGGAATTTTCTCAATATTAACTTAAAATTCTCAATATCAATTGAAATTTTCTCAATATAAAATATAAAATCTCAATTTTGTGTTAAATTTTATCAATTTCATGTTCATTATTTTACTTAAAAATATTGTAGTAGCGCGATGGCATCTAAAATTTTTATGTCCAATATTCCATTTTATATTAAATTCCATAACAGCGGCTCTAGCACGGAACCTTGTGGAACTACTGGTGTAACGTTGTATGTTTTTATGCCAACGTCAATCTTAATCCACAGAAAAATAAAAATAATTTTTGATGAGGAACTCTGGCAGAATATTATATGCTTTCATACGACGGCGTTGAAGGCATTTTCAGTGTCATAATTTATGACATCAAAGTATTTGCTGTTCTTGCCTTTACCGTTTATTACCCATTTAGCCAAATCAACCACAAGAGTTATAGGGTCTATGATTGAATTTTCTCTCCGAAATCCGAATTGTCTCTTGGATAGCTTGTTCACGTCCTCGATTTCTGTCAGTAATCTATTGTATATAATTCGTTTTAAACCTTTCCTATGGCGTCCAACAAATATATATGTCGATATAATTGAGAATCTTCTAAGACTTTTCCCGGTTTAGGTATAAAGCTCTGTTTTTTCCAGTGATCTGGAAATAGTAAAAGTCTAGGCGAGTTTAAGTTTTGAGCTTGAGAGGGACCATATGGTTCCAAAGTTGAACACCACGGATATGAAATTTTTTTTACAACGATTCTGATTCGTTATGTTTGAACCGATTTTAAAATTTTTATATGAAAGGATTATGCTGATCGAGGGACAAATTTTACCCAATTATTTTGTATTGATATTTTTTAATGAAATTTTACACTTAAGTAAAATTGTTGATGCTTAAATTCAAGTGTTATTCACTGTTTTAGATTCGTAAACAGAAATCCCGCAACTTTTCTTATTTTATATATGTTCTCAACCGATATTGTGGGGGCAAAAATTTGTTTAACAAAAAATTAAAAACATTAAACAAAAAATTATGAAAATTCGAAAAAATTGGAAAACTGGAAAAATATGTCAACTATGGGAAACCTCACATGAATCAACTTTTTAAAACTTTCAGAAAAATGACATAAATTAAGTTTTTTGGCAAAAAAAAAACGGGGGAGATGACTTTTCTTCAAAGTTCATTTAGATTTGTACATAATTTATGACTCTAGAAAGATTTTTTCAAAATTCTTTCTTTACACGATTTTGCTATTTGTTTTTAATAAAATAAAAGACGCCTTCCAAATAATCGGATGAAGTTTTGACCCGCTATAGAAAAAAACTTCACTGGAGTACGTTAAAAGCCAAAATTTTAACCTTTGAGAGATAGGATATGCATAGATCACAACTAGCAGAATTCTCTCACATAAAAATGTTTAAAATCAGCTCAAATATAACAAATCAAGATCGTTTTAAAATTTTTTCATACTCGAGGTATCCAATTTTGGAACCATGTAGACCCCTCCCGGTAGGTATATATTACCCAAAGTCAAAACTTAAACTCGCCTGTACCTCTACTATGACTACATTAAATGAAATTGGACAGCAGTTCCGAAACTGGTTTGACTTTTCCGATTTGATGTTGATTGACTTTTTTTTAAGGAAATAAAAGTGGTCTCAGTTTTTTATTATTTGAGCTTTAAAAAAACTTTTATTTAAGGACTTATAAATAATTTTAGAGTTTTCTTTAAAGCCCCAATTTTGGTATGAAATAAAAATGATCACAGATTTTAATAATTTTCATTCTAAATCCCTAATTTAGTGATTTATAAGCAACTTTAGGAAATATAAGTAATAAAATTTTCATTATTTAAAAATATATAAGAATATACAAATGAGTTTAAATTTTTTATAAAAGAGTGGATTTTTAGTTAAATTTATTTAAAATATGAGTGATCATGGATTCTAGAATCTATTAAATAACATAACCCAGATCCTAAGTAGTGACTCTACGTATTCGACCACTTACCACTCTTCTTTCAATTATTACATGTTTTTGATTATTTCATAGCTGCTAAATAAAAATGGGGTTTTTCATTAGTCATTTATAGTTAAGTCACGAGAGTGTTCTGTATTTTTTTATTAAGACTTTTCAAAAAATAGCAAAAAACATTTATTATCATTTTAAAAATAAAGTTTTTTTACTTAAATTTTATTTTTAAATCATTATGCACATATTTAATTAGTTAAGAAGTGTGATTGAATAAGAAAGTACTTGTGGAGAGCTGTGAAATTATTGTTTTGATCAAAAAGTTTGAAAATAAAAAAAAAATTTTAATTTAGCAAGGTCGTTCACAGGTTTGGTAAATGGCTAAATGATATCTCTTTATGATGACTATAGATGATGATTATATGGTGATAGATGTTTATGGGTATTTAATGTTTTTTTATGTAGAATTGTGTCCATAATTTCTGCAGGTATTGGGCTATAAAATACTTATTGCTTATATATAGACTAAACAGAGCTGGATAGTTTTGGATTTACTGAGAATATATTAAATAATAAGAGTCTAATGTCACATAACTTAAACTTTTATAGATTTTTTTTATTAATAAATCATATTAGCATTTAAACGCAATTTTCAAATTCCTGTTTGCATTTTTTCTAATATGCAAACATATTTAATTTCAAATTCAATTATTTTAGCGAATGTTTATTGTAAAATAAAAATTAGCACAATTTGTCATAGCTTCTTAAGTAGAAAATGAAAACAAAAAAATATTTAATTAATAGCATCATTAGAACATAAAACAAACGCGTACATCGAAAACAACATTTTTCAGATACAAGTTTGTTAGCAGCTCATAAAACAAACACAAGAATAAAGATTTATTTGTAAAAAAAATTATAAACAAACTATCCATTGGCCAACTATTTTTATAACCCATCACTTGAGGGCTGTACCGGATATAAAAAATATTTCCACATATAAAACCGACACTTAAAAAGTTCTTTCAATGATAATTAAAAAACAAACAGGTTGGGTGATCTTCCTTTCATTGCGCTACAAGTTATATAAGTTATATATCTAAAATTTTACTCATTATCTTTAACTTCATAGTTTCTGGTAATTAGCAAATATTTATTTATATTTTTTACATTCAAAATAGCACATATTTTGTAAAATAAGACAATTAAAAAAAATCGTTTCCGAAACTTAAATCCAAAACTATGTATCTCGAAGAAAATAGCGAACTATAAAGAATTTAAAATTTCTCAGATATGCTCAAACAAGAGGTTTAAACCTGTGATCACTCGTATTTCCTGCCAAAAATCATTTAGTTTATGATAAACAAAACTTGCTTTTAAATTCTTAAATAAAAGGTATAGAGAATAAATAATGAAAATCTGTGATTACTCATACTTTTTACCAAAAAAAAAAAAACAAAAACATATTTTTATGAAAAATCTAAACTTGTTTTTAAATTCTCTAATAAGACGTTTAGAGAGAAAATAATTAATATCTGAGACCACTCATATTTCCTTTTTCTATTAAGTCAAAAATTGCTTGAAGAAAATGTTTACTCTTACTTCGTAACAAAAATCGATTATTTTATGTCCCTTAAACAAAAGGTTTAGATTGAAAATAATGAAAATCATTTATGAATCATATTTCACAACAAATATATATATATAAATGAAAAACCTAAAATTCCTTATAACTCTTTAAATAAAGCTGAAATCAAAAACAGGACCTCGATTTGTGATCAATAGTATTTCTTACTAAAAATCGTATTTTATATGAAAAATTCAAAAAATCTTAAATCAGAAAATAAGCCTGAATGTGAAAATTTTTTAAGTCTTAAATCATTTATATTTTCGTTATTAAGCCTAGAATTGAAAAAAGGATCTCCATTTGTGATCACTAATATATCTTAATTAAAATCTAATTTTATATTTAAAAAAATATCAAAAAATCTTAAATAATTCAAAATTCTGTAAATAAGCCTCAAATCACTTACTAAAAATCTCACTAAAAATCGAATTTTATACTTTTCCTTAATAACTAAAAAAAACCGAAAAAAGGGAATCGATTTGTGATCATTCATATTACGTAATAAAACTCCAAATTTATATGAAAAATTTTTAATGGATAAAATCCTTAATAAATCCACAAATAGGCCTCAAATCGAAAAAGGACCTCGATTTGTAATTACTCATATTTAAACAAAAGAAAAATCCAAAATTATAATTTTATATAAAAAAAATTAAAAAAAACTTAGATTCTTAATAACTCTGTAGAAAAAACCTCAAATCGAAAAAAGGTCCCCAATTAGTGACCACTTATATTTCTTACCGAAAATCGTCTTTATAAAAAAAATCAAAGTTCTTAATAACTCTGTAAATAAGACTCAAGTCGAAAAAAGGAACTTGCTTTGTGATCACTTATATTTCTTACTAAAAATTGAATTGTATATGAAAAAGCAAAAAGTCTTAAATCATTACTAACTACGTAAATATACCTCAAATTGAAAAATGGAGCAATATTTGTAACCATTCATACCTTTTAACAAAAATCTAATTTCATAGGAAAAACTCAAAAAACTTAAATCCAAAATAAATTCGTAAAAAAACTGAAATCGAAAAAAGGACCTCGATTTGTTATGACTCATATTTCTTACTAAAATATATGAAATATAAGTATGAAAATTTTGAAGAAATCTTAAATCCTTAATAACCCCGTTAATAGACCTCAAATCGAAAAATGGGCATAGATTTTTGATCGCTCATATTTCTTCACAGAATTACAACTTTGTATGAAAATTTCAAAATAACCAAAATCTTTAATAACTCTGTAAATAGGTCTCAAATCGAGAAAAGCTCCTTGATATGTGATCACTCATATTTTTTAATAAAAATCCATATTGATACACAAAAATTTCAAAATTTCTCCTTAATGGGTCCTATATTTGTGATCACTCATATTTTCTTATGAAATCAAATTTTACATGAAAAAAAATCAAAAAATTTTAAATCCTTGATAATTCCGTAAATAGTCCGTGAATTGAAAAAGACTGAATTTGTTATTACTCATATTTGCTACCAAAAAATCGATTTTTCTTCGTTCACAATATATAATTACTTTTAAATTGAAAAGAAAGATGTTTTATTATATGCATTTATAAGTTCTTAAATGAAAGGTTTAGAGCGAAAATATAAAAAGTCTGTGATTTTTTCTATTAAAAATCAATTTTATTAATTAAGTGTTAATACGAAAATATATCGCAAAACTCTATTTTGTTGTGTACTTCCTCATTAGTTCATCGACATTTTTTTATTTTCTTAACATTCATTTATACAGTTTTTGATCGACAGTGGTAGTAATGATATCATGTTTTATTATGACAGTTTGTTTAGTAGTTGTATGATTAAATTTTAAAGATTATTAATAGTTTGATTAGAGAAAACAACATTATTGATATTTGATAAGAGATAAATGATAATTAATGGAATTTTAATTTAAGTTACTAATTTATCATTCCATATTAATTTAAAATTAACAGATTAAAAATCATTAATATGTAGAAATTGTTATAATTGAAATTTTAGACTACGGCGAATTCAAAATACTTTAGAATAAATAAAAATTTGTTTAATACTTTGCAATTAAACCTTTTATAAGTTTTCATTTCATATATTTTTTACAATTTTTTCTTTTTAGGTAATTATGTTTAGTTTCTGCTTTAATGTTAGTAATTATTTAAATTAAATAAAATGACGATATAAAGATAGCTGCCAGAATTCATATAATAATTAGGTTTCTACAATTCTATGTTGCAAATATAATGATAAAATCAACATACTCATTATTTTGCTATAACAACTATTAAATTGTTTTTTTTTTTTATATCTATAATTTTTTAAATTTGTAAATATTTATTACTAGAATTGTTTTCTAGCTCTAAAATAACATTATCAAAGTGATAATTATAATTCTTTAATATTTTAATTAACACTTCTACACATTTTGCTTATAAATATAAAATGAAAACGAAATAATTAATTTTAGTTTACTATTAATTTTTTTCACTACAATTTCATTGGTTATATTTGTTTGGATTTATTTTATTATTAAAAGAAATATAAACTTAAAAAAAATATTGACAAAGAGCTTTATAAGTAGTAATTAATCATGAAAACTATTTGATTATAGTGTTTTTTGTTTTTTTTTTTTTCAACTTGATACAAATGGGAGAAGAACATTTTAATTAAGCAATTTTGGCTATAGCTGATGTTAAATAATCAGTCTTCTTATGTTTTATTTCAGATTAGACATAAGTCTTTGAGTTATTGCTTCCAGGTCATTATTTTAATTTTGTTCTCGTAATAAATCATAACCCTACAACTTCTTTTATTTGAATATTTTTATACCCTTCACCAATACTAGCGGTGAAAGAGGGTATGTATCAGTTTTTCATTACATTTGTAACACTATGAAAAAAAAATCATTAAAGATTGCATAAACTTTAGGAGGCTAATGGATGCCTACAGAATAAGACTTTGTTGGGTTTCTGGTCACTGCAATATTCTCTACAATGAAATAGCCGATGAACTAGCTCGTAAGGGCTCGGAGTTGGACAGGTTTTTTGTAGAGGTATCGGTTACGATTCCGATGGGTCATATTTCATGGCTATAAGGGAATAGACTATACGAGTAGGCAGAACGAATGCTATTTGGAGGAGAAGATCGGACTGCAGGGTATCTAGAGCGTTATGGCCTAATCTTAGACCAGAAAATTCGAAGCATCTTCTGGGCATGAGTCATGAGAATCTAAGGATCATTGTTGGCATGATTACTGGTCAACTCGCAATAGGGAATATGACCAGCAAGTGGGACACTGGCTCGTGAGATTTTTGCAAGACGTGAAATGATGTGGAGGAGCTAGAAACGGTGGAGCATATACTCTGTCACTGTGTAGGGAGCCATATTCTGCCCGAACTAGAAGAGGTCGCGGTTGAAGAACTCGGCAACCTTATAGGGTTCGTAATGGGAATAAAGTGGCTTAGAGGTAGTCAGGGTAGATTTGATGGGTTTTAGGTTCCACACCTTTTTTTATTTTTCTTATATTTAGTTATCTTTCTTTTCAATCTTTTGCTATATTCTACTAAGATTTTTCTCATTCTTCATTTATCCGCTTTTTCTATTATATATAAAGGGATCACAATGGACCGAATGGTCTCTGGGTGGAGGCGTGAAGACGCCGCCCCTTTTTAACCTAACCTAACCTTGCATAAACTTTTAATATTACTGGTCCATATGAAATTCTGATATGGTTTAGCTACGTCTCTATTCATCCATTTGTGTAGGAAATATTCTAGATGAGAGTTCTTCTAACCCCAATTAAATTAAATCCAACCAATTTATTTATTGTTTTCCCAAGTAGATTTCTATTAAAAAAATCATATATTAATCAGTTAAAAAGCAAATAAAACTATCGAGCTGTTAAAATATGAAAATAAATACAAATAACTCTACAGTTGCTTAAAATTATGTTTTATAGGTTACAGAATTGAAAATTCTATATGATTTTCAGAGGGTATTTAATATTCCTTACAGCCGAATAAACATAGTATTATTATTAGTTTAGAATTGTATGTTTAGCTAACGCCTCTGCAAATAAACTTGAAGAGTAAACAACATCTCAAAATATTATCAGCATCATCTGAAGTTCGTCATCGACACCATTGGCATTATAATTTTATATTTTTTCTAATAGATTTTTAGTTTATTTTAATCACTTAATAATAATATATACAGTTGTGACTAAGTTTGTGGTACAATAGTCTTACAAACCAATAAACACTTTGGTAATTGTGGTTATATTTTTGTAGGGTCAAAAGTAAAAATATCCAAGTAACAAAATTTTCTTTTCTTTCTAAATCTTCGAATTTAAAAATTACACTTTGACATTTAAAAAAAAAAAAGTGAAATATAAACTTTTCCAAATTTTTTTCTTTTTAGCTAAAATTACAAACCTTTACGTGTTTATTGGCAAACATGTTATATTAAATTATAATTGTAAATTTTGTTTGTTTTTCAATTAAAAACTAAGAAGTTCAAGGGTGTACGAAAACGTATGGCCTTAACTGTGCATGTAATTTTCTTTAGTAATAAAATTAGAGAATTACTCATTAACTATGCGACCTTAGGTTTTTGAAAATATCTTTATATTCTTTTTGTATATGTTACAAAAATTATTAACCAAAAAGACTTCTTCAAAAAGTACTTTTAGAATTCGGTAGAAAATTTTAAATAAAAAAAAATTATAAAGTATTAATTCTTAGTATTTTACATCATTAAAAATTATACCATCTTAGTTTTAACTATCCGATTTTTTTACTTTGCCTGTAGGTTATTATTTTAGTCGTTCTTAACATTACATTTTAATCTAAGAAAAATCTTCTTTATTAAATAATTATTTTATTATTTTTTTTCTAAAATCTTTGTTATTGTTTTTTAACCATCTCCATCGTCAGTCTTTCTTGATTTTTCCATTCAATTTTTATGATTTTTCAAGTTTAAACTTTAGTGGTTAATTATTTTATTATTAATATTGTTATTATTGTTGGAATTAATTAAGCACAAGTTTTTATTATATTTTGTGTAATTCTTATTTCGGTACGGGTAGAATTATTCATTCATTCTATTCATTTAATCAGCCAGTCAATCATACAAGTTTATGCATGTATTTATGTTAATTGTGTTAAAGAACTAACTAACCAATAATCATATTTTCTGTTTAATTTTATTGTAATTTAATTTTATTAATTTTAATTTTCTGCGGAGGTTTTTATTAAATAATAAAAATAAGAAAAAAATTGGTATGACAAAACGAAAAATAAAAAGATTTGAAACGAATATAAAAATGCAAAATTTTACAAAATAATAAAAATTTTATGAAAATTTTGCTCAAATGTATGAGACATCTGGTTCTTTTCCAATTATATTTAAAATAATTTTTAATTTAAAGAAACAACTAGATAAATAGTAAACAATATAATTTACAAGAGAGTAAAAAATACTATACAATAGATGAGTCCATAGATTAGACTACAGACGAAATCATAGAATATTTCATAGTCTAGACTATAGAAGAGTACGTCATAGTCAAAAACTATTTCATAGTCTAGGTTATAGACTATTTCATAGTTTAGAATATAAATGATTTCATATTCTATACTATAGATGATTTCATAGCCTAGACTCTAGATTATTTAAAAAAAAACAAAACGAGGAAAAAAGAACGTTTTCATCACTTTGAAAGTAAAACTATGTGCATATTTTGCACTTTTTTGGAATTAAATAAAAATTACTTCCAAAAAAGTGAAAATAAGTGAATATATTTTTAGCAGAAAAAAAGTGAACAATTTCTAAGAACATAAAAATATCATACATTGAAAGGAATTTTTATTACCCATTAACAAAGTTTAAACCATATTTTTATTAAAAAATTTTATAAATAAAGTTTTAAGAGAAGTACTTCAAAAGTACTTCTCTTAAAACAAGCATCATAAAAACAAAACACCCTACCAATGTCAACCATGGGTTATAAAAGAACTATTGCAGTTCTTTTTCAGCACTAAGTACTTCCTTCCAATGACAACACAATGTTAAAAGCATGACTTTTTCAGCTCCTTTTCTTTTTTTGCCGTGGTAACATTTAACAGGGTCCGCGAAGAGGTCTAAAATAGAATTTATTTTTTTATGTCGGAATAAGATCGGAGCCGTTAAAAGTACCAATTTTGGTGTTAAAATATGTAAGTCACTAACTCTTTACACACCTTTGCCGAACACTATTGATCTGTGAGGAAAGACCATTGAACGAAAAAGGGCCAGAATAGACGACCCAACACGACTCCATAACTTCAGAATAAGGCCTCAAAAGTTTGGTTGATTGGTTTTTGTCTTTAAAAATTAAGAAAATTTAAGAAAGATGTAAAAAGTCGTGGATTCTGCTGGACAATACTTTAAATAAAATACATATCCCTAATTTGAAATTAACATAATTTTTTATTAAAAACAATTTTATACCAATATATTTTCTTGGCAATCCTACAGACATCTCTGTACTCATTTTGCATATGTATTATTAAAAAGTACAACTATATTTGGTGATACGCACAAAAATACAAAAATTCCTGAAAGTGTCCCCGAGAAGAATTATTGTCGGAATCCCCGGTGTAGACTATATACTTTTTCATAGTATAAGCTGTAGACCATTTCATAGTCTACACTACAGTCTATTTAATAGTGAAGATTATAGATCATTTCACAGTCTAGACTATAGATTATTTCATAGTCTAGACCATAGACTATTTCATAGTCTAGACCATAGACTATTTCATAGTCTAAACCATAGACTATTTCATAGTCTAAACCATAGACTATTTCATAGTCTAAACCGTAGACTATTTCATAGCCTAGATCATAGACTGTTTCATAGTCTAGACTGTAGACTATTTCATAGTCTAGACTATAGACTATTGAATAGTGTGAAGTATAGACTATTTCATAGTGTAGACTATCGTATAGCCTAGACTATAGACTACTTCATAGAGTAAACTGTTTCATAGCCTAGACTATAGGTCCCGCAAGGGTATCACCAGAAGGTGATATCGGGAGTAACGACATCGCGGAACCTAGTTTTGGCAGGTATGGAGAGCGCATTAAAATGATGCATAAGCTTGTCGAAATTCTGTGACAGGGCGAATAGATACCGCCCTAAATTAGGTATCCGTCCACATGGGTACCCCTCTGGAGAGGGGTAGTTAGAAGGTTGACAACTTCGTGGATCCCTAGTATCCACATCCGAAAATCCAGGCGCGACGGTACCCAAATTGGGCGGCTTCCTGGTCAGCGTCTGTTTCCAGGTTAGGAGCGGCTGGTATAACTGGCGGCTAGATAAAAAATGCAAACCCTTAAAAAAAACTATAATGGAAAAGAATAAATCATACGTTACGGTGCAGGAAGTAATAAACCCAGTACCGGCGGCTTTGGAGAGTGCGAAAGCAGACACTCGGTCGTCGAAATCATATTACTGCGATACTTCTAACTCGGCAGCACACCTGGATGAATTAGAAGGTAAAGCTACAGGCAACACAAACAAGGAGCGGCGGAACGTGGAAAACCCTTTTCGTAGAAACTCACTCCAAGGTCACCACCATCAACACCAAATGTTATAACGCAAATGGAGCATACCACGCCTATTATTCAGTCTAGAATTCAAGTGCGTTCGGCCTCGGGGAATACTCATTTCTAGAACTTGGAAACTTAATAACAGGATTGATACAATTTATGAAGGGCAAGTCTAATGTACATCATGCCATAAAGGAGCAGGCTAGCATGTATAATAAAGTTAGATACGAAGTGTCTTGCGATAAAATACCTCACGTCTCTAAAAAAAGGAGCCGGCAACACAAACGGCCCCAAAAACGTGGCCACCAGAAAATAATCTCAAGCGAAGTAGAGAATTAGGAGAGGTATCGCCAAAACTCCAATTAGCTAAGAGAAGGAAGCAGGCAAGCAAACCTAAAAAGAAATTGCAAGTTATGAAGGATACTCCCCCAGAGAAATGCAGCACCAGTGAAGTAACCAATGCGTGGAGAATTGTAAAACCCAAAAAGAAACCTCGAAAGAGAAAGGAAATGAAGGACTTTGTGATCATTTCAACGAAAGGAGAAGCAAGTTATGTTGATATATTAAATCATACGAAGTCAGATCCTAGCCTTGAGGATTTGGGTGAATGCGTTTGTCGCATAAGGAGAACCCAAAAAGGCGATCTTCATTTAGAAATTGATAAGTCCAAAACAGAGAACATCAAAAATTTTCAAGGAAAGATGCAAAGATCGGTAGGATTGCAAGCAAATAACGTATCGCACACTCCGGAGATTATGATTGAATGTGAAGATATCGATGAGATTATAACAAAAGCAGATATTAGTGAAGCCCTTAATAACTTGCTAGAAGTTTCTGAACATAAGGAGTCTAAGGAGGGCTTATGGTGGCACACAGATAGCAACTATTATTTTACCGATAGGACTTGGCCGTAAAGCCCTCGAAATGGCGAAAGTCAAAATTGGATGGGTAGTATGTCCCGTATGATCGATAACCTGTATACAAATTTTAGTTTCCCTGCTGCGGTCTTTACTTTCAGAGCTACTGACCATATGGGAGCAGCGTAAACTATAACTGAGCTGAATAATAATTCTAAAGCTAAATAGAATCGACATACCGGCGTATTTAACAAGATTAATAGTAAGCTATTTCACAGACAGAAAGCTGTGTTACCAAAACGACGAAGGTGTCGTAACATACAACGTCACTTCAGGAGTTCCACAAGGCTCTGTTCTTGGTCCACTATTGTGGAATATAATGTACAATGATGTTCTAGAGCTTAACATTCCAGAAAAGGCGAACATTATAGGTTTTGCAGATGACATAGCAGTTACGGTTTCAGTAAGATATAGGAACGAAGTGGAGCTAATCTCGAATGAAATAGTATGTACTATTAGAAACTGGATGAAAAGTGTGGTTTGGCATTTGCCGAATATAAAACGGAGATTGTATTAGTTACAAGCAGGCGTGAAAGAGAGACCATGAGAATAACTGTTGGAAAACACTAGGAGACATCAAAATCCCATCTCAAATATTTGGAAGTTTTCATAGATGCCAGACTTAACCTTAGGACACATATGGAGTATACTGCTAACAAGACAGCAAATATTAGAGCCTCTCTTGGAAGAATTATGCCGAATGTAGGTGAACCAATGCAATCCAAAAGGAAGATTATATCCGCGGTGGTTAGCTCAGTTATACTTTACGCTGCTCCCATATGGTCAGTAGCTCTGAAAATAAAGACCGCAGCGAGGAAACTAAAATCTGTATATAGGTTATCGGTCCTACGGAAATGCTACTCTTTTCGAACAACATCCGACGAAGCGGTCCATGTCATAGCGGGAATGATTCCCGTAGATATCTTGGCTAACGAAACCAAACGCTTGGATGAAATCAGAAGAGATCCAAATCTACAAGACACTAGTGTACGTTAACTTGAAAGAGAAGCTTCTGTAAGACAATGGCAGAGCAGATGGGAAGACAGCCGCAAAGGAAGGTGGACTTTTAAACTAATCCAGAGAATAGATTTATGGCTAAACAGACGACATGGAGAAGTAAATTACCACTTAACGCAGTTTCTCTCAAGCCACGGAGGATACCGAAGTCACCTGCATAGATTCGCGTTAGATAACCCCCCATATTGCCCAAACTGTTCAAACCAAGAGGAAGACCCAGAACACGTCGTGTTCAACTGCGCACGCTTTCGCCACGATCGACAGAAAACAGAAGAAGTCCTTGGGTGCCAATTGAATCAGCAAAATATTATTGACATTGTCCTCAATAAGAGAGAAAATTGGGATATAATATCCTCAATGATTAAAAGTATACATGATAAACTTTGAACGGAAGAGAATCTGAGGAAATCCCAGACACCAGACGTAGCCTAGACAAGGCCCTCCACCTCCTGGTGGTTTTAGTCGGTATGAATCCGACATATCTCATGGTAAATCTGTAATCGTGAAAATTTTATGAAAGATTTCCACCTGCCTAATGAAAAAAATACCATTTTATAGCCTAGACTATAGACTATTTCATAGTCTAGACTATAGACTACTTCATAGTCTAGATTATAGGCTATTTCATAGTCTACACTACAGACTATTTCATAGTCTAGACTGTAAACTATTTTATAGTCTAGACTATAGACTATTTCATAGTCTAGATTATAGACTATTTCACAGTCTAGACTATAGACTATTTCATAGTCTAGATTATAGACTATTTCACAGTCTAGACTATAGACTATTTCATAGTCTAGACTATAGACTATTTCATAGACTAGACTATAGACTATTTCATAGTCTAGACTATAGACTATTTCATAGTCTAGACTATAGACTATTTCATAGTCTAGATTATAGACTATTTCACAGTCTAGACTATAGACTATTTCATAGTCTAGATTATAGACTATTTCACAGTCTAGACTATAGACTATTTCATAGTCTAGACTATAGACTATTTCATAGTCTAGATTATAGACTATTTCACAGTCTAGACTATAGACTATTTCATAGTCTAGACTATAGACTATTTCATAGTCTAGACTATAGACTATTTCATAGTCTAGACTATAGACTATTTCATAGTCTAGACTATAGACTATTTCATAGTCTAGACTATAGACTATTTCATAGTCTAGACTATAGACTATTTCATAGTCTAGACTATAGACTATTTCATAGTCTAGGCTATAGACTATTTCATAGTCTAGACTATAGACTATTTCGTAGTCTAGACTATAGACTATTCCATAGTCTAAACTATAGACTATTTAATAGTCTAGACTATAGACTGTTCCATAGTCTAGATTATAGACTATTTTATAATCTAGAATAGACTATTTTATAGGCTACACTACAAAATACCTAATAGTCTAGACTACATACTATTTAATATAGACTCTTTCATAGTCTAGACTATAGACTACATCATAGTCTAGACTATAGCCTATTTCATAGTCTAGGCTATATACTAATTCATAGTCTAGACTGTAGACTATTTCATAGTCTAGACTATAGACTATTTCACAATCTATAATATAGACTATTTCATAGTCTAGAATATAGGCTATTTCATAATGTATATTGTAGACAGTTTTATAGTCTAGATTGTAGTCTATTTCATGGTATAGATTGTATACTGTTTCATATTATAGGCTATAGAATATTTCATAGTCTATACTATTGACTATTTCATAGTCCAAACTATAGGCTATTTAAAAGTCTAGACTATTTCATAGTCTAGACTATTTCACAATCTATAATATAGACTATTTCATAGTCTAGAATATAGGCTATTTCATAATGTATATTGTAGGCAGTTTTATAGTCTAGATTGTAGTCTATTTCATGGTTTAGATTGTATACTGTTTCATATTATAGGCTATAGAATATTTCATAGTCTATACTATTGACTATTTCATAGTCCAAACTATAGGCTATTTAAAAGTCTGGACTATTTCATAGTCTAGACTACACAGTGCAGCAAAATTTAAATTGTTTGAAAATAAATCTGTAACTGCTGAACTTACATAAAATTCTAAACAGACATAGCAGTGGTGCATAAAGTACCCCGCAGGAGCGTTGCTATTTGAGTACAAAGTAAGGTGACTCTGATATAGAAAAGTTTTAACCGGTTGCCAAATTTTTGTTTCTTATCCAATTTCGTATACTTTTACATCCGCTTAAAGCGCTTGATAAGGGCTATTAAGTTTTCAAGATATTTGCATTTGAAATATCATCTATCTCAAATTTTTTAAATCTTGGTTCAGTTTTTTTTTCAATCTATAGACCAATATTTTTGTCAGATTTTGTAAACTTTTTACCCAGTTAGTTAAACAACAAATCACATGAAGCATGAAGTCGATTTCTCTTACGAATTCAAAAATTGAAAGTTTAAAAAAAATATGTCAGAGGTACCTTATTTTAAACCTCAGTAGCTTCGCTCCTGAGGAGTATATAATTGCCCCATCCAAACTAAAAATTGTGCACTCCTGTGCTCTGACTATGTGAAATTTTATATAAATCCTAAAAGTATATTAGAATTTACAGATTTATTTCCAAAAGTTTCGGTTCTGCCCCTCGGTGGACTGTAGATCATTTCATAGTCTAGACTATAGAATATGTCAGAGTTCGAACTACAGACTATTGCATAGTATAAACTATAGACTATTAGATATTCTGGACTATATGCTATTTCATAGTCTAGATTATAAACTGTTTCATAGCCTATATTATAGACTATTTTATAGTCTAGACTAAGTATTATTTCAAAGTCGTGTCTATGAACTAGGCCATAGTATATACTATGCACTAAATTGTTATAACTGCCTGCAGTAAACTTTAACATGTGTTCGGCTCATAACTTTTAATTTCATTTATTTAAACTTAACTGACCCTTCCCACTATATATTTTGGTAAACCATAATCGATCTTTCAAATGAAAAGACTCACAACGTAAAAAGACAACGTGCATTTGATTTTAAATTAGATAAAAACAAGAAATTAATTTTACAGCATCTCGAAATCACAACAAGGTAAAACATTTATGTTTTTTTTTTTTTCTTTTAATTTAAATATATTCATAAAGATTTCTCTTACGATATGTAAACTATTTGCAATCTCTTAAAGAGCACTAAAATCTTAATAGTTTATGCTCTGTACCAAAAAAAAAAAAAAAAAAAAGAAAAACTACAGGAAAAATTTATTTGAAATAATTGTTAACGCAATAATACATGTTAATAATTTTAATATGTTTAACAATTCTTTAAAACAACAATTAGCGATTTACGTACATTCTAATTGCTTAAACAAGATACCAATTTTAAGTAATAGGTGCTACTAAAGAAAAACAAAAGACTTAAGCAATAAATCTTTAAATTTGCTTGTTTTTTCCTGAAAAACATATTACAATTATAAATTAAACTAATGAGCTAAAATAAATTAATTTTTTATTAATTTTAATTATTGTAGGGCACTATTTTTAGATTTAATTCTGTAATAAGACCTTCTAATATTTCTTGACTCTATTAATGTAGACTTTGGTGCTTAGTACTGTTTCTCTAGCTTTCAATTTCTATTAAATGTTTTGTTCTTATTTACAATTTACTGGCTACTAAAAATATTTTTAATTGTTAGCTATTGACAAGTATAATTTTTTATTTAGCAGCTAAATTAACACATAAATTACATAACATTTAAATTTAGCAGCAACAGCTTCTTTTAAGTTGATTTGTTAATGACCATTTATTGCAAATGGCTTAAACAAAATCTGCATATTAACACCTTATAATATGTGTTTGTGTCTATTTCAAGTATTAGCAATTGCAACAAATTGGTGCCAAGTCTATGAAAATATTTGCAATATTTTATGTTGTGGAAAACTTTTCTGTAGGCCTAGTTTGTGCATTTAACAAAGAAAAGAAAATAAATACTAGTCAAAGTCATAAACTACAAATGTCTCTATTTTGCAACAGAAAGAAAAGTGTTGCAAAAAATATGTATTAGACGAATATAGTAGAAGGCTACATTTGGTGTATACGGATATACGGTGATTTAAAATAATGAACTCATATTTAATATATCTAATTGCGGATTGCATCCGTACGACCATCTGTTTTTCCTTTCATCCTTCGTCTAGTTATTCTTAGTTATAGTCCTAATCAGATTCGTAGTCATACTTGTTGTTTTAGTCATAATCGTAGTCAAAGTCATAACCATAGTTATCATTGACATAGTTGTAGCCATAGTCGTATTCAAAACCGTCGTCATAATTAGAGTCGTAGCCGTTTGCAGTCATAGTCGTAGGCATAGTTGTCATCTTTGTCATAATTGTAGGCAAAGTCGTAAACTCACTCATAGTCTTATTCACAATCACAATCCTAGTTTGGGTCATAGTCGCCATCATTGTCAAAACTGTAGTGATAGTTCTAGTCAAAGATATGATCATAATTGTAGTCATAGATGTCGTCATAGTCGTAGCCATATTCACAGCTATAGTCGTAGTCAAAGTTATAGTCGTATTCATATCCATCGTTATGTCAAAGTCGTAGTCACAGTCGAAGCTATAGTCATAAACATAGTCATATCTACTTATAGTCGTAAATATATTAAAAGTCGTATTCGTGGTCAAAGTCTACTACGACTATAGCCTAACTACTAGTCATAGTTGCAGTCACAGACTAGCCATAATCTAGTATTGAATATTTTTGTTTTATATAGCAAACTCTCATATATATTTTGACCCATAAAGCTGCATTTTAAACTGCTTAAGCTTAAAATTTCATTATAACTTTTTTGTCATACAAAACTTATATTTTAAAATTTTTTTACTGAAAAAAGCAGCCACAATAAACTTCATACTTTGCTTTTTCACACATGCAATTTATTTTTAAACCTAAACATTTCTTTTCAAGTTAAATATTTTTTTTTTTTTCTTTTCAAAAGCAGCAGTAAAATATTTAAAACTGATTGTCATTTTTAAATCACTTATGAAATAAATGAAAATCGTGATTAGTTTTAAAATGGTCAAAAGTTAAGGTTTTTACCATTTAAACAAAAATGCGGATTTCCTTAATAAACAAAAAATATTTTACTGACATCATATTTCTAAATATAATAAATTCTCAAAATTGATTTAAATAAACATATGTATAAATATGATCAAGGCTTTTTAAATTATAATTTATTTGAATTATTTGTTTATATTCTTTTTTTATTCCTATAATCCCAAATTTACTTTAAACTTTTGAACAAGTTTTAGTTGAAATTTTGGTTAAGGTAGTAGTTATAGAGATATTTATAGTGTATGTTATCATAGTTATAGCCATAGTCCATAATATATTAGTAATCACTTCTTTAGCTTTAGTTGAAGTTATATGACTGGTTTTCCCCAAATTTGAAATTAAAAATTATCTTTCTTTTTCAAATAAAACCACTTTTTCGTATTTTCGCATTTATTTCTGTTTTTAATTTCAATTCGTTTGCTTTATTTCTTTTTTTTTTTTTTTTTGAATTTAGTTTTAGTTATTGTGAATTTAGTTTAATTTTCTGTTATAAATTTTCAAATATAATTTTATTTAAATTATCTTTTCTTACTACAAATTTTATTTTCTTCTTATTACGATTTCGTTTCTAGATTTTGAGCAATTTCAAATTTCGTTTTATTAGCATTATTAATAAGCTCTTAAAATCTAAAGGGATGAGGAGATCTTTGTTAAAATTAATAAAGAATAAAACTTCAAATAATTAATAACAATTGTTTAATAAAACTCATAAATCAATATAATTAAAATATCTGTATATGAATCCCAAATGAAGTGATTAATTGCATTTAATGTGATTTTCTGCTCTTCACTCTAATATAAATGATTTTTTTTTCAGTTTTTTTATTTTCATATACATTATTATGTTTTTTATCTTATAAAAAATTTGTTACTAGTAAAAAACGTAATTTAATATTAATTAGGGTTTACTAAAACAATTATTGTTTTTTTATTATTATTATTTATTTTGTTTAATTACTCGTTCAAAGTTAATTTTTATCGCTTTTTAAATTCAAACTATTATTTTTTTTTATTTAAACTACATTTTTACAAAGTATTTTGTTAAAAATATAACATTTTTTCTTTTATTGATTTTGTGTCTGGGAGGGGTAGTGATGTTTTGTAATGGTGATATATTTTTCTTCTAATTTATCTAAGTATTAATTATTTTTTTAATATTTAATTTTTTAATTATTATTGTTGCAATTTGCAATGTTTAACTTTAATGTTTGAGTTTTTTTATTGGTTTCTTAAATTAATATAAAAACATGTCTTATTCTTGTGTTGATTGATTTAAAATGTATGATTTATTTTCCTCTATAAATCTCAATGATACGATCTTGATCAACGTATTCGAAAATATGTGGGGCATCCATTAGAATACCAATGGTACCGGCAGTGGTAACAATAAAGAAGAGATACAGTTGTAAACGATCTATAACCATGGCAACGTATTTCCAATCTTCACGAGTCTGCCAAAAAATAAAAATGTTTATAAATACACAAATATTTCACTGTGGTTCATAAACGATAATAGTCGTAGTTATAGTCGAATAGTCATAGTCATATTTGTAATCCAAGTCATAGTCATAGTTGTAGTTAATTAAGAATTAAGTATTAATTAAAGCCGTATCCATAATCGGGGTTATAATCATAGCCGCTCTTATAGCTAAAGTCATTTTATCATCATCAAAGTCGTAGTCAAAGTTGTTGTCATAGTCATAATCAAAGTCGTTGTCACAGACATCGTTATTAGTGGTTATCAAAGCCATAGTTTTAGTCAATTTCATTTTACATTCGTAATTAAAGTAAATTCATAGTCTTAAGATATGTTCAGACTAGTCAAATATTTGACCAAAATGACGTGACCACTATATAAAATATTTACTATTTTTTCTTTTTTAATTTTGAAACAATTTTTAATGTATCATTAATCATAGCTGACATTTTATCGAATTTTGTTCGATGCTTTTTTTTCTTACAAATCATTTGCAAGATCATTTTGGCTAATATTTGGTCAATTTTGATCAATAATTAACCAAATGTGAATATAGCTTTAGTTTTAGTCAAAGTCGTAGTCATAATTGTGGTCATAGTTATAGTGACAGTTATAGTCGAGGCTGTATTCATACTCGAGGACATAGTCGTAGTCATTCTCGTAGTTAGAATTGTAGTCATATAGTCGCAGTCAAAATCGTTGTCAGAATCGTAGTCAAAGCCCTAATAATAACTGTGGTCATAGTCACATTCATAAACGAAGTCGCAATAAAAATTGTAGTTATAGTAGTAGTGATAGTCGTGGTCGTAGTAAAAGTCATGGTCGTAGTTCAAGCCATAACCGTAGTCAAATGTGTATTTGCCATTATGCTGTAGTCTATAGTGTAGTCTATAGTTTAATCTATAATCTAGCCGTAGTTAAAGTTTTAGTCAAAGTTGTAGTCCTGGTCAAGGCCATATTCGAGATCAAAGTTTAAGTCAAAGTCGCAGTCAAAATCGTTGTCATACTCGTAGTCAAAGTTATAGTAATAATCGTGGTCATAATCAAAATCGTTATCAAAGTCGTAACCAAAGTTGTAGTTATGGTCGTAGTCATAGTCATAGTTGTAGTCAAAGTCAAATTCATAGTCCAAGTCGTAGTCATAGCTATATCCGTAGTCAAAGACGTAATCATACTCGAATTCATAGTCATATTTGCAATCAATGTCGTAGTCTATAGCCTATTCTATAGACTAAAGCCTATGGTCTAGTTTATAATTAATTTTATAGTCTAGAATACTGTATAGTCTATAGCCTAGTCTAGTATCTAGTCAGCTTAGTCTAATATCTAGTCAGTAGTCTAGTCTACAGCCTAATCTATAGTCTATCTTATAGTTTAGTCTATAGTCTAGTCTATAGTATAGTCTATAGTCTAGTCTAAAGTCTCGTCTGTGGTCTCGTCCATAGTCCCATATATAGTCTCGTCTGTGGTCTCTTCTATAGTCTCATTTATAGTCTTGTCTATAGACTCGTCTATAGTCTCATCTATAGTCTCGTCTATAGCCTAGTCTACAGTTAGTAGTTTAGTCTAGTACATAGTCTGATCCAATCATTATTTCGTTTACCACTTTTTGTTCCACTAAAGAATATCTTCCAAACTTACTTGTATATACAAATCTTCATTTCTCAAATGTTCCGCTATAAATTCTACCGCTTCAGTTGCCTTACTAGCTTCCGGCGATAATAATATCGAATCTGACGATTCACTCTCTCTTCGACCATGATCTCCAATACCCAATTCAGCGCCACTATTCACTTTACGATTTATTTTACAATTTGGATGATGTAAATCCGACAATTCCATAACTTCCATTTTCGATTGTTTACCACCAATGGCACTTATTTGTTTGGGCATTTCCGCAGGTGAACCATATGAAGTGGGATACGTTTGTGCACTTGTGCCAGGCATTTCCATCATCCAACGAAGACGTGTCTTACGGGGACGTTTCATTAACAGAATGGCAGGTAAATACTGTAGAAAGGCTCTTCGTATCCAGTTAGGCATACGATGAGTGCGAGGACCTCGGAAATTCCAATTAATAATGACAACCGTCACTAAAATTGAAACGGTATTCATGATGAAGGTGAAAAGTAAATACTTGGCAATGAGTGGCAGTACTAAAGAAGTGGGCGGTAAAATCTTTGACACAAGCAACAGGAACACAACCAGTGACAGTAAAATGCTAATACCCAAAGTGACCTTAAAATAAATTTTTATAGTTAATTTTTAGAAATTTTGACCAAAAATAGCACATTTTACCTTTTCTCCAGCTTCGGCTGGCAAATAAAATACCAAAACACAAAGGAATGAAATCAGTACAGTGGGCAAAATTAAATTCACCGTATAGAAGAGAGTTTTTCTGCGTATAATAATATAAAATGTAATATCGGTCTCTGTCGGATGATTACCATCACCCTCGTAAACATTTAAATAAGCGGGTACTTCTATAATATCCCATGTACCAGATTTCCAATAATCCGATAAATCTACAAAGTTCTTGTTGTTATACAAGGCCAATGACACTTGATCTCCATTAAAGGTCCATGAGCCGAATTTCATAATACATGTCTGCTGATCAAAGGGAAAATAGGTGACATCAATGGTGCAAGAACTTTGATAAATGGCTGGAGGTACCCAAAGAACCTCACCAGTAGGATAAATTAAAACGTTGGATTTATAGCGCACTTCGTAGTTACCATCAGCACTAAGATTTTTGGATGGATATATTTTATTACATAACAATAAGAAAAAGAAGTTAATTAGTATTTATTAAGACTTTTTTTTTAATCAAAAAAAAAAAATTATAGAATTCAAAATTGTTAAATCTTTATTGTTATAACAAATTGTTTTTAAGATTATTTTACAGCGCTGGTCTTCAAAAGCTGAACATTTTCTTTAGTTAGTTAATGACTATGACTTTTGGTTTTCAAGTTAATGATTGTGTTTAATGAATTCCTAGATGTTATATATGCTCCTTAAATTGTTAAGCCTTTGGAATTCTAGCAAGCCTTTATTAAAGTTATTAATATTTTTTCAGTGTATTTAAACACTCACCTGTTTGTGTAGGTATAAAAGTAGGTTTAAAGAAAATTTATTAAAAATAAATATTTCTTCAGAATTCTTACAGGGTAGGAATTTGGAATATAAATATCATGTTATGTTTAACTACTGGACCTATTGGGTTCGCACAAATTTCTCTACAAAGCAGTTTACTCGGGGAGTTTTTTCTTTTGGTAATAGCTATTATAGGGTCGTTATATTAAGATTTTTTTAACTCCTGGGAAAAAATTTTTGTTTTTTGCCTTAGATAGAACAAACTACAAGAATTTTTACTGGAGTAATTGTTATTTCTTCTTAACTTGTTTGGTAACAAAACAAGAAAATCAAGTTTGGTATAACCCAAATATTAAAAGGTTTTTTAGGCTGCCATAGTTTTTCATTCCTGCTCTAAATAAAAAAAGTTACTTAATTGATATATGAATTCATGACTGCTGCATAATGAACTAATGATAGATAAAGGACAACACGTATGTTTTATGATAATGGTTACTTTTAAATGGATTTATCAAATAATTATAGATTGCCTCTTTTTATATTTTCACCTAAATAAATTTTATGGAATCATAAGTGTTCGAAATGTATTCAATAATTAACCATAGTTTACTCTCGAAAATCAAAATAAAATTAGTTTTCAAATCTTTAAACGATAATTTGTCATTATTATTTATATTATTTGACAATTTACATTGACAATTTACATCTCTTAGATTCAAACTATTAACCAGCCAAGAGGTAACATCTCGGAAATTCATGTTTTTTATAACAAGTAACCGTTTTACAATCACATAAAAAGTTATGCCGTCATAAAAAATTAAAATAAAAATTAAAGATTTTTAAAATTTTGCAGTTTTTGAGCACATAAATGAAATTAAATTTAGAGAACAGAATTTTAAAGGCGAAGTGATCCTCTATAGTTTGAGGTATATATATTTCGTTGACATCAGAAAACTACACGCACAGAAAAAACATGATTACGGCATTGTCACTACAGCAATATTATATTCTCATAGTTAATTTTCATTAATTTTAATAATACTATGTTCATGATAACAATATTTTTGTTTCAGTTTTAACATTCAATATTTACATACAATAAAAATTTTAATGTAGTTGACTACAAAAATTTTATGTTTTTAAATATTTTTACCAGAAACAAAATTTTATTAATATAAAAAATATCATTATTTCTACAATCATTAAATACTACCAATCTTTTTACTTGTTCTTAAATCACAATATCTTTTCAAATCATATTAATATTATTATTCCCATATAAATAAATTTTTACAAATAAATATGCTTTTTAAAAATATGGTTGAAAATTCATAACTTATTTAGTTTTGAATATATTTCGTTTTTAACGTTTGTTTTCCAAATTCAATGTAATTCTCATTTAGTTTATACATGAATAAATATAAGTAGACAAAGTTTTATTATATTTAATGTGAATCAAGCAAGATATTGATATTTATTAATTACTAACAATATGATAAATTGGAATCATTATAATTGTTATTTATAATTATATCTATTTTTAGCTGTGATCATATGTTTCAATCATAATATGTTGCTCTTAGATTATGGTCACTAAAACTATATTTTTTCTCTGAGCGCAGGCATGGGATACTAACATCACTAACTTCCATATAATTGTCGTAAATTTTATTGTTGTTCGCTACTACAAATACCGCTTTTATAGAAATTGTCCAAAATATCGCTTAACAAAAGTTTTCAATAAATGTCACTTCCGCGTTAAATAAGCGTTAAAAAATTTTAAAGTGCAAAAATGATGTGCACTTTTTAAAATTTTCACCAAGACCAGATATGACTTTAAATCATTGAAAAGTATCTGTAAGGAATCATGTTAATGGTGAAAATTGATAATGTGAAAAAAGAAATTAATAAACATTATTTATACCAGCTATAGCAACATTCTTCTCCAAACACATTTCACTTGCTGATAACCCAAATGAAATTATTTTACTTGCTTAATACTAAAATTCGGGGGTGTCAAAATATATGAAGGACTTATAATTGTATGAGTCAAAAAAGATATTGTTAGCCCCAAAAATCAGACCACTATAGTTCGAATTTAAAAATAATATAAACTATTTTCGATATAAAACTTATCACTAAATAACATAGAAACTTGTCACTAAATAACATAGATAGATTTATTTGATTTTTTTTTAAAATATCCCAAAATATGTCTATTATTGCCCACTATTTTTAGAAGGTTTTAACCAGTAAACATTTTTTGCCATTTACGAAATTGTGGAAAAAATAAAATTAGAAAATTTTATTTTCAGTGTACTTCGATTATTTTGATCGTGATAAAACAATACCTCTATTTTTAAGATTTTTTGAAAGTTTAAACTTTAAACCTGTACAACTTTTGCGGGCATTGATGAAAATGATTAATGCGAAGAGACTTTAAATACATAAATATTGGTTAAAAACCATAAATCGGAAAACATTTTTACTAAAATTTTGAAATTTATCATATACATATATATATGTGGGATTAACAATAAATCTGATTTTTATGGGATTTTAGTAATTTAATTACATGAAATTCCACACTACGTAGCTTAGGAGTATTTGAGTTTAAATTATAAAGGGGATCCCACAGATCTTTTAGAATTTAAGTTATATGTTCTCAAAAAAGGACTCAAAATGCTCATTTCTTAAACGTCTATTAGTTTTATAAGTCTTGTTTCCAAAATATTTAATTTTGTATTTTTATTTATTATAATTCATTATTAGGGAAACCACATAAAAATGAAAAATTTGCTCTTAAAGAATTAAACCTTTTTGTAATTTTTAAACAAAAATTAACTTTTTTCAATGAAACAAAGTTTTTTATTAATATTGAAACAATATAAAATTAGGCAAAGCTAAAAATTTTCTATCAACTTTTTCAAAAGGACTTAGTTTTAATTACAATTTATCACATAAAAACTTGTTTGATCTTCTATTTTTCTATTTATTAATTTTAAGAACTAAATATTTTTGTATCTCTTGTTTTTTTTTCTATACATCCCAAATTAAATTTTCAAATTTCCCATGACGTATGCTCTAAATAACAAAATATGCTATAAATATGCTCTAAAAATCACTATACGCAAAAATATGGCGTTAAGGGTAAAATATGAAAAAATATACACTTATAAATCTATGCCAAAATGCTTTATTGTTTCTTAAACGGATAAAAATAGAAAAAACATGCAATTGCATATTTGTGGTTTTCCTGTTCATTATATTGTTGCCAGATAAATGAATTTCCATTATTTGTACAGTTTGGAGTCTATAATTAGTTCTTCTATTTCATATCTTACTTTCTCAGCGATAGCAATCTATATAAATCGACAAGGTCTCATAAAATAAGATCAAGATTAATTCAGAGATTCTACTATGTATTTTCATATTCTATTTGTTATTTTTTTAATAACCTTCTAGCATGTCAAAGTTGTAATCTAATGGCAGCATTATTAGTCATTCACTTTCAATCATTTATATGCCAAACCTATTACTAATTGGGTCTTTAAAATACAATATATGTATGTGACACGCTTATCCTTGATCTTAAAACAATCTCTGGAACTGAAAGCAGTTGCGCAAATTGAGTCGATTTTAACGTTTTTTAAATATTTTGAAGGAATTAAAAGCTTCTAATGTTCTGGATATTAAAAACATGTTCTGGTTATTAAACACATTTTTTGTGATTGAAAGAATGATTCAAGTGCCTAAGATATTTAAACTGTATGAAAGGCACTTCAAAACCTCTGATCGATCTTCTTACTATTTATATGAACTACATCCGACAAAAAGTAGAACACATACTACTTTGATATAATGTTCGGGACTTAATAATATTTTTCGGGAGCCTTTGATCTTCTTATATGTACAAAAGTGCTTATTAGAAGGTAACTACTGATTTGTTAGAAAATTGGCGCTCTTCTGTCTACTAGAAAACTTGTTCTCCCCATTGGTTTATTTATGCACAATATACGTTCATCAGGGATGGAAAAATTTATACGATCGTTCTTTCTTAAAACAACTTAATATTACAAAGTACCGAAGTACTCCTGCGAGTAATTTGATGCTCTCAAACCGATGAAAAATTACACTTTTTCAAATGAAAATATATCTTGGAGATAATTTGAAACATTTTAATTTTTGAATAAAATTACAATAAATTTATTTATTTTTTTTTTTATTCAGTTCATCGATCTTGATTTACTTGCTTGACATTCTCTTGGAGTATGAAAGTAATTATAAAATTTGAATGAACAATATCCTTTGACCCAAAGCTTGAAATCTATTAAAGTGTTTTACGAATTCCCAAAACAATAATAAAAAAAAACTAACGAAATCGAAATTTACAAATACACAATCAATTAAAAATTGTTTAAACTTACAACTCTCACTAAAATGATTATATTAATTACTAATAACTGTAAAAAAATTAAAAGCAGACAGATTTTTCCAATTAAAAAATTTTATAAATCAATCAAGTAGGTGATTGAATGAATTAAAAATTTAAATGAGAAAACAAAAAAAATTTACTTAAATTTTATTTTTACTATTTCTTTTATTTTATTTTTGCTTGAATATAGTAATTAAATTTTGATGTAAAATGGAACAACTGTGTTAGATAACAATTTTATTTTTATACTATGTAAGTTTATAGCACAAATGAACTAATTTGTACAAAACCGGTGCTTATAGCAAACTTGAAGCTAAAATATTCTTATTAAAAAAATTTCTTCCGATTTCACTATCTCATAAATTTGGTCTCAAGTATAAAGATCTTAAAATTTTTAGGGAAAATATACCATAAATAAAAAGAAAATAAATATCAAGTAATAAAATTTTTATTTTCGTCAATGATATTTGTTCAAGTATCGACTTGGTATCATATTTTAATCCTTTATTTTGGTTATAAAAACGATATTCGTTTTGTGCATTTAATAGAATTTTAGTAGCATCCGAATATATTTTAGATTTAAATAAAAAAAATATTAATTTTCCATCGCTGATATTCATCCAAAAAACCATAGAAAATAGCTTACAAGCTGTAATCATGAATGTTTTATTTCCTGTGCTTTGCTTAGTAGCTGTTATATATATATATATATATAGCCAGCCGCAGCGTTTCAAATATTTTATGTATTGAAAAATACACGCTGCACGTAGAGAAAAAATATAGTTGCGGTGACCATAATATAAGAGCAACATATTATGATTAGAAAATATTGTTAACGTGAAAATTTTCATTATCATAAACTTTATGTATATATTATAATCATATTCTTTTTAATATTGTATATACAAATTTTATCATATTATGATCCGGTTTTATTATACTATGAACTGATTTTCTGATATTATGATTCGATTTTATTATATTATGAATCAGTTTTATCTTACGTATGATATAAAAAAATTATCAAAATTTCTGATAATATGTTTCATATTTATCATATTATGATCAAATATTATTTTTTCATTAATTATTTATATCATTCATTATATATTGTACAAGCCAATACAAAGAAATTTTTATTAACTAAATTATTTAATAGTTAATCAATATCTTTGTATTCTTTGAATCACACAAAATATAACCAAAGCTTGTCTACTTATATTAATTTATGTATAAACAAAATGAGAATTAAAACGAAGGTGTAAAACAAATGCTAAAAACAAAATTTATTCAATAACAAACAAGTTATGAATTTTTCAACTATATTTGCAAAAAGGTTATTTATTTATAACATTTAATTGTCATGGGAATAATATTAATATGGTTTAAAAGCAAAATATGGTTTAAGAACAAGGAAAAAGCTTGATAATATTTAATGGTTATAGAAATAATGATATTTTTTATATTATTAAATTTCGTTTCTGGTAAAAATATTTCAAAACCTAAAATGTTTGTAGTCAACTATATTAAAATTTTTATTGAGTGTAAACACTGAATGATAAATATGAAACAAAAAATAGTTTTATCGTGAAAACAGTTTTATTAAAACTCATGAAAATTAACAATGAGAACAGAATATTATTGCAGTGATAATGCCGTAACCATACTTTTTCTCTGCGTGTGCTATTTGACATATGCTCAGGATGAAACACTTTCATACGCCCAAAGGCCGGCTGTTTTTAAAAATAATTCGAAGCGAATTCTCTATTAAAAATATACGGAATATGCAGAAAATATTTACTAAGCAATATGTCTTTTATAAATCCATATAACAAGCATTTTTGACATGTTACAAATCTTGCTTTTATTTAAAATGGGACAAATAGTAAATAATAAAGAGCCTCATGAAAAAACAAATTGTAAATGTACCCCTTTAGAAATGAAGATTGGTCTATTCCTATATGATTCCCAAAATATTATATCTGAATTTTTAAATTCGCGTTAGCTGAACCATTTTCAAAACACCTCTAAAAATACGTATATCTATCAATATCATTATCAAAATTTTCGTTAAAAGAAAATTAACTGCAAATTGTAACAGAGGAATATAAAGGCCTGAAATATTCACTTGAATAATTGTTATGTCTCTTTAGTAACGTTTTTTGTCATATTTTCTTTATTCAGACATATAATTTTATATATTTCGGACATTTTTCATATATATTTTTCAAAATATATTGGGTTTTAATCTGCCATTGGAATGGTATATTCTGAAACTATTAAAGATTTTACGTAATTAACCCTTTATGCATTTTGTTGCCAAAAGGTTAAATTAGCAATTTTTGCAAATAAGTTATACTTAAATATAGATGATTTTATAAAAAATATAATAGGTTCCTTTAACAACTCGATAATAATCGAATTGAACAGATTTTTAAAATTTAGTCACTATTTTATATGAATTTATAATTTTTATGATAAATATATGCTTTTGGTAACATTGATTTTCTTAACTAACCATTTGACGTAAAAATTAACCCAACCAATTATGAACCGGAAATCCCAAAATATTACTTGTGCAACTAAAACGTTTAATGAATACATATATCAATAGTATTGAATGGAACCTTTCCAATAATGCTCTAAAATATAAATTTCGACGGAAAATGTCCAAAATATTCACACTTTAATCAAATAATATTTAAAATAAAATCATAGGAAATTTTACTAAAATTTTAATTTCGCGAAAATGAAAACTAATTTAAAAGGAAAAATTTTAATCATTATGTATTAAACGTAATATGTTATAATTTTTTTAACAGAAAGTTAAAAATTGTGCACACTGTTGATCGAAAACTATATTTTTGGAAATATTTTAAAAGTGGTCCAGCTCATGTGAACGAAATAATTAAACCCAAATATTTTGGGGATTAGTTTAAAACATATAAATCTTTAATCTTAGAGGGCAGAGAGACAAATCAGTGTACTTAAATAAACTGTAACCCAAAAATATATTTAACTTTACATTTTTAGGATTTTAGCGATCACTAGAATGTATAGTATTTCAAAAGAATGAATTGTAATTCAAAAAATGTTTGCCACTTTGGCTCTTTCAGACAAAATATGGTTTTTGAGTATATTTTGAAATATTGTCTTTTTCAAATTCTTTCATTTTGGACCTGCTTTAGTTCTTAAAATCTTTTTCTTTGGATTGAAAACATTTCAAAATATTTATCTAACAAAAATGACTTCTCGCGTACTCTTGGGTAGGTCGTTATTCATTTAAGCATGGCAAAATTAAATTTTTGAAATATTTTTTTTTATTTCTTCTTATATCCCCACAAGCGAAATAATACGAAAGTGATTCGAATTCGTATTGCTTAGAAGAAAAATTTTATTGCCTCAATAATCATATTTGTATTACGGGGTGTTTCCTCCATCTTGGGCAATTGTGCGTCACAGGCGATATATCTAAGCAATAAAAAATCAATACGCCTGGAAGAAAAATAGGCAATATTGCTAGATAATCATCTAGATGAAAAAAAGAAGATACGGCCTTCTTACATCTTCTGGAAGATGTAATAAATATATATAAAAAATTATCACTAAATAAATCTTGAAATAATATAATAAAGAAATCTTGTAAAGCATACGTGTACATAAATCTTAACATCATAAAGCACGAAAACTGAAACGCTCACATAAAATATCCATTTTTTGCTAAAAGTCAAACAGATTTCTTCAATATTTTTTCATTTTTAAATAATTTTTCGACAACTGAAAAATTGTGACTAAAAAATATACGTATATTAATTTCTTCTATATGATCTTAATGGGATATCATCAATTTATTGCGGAGGTAATAATCACCTTACTGAAAAACGGCGATATTTTGAGGATAAAAATAATAAAAAAAAAATTTAATTTTATATATTTTTGTTGTTTATTGCCTAATTTTCTTTAAACTGATCAAAATGCAATATTAGAAAAATATTGCTTGGATAATTTTCGTCCAAATAATAAAAAGTAGATATTGCGTAAAATTTTCCGGGAAGATATCTTCCAAATGTTTATGGGAATACAGCAGTGTTCAAAACATTTACATATATTTTACATTTGCAAATAACATTTTTTATTTAAATTCATTTAAAATGCAGTTCGAGTTGAAATCAAAAACATGAAATGATTACACAAGTTTACAAATTCGGGTCAACTTTTGGATTTGAGCAGAAGAGAACTAATTTTGATGCAATTGGGAGCGATGAATTCAAAAATTATATTCGTTTATCAAGATTGTTGTTAGTTTTCAAGTTCTCGCATATTGGAGCAATACGTTTTCATAACAATATTTTAATGTTGACGTCGCTAAAAGATTAATTTCAATCATATTCTTAATGTTAGATTTCATTTCAGATCGTATAGAAATATAGAAAAAGCATTATAAAAACGACGTCAGTCTTTATTATTATATTTACGAATGTTGTATCACGGATGGTAAACATGGTACAATTGTACTTTTTGGTACATTATTATATCTGTTGGTACCGTAGTACTACCACGACCTATTTGATACAATTTAATATAATCTTATTTACATATTTTTTATTTAAATAGCAACATTTTTTTTTATTATAGAACATTGGTTTTGAGGCTAAATCCAAAATATTCCATATTACCTAAAACCCGCCTTTATAAGTTAACCTTTCCATTTTGTTAATATGTGCATTCATAAAGTAATAAAATCTGTGAATTTAGAAATGTAATCAGATAATGTAAAATTCATGTATTTATATCAAGATAAGTCTTTCTGGTTTACCCAATAGCTTGCCACTTCACGAACAAGAATGTTGTAATAAATGTGATGTATCACCATAAACGTGTTTACGTTGGTAATATTTTTTGTGATATGTATATAGTTATATATTTGCGATTATAATGCAAATAAGTGAATTTTAAAATTTTGAGAATTTATTAAAATTTTCAACTTTAAGCCGCGATTATTTTTGGGCGCCTTCACAAAAATGATTCACGCCAACGGATTTTAAATGCTGAAGTATTCCTTTTGTTCGTTCAAACTGCTGTCAATTTGTCAAGAAAAAAATCCAAAAAAAACTTTGTGTTTTTACCCATATATTTTTCAACAAATACTATTTACAGTTAATTGACATGAATTTAAAAAATTTTCAATATTTTAAAATGTAATTTTGAGATTAACTTATTCAATTGTTTCCCCTTCATAAAATATTTTTACAAATAAGAAAACAAATGTTCAGTTAATAAATATTTAATATGGAGCACTGGAAGGCGTGAAGGAACAAACACTCAAAAATTTACTTATGAATTCCTGATCAAAGAATCGCTAATGAAAAATGTACTAATTAAGTTTTTGTTTCTATTAGGGTGAACGACTCAATTTTTCAACCGGTCCATTTTTCGAATGTCGAATAGAACACAAAAAAACCGGTTTTAAAAATAAAATGTTATTAAAAAAAAAACATATGCAGGTACTAAATATTAATATCTGAATGAAAATCTAGTTTAAAGTTAAATTAAAATTAATTCTGTAAGTTTCCAATAAAAACATCAAACTTCGAACGAATATACCTGTATTATCATAGCAATCTTTTGCAAAAAGAAATTTCTATCAAATTTTCTGTTTCCAAATCATAAATACCTAAAATAGAAAAATGATGATATTGTTCTAAGACTGAAATACCTTTAGATATTATAAGTGTTTCAACTAGAAAAAGAAAAGCTAACAAATATAAACTCAGAATTTGAAGGTGCACAGAAAAAGAAAAAAAGAATTGAAAGTTATGTCATTATTATTCGATGTGTTACAGGAGAAAAATTTAATCATTAGCTGAGCCCGTAATGGTATGGTCATATTTTTCAGATCATGGGATTGGTTCAATTTAACACCTTAGCAGTGTTGCCAGTTTAGACTTTTTAAGGCTAAATCTAACCTTTTTATTTTGCTTTAAGCCTCAAAATTTTCGCTTTAGCTTATAAATTTTTTTCTAGCCTTTTTTGATTCTTAAAATTGCCCTAAAAAGGTTAACATGTTATTATTACAACAACGAACAAAATAATTTCTTATTATCTACTACTAATTTTACTATAATAAATGGAATTACTAAATCGATTGTTATAATTTTCTTTTTTTTATTTGCTTCATTAATCGTAGAAACTACTTATAAACATAACTTTAGCAAATACTTATAAAGGCGAAAAATCGCCCAAAAACTTAAAAATGCCTAATCGAAAAGGAATTATAGTTTCAAAATTTTTAAAAATCACTTCAAAACATTAGGTATTTTTTCATATGAAATATAATCGAAATTTGTCTAGGAATTTTTTGGGCGATTTTTCATTTGGGCTATTTTACTAAAAATATAAAAAAATGTTACTAATTAAAAAGAGAAAAAATAAGTTTTTAAATTATAGAAAAAATTTTAACTTTTTTATGACATTATTTTTATGACCTTCTTTGACTTTTTTTAATTGAATTTATCCTCTCTTTTTCTCGCCTCCTGGCAACACTGCTTCGTAGTTTAGTAATTCTGAATAGGAAATGCCATTTTCATAGACATTCCATCACGATATAGATCCCCAACGTAAATTTCGTGGCTGCTACAATCTCCGAATCTCAAATCGATTTAGAAATTGTGGTGAATTGCAAGACATAAACTTTTCATTTAAATACAGAAACAACGAATGCTATTACCAACGATAACATTAAATAGCCTAGAACCTCAATGCTTAGTAGGTGTTCTGAAGTGACAAAACCAAAAAGTTTCGAACATTTGAAGTTTTATTTATTTAGTTAAAAATTTTCAAAATACTTTAATTATGAATTATATTTTTTTTACCCTAATTAAATATTAAAAAAAAAAAATAAATTAAAGTATTAAAAAAAAATTATTGCTTAAAATGTATATTCAACTGCTAATGTTTTGACCACCACTGTATTTCTCATTAACCTGTACCCAAATTTAATATAAAATAAAATACCAAATAATTAAAACAAAATTGATAAATACACATATTTAATTTATCTCCCTAATATTAGCACTTACAAATTAGTTCCTAATAATAAAATCGACATATTATGGGCCTAGTCCTCACTATATACAAATTTATACAAACACTAATGAATACAAACAAAAATGAAAATGTATGTGTTTTTTATGTTAAAATGGTTCTGTTATTGTTTGTTGAATGAATGTACTCACTTATTGAATAAAACAATATCCGGTTTCCAAACCTTATCGGGCGGCAGACGTAGCACACCGATACCGCCATAATCAGCTTCATCCCATTGCAATTGATAATCATACCAAACCAAACGTAACCATACGTTTGATTTCATAATTTGATTTTTCTCATTCTGAATTGAAGGGGGACGTGGACGTGGACGTGGTGGGGTGGTAGCGAGAGTTAAAAAAGTTTTTTTTTTATTTGTGGTTTTTTGGTTTTTAGTTTTATAGCAGGGTTCGGAGTTGTAGTTTTTAGCGTTTAAGAAATAAACGTAACATACATTTACAGGTTGGTTTTATTATTATTTTTTTTTAAATACATTTTGCATATATAAAATTGTGACAAAGTTATAAGGAAATTATTGTTTTTATATATTTTTAGTTGTAAATTTTTTTTTTAATATTTTTTTTGGTGGTGGTGATGATAAGTGACAAAAATATTTACGAGGATTATTCATATTATAAGGAGAGGGAAGAAGAAGTTTATAAAAAAATACAATATAATTATCAGTGATTGTTTTAATACAGATTTATCTTAAAAAAGTGAGATTAAGTAATTTAAACAAACTTTTAAAATCAATCACTAAACTATTAGTTTACAAGTAAGTACTTAGTTAATTAATATAAATCAAAGGCTGGGGTTAGTTTCAAAGAAAAAGAAAATTACAAAACGTAAATCAAATGTATTTCTTGTTATATTTTTTATACAAAATTAATTTCTTTATTATTTTTTGTACAAAAAAAGAAAAGAAACTAAGATTTAAATCTATTAAGTGTTAGTAAATATTTATACAAAAATATTTCAAAAATTAATTATTTACAGATTAAAGAAAGGGACAAAAGTTAAAAATAATAATAATTAAACATCAGGAACTTTCGCTTAAATTAAGCAAAAATTTGAGTTTCTAATTATCAAAAAAAAAAAAAAAAAAAAGATCACACTTGTTTTATATACAATTGTTTTTTGGTTTTTGTTATTGTTAAAATTTGTTAGGGTGACTGGGGAAAGGCAAGAAATTAACACAATTGAAACAATAGAAATTATATGGGAAAACTAGAGTCATACTACAACTGAGGAGGTTTTGTTTTTTCAAATAAAAATAAAATTATAAAAACAGTCATAGTTTTGACAAAAAAAAAATCATTGTTTGGTTTTAACAACAATTTTTTTTTAGTTCAACATATTTTTTTTTTTTTTTTTTTGGATGTTGGTACATATTTAGTACAATTATTATTAGTAGTATTTAGTAGTAGATCTCAAACACTTACGACATTGATTAGCTGTACGAACGCCAAACCAAATCTTACTCCAACTTTTTGTGTCATATTTTGTACGGGTCGTATGAGTTTATTGTAGCCTCGAAAGAGGTCACGTACCAAACGCTCTTCATCTTCGGATGCATTTACTACATTTATGTTTTTGGTTTAGTTTTAACATAAAAATATATAAAAACAAAAACACAAACATTTTTTTTTTCGTTTTTTTGGAATAGAGATGCAAATATAGTTGTATTTTTTATGAACAAAAGAAAGTTATTGTTTTTTTTTTTTTAATGAATTTTTTTTAATGAGCCAAGAGGAAGACAAAAGAAAAACACAATTAGAATTTAAATGAAACATAAGAAAAGTATGAATTTTAATTTAAAAGTAAATCAAATATTGTAAACAAATTTAATGGGTGTTTCAAGTAGAGTTAATATTTCTTTATTTAATTCCGGTCCTCTGAAGGAATATGGGAGTTATTATACATTTGCTAATACTTGTTTTGTATGTAACTAATTTTTAGACGTGTCCATTTTCTAAATGCAAATACAAAAAAAGTTACTACGTAAAATTTACGTATCGTTAGTATCTATGTAAAATTTACTAAGAAGCCTGTTTTCTCTTTCCAGAATTTTCTGAAGCTACATAGAAAGTTAAAATTTGGATTACTTATATAACTATTTGTCCTACAAATCCTAATCAGGGAGCTGATATACGCAGATTTATATATAATTTCCTAAGCTTATTTTTTCTTTCCAAAGCTTTCTCAAGCCCAATTTTGTTAAATTTATATATTAATAAAAGGGTTAGAAGGTATTGTTATTCTTTCAACTTTGTTTAGCTTTCTGAAGATATATAGAAAGTTAAAATTTGTATTACTTATATAACTATTTTTCCTACAAATCATAACGAAGCCACATTTTGAAATTTCTATCAGGAAGCGGATATACGCAAATTTATATATAATTTCCTAAGCTTATTTTTTCTTTCCAGAGCTTTCTCAAGCCCAATCTTGCTTAGATTTATATATTAATAAAAGGGTTAGAAGGTATTGTTATTCTTTCAACTTTGTTTTAAATACTTTTCAAATACCTACATTAGGTTTTAAGTTATTTCTTTTGATATTTATAATCCGTATCCAGAGAATATGTATACTGATTTAACAGTTACTTTTAAAATTCATTTATTTGCTATGAGATTCAAATAGAAGTTGCACTTGTTAATTTTGACTTTTAAGAAAATTGTAAAAGCGTAGAGAAATCAAAAAGCCGAAGGTGGCATTTTATAATTTTTAAAAACAAAACGTAATCTCCTAAATTACATCCTTTCAACTAATTTCGCCACTAAAAAAAAATATTTTAAAATTTATCATGTTTTATTATTTTCGTGATCTGAAACTTTATGTCAGTTTTTCTAAAATATGATCTATGTATTTTTATCTATGTGTTAGAAGGAAATTCCATTATTACAATTATGCCATCTACAGACAGAACTGACGGCAAGTTAACTAGCGTTAACTATATTTTTATAGCTCAGTTTGGACTCCTATAAATCGCAAAAAAATACTCTTGTTTTTTCCATCATTTTTTTAAAAATTGTGACTAACTTATTTGAAAATTGATACCTAATGAAAAGCTGAAATGAAAGACTTACATACGGACGAAATAATGAAACAAAAACTTGTTCCTGTGATAGCTCAAATTGTACAGTTTTAATCGGTAGGTTCTGCTCGAAGATAAAATGTCTGCAAATATATTTCAAACCAGATCTAAATTATTTCCGCTAATCTAACTTGTTAGTCACAGATATAACGCAAAAAAAAATAATTTTAATTTACCAAAATCTTTGTGATATTTATGACTTTTCTTTCTATCAACTTTGAAATTAGGCTGTTATTCCACATTACTATCAGAATCATTAAAATATCTTATGTTTTTGGTCTAAATATTACTAGTATTAGTCAATCGTATGAATAATTGTGAAATGTTATCAAGTTGTCATATATTTATACCGGAAAGGGCCGTGTATCTAAAAGTTTATGTTTCGAGTAGTACTTCCAATAGCCAATATCCGTAGTGAGCTTTGTTGAAATCGGAGATATCAAGTCCGATTGCTGTCCGCTTTTATAATGAATTAATCATGTACCCCAGAAATCACTTGTGAAATTGTCATTATGATACAATTTCCACCTGGGTCTCCATACGTTTTGCTCATATATACAAAGATCTTTCCTGACATACTTTAAATAAAGCATCCCATAGTATAGTATCCAATTTAGGTGATCCCTCCGAGGAACTGCAGTGCCGACATAAGGTTCTTTAACCAAAAGTACCTACATTTCGTCATTTTAGGTAGCCGGTTAAAGCCCTTAAGGCAGCATTTTGATAGATTTTAATATTTTTCCACCGGGATCTCCCACCGAAGGGGTCAACCCTTGAATAGTGCAATTAGCCATTGACTGACCATTTAATCAATTTATGTAAAACCACTAAAGTTCATTGCATGATTTAAGGAGATAAAAGGGCTATCAAATGTAACTTCTAATATTTTAGGTTCACAATTATAATTTTGACCATATCGAACAACATTTTGTCGGAACCTCTACTTAAATTGCAAAGGCATCGTTTTAATTTGTTTTAATATTTTTCATATATTCTCTATCATATATTCTCAAACATATCACTGGGTTAGTATGTCACTATGATAAATAAAATTAACATGTTTCATGGCAAAAACAAAATTCCTGCCTACAGGTTTAAAAACATATGTTGCATGTAAAATGATACAAAATGGTACGAGAAATAAATATGACAAAACGCTCATTAAAAACGAAAACGACCAAGTGTGTATGTGCTAGTGATAGAGAAGAGTTATAGATATAAATAGAGAAAGTTGGAGTAAAATTATTCATTATACACAGAGAAAAAGGACAACGCGTTGTTGGTATTGAAATGAAATTACAACAAAATTTAACACACAGACAAAATGTAGGTAAATAGTAGTTAGAGAATGAATATAAAAATGAAAATATTAAGAGCAAGAGTAGAAGAGTTAAAGAGAAAGAGAGAAAGAATATATAATCGAAAGAATATAAACAATAATAAATACTTATTGTAAACGAGCTTTCAAAATAAACATGTGTTTATTATTTAAGGATAAATGCAAGTGTAAGTTTATGGAGGTGTTTAATGTAAGTAAGTGTGTGAGAGGTGTTGATAAAAACGTGTTTTAAATAGATAAAGATAGTGAGCAAGAGTGTAAGTTTAAATGTGTATGAGCTAGAGAAAGAGAGTAATGATAAATAACTTTAAAATAGAGTTGTGTTTAGTGATAAATTTAAATTTTTGCGTTTTGTTTGTAATAACGATGTTTTAGGGGAAAAAATCAAAGAAAGCATTCTTTAAAAGACTTGGAAATGAATTATACACTGTAAGAAATAATTAGGTGGTAACAGTAGTAGTAGAAGAATTCAATAAAGTTAAAAGTGCTAATGTGGATTTAAAAGTTTCTTATTAAAATTTGTTTTTCTTTTTTATATTTGTTTGGTATGTTGGGATTTTTTACTTTTTAGAAGGAAATGTTAGTTGTTTTATGTGCTGTGTTGAGTAAAGGAAAAAAATATTTATCTTTTCATGGCTGTTTTTTGTTTTAATAGGTGAAAATTAAAATGCTTAAGTTGGTTGGTATTTTTTATTATTTTAATAGAAGGAGTATGAATTAAGATTCGGCTGTTAATACAGAAATCTAATTTTCTTTAAATTCATTTGTTATTTATTTTTTTATGTTTTTAAATGTTTTATTTTAACTACAAAATTAAATCGTTCGTTGTGATAAAACATTATAAGAACCTTGTTGTTGTTTTTTTTTTAGATAAAACGCCGCCACCCTTATAAAAATAAGTTGGCTTTTTTTAGCGTTTTGTTTGCATGAAGGATAGAAAAAAATAAAAAAAAACCAAGGGGGAGCAGTTTTATATAGACAAGTAAAAAAAGAGAAGGGATGCTATATTTTATTAATCTTAGAATAGATGCTAAATACATTTTTTCTATACTCTGTTTTATCCAAAGGAAAAAAGTCTTTAGGGGAATAATTTAATTTATATAAGAAAATCTTATTTCTATTATTAAAATTTTTATAAATATTAAAGTTTGTAAGTTGTAGTTTAAATATAAATAATTTATTTGTATTCCAAGCAAAACTATAAAATGCAGTACTTAAGAAATTAGCAAATTTTTTAATTGGTTGAAGCTTAATACTTTTATTGCAAGGTCTTTTGGGAAAAGAAGGTTTTAAATGGTGTTCATTTTTTTATAATAAAGCTGTTGTTGTATTTTTTATTTTTGTTAAGAAAACTTTGGCAAATTTTAAAATCCCTTTTTTATTGTTGTTGTTGTTTTTTTTCTTTTGTTGCTTGTTAGCTACTTTGTGTTTTAGGTTTATCATAGTGTAGTAGAAAGAGAGAGATTGTGAGAGTACGAAAGAGAGCCTGTCATAATTGTAGGAAATTTTAAACAATTGTCAAAGTTTTCGTTTCATTCTTATTAAACTTTAGAAAAAAATCAAATCATTTTTGTAGTTCTATTACCAGAATTTCCTTTAACAGGAATTCTTTTTTATACTGTAATTATCATTTTGTTTTCTTCTTTCAGATTTTCGTTTTATTATTGTTTTGTCTTATCGTATTTTTGGTTTTATTTTTCATTAGTATATTTTATTTTTGGGAAGCTGTTACATAACTGGCTAAATTGGGTAAGGAGTTTTTAAATTAATTAATTCAACTGAAAAACTCAAAAATCAAATTAATAGTTTACAACTAAAACAAAAAAGAAAATCAAAAATTTGTTTTTCTCTAAAAAGGCTTTAAAATATTATTGTTCATTATACTTTTTAAATAAATAATTTTCAAAAATATTTATGGTTTAGAAAGTATTACATACCTGAAGTTAAGGCAAATGCTAAAAGCAATATAGCCAGGGTTACGCCCAGACTACGTTGAAGTCTTAGGAAATCCATATTTTTCCTGGAAATCCTTTACTTACTTCCTCCTTTTTTTCCTTAAGCAATTATTATTTAAATCATAATTTATTTTATTTGAAGCTGTTAATTTTTAATTTATCAAAAATTGCATTTTTTTTCCAGCAGCTTTAATAAAAATTGATTTTTCCAACTTGTGCTCGAGGTGGCATGTGAAAAAAAGAGACTACGCCTTTTCTTTTATAGTCGAAAAAATACATATACAAACAAAATTTTCATTTTAAATTTAGATTTTTCATATAAAATTCACTTATTTAACTTTAAGAACATTTTTTCTTTGTTTTTCTTTTTTACCTTTTTTTTAATTCCTTATATTTATTAAATTTTCTTCGTATTATTTAAATATAATATTAAAATTTTTCTTGGAATTTTTTTTTTCTTTCTTTTAACTGCTTATCCTAAGCTTTGCTGTTGTGTGTATTTCTTAACTAAAACTAAAAGTTTATTTGTCCCGTAGTTGATGATGTACCCAGGATTCTGGATAGAAAATCAATTTTTAGATGCTGTGTCTCACATTTACAAATTATTTTTATTGCGCCTGTTTGCTTAAATAAAAGCTTTTTCATATTTTGCTCTCTATCTCTCTATCTCTCTCTCTCTCTCTCTTTATGTTTCCCTACGTAAAAAAATGTAAACAATTTTTAATCCATTGAGTTTGTTTACAAACATTTGCATGTTTATTATGTTTAGTCCCAGCTGATTTTTGTTTATATTTTTTTTTTCCTACAACCCCCTTTTTAAATTTGTTTATGTTTTTAAAGCGCATGTTCAATTTGAAAAAGAACAATCTTCTGACAGTGTAAAACAATATGTTGATTACTGCACCTGAAAGCATGCTGTTCTTATTGAATTTTAATGTGAATTTATTTAGCAGAGTTAACAACCATTAAGACCTAATATGGCAATACCATGGGTTGATGCTATTTGAGATATAAACCATTTGACTTAATATGAAGTTACCAGATCTGACGATTTATCTTCATTTTGACGATTTAAAGTCCTGGTAACGATTTAACGATTTTTGTCCCAAATTTACCAATTTTTTATAAAAGGAGATTCTAAACAATTTTCACTGTTTTTATATAATTTTCTTTAAAAGTAAATTATATGATATTAAAATGTTAGCAATTGAAATAGAAATCTTCTTAAATTTGTCAATGTAAATGGTTCATTTATTAGGAAAAATTTATGGGAACCATTATAATATTATATCCGAATCATATAACATATGTTATTTGTCAGTACAAATGTGTAAAATCTTTTCGCCATTTAAAAAAAAAAAAAAAAAAAAAACTTTAATATCATAATCATGGCTTTAGAAATATTTAAATAGCAGTACTAAGTACCTAAAGACATTTTTGGGTAACTCATTCAAAATGAAATTTCGTATATCGTCGATAAGCTGAAGTGGCAAGGTAAATAACTTATTTTTTGTTTGAAAGTTATACAAAGTTACATATTCACAATATTTATATATTATGAAAGGTTTGGTTATAGTATATTTTCTTAATAAAAAAAAAATCATAATTATATACCTTTCAAAAATAGTTCAACATTTTTCAAAAATTCTAAGGTCAGTTTTTTTCATATATAATTTTACTTTTCGATATACTTCGAATATCATTTTCAAAAAAAAAAAAAAAAAATACAAATTTAGCAATTAAAAATATTATATTCGGCTTGGCAAAATCTGTTATCCCACCATCTGTTTACCCCCCATGCGCAACATTTTGTGCCACTCTATTTAAAATTTCATCTTATATTGGAGGTAGGTGTTAAAGTGAGCGCCCATTTTCAGTTTCCGAGTTTACATCGACCCTCAAACTAATTGTACAAAATTTCATAGTCGTACATGATTTTGTGTGAGAGATATCGACGGAAAAGTACACGCAGAGAAAAAAATGGTTAAAGCATTATCACTACAACAATATTATGTTCTCAATGTTAATTTTCTTGAATTTTAATAACTCTGTGTTCACGATACCAAACAAAATTTTATGAAAAATGAAAAATATCATTATTTCTACAACCATTAAATATTTTCAGTCTTCATCCTTGTTCTTAAACCATATTCTGTTTGAACAAGGTATGGGATTTAGTTGAAGGTTTTCTTATAGATGATGGCAGAGACGGAGGATGTAATTAATAAAAGGACCAATCTGTAAGACAATATTTAATTATAATGACTCATATAGGAGTAATTATAATTATAGGGGAAAAAAAGCAATAACAAGATTAGTGTTATAATCCATAGGGTAGCTGGCTGTTGCTGCATAAAAACAAATCACCTTTCTTTGGGTTACCTTTAGAAAATGAAGTGTAGGTATTCTGTTGGTTTCAATTCAATTTCAGGTTTTATTATCCTTAAACAATTTTAAAGTTGATTTCAGGAGGTAAGTTTAAATAGCTCAGAGATAAGATAAGTTTACCATCTTTCAGGTTGCGATAAGTATAACTTTTAGGTTAATAAGTATAAATTTTATGTTAGGATAAGTATTTTAAATCAATAACATTTTTTTACAGTGTGTACTAAAAGTGCTGCAAACTTATACAAATTACACTTAAAAAAAATAAATGCCTTTTATTAATTGATGTAATAATTAATATAAAATTTATAATGGTTAATTATTATTTAAGTGTCCAACTAGTTTGGACACTGTTTTTAAACCATATAATATTATTCCCATAACAATAAAATAATTTAAATAAATAAAAAACTTATCCTTTTCACAAACTTAGTAGAAAAATTTAATTCTTCTTTGTTTTTAAATATTCCAACTTCATTGTAATTCTCATTTAGTTTAAATATGAATAAAGAAAAATAGATAAGGTTTGGATATAATTATTGAACAAGTAATATGTAAATATATATATATATATATATATATATATATATATCAATTAATCAATTAAATTTCAATCAATTGAAAATTGATTTTAATTAAAAATAGTGATTTAGTTAATACGTTTTATTTTAATATATGATATAATGGAATAATAATAATAATAATAATAATAATATGATAAGATTGGATAAATATATGATGACATGGAATAACAATAATATGATGAAATGAAATCATAATAATAATTACTTATAATCATTTCTATTTTCCGTGGTGATCATATATTTCAATCATATTATTTTTCTCTTAGATTTTAGTCTCTACAACTATATTTTTCTCTGCGTGTAAGAACTGGATTTACTGAGGACACCCCGTTTTTAAAATGTTCGTGCCCATAACTTCTTTATTTATGCACCGATTTTGCCCATTTTCAATACCAAACAAATCTTGTATAAGACAAATATTGCAGCCGAATTTCATCCCCCTAGATGGAGCCATATCCGGCTTTTAACATAGAGGCAGACGGACGGACATAGCTAAGTCGATTGAGAATCTTACTAGGACCCAGAATATATATACTCTATGGGGTCTTAAATAATTTTTTCCAACATGCTACACACGGAATGACAAACCCAATATACGTCCCATCTTTTTTAATGGTGGATCTAAAAATCAATAAACGAACAACATTAATAAACATCAAAAAACACTTACAATGCAAAAACACTTCACAATGTCTCTACATTCCATATTGTACTAATTGCACTATTTTAATGGCGCAGTTTTCTGTGTCTGTTTTACAGTTTATTCTCCTCTGCTTAGATATATTAATAATATGCAGCATCTCCAAAGTGTAACGTTTGTTATGTTTCTCCTTTCTTTGTAGTATCTATATTCTCTCTAAGATTGACTGATGTTGCAGTATTGTCAGAAAATGCAATTGGTAAAGTGCTAAATCGTCAAAAAATTATACTAAATTTTTTGTTCTACAGCAGCAAGTGTCAATGCTAAATTTTATTGTAAAGAAAAATCAATATTTTCGTTGCCCTTGTTTCTCGTAAAATATAGTTCAAATGACAACTTGAAACAAGTTTTCTTCTTTTCTTTTCTTTTTTAAGCTGACAGATAATACCATCAAATTTACTAAGAAATTCTTAAAAATTTAAAAAATACTTTAAAAAAGTGCTAAAAAGCATTTAGCATATTTTTATAAGTTGTCAATACATTTTAATCTGTGGAAGTGCTAAATCTAGAACTGAAAATGTTAAATTGACAACACTGTCTCTCTGCACCGAACAGTTTTGTGTGTCGAAATTTTGATTATACTGTTCAGATCAGATCTGTGTCCTGATATTCTTGTTTTCAATTTATTTTCTGTAGTACCAACATATACTTGATCGCATGTATTTTTATCATTCCAATTTTGTATATAACTTATGGATTGTCCATCGTGTCAAGCTTACTTTTTGCGTCAGAGGAAAGTTTTTTTAGTGTGTTATTCGATGTATGTGCAAGCGTAAATTTCTCCAAATTGTAGATTCCAGCGTTCTAGATTCTTTCTGCTATCTGTGGTACATACATTACAGATTTGCATATTTTTGTTGTATTTTTCATTCTGTTGGTCCATTATTGTTCTTACAGTATTTAATTAAACTTTTGTTTCTCAAAATATTCTCCAGTTTTTTTCCTATTCTTCTGATGAAATATTTCGTCGCTTATAGACAAGTCTCTACGTATCAAGTTATTTGCTGAATTTAAAATGACATTCTTTGGTTGAAACGAATGAAAGTTATTATTATTTTTATTATTATTTTTATTATTATTATTATTATTATTATTATTATTATTATTATTATATTATTATTATTATTGTCCATTCTAATTACTAAAGTATTAAAATACTATAATTTTCCTTCCATTTCCTCTTCCATTGTTAAATTTACTTGTCGGTGAAAAGCATTAAGTTGAGTAAGAGTTTTTTCTTTTGCACTTATTTTCACAATAGGACTTCCACTTATTTCATTAATAATCTTGGTTTTTCGTCAAGTTGCTCCACGCAGGGAAAAAACATGGTACAGAGTTATCGCTACAACAATATTATGTTCTTATTGTTCGTTTTATTGAATTTTAATAATTCTGTGTTCATGATAACTACGTTTATGTTTAAATTTTGTCATTTTGTTTACACTCAACAAAAAATGTAATATAGTTGACTGCAAAAATTATATATTTTAAAATTTTTTACCAGGAGAAACATGTTATTAGTATGAAAAATATCATTACTTCTACATTAAATATTTGCAGCCTTTTTCCTTCTTCCTAAACCATATTCTGTTTTTAAACCATATTAATGTTATTATTCCCATGATAATAAAATCTTTTAAATAAATATAATATTTAAGGTACGTTCAGACTAGTCAAACATTTGACAAAAGTGACGTAACCACTATATAAAATATTTCTTAATTTTTCTTTTTTAATGGGAAATGATTTTTTACTTATCATTAATCATAGCTGACATTTTATCGAATCTTGTTTGACGCTGTTTTCTCTTAAAAAAAAAAAAAATGCAAGATCAATCAACGTCAAACAATATTTTTATAAAACTAGTGGTCACGCAATTTTGTTCAAATATTTGCCAAATGGGAACATAGCTTTATTCTTTTCACAAACTTAGTGGATAAATTCAATACTTCTTTGTTCTTAAATATATTTTGTTTTTAATGTTTGTCTGTTCATTGTAATTCTCATTTAGTTTATATATGAATAAATATAAATAGACAAGGTTTGATTATAGCAAGCAATATAAGATATTGCATGTCTTGCATCTGCACCACATATGGTGGTACAAATTAATATAATTAATGATTTTTTTTTGCGAATGAATACTTTTCTCTATCATTTTCGATAAAAAATTTATAAAAATAATTTTCTATTAATACATTTCATTTTAATGAAATAATAATATGATAATATTGGAAAACTATATGATAACTTGGAATAATAATATGATAAAATGGAATCATAATATGACAATGTGTTATAACAGGGACAACAATAGAATTTTTTAAATTGTACCAAACAGCTGTTAAAATTGTACTTTTTTTACCATAATTGTACCAAAATAGAAAATTGTTATAAAATTACCACTTTAATTTAAGAAATGCCGTAAAACTCCTGAAATTATTTACTTTATTCAACATAAAGAAAATAGTAGATGTGTTTTGTTGCTAACGTTCATTGGCAATTTCATACAAAATTTTAATATATATACGTTAGGAGTTAGCATGTAGAATTATACCTGTAAACTTTAAAGTCATTCAAAGTGCTCCCAATTTATTAATAAAAATACAATTATATATATATATATATATATATATATATATATATATATATATATATATATATATAATATAACAACTTGTAGATTTAGTAGTACAATTACAAATAAATAAATTAGGTTAATGTCGTTTTCTTGTTAACACTCAGTGGGAATAGCAAAATATTGCTAGTAATATTCAACCTTTCATCTTTTGATGAATTATAATGGCATTTGTAATAATCTGTGTATTATTATTTCTCCTTATAGATGTAGGAGTAGAGTTAAGGGTAATTAATCTATTAAGGGATAAATTATAATTACCCGTAGACAGAGTGATTATAATCGGGATAGTTTAGAAAAAGAAAGAAATATAAATTAGTATTTCTTTCAATTAGAGATAATTGAGCTAGAGTTTCTTATCACCTTTTTCCAGGGTAGCCGAACGTAAAACAAATATTTATGTATGATTTTCTTTTCATATAATTTATTTTAGTTTGAGTAACAATTCAGGAGTAAGTATCTAACAGAGGTAGTAGTTCACTTCGCGATAGTTAAAAAGCAAGTAAGTGTTGATTAGAATTTTTAATTAGACAAAACTTCGGTTTTTTTCGGAAAACCCTACGTTTTGTAACTAACACTTTAGATTTTGTAATGAGTACTTCTTGTACTTCTTGTAATAGAATTCAATGCAATGCTTTTAAAACTAAACTTTTATATTAGCGTACAAATTGGACAGCATTTATATAAATTTTAATAACAATTTATAATTCCTGCTAATATATGTTTTTTAATACTTCTTTAATCCTATCATATATATCCTTCATAATCTCTTCATAGTTTTTATTAGGCAATTAATGTTAATAATACAAATTATTGAAAACAATATGTCTCCGAATATTAAAAAAAAGTCTATGAAATCCTGATACGTCAGGTATAATCATGGTGCCTTTTATTAACTAATTTGGGATTTTTTAAAACATTTTTGCAATTAAAGTTGAAATTTGGTTTCTAAATAAGAAGATTTTCTACAGCAACTTTATGAAAAATTTAAATTGTTATTGGTGTATCATTGTACTTTTCAGTCTCGAATTGTAAAAAGTACAATTGTGCCAATTTTGTTATCCGTGTGGATAACATCAAATCATAATCTGACAGAATGAGATAATATTGTACTAAGATTGTTCAATTATATGTAAAACTACGATCATTATACGAAAAAACAAACTATAAAATGGGACACAATATGACAAAATGGAATTATAATAATTATTACTTATAATCATTTCTATTTTTCGCAGTGATTAGATTATGTTAGATTATAGTCACTACAGCTATATTTCTTCCCTGCGTGTCCATAGTATTTTTCAATAATTTTTCCATAACTATGTCTGCAACAATGGGTGATGCTAGTGAACCCATCGGCAAACCCTTACACTGAGTATAAATTTTCTCATTATAAGTCCGTAATGAAAAATTTTAATATTCTGAAAAATAGTTCCTCTGGTATATCTTTCTTTCCATTTTGTTCTTATGACATCCATTGCATAGTCCCGCATAGGAAAGAGAGATACCACATCAAAAGAACTTAATTTTTCGTCTTCAGCTATTGCATTATTATTTACTCTATTGCACTGCATTCTTTACTTTATATACAGATGACTCTGTAAACTTCTTCAATACATTCGTCAATAATTTGCATAACTCACTAGAAGGTGAGTTCACTGTTGCACAGATTGGTCTAAGAGGGTATCCTTCCTTATGGAATATAGGAAGACTGTATATTGTAGGTGCGTATGTCGCTTCATTTTTAAGTCGTTTCATCTCTTTCAGAGTTATATTATTGCACAAAAATAGTTCATCCACTAGTACGCTATTCTTTTTCTTTAGGGATAAAGTAGAATCCTTTTTTATTCTCATAAATCTCATCATGTAAAATAAATTTCTTAACTTTCTTACAAATTTTATTACAAATTTATTATTTTCTTTTTTTCTTTTTTATTTTCGAAAACAACTTCTAAAACTGTAGAGGAACTGAAAATTGGGTTTGTAATTTATAATTTTTATAATTTTTTCGTACTTATCAAAAAGGCAAAGACTTCACGTAGAGAAAAATATAGTTGTAATGACCATAATCTAAGAGCAACATATTGTGATTGGAACATATAATCACAGCCAAAAAGAGAAATGATTATAAGTAATAACTATTATGATTCTATTTTGTCATATTGTGACTGATTTTATTATTTGTTTGTTCATATCATGATTCTAGTTTTATATATAATTGAACAATCTTACTACATCATTATCCCAGTCCATCAGATTATGATTTGATGTTATTATATTATTATTATTCTATCTTATTATATTATTATACCACATTGTCATATTATTATTCCATTTTTTGCATATTATTATCCCATATTATCATATAGTTATGCAATCTTACCATAATATTATTTCATTTTGTCATATTATTATTCCATCTTATCATACATTAAAATAAACTATTAATAAAAAATTATTTTTATAAATTTTTTATTGAAAATAATAGAGAAAAGTGTTTATTAGCAAAAAAAATATTTACATATTATTTGTTCATTAATCCTTTGTTCCACCATATGTTGTTCAAATCCAAGATTCCCTTTAATGATAGTTAATCAATATTTTATATTGCTTGAATCACACTGAGTATAACCAAATCCTGTCTATTTATATTTAATGAGAATTACAATTAAGTTGGAAAACAAACATTAAAAACAAAATATATTTAAAAACAAACAAGTTACGAATTTTTCCACTAAGTTTGTGAAAAGGATAAGTATTATATTTATTTGGGGAATATTGTCAAGGGAATAATAATATTAATATGGTTTAAAAAAAGTATATGGTTTTAAAACAAGGAAAAAGACTGCCTATATTTAATGGTTGTAGAAGTAATGATATTTTTAATATTAATAAAATTTTGTTTCTAGTAAAAACATTCAAAAACATAAAATTTTTATTGAGTGTAAACATTAAATTACAAAATTTAAACAAACACATTATTATCGTGAACACAGAGCTATTAAAATTCAAGAAAATTAACAATGAGAACATAATATTGTTGTAGTGATAATGCTGTAACCATGTTTTTTTCTCTGCGTGTACGTTTAATAATGAATTTATTAATTAATTTTAAGGAAATGTATGTTTTATTTGTAATATATCTAGCATAATTTTTATATTGTAGTTTATATCGAGAAATAATTAAAAAAAGTGTTTACATGTTTGGAACTCCATATATACAATCACCCTCGAGAAATCGGTTCCACTTTATGTGTCTCTTCGATTATGCGTCTCATAGCTTAATAAAGACGAAAAAGTCTCTGAGATATTTCGTAAAATTTTCTCTACATAGCACTGCACTTATTTCCCGTAAGGGAAGAATTCGTAAGGAGATTTAGGAGGCCAAATGACTACCTGTAGCTACTTTTGATGTTCTAGTATCCTTGAAATTGTTTCTTGTTATAATAATAAGTTAATAAAAAGTTATATCCGAAGTCATATATGCAAACTAATGCTGTGAAATTATTATTGTTAGGTGGAAAAAATATATTTGTTTCCTTCTTTGCGTTAAATTCAATCCTTGAACATTAAGTTCGAAGCGAATATTTTACTTTCTGTAAAAAAATTTACTTACAAAACCAATACCTTTCAAATAAAACATTTTCCATAAATAAATGTAGAATAAAAAAATTTATTTTCTTCTGAAAATAATACTCATCTCTATCTATATAAAAATCTTAAATCTAATACTTAAAATACTTCTGCAAGTATTGTAAAACTAAAATTATTTCTCTTAATCATCATTACAAATAATATTTACAAAGAAGAGTATAAAAATCAAATAAAATGCGCTATTTAAATCTTAATCAATTTGTCCTTTATGTGTGACATACGTATCATATAAAGACGATTCCTTTTTGCGTTGTTTCAAACGTGAACAGGCCACCATTAAAGAAGCTGATAAAATACAAAGCATTACTGAAAAAGTAGCAGTCATAGCAGAAAAAGTACTTGTTTTCAAACAAGTTTGATTAGGATTAGGTTCTAAGCGGTGAGCATGAGCGTATAAGCCATCATCATCAGCCTCACCTTCTTGCAAAACACGTAAAGATTGAAAGAGGTTGACATTTTCCGATAAGGGTGTTTCCGGTTTTTCAGTAGTTTCGATAAGAACATCAGCTATTTCGGAAGTGGAGGAAGAATCTAAAGTAATATTGGAGACATCACGTTTAGTAACGGTTTTTAGGTTACGCCAATGGCAGGGTTGACTCTGGTATAAAAAAATATATTTTTGTGATAATATAGATATATAATTTTAAATTAATTTTACTTACCGGACATCGACCATGACACATACGCACATCACATTCTATGTACAAAGCTGGAGAACCGGTAAATCTAAAAGTTTTCATATAAGCATAAACCTGGGTCTCAAATACTCCCGAATCCGACCAGGAACCTCGAAAACGTGATATCAATTTATCATCTACCGGACAGCCATATTGATCTATCAATTGTATACGTTTATTGGCACCATTATGAGCAAAACAATCATTGACCACAATATCAAAACCATCTAGAAAATATTATTGATATAATAAATAATTTTATTTCCATTTTCTCTAATACTTACCATGTTTGCTTCTCATATAAATAATCAACGTTAAAGGATCACCCACTCTCACTGGCCCTGTTACTCTTGGTCCTCCTATGCCATAACCATTTTGTATTTCCATATAACATTCTGGCGGACTTAGGGTAAAGACAACTGGATTACCGGTGGCCACCCTACGTTGTGAATCAAATTCATTTAAATTTCTAATAAATTTGTTTGGTTTCTCATTTGATCATCTAAATAAAAACGGTAAAAAGTTTTCGTATACTCACTCCACATCTAAAAACGGAAATGTTACTGTCTTCCAAAAATCATAACCATATTCACAGGTCACCTTAAAGTGTTCATCATATTCTTCTTCGATCAGGGGATTATATTGAACGGTTACAGTATTCCACATAAAGTTCTAAAATTATTTTTGAATTTCATAAATAATAAACGGTCATTTACGTAATAAGAATCATTATTTTTATCAAAATCGTTGGCTCTCTAAGAACTTACCGTAGGATTTTTACGATTGTCATCATGTAAAGCATTTTTGCCCAGCGTACCACATCTGTTAAGCTGTATGTAGAACTCATAGTAATCTCTTCCTGAACCATTAATATACATACAATCTGGATCGTATGAATAACCAGCAGAATAAACTAAACCACTAAAGGAACCATTAAATCCTATGCGAATTTTCATATAATCATCTTGACATTCAGCTTCAATATCTAAAATTAAGATAAAAAAAATAGTTAAATAAAAGATGTAAAGAAATTCTTTTTAATTTGCTCTGACTGGAGCATAAATCTAACAATATGATTGCTCTTGTTACCACAAGCGTCGAGAAGACATTTTGCTATTGCCTGATGGATTACAACAATTCTATAAATTTTTTTTTTTTGCTCTCTTTCAAAATCCTTTTATTTTTCTTTCCCAATTTCCAATTTACTTTCAAAGTGTTTAGTTATGCTCAAAAATTGTATTCAGTATAAATGTACAGTTGCGAGCATAAAAATGCAACACTATGCTACATGATTTTTGATCGTATGGATTAGGGCTCGAACTTTATTAAATTAGCCAATTCTATTGTGATTTTAGTCTTTGCGGTCTTAGCTAACATTTTATGTCATTTTGTTCCACATAAGAATATTGATAAACAATTTTTAAATTACTGCAAGCAAAAAAAATGAAACTCTTAAAAATCAGCATAAACCATTATGAAGTATCAAGTTAAGCCAAACTATCATAAACATATGATTGCCTTTGTATAGAAAATCTTTGTGAGATTTCAAATTAATAAAAAATAGTACCAAAAATTTCAATCATAGTGAAAAGTTTTCAAAATAGCAAAATTTAATAGAAAGCATAATTATTTGATAATATTTATATCATCTGTAGATTTCATGTCTTTAAATCTATTTTTATAATAGAAAATCATGGTATTTAACAATATTATAGTTTCCAACTTTTTACAATAACAATTTTTATCAAAATTTTAAGAAATCGTGTTGATTTGTTAAGAGTTGCTTTTTTCTCTGCTCGCTCGAAGCAAAAATATATAAAATGGGTGTATGTGGCCACAGGTAATAAAATCACAATATTATTGTTATATCGGTTATCGCTATAAGCAAAATATAAGCGATTAAAAATCACATCACTTGGCATAGCATTTTTTATGCTCACAACTGTACATATATCTAATTCTGTTATTTTTTTGTTTATTTTAATTAACTTTTTTGGCATGGCCATAACCATAAAATAATATTTTTAGTGTTTTTATGAATAGAGATATACACAACTTCCCTGCCAATTACATTTTGAAATTTTAAAAATTCCATAACTTTCTTTCTAATTAATTTTTTTACAATTTTCTTTTTGATTATGAACGATATAAATTAATTTTATAATTTTTAAAAACAATTTTTTAAATTTTTCAAAAATTTTAGTTTTTGGAATTTTTCGATTTAATAAAATTTCAACATGTATTTCCATGAATTGCAAATTATGCAAAATGTGATGAAATCTTTTTTTGGTATAGTTTGTAGTTTTTTTTTTTTTTTTTTTTTTATTAAATAACAAATTGAACTTATAAAACTTATTTCCATATATTGTAAAATTATTTAATATATGGAAATATTATTAACTTTTATATGTGTTATATATATTATTGCAAATTATTTCCATATATTGTAAAATAGTTGTTGAAATTTTTTTTAAATTTTTCATATATATATGAACATTCATGAAAATCATAATAGATTTTACCACATAATTTTTAGACTTTAGTAAATAACAAATTAAATTTATAAAAATTATTTAATATGTGGAAATATTATTAATTTTTATATATTTGATATATATTATATATATATATATATATATATATATATTATATATATATATATATATATATATATATATATATATATATTTATATCTATTATTAAAATTTAATAGAAAGTATAGTTATTTGATAATATTTATATCATCTGTAGATTTCATGTCTTTAAATCTATTTTTTTTATTAGTAAATCATGGTATTTAACAATATTATAGTTTCCAACTTTTTACAATAATTTTTATCAAAATTTTAAGAATTTATTAAGAGTTGCTTTTTTCTCTGCTCACTCGAATTTACCACCGTTTTTACCAAAAATATAATAATTTTCTTTACGAACAAAAGTATCCGGCAAAAATATATAAAATGGGTGTCTATGGCCACAGGTAATAAAATCACAATAGTATTGTTATATCGGTTATCGTTATAAGCAGAATATATGCGATTAAAAATCACATCACTTGGCCTAGCATTTTCTGTTATTCTTTTGTTTATTTTAATTAACTTTTTTGGTAAGGCTTCTTAACCGTGTATATTAGTCTATATTTTGGCAAATTTTGAAATTTTCAAGTTTAACTCTAATTTAATGTTAATTTTTCCATAAAATCCAATCAATTTTAAACTTTTGTGTTATAAACATAACAAGATTTAGTTTTTTTCTCGAATTGAATAAAAACAGTATACAAAATACATATTTTTCTAACAATTAACAATTAAAAATTTAGAAAACGATTAATAACTTTTTAAGTTTTTACGTTCTTCCCACTCTGGACAACAATAAATTATGCAAGAAATCCAATAAATGATTTTCTTAAGAAAAATTTTCCCCGGTTTCCCGAATCTTAAAATACTTAAAACAGTACGGTCTTCCAAAACTGTTCACAAAATTTTAGACTTTACTTTTAAAACCAGTTTTAAACAACTTAAAGTTCATATCATTTTTGATTTAAATTTACCACTTAGGAATAAATTTGATAAGTAATAAATAAATTATATAAAATTTATTTTTTTTTTAATAAAAAAAATTAAACAAATTTAGTAAATTTTCTTTTGTAACCCTATGTCTTTTTTTTTTTATTTTGGATTTTAGCATTAATTTTTACACTCTTTACGTTTAGTGACAAGTTGAAAATTTCTCTATATACTAAAATTTAATTTTAGAAAATATAGTCATTAAATTTGACCTAATCCTCATTAATACCAATCCAAAGTTCCTCCGATTTTATGAAATTGGATTTCCCCTTATTACTTTTTTGATACATTCCTAGCTTTTAAAACTGGGCTTAAGATTGGTGGTTGTGCTCTCCAGTGTAAGCTTATGTTTTTTGTTGACCTCTAGCTACCAAAGATACCATGGTCTTGTTATTTGGGTTATTATGTTGTATAATGAGTGCGGTCAGACTAGGAAAATATTTGACAGAAACTGACAAATGTTTCTTTGCCGTAATGTGACCATAAAATATTTTTGTGTGGAAAACAAAAAATCAGCTGATTGCGGGCAAATCAAATTATTTAATAGCAAACAAAAAGTTTTTAATAAGAACACAGGTTGACCACTTAATGGAAAATATTTTAACATTTTTTGAACAAATAATTATTTGATCTTACAAAATTTTTGTAAGAGAAAACAATATCAAATAACGTTTGTATTGAATCTAAATCATTAAAAAGTAAAAAAAAAAAACAAAAATACAAATAAATGAGAAGTTTTAAACAACAAATTCCGCTAATTTAATATTTTTATATTCTTTGATGGTACTCCAAGTAAATTATGTGAACAAATTCACGGTTAAAAGTGCCAAAATAAGTTTTTTACATATATCTCGCTTATTGTGCATCATATTTGTTTTAATACTATTTCAACATTTATAGAATATAAAATTAATTAGATTTATGTTAGATTTAATATTTTTTAGTATAAGCTATATTAAAGGACTATATACTCAAATTATAAGGATAATTATACTAACCATCTTCTAAAGATATTCACTTATCTTCTGTTCCACATATTGTCGATAATTATTTTTCTGGCTCATGTAAGGGGGTCCACAAATGTACAATCTTCAATGGGGCTAAAAAATATAATTACAATTGCAAACTGTGCACATAATTGAGCAAATACTTCGGGCACATAACTCAGCAAGTCAGAGGACTGTCTCTACAAGTTTTTGTTAAAATCTGACAATATTTTAATTAGCACCCATATAAACGGTATAACGAAAACATATAATATTTGTGATTTTAGTCGGCTATTTATATACGTTATAGGCCTAAATGTGGTCCAATTTTAATAAAAAGTTGTAGGAACAGTTATCCAACTTGCTCAAGTAAGTACCCGAAGTATTTTCAGTTTGCTATTGAAATATTATCCTTGTGTAATTACTCTTACTTTATATTTATTTTGCTATATCGTCTTGAAATATAACGAATACTAAACAACATTAAATTAATGCACGATAACCATATAAATATGGAGATTTTATTTTTAACAGTTTTGCACAACACCCTTCCTCACTTCGTCTTTAAACCAACTTCCGAACCCATTGTATTTTCTTTTCTTATATTTTATTTATTTTTTTCTTCCTCTTCTAAAAAAAGCTATCGAAATTGTCCCATATCACAAAAAAAATTTTATCCTCTGTTTATTATATTTTTAGTAAAAATAAATTTATGGTTTTTGACAGTTTGATGAAATATTTTTTAAATTTTTGACTATATTTAATATCTGTTTGAACAAACTAAAATGAGAAAATAAATGTGACCAAAAAAAAAATACGTATTACTTTGGAAAAATTTTATGTACGTTTGGGGCAAACAAATTCGAAGCAAATATTTGTCTAATCTGACCGTACCTTATAAGGGCTGTTCTTTAATAATTGGTTTTTTCTCGGGAAAAAATCTTCGAAAATTTTAAGGAATAACGAAAGCATTGTAAAATAATTATATTGACATTTTAAAATACCTTTATTGGTATAATTTGGATGTAAACTAAGTAATACCTTGTTTTTACAACATAATAATCCAAATGACATGGTCGAGGATACCATAAAGTAGCTATAAGTTAATAAAAACAAATTCATATTTTAGACAGCACAATTGCTATACCTTAATTCAATCGTCAAGATTGATCAAAATCTCAATTTTACTATAATTTTAGTATATATGCACAGAAGACTTAAACTTGTCACTAAAGCAAAGTATTGTCACAATAAGTACTAACATGATTATACAGAAGATCCCAAATAACGAAAATTATCAAAATATTTTAGAAATGAATATGTAAATTCTAATGAGCTGGTTTCATATACATGAAATTTCACACAGGCGTTGCAAAATAGTGTACACTTTTAAGTTTTTAAAGGGGGCCCACATAGCCCTCAGAAATGTAGCTATTGGTACTGAAACTAAGGTACCTCTGACATAGACAATTTTTAAACGCTTGTCAAATTTCTTATCCAATTTCAAATACAACTTATTAAAGCCCTCAATAAGACATGTGAAAAATATGGCTGCATGTGCTATTTGTTTCTTATAGTTTTAAAGATATTTTCAATTGAAATTTCAACTATCTAAATTTAAAGAAAAAAATGATCTATCGAGTAAAATAACCTTAAGTCGATATCTTTTTCGGGTCCAAAAAGCAACAATTTTGAAATTTGAAAATTGCAAAAACGACGATTTTTTTCTCTAAAATAAAACTTTCTTCAAGAACATATAATAATCTTCATGAAAATGATTTAAAAAAGAAATAAAAACATGCCTAAATACCCAATAGGACTAAGTACAGACTCTCCCAAATTTGACCTATTTTATTTCAAAATTTTTACTTTAGCCTATAAGTTCTAAGATCCCAAAGCATGTATCTACAAATAGAATGCAGTCTCGAAAACTCTAATGTGTTCAAAGGAGCTTGTTAGTGGTCTTTTTACAGACCTGTAACATATGTGGACTTTATGGGCAAAATTCAAGAAGTTTCATTTTTTTTTGCGAATTGAGGGATTACTTTTACAAACATCTTAAATTTTTCTACACTTTACCATTTCAAATGATAAGGTCAAAAATCTTCAAAAATTTCATTAGGATATCTTAACAAAGAAAGATTTTTTAGAGATAAAATATTTATAGTGTCACGAAAAACCAATTTATTAGAAAAAATTTACTTTAACTCAAAAAATTAGAAAAACTTTGGACTCTATTTTTTTAAATAAACTATCTCAATCTGTCAGCGGCTAAAAATTGTCTATTTCAAAGGTACCATATTATGAGCCAAAATAGCTACATTCCTGAGGGTTATATGAGACCCCCTACCAAACTTAAAATTTTACACTCCTCTGCTTCGCCTGTGTGAAATTTAATAAATCCAACCAACCAACTAGTTCCAAAAAATGTTGATTCTGCCCCACTGTTCACAGTGTTCACAAAAAATTTACTCCATTTTATTATACTCGCCATCAGAAAATGGTGAGGGCTATATTGGGTTTATCAGTCCGTGTGTAACATGTTAAAATAATCGTCTGAAACCTCATAAAGTATATATACACTGCCTGCCACTTGAATAAGGAATCACATTTTTTTAACTTTAATTAAGTATATCTCCTAAACTAAAGTTCAGAAAAAAACAATTTTTTGCGCAACCAAATTTCAAAGTGCTGGCTTTAGTTTCCTGAAGAAATAAAAAATATACATATTTTGTTATACTAAAATGATGCATTTATTTAAAGACATGTATTTCTATGGTAGTTTTTCGTGTGTCACTTGAATAAGGAATATTTTGAAACCAAGCAAATGGTAATTTATTTTTAAATTTTATGTTATAAAAATGAAAGTTATTATCTTCTAGCATTCAATTAGTAATGAGTACTGCCATCATTTTTAGAAATAACTTCAAAAATGCGATTTGGCATCGACTTGTATAATGACTCTAAGTAATTTAGCGAAATTGAACTCCATGCTTCCGTTCTTGCATCCTTTAAGGATTCTATCGTCTCAAATTGTTTTCCTCCTTCATAAACTTTTCTTGCAAGCCAACCCCAGACATTTTCCATTGGATTCAGGTCTGGTGAATATAGGGACCAATCCAAAAGTTGAACACCTTGTTGATTAATCCATTGTTTTACTCCTCTGGCTGTATAAATCGGAGCGTTGTCGTATTGGCACGTCCAAAGTATAGGTCTAAAGAAATCATTAAATTTTGGAAATGCTTTCTCCAGAATATTTTTGTAAGTCGTTGCAGTCATTTTGTGGGATACAAAAACAAATTCCATACCATTATTCCGCCCTCTCGGCTGTGTCTGCGGCTCAAAAATAATTCCTTCTTATTTAGGTCATGGAAGTAATAGTTATACCCGTCGGGACCATCAATATTAAACTTTTTTTCATCGGAAAATATAGCTCTAAACCATTTGTCGGACCATGTCATTGTATTTTTGGCAAACTGTAGACGTTGTGATTTGCGGTTTTCATTAAGTGGTGGTTTTTTTGCAGTTTTGGTCGGACTATGTATGGGCACGACTTTAAAATACAGTGCACTGTTCTTAGACTGGCACTTACTCCACTTTTTTCACATATTTTTGATACCGACATGGCAGAATTTGATGCAATTCTAAGAATTTTTCGTCTTTGTTTTGAAATTATTGCCATTTTCTTCCGCCCTTTCATGTTTCTTCCATATCTTTCCACATTATTTAAATAATTGTACACAACTGTTTTTCCTCTATTAATGTTTTTGGCTATTTGGACCGGATTCTGACCCTGAGATTTCAAAATCAGAATTTTTTCTTTTTCAGAGTTATTAATAGCCTTACCACGTCCCATTTTGAATAAAAACTATTTAAAAACTATCAAATTTAAAATTCTCTAGCCTTTTATATTGAAAGAAATTCAAATCATAGCCTTCCTGATTAATATTAAAAGAATTCCTTATTCAAGTGACACACAAAATAGTACCACAGAAATACATGTCTTTAAATAAATGCATAATTTTGGTATAACAAAATTTGTATATTTTTTATTTCTTCAGGAAACTAAAGCCAACACTTTGAAATTTAGTTGCGCAAAAAGTTATTTTTTTCTGAACTTTAGTTTAGGAGATATACTTAATTAAAGTTAAAAAAAATGTGATTCCTTATTATATATATATATATATAGATCTTCTAGGTCCTCGTGAAAATCCAAGATGATCTAAGGATGTTTATCCGTCTGTCCGCCTGTCTGTCTGTTGAAAACAGGATGGCTCAAGTATTTCTCTTATATAAGGCTGTTTGCCATTGAAAATGAGTAAAATCAGTTCATAAATAAAAAAGTTAGGAACAAAATACTAGAAAAACAAGTTTTCCGTCGTAACTTCACTTTATACTTTTCGGAGATATCTTTTATAATTTTGCACAAATAGTTCAAAGATCTATTTAAACTCCGCCCACCTTACCGCAGATGGTGGATATATAAATCGGCCAAGGCGAATATACCATTCTCATTTGTTACATTTTTACAAGAAGACTTAACTTTGTTTCATTTTTTTACTTATTTATTTAATTTACCACTATGTAGTAAATTTAAATCGAAAGGATTTAAAACATAGAGTTGTTATAAATTATTATTATGAAACAAAGTCTATAATTTCATATTTTTTAAGAACACTTTTGGAAGTCACTGTACAAATAATTTAGCGGCACAATATTAAGCAGGAGATACACTTTTACGAAAAATTTAATAAGAAGTTGGTTATATATATATTTTTTTCTTTTAACAAAAGAATCCTAGTCTTGTACTAATGCAGTTTTGGTTTAATCAATTTGCAGCACTACAACCAGCATCTGGTTCTACACATATAAGAGTTCTAAAAGAATCTTTAGAAAACTTCGTCTCATTTTATTTATTTATTTATTTTTTTTTTGCTTCAGTTTGTAGGTAGGATTTCAGATGATTACAGCATTTTGTTAAATAAAGATCAGCCAAATAAAATTATTTTAAATCATATGTTCTGGAGTCCAAAACTTATGATTTGAACCCTTTACACTTGGAACTACTACTTTTGAACTTACTATTACACAAAAACATTTTATTTCAGCATTTACTGCCTGAAAAAGAAAGTAAAACTAATTTCGTAGTACCTGGAGGTTAGTACTACTTTATATTCCCTTTTTCTCAGAATTTCTTCAAGAAAAATCGCCTTAGCATTACTTAAAGAAAAAAAGAAATATAGCTTAAGAAAAAATATTCACCATATCATTGTCACACGGTACTTTGTACAAAAAAACATAAATTGTTATAAATTTTGATTTTCAAAAAAAAAAGCGATTTTTATTTTCGATTCGATTTTCTTTTAAGATATCTATCGTATTTTAAATTTCTCAAAAGTTTGGAATTTATATTCATCAGATTTTTCTATTTATATCTTATAGTTTATGTCTTAAAGTTGGCCAGTTATTTCCATCTGAGAATTCAAATATAACGAAACTTGGTCCAGTTTTTTCATGGATACAATTTCTAAATTTCTTCATTTAGTTTAACAACAAAAAAAATTATGTAAGAACATGTAAATATTTCATTCTATTTTTTTTTTTTTTTTTTTAAAGATAGTCTTACGGAGATAATTTTAGAGAAGAAAAGAAAAGCTCAGTTAAGTCTAAGCCCTTTGGAATTTGATTTATTTTTGACTTTACCTAATATGTTGTTAAATCTGAAAGCTGGGATTGTAATTCAGTCTTACAATATATATGGACTTTATTCATTCCATTCTTGCTTTCTTCGCCGGATTTTTAAAAATTGTAATATAAATCTTTAATCTCTTCATAGTTTTTTAACTTCTAGATACTTTTTAAATGGTCTCAAACAATTTCGTTAGTTTAAATATTTTACACGTTAATCGTAAGGTGCTTATTACAGCTTATTCGACTTTTATCGATATTTTATTTGAACAGGACTTTCGATTAATACCAAATACTGTAGTTGTATATCTAGTTTTCACTTGTCATGATTTGTTCCATTTTCCAAATATAAGAACTTTTCTACAATTCACACAAATTTCTCACAGTTAACTTTCTATGAAACTTATATAAACTTATTTCATCAAATATTGAAAATAAAAAGATATTGTAACTTACGTTGTACTCTAGTATTATTAAAGCCAAATTGTTTATTATAATCACGATCCCAATATTCACTGTGCCATTTTTCCTGCTCATAAGGGGGGCCAGCATGATAAGCAGCACTACCCGTTGAGGTGGGAGAACTAGAACCCGTTGTATCATAATCTGAAGCAGAAGGTGGAGGAGGCAAATGAGGTCGACTAATACGATAAGGTATATGACCAGATGAATCAGGTATATGATCCGGCTTAAAATAAATGAAATTTTCAATAAATAATAAAAAAAAATAACTTTGAAAATAATAAAAAAAAAACTTACTACTTCTACTTGTAATTTAGAGGATCTCTCAATTTCTTTTGTACGATTTCGTATCTCCTTTAAAGGTTTCTTTTGTTTCAACTCAACCGTTTGACCAGAACGTTTTAACAATTTCGGTGAAACTGTTGTCGGTTGTGAAATATATGATTTAGAAGGTGCCACTACCAAATTAATGTCATCGGAAGATTTCAAAGCTTGATGCTCTAAAGATGATTTACTATGAGAGGCTAGAGGAGTTGGTGGCGCCGGTGGTGGCTGTTTAAGTAATTTGCTTTTAACATTACGAGCTGATGTTGTGGTTTTACTAATTGGTGTATAAACGGTGGTTAAATCTATTGTTGTTACACCAGCAGCAGCGGCACTCACTTTGCCAGTAGGCTGTGCAAGAGTCAGTAGCAAAAGAAGCTAAAAGAAGAAAAACAAAAAAAATCATAAGTGTCATTAGCGTTTATAGGCATTGTTTTATTTTTTTTTTTTTTTTTTCGTTTGAATGTAGCTAAATACAAGTGTTTAAATATGAACGAATGTTGCAATGGTTTGTAAAGTGTTAAATTTTTATTTCAATTTTTTTTTTTAACAACGGATTTTTTAACGCATTTTATGCGCAATATTTCCGCATGAGCAATGCAATCCGTTAATTTAACGTATTTTGTGTATTATTATCACGTTATAGCCATCATCATCATCATTGATAATAGTGATTCACTTTAGTTATGGTTTACATATTGTAACAACAATGGCTCATTAGTTAAATGTTTATGCATACGCAGTTATGGTGATGAAAATGCTATATCTACAATTGTAAACTTACGTATGATTTGTATTGTTTAGGTTTTTATATCTGTCAGTTAAGAATTTCATTTTCATACGCATGTTTTATTTGATGTCTTCATTATGACTGAAGAAGACGTTGCACATTGGGGCCAAACGCAAAATTTTTTGTAATAAATCTCCTAAACTGATGCTCGCATCAAATTAAAATGTATGCAAAAGTTATAGAGGAGGACCTAAGCTCTCAGAAGAATCATCTTATAGTCACCCTGTAATAACACGAGTTAAACTACAGAATGTCACAGTTGACTACCTCGGGTATGTAAAATTTAAAAAAAAATCGCAACCTAAAAATCATGTCCGATTTTAAAGATTTTTATATTTCTCTTAAGTTATTTGTTACAGTTAAAAAGATATTTACACTTAAATTTTGAATTTTTGATTTTTTTCCTGGTCTTTATTTCGTTTTTCTGGAATAAGTCCTGAGCTATATGAAGGAATTTTTTTAAATATTTCTTAATTTATAATATATTCTGAAAAATTATTATGGAAAATTTTTTTGATTATATTCAAAGTTTTTGAAATATTCAAAGTCAGCGCTTTGGAATTTGTATGAAAAATTACCATTTTTATACAAATTCCACTTCTTTCTCAAAGTTTTTTAATAAAAATTTTTTTTCGTTACATATTTCAAAAGACAAGTCTTCGTAAATGATTAATAAAAAATTTTAACTTGCTTTACGTTTGCATCCTACATTAGGCATTTGACCAAAATGGTGAAATTTAGCAAAACTTTATGTTTATGGAAAATGTCATACGAGTTTTTTTTTTTTTTAATTATTGATGCTGTTTATTAAAAAATATATATTTAGATCATTTTGGCACTAGTAGGAGTGTACAAAATTTATGAAAAAAGTCAACATTTCAAAAAACTGTTTTTAGCATTTCATTTAAAAAAGCTTTAAAAAATAATTTTTGGAAAATTTTCAAAAATCAAAAAAAAATTAATAAAATTAATCGATTATTATGAATATTATCTCGTTACATAACAGCCCGTCTACACGTAAAAGAACATGTGAGATTTTTCTGTTATAGAGTGTCAAATTCGCTCTCTGAGAGAATTATCTCACGTGTAAATTCAAATATTAGTATTATAAGAAGTATTATGAGACTGCTGTGATATGATTTTTCTACACAACTATCTTATAAAATGAACTGTCAAAAAATACACGTATACGAAAGTTTGTTTGTGTGAGTGCATGTGTATTTTGGAAATCGCTAAAAACAACAATGTTTTTTGTAAAATTGTTTCCTTGTTTTACATAAAAAAAAAAACATTTTTATAAAAATTGCGTTAAAAAAGTAAAAATTTTTTAAATACAAAGGACATGTTTACTCTGTGTCTGATTGAAAATAATGATATCTTATGGGATTTATTATAATACGTGTACCCCTTATTTAAGATTTAACATAATTTAAAGAAAATAATTACTATCTTCCGCCTGCGTTATCTCACATATTATATCAGCATTAATCTCAGTTGTAGACCTGGGGCAAACACCACGCACTAGTAAAATTATCTGTTAAGTATACATACATATTAGTGTATCCAATCGATTATACTTCATTCGGTTATCGATTAAGTGTTCGAATAATTTAAAATTGTCTATTTTCGAATAACGAATAAACCGAATAATTTGTTTCGAATAACTGATTAATCGAAATTTAGTTTTAATGTATGTTATATAACAGTAAAAATAAATAAAAGTAATTTTTAGAGAAGTACTTTTTTATTACTTTCAAAGTATCAATACGTGTATGTTTTCTTGTGCTTAAGAAATAATACAAGCACCATTGAAATACGATTAAATTATTAATAAAAAGAGATTCAAATCAATTGTTCTGCTATAAAACGTTGAGATTCGGTTTTTAATTTTGCAAATGCTTGTTACTAAAGAGAACTGATTTAAAGAAATGGAAAATAATGTTATGTATGTTTTTTATTAAAAATGTTGGTTTGTATAGAAATTAAAAATAATTCCCTTTCGCAAATAAAAAAGAATTCGTATATTCATTGCAATTTTGCATTAAGTCGTGAACATAATTTCCTTCTCACTGAATAGGTATCAAAAAAAGAAATATCCTCAACTGATAAGACTATGTTAATTTCACTGGAATTGATAGACAGCAAATTCAAGATTTTATTGACTTCGAGTGATGATTTTTTTTTTTTTTTGTTTTTGACAGAATGTTTAATCAAATGCGACATGAAGAAGTTATAATCTTATATCTTCGTAAATACTTAAGCTTATAATTATAGCAATTCTAAAAACATAATTTGAGTAAAGTAAATTAAAAGTTACATGAGTAATAAAAATCTTAAATTTCATCAAAAAAAAGTGTACGTAAAAATACTAATATTAAAAAATACATTTATGACAAAAAATTATTCTTATAAAGGAAAAGTTAAAAAGACTGATTTTAGGTCACAAAATGCATTTTTCATACAAATGGGCAGAGGAACTGATAAATAATTTAGTATATTAAATACTAAATTTAGTATTATTTATATATTTAACATGTATTACTAAAGCTATGTTCACATTTGGCAAATATTTGATCAAAATTGATCTTATAAATATTTTGTAAGAGAAAACAGTGTCAAAAAAAATTTATAAAACGTCATCTGTGATTTACGATGAGTAAAAAACATTTTCTAAATTGAAAGAAGAAATTAAGAGTTATTTTATTTATTGGTTATGTCTTTTTCGTCAAATATTTGACTAGTATGAAAATAGCTTAAGACTCGGTAAATCAAATAATTTGCAATTAATCGGATATCAATCGATCAACTTTTAACCTCTACTAATTATTTGTCGAATTAACCGATTACTATGAAAACCCGAATAATTATGTACTCTATTACATATGGAAAGCTTAATAAAATAGTGAATTTAGTGAGTTTTGCTATGAGTTGTAAGTTTTGAGGCCATTATGTTATCTTTTTAAAACGACCTATAGAGACATGTTATATAACAGTGAATTGGCATCCTCTTAATATTTCATAAGTTTATGTATATCCTTTTAATATTTCATAAATTTTTTAAAAATAGACAGAGTTTTGCTTAAAAAATATGATTTTTTAATATTATTTATTTTTTAAAAATTTATAAAAATTGGTTGTTGAAGCTATCTGAAAATTTTCTTGAAGAAAGAAGGACCAATAATTATCTTATATAATACATAAGAAATAACAGTAAAAATATTAATATGTTTTTTGTGCAATTTAAAAAAAAATCGTTTGAAAATTTTACTTTTTCATAAAATCTGCACTCATGCTTTAGTGCTAAATTTATCTAAATGTAGTTTTTAAATAAACAACGTTAATAAATTAAAAATCTTATTAATATAATTTTGTTCTAAAATTCGTCATTGCTGGATGTAGGGTGCAAATCTAAATTGATTTAAAATTTCTTTATTAAAAAAATTTTGAAAAAAAATTTCATTATTTTGCCTTCACAAATCATCATCATCGAAAACAAGAAAACTGCAAAACTTTTGTATTTAACGAAGAAAAAATTTAAAGAAACTTTATAATAGACTTTATGATTTTTTACTGCATAACACTGAAGTTGAAAAACATTATATTTAATTAAAAAAAAAAACAATAAACCTATCATTATTTCGGTAACTGTAGTATCAGTCCTCTTGCATTTAAGTTTCCAAACAAAATTTCATAATAGATGTTGGTGTTAGAAAAATTCCTTTTTAAACATTTCTTTTTATTTCTTGAATTTCATATCAAGTTAACAAATAATATTTTGAATAGATGTTTGAACTAATTTCTTTACATATGTATTAGTATAGAAATATTTAAATTGCTATTGGTCTAAATTCTTAGCAAAAACTTTTTGGTTTTCGGTAATGTCAGCTACTTATTTAAGTACTTTCTTGGTAATGAAAGGGCCTTATTTTTTGCCTACTCTATATTACATAAATAAGTACTCAATAGTATAAAACTACAGTAATGATGTTAACACATGGCTATAGCGCTGGATTAGCATTCAGAAGATTGTTAGTTCAACCCCGGTCTGGTGCTGTTAGTTTTTTTTTTAATATCTAAAAAGATATTTTTAAACTAAAATAGTTTTGAACCCTTAGAAAATGAACTGTGGGATGGTGTACTGAGTAAGACGTTAGTCTTTAGAAACGGATGGATCATTTTGTCTCATTTTGGAATATCCTTGACGGCAAACATTTTTTCATTGGTTTTTTTATTTTTATTCTTTTTTTTTTTGGTTTTTTTATATTCGTTTAACAACTATAACAAACTTTTCTTTCAGGACAATGCGAACAAAAATATATTAACAGTTTTTTTAATAAAATATAAACATTTATCTGTGAAATTTTTAGTATTAAGTGATATTAATACGAGTATCGTTTTTTTTTTTTTAACTATCAACGTTAACAATCAACGGTAGCAACAAAACGCAGCTATAGCAAACTTTATTCATTGTAAAATAAATATAATATACTTCAGTATGTAATAGTTACACTTGTAATCTTATACCAATATAAATATAAAATATATAAAAAAGTAAATTCAATTTACATTTATAAATTATAAAATATGCCTTAATTCTTTTATTTTACTTTCCTCTACTTCTTAACTTAATAGGTTTGTTTCTTAAGTCTTTTGTTTTCATATTAGCTACACTCAAGAAAACCCCTGAAAAGCTTATTAAAAACATTTTGTAATAACAGCAATGATTAATAAAAGCAAATGGAATTGTTATATTCGACTGGGCCGAATCTTTTATACCCTTCACAAAATCTATATTCCATAAATATGACTTAGGAAGATGGCTCAGACCATCTGTGTTAAAGAGCTGAATAAATAAGATGTATTCAAAATTGTAAATTCCTTTTCAGTTTTCTACCAACAATTATTTTTTGAAATGAATACCTTAGAATTAGATATTTTAAACTTGAATTATCTATTTTAAATTTTTCAGAATTTTTAACTTTGAGACTTAAAACACAATCCCAACAAACATGATATGCCATATTATTATCTACATTTAAAAACCTAAAGCACAATTACAATTAAGTGAGAATATTTGAAGAAAAAACATCTTACATACTCATATTTACTTGTCAAACTCATTTTTTCACAAAAAATAAGCCCAATTTTTATTTTTTTCTTTTAATTTGTTTAATGGCAAAATACATATTTATACTAAAATAAACACTAGTTAACAATAACATTTTAAATACATATATACAATATTTCTAAATCTAGCGCTCTAGTAGTGAATAGTATGAACAGTTAATAATCTATTTTCGATTTTTCGATCAATCATTTTAATTTCGATTTTTATAGTCGATTAATCGAACCCCATAACCGATTTTTTAATAGATTCGATTATTGTTTGTAAAATTAGTAAAAAAATGAATTAAATTTAAATTAGATTATGTTTTAAAAGATCCTTAAACGTTTAAATATGTATATATTGTATGTCGACATGTTTAACAACTAAAGCAGAGAGTAGACTCTTTGAATTTTGAGAGTTTTACGCATTGAATACAAGTGTCGTATGACTGTTCGAAGAAGATCAAAAAATAATAAAAAGAATCGATATATTTATTATAAACCTACTTCCGCAGAATATTCCAATATTTTATACCAAAAATCACGTTTTTATATGAAGAACACAAAAATCGATTTTCTAGCTAAACGAGAGCAGATAGAGCCACTCATATTTTGTACTAAAAATCAATTTTTATATGAAAAATATAAAAATCGATTTTCTAGCTAAACGAGAGCAGATAGAGTCAAAAGAACGAAGATCTGTGATCACTCATATTTTGTACCAAAAATCAATTTTTATACCAAAAACATAAAAATTGATTTTCTAGCTAAACGAGAGCAGATAAAGGCAAAAGGACGAAAATCTGTGATCACTTATATTTTTACTAAAAATCAATTTTTATATGAAAAACATAAAAATGTCTTAAATTTAGCACTATAGAATACAAATACATGTATTTTGTAAATTAATCATTTCACCAAATATTCAGTGATATAAAATATTACATCTAGAACTGACACTGGAATCGAGTCTGGAATATTTTCGGCAAGATGGGCCACTTGCTTCGGGAGATATAGACTATAGCCTTTAATTTTAATGATTATGCCGCAATTAAGACACGGAATTCGTAAGTTCTGAAGTCTTAATATCTATTCAATTGCACTCAATCACTATCTATACTTCTCAGCCTAGTCTTGGCAACAGGGTATTCGTGGGATCGAAATGGCGGATGAATGCGAAAGAAATTGTTCACCTACGGATATAACAGAAGCACAGATGGATAATCTAATATTTCTCTGGTCGAATTTGAAAATAGGTGCTTAGGAAAAGGATAATTGCAGAACTTGTTTTATGGAGGATTAGGAACATGCTTTATGTGAATGTAAGGCACCGAGGGAACGAATGTATATTTCGTTCCATTATTTATTTTTAAAAAAATTTTAAATTTTCCTTTGCAATTCTTGCAGTTTATTTCAACAAAAAAGTACCTCATTGTGTAGGGTTAAATTTTCGATTAAACGAAGCCTAAATGTCGATTTCAATATAAAGTTGGCTGGTAAGAATCGACAACAAAATAATCATTTTCTGACAAAGAGAATCGATATTCGACCATAATCGAAATCGATTTACCAGTCAGGACGCTCTAGTATTTTTAATATAATTATAATTTGGAATAATATGTTATATTTACAGTCTTAATTGCAGTAAAAATTTTCCACAAAAAATATGCCCACAATTTAGAACACTTCCACTAGGATATCTATACTCATAGAAATTTTGCTGAAAAACAATTATATGTACTCTTAAAATATTTGAACATTATGAAAATCAATTTACAACACTATATGTTGAATATATTTAAAATTCAACAATGTTGAAAAATTATTATTATTATTTTTTTACACAAATTAAAACTATTTTTTGAATTCAGAATTTCAAAATGTGAATTCAAAGCTAGAAGTTTTAAAATGTTCGTATGAGTTCGAATCCTTGCGAATAGAAATGTAAGTGTTATTTAATAAATTTGAAAGGAATATTTTTAATTAATTAAGCAATTAAAAATATAGTTCACATTTCCTTAATTTGATATTTAAAAATTTTAACTTTAATTTGAAGATAAATTACAAAACAGTTTTTCGGAAGTTTTCCAGTCACAAACTCAAGCGGTATACCACAACGATGCGTTAATATTTACTATCTTTATTGCTTATATAAAAGACTTAAAATGCAACTCAAATCTAAATAATGCATCAAACCATGCCTAGAAATTCTTGTCAAATTATTTTTATTATCTTTTTTTAATAATAAAAATTTGTATATTTATTGGTTTTTGTAGAAAAAATAAAAATTTATAAGGAATTCCGGGGATATAAACTCAGATTTAATGATTTGTATTCCAGAACACTTTCCCTAGACTATTCAATCTTACAACTTTTCAATAGAAATACATTTATATATTATTGTATGTGAAATAGAAAATAATATTAAATTTGGAAAAAGAAAATTGGAAGAATTTTTGAGGTTGTTCTAGAAAATCGTTTATAACACAGATATTCCTAAATGGTTTTCCTTGAATTTCACTACCAAAATTTTTGAGACTATATGTCATATACGTGTTGAAAAAGAAATGTATATATTTGGTTATGACCTTCAAAAATCCATTTCAACATACAGATGGACTAACATCCACATAGACAGATATACATATATTCTCAAAAATTATTTTTAGTCATAACAATCACGAATATTTTTAAATTTCAGGCCCTGGATATATATTTAAACACTTTCGTATAAAATGACAAACTTATATGTACCCCTCATTTTATGTGAAGGTTATAAAAAAGAAATAAAACAATTTAATTAACAGTAAAATTATTACGCATAACTATTTCATTCATTATAAGGAAAAATTTAAATTAAATAAGAATTAAAAAAATAGAAGATATTCTCAATCAACATTAGTTATAAGAAAGAAAATCAATTTATTTTAGCATTTCTGTAATAACTGACTAATAGATTGCTGTTTGCCACAAAAGCAAATCGAAAAATATACAAAAGAAGTGGTCAGGTTAGGGCACATGAACCGTAACCATTATTAGCCAATCTTAAATGATTCTATAGTTTTTTTTTTCTACATCTGCTATACTTCTTCCTTTTGCTCTTCATCTGGTATTTTAATATTTTTCTTTTCAATATAACGGAAGTTAATATTGCGTATGATGAGATGATGGTACGAATAAAAAACGGCAACAGGAAAAAATATGTTTACTGCTCTTGACTACTGGTCTTAAAGTTGCTTTAATGAGAATGATAAATGATGATAATGATTGTTATAATAATTTTGACTGAATCATTTTTATGTAAATGTTCTTATTGATTCACCTGTAAGCTACTTTTAAATATATTAATTGCATTTTTCTAATTATTATTTTTGTTTTTGTAATATACTTCTTATGATTTGTATTGCAATTCTTATTTCGATTTTTTTTTTTTTTTTGTTTAGAGTGGCTAAAATGAATTCTGTTAGAAGAGTATTTGTTTTTTTTTTTTTTCTTTTTATTCAAAGCCTGCTCTTTATTGTTTTTATTTTGATCTGCTATTGAGTTTTTAAAAAGGGGGAAAACATACAAAAATTGTACGCATTCACCGGAAAACTTAAAATTTTTTCTTGCTGCTATTTAAGTCTGAATGAAAATGATGATGCTTGAAAATTTTTTCAAACATTTTACGATCAATTTATATTATGGCTGTAAATATTTGGCATAAGTATTTCAACTCATACTGATTCAGAAAAAAATATAAATTTCGCAAGCTTATAGTTTGTGGTTTACGAAACCATTATATTTTTTTATGTTAAAAACTGAATTTATATGATTATAATATTTTCTATTACAAAATCTTGATGTTTGTTTATAAGCCGTATGGGAATTTAATGAGAAATAAATAAAAAAATCTTCATTGAATTACAATTCAAAAATATTTAATGGTTGAAATCTCTTTCCCAAAAAATTCTTACCTGTGTTATTAACAGCAACATATTTAAACAGTTATTTAACGTTCTGTCTTTAATAAATCCGTTTTGCAGGCAACCACAAAATTTGTAAAATATTTTCATTAACATTGTGTACTTGAATTTGCAAAGGTAAATAAGTATAAACTAAAATGAAAAAAGAAAACAAAAATATTTATAATTCATCATTAATTAATTTAAAATTCAACAGAAAACCTAAATTAAGGATATATATAATTAACACACATATTTTAAAGGTTAATAACAACAATTAGTTAACGGTTAAATTATAAATAAATAGAAATCTAAAAAAAATAAATTTAAAATTTAATTTTAAAACTAAACTTTACAAAAGTAGACATGCTTTAAAATGTCTTAATAAACGTTTATAATTATTAATATTTTTTTTATAAATTGTGATTTCAAACACCTACACAAGGCTTAGACATACTTATACTTTAATAAAGGTTTATTTATATGTTGTAGTATTAAAATATGAGTTCACTACCATGACAAATAAACCGTTAAATACAACTGTTTATGAGTGTAGTGGTGTAGACATGTAGAGGTATACACTAATAGTTTGTTTTAATATTAGGGTGGTTTAAAAATAAGCTATAATATTTATACTTTGTTATAATACTTTATATAATAGCAGATTTGCGGAACTTCTACAGAGGCTAGATATAAACTTGGTAGCTTTTTTATTCGGAAAAACCAAAATGTAATGCCAAAAGTGGAAAAACCCCGTAAAAATAATGTATGACTCCTAACTCCCATGGGAGAATATATAATATTTGTGTCTTCAGAAAATGAATAACAAACATATCAATCGCACCTTTTAATGATACCAATTTCATGTCTCCAGAATTATATTTAAATAAAAAAGATCCCAGAAGTGGGATGTCGTAACACCTCGTAAACCTTTATGAGTTCATCAATAAATAATACAGGTTACCAAAAAACTACCCAAGTATATATATATATATATATATATATATATATATATATATATATATATATATAATTTAGGAACAGATTTCATAAAATTTGATACTATTTTTTGACAAAAAAAATTTTTAAATATTTTAGTTAAAAGTACCAAAAAGTAAAATAAATAATAAGATTTTCAAAAAGTACCAAAGGCATGTTTGATATATTTCTGATAAAGAAAATTTATTTTTATGCCTTTGGTTTAGAATATTTGTAGGATACCAATAAAGTACCCAATGTTTTTGAAGGTTCAAGAACTACGAAATTATTTATTTTTTTATTTTTAGTAGAGAAGAATGTGAATAATAGAGTTTTTCGATTCCCACCCACATAGAACCATATATCTTTAATTTCATGTTTCTAGGGCAGTTGTTACCAGAAATTCAAAGAGTAATATTAGAATGACGAAAAAGTACTACAAAATCCCATTTAAATATTCTCATTTACTTAGGACCATTCATTTTTAAAGTACCATCAGAAGAACGAAAAAGTGCCACAAAGTCCCCCTTGTGAGTTCTTACCCACATAGGGCAATGTATATTTAATTTCATGCTTCTTCATTCAACATTTATAGAAAAAAAAGTACCATTAAAAGCATGAAAAAATACCACTAGGTCCCCTCTTATGGATTCTCATTCACTTAGGACTATATATCGTTAATTTCGTGACTTAAGCATTAATATTACAGACAATTCAAAAAGTACCATTAGAAGAACAAAACAATATGACAAAGTCCCGCCTCTTAAATTCTTACCTACATAGGACCATGTATCTTTAATTTCATACTTCTAAATTAATTATTAAAAAAATCAAAAGTACTATTATAAGAACGATAAAGTACCACGAAGTTCCCAATTGTGGATTCACCCTCACTTAAGATCATGTATCTTGAATTTCATGTCTCTAACATCAGCAAAAAAATTCTTCAATAAATGTAAAATAAAGATAAATGAAGACAAATCACACTCCATTATTTTGCCTTTCAACAAATCGCCCAAAAGAATTCCATCTCGTCTTTTTTCTATTCAGGGTAAAATAATTCCGTTTACAAATTCTATAAGCTACCTCGCTCGGCGTAACTCTTGATCGTAAACTTTTATTCAAGGAACATATAAACATTGTATGTTCCAAAGCTGTGAATTGTGGTAAAGCTTTATTACCCTGCTAAATAGAAAAAGTAAACTGAACACAAAAAATAAGCTCCTCTTATGTAAAATATGCATTAGCCCGATTTTAACAATATGGATGAATTGTTCAAAAGTTCATAGAAAAAAATGCAAATTATTAAGAATAAGAATTTAAAAATAATATACAACCTTCATAGAAGATTTTCCACCAAGCAGTTACACACTATGTCAGGACAAAAAATAAAATATAAATTATTATTAGAAATTTGATTCGGACTTTTAGCAAAAAATACAGAAATTCAAATTAAGTCCACTTAAGCAGATTGACTGACAATGGCTAACTAATATATTTAAGTACAGATTGTGTTAGTAACTGTCATGGGTCGAATACTCAATAAATTATATTTTGTGTTATAGAGTATAGCTATTTTCCTATCTTTTTCCTATAATATTTTACCATATTTTTATTTTAGCAGTACGCTTTTAAAATTTGTTAATTTTGTTTTAATATCATTAGATAAAAAACTCAAAATATGTAAACAATTGTAGAATAATTTTTCAAATCATTTTTTGTTAATAATAAAAAAACATAAATAAAAAAAATCCCAAAAGTACGATCAGAGAAACAAAAAGGTACCACAAAGAATCTCCTTTTAAATTCATACCCACATAGGACCATTAAAGACATGTTTATAGATTCAATATTACAGAAAATTCAAGAAGTAATATTAGAAAAACGAAAAAGTACCACAGTCCCCTCTTCTCATTCACTTAGGACCATGTATCTTCAAAAGTACCACAAAGTCCTCCTCTTGAATTCTTACCCATATAGGACTATGTATCTTTAATTTCATGATTCTTTTATTGGTACTTTTTTCTCCCATGGGTAATAAAAATTTTATTTCAATGAATTTTTAAATTGCAGTGGAATCCCATGTTAAAATACGCATAGGTATATGTCAATAAATAGAACAAAATGTTTTATGAAGAAAGTAACAAAAATAGGTACAATTTATACCAATTAAACGTTCGAATTTCTGAAAAGTACCAAACTTGTAGTTGTCAAAACAGTTCAAAACAGTTTTTATCCGTTTTCTCTAAAAAAAAACCCGATCTTCAAAGAAAGTACCAGACACCTATCAGCTTATTTTTCAAACGAATAACGATACGTATTAAATTTTTTGTATCTATATTAGTTTAGGAGATATAAGGTTACCAATTTTACCTGTTTTTACCCTTTTTTACCCGTTAAACATTCGAATTTCCAAATTGATGGGAGATTTTTTAGCTATAGGCATTTGGGCCTGTAATGATTCAGTAATGATCCTATCTGTGACATTTATTTGATGTAAATTTTTAAGTACTCTCATATGAATCTTAGATTTTATGATATGCCTTTGGAAGAAATATTTTTTTTATGCCATTTTATTAAATTATTAACACCTTAATGTTCATTTGTTTCGTGCCTAGAGTTACATATGTATTTAAAGACTTAATTACACACATGTTTTACCCACTATTTTATACATTTATAGTCATTAAGTCCTCATGTGAAAATATGATATATAAAATAAAAAAAGCAAAACAAAACTAAACAACAAAAGCCAAGGTCATAAAACTTGAACAATTTGTTTATAAAGTTAAAGAACTTTAACCGAATTTAAGTTTTTCTTTTTTTTTCTTCAATTTTTTTCACAAAAGTGTTAGAGAGTAAGTAAATATTTAAACCAATATTTTCAGTGAATAATTTGGCTAATTTGACTTATTCAGAGCATTAGGTATTTCTAGTACGATTACAGCAAATTACAACAAATTAAATGCAAAAAAAAATTAATTAAATTGCGAAAAATTTAATTAATTAAGTTTCCACCTTTACCAAAAAATACTATTACACTTATTTGTATAAAGGGTGCTTTTTGCCATATTTGAAACGCTATAAAATGTCTAGTTTTTGCGCTATGGAAAAACTAATATCACGCTATTAAAAGTGATTATCTGCACTTTTGACCCTAATAAGATTTAATGTTGAATCGCATAATTTTCGATTTTGTCTCTTAACCTCACTTTTTAATTTGTCTGTGTCTCTGTGTGCTAGACAGAGATTTTCAGTTAAAACCAAAATGTTTGTACAATATTTTTAAGTATCGGAGATCTACTAAACCTAATTGAAATTTGGGATCATATAACTAATTTACTACAATGGCTGATCGCTATACATAGTCAAATAAATTAAGTAATTGACAATTTTTATCATCGCAACAAAAACTTTTTGTTTCTCGGTAATGGCAATTAATTATTATTAAAACAGTTTCTTGGTAATGAGACATCATTATTATTTGCCTACTCTTTATTACATAAATAAGTACTCTTTCAATCACGTGGATCAGTTGGCTAGAGCGGTGGATTAATAACCAGAAGGTTGTTGGAAGTTTTTTTTTAACAAAATATCTAAAAAGATATTTTACACTACAAAAAAAGTTTTTGAACTTTGTGCCCAAGTTCAAATCTCACTGACGGCAATTTTTTATTTTTTATTTTTTTATTTTCGTTCAGGTACGTACATATTTTTGAGTACCCCTAAAATCTAAAAATAACTACATGAATTTGTGTACAACTCGAACAAAAATAACTAGTTATTCAGACAAAAAATAAGTAATTTATTTTTGGTTCTAATTATACCTCCTAGCTTACCAGGAAAGCAAAGTTTTTGCTGGGATGGTACAATTTTTAGTTAATTCTTACTATAATAATTGATACAAATTGAGTGTGATATCTCAGCAAAGGACCAACCGAAACAATATTAGATATTTAGGTAATATAAAAAATTATACCTAAATATATTTTGAGACGAGGGTTTCTCTAAAAAAACAAAAAAACTTGGGCTATCATGCTCAGTATAATTTCTGTGCACCAGTTTTTGCAATACTTTCAATTATATATATATATATATATATATGTATTATATTGGTTTCGTGAAATTCTACATAAATTCTTTAAACTTGTATAATCAATTAGTCAAATATTCAATTCGTTTTTTCTCCCAAATGTAAACTTAAGAATTATAATTGGCTACATTGTAAATTATACCATAACTTTTACCTAAAATGTCTTAAAATTTTTTTCTGCTTTCTTCCTACTTTTTTTAATAACTTAGTAAATACAACTGCGACCAGCACAACATATTAGGCTGTGGAAAAATTATTAAAATATATTTATTAGTTTCTGAGTTATTAAATTTTAGAAATGACAAAAAGCACTTCGGACCACCCTTTATAAAAGGTTAATGATAATGCCAGACTACACTCTTCAAACGAGACAAGACATTGGAAAAAAGAAATGTTCTGAAATATGTATATTTAGAAATTAATTTAAAGTGATTTCTTTATATATTCTATAATAACTGACAATACAAAAAATAAATCGTTTCATTAATATAGTCTGAAAAGGAGCAGATAGTTTTTTGGCGCTTTTTCAAGATTCGAAAACAAAATTTTTATACTTCGCTTATACCTTTAACTTAAAAATTAAATTTAAATCAAATGTTTCTGTTATAAAAATATGCGTTTAACATTTTTTCGTACTTTTCGGAAATGTAAACATTTAAAAGTTTTCAACATTTTAGTAACACAAACAAGATGAGAAAAATTCGGTTAAACATACCTGTATTGTATTATTAAATATTATAACTCTTAAGCAAATGAGAATATTTTTATTCCCGAGCAAAATGATCAATTTTAATGTAAGTGTTAAATCGTTAAAATATTATTTTTCAGGGCCAAAAATAATATTTAATTTTACATTGATAAGCAAAAAGAAATATTAATAAAACAAATATCGAAGAACTTAATCAAATATATTATTTTGGTCGTTGAGAGCTCTACTTCTATTAAATGCAATACTTCCCAGTACTACTAAAGTAGTAATTTATGACTTGTCAGGGTCACTTCTGACATTGTTCCTTATTCCCATATAAAAATCATCATGACAACTTATGACATTTTCATATATTTTGCAAAAATTCTTTAAGACAATTTCAGCGAAAAAATTTAGTTGTGGTGACCATAATCTAAGAACAACATATTATGATTAAAACATATGATCACAGAAAAAATGTAAATGATTATAAGTAATAATTATTATGATTCCATTTTGTCAGATTGTTATGTTATTTATGGTTTGTTTTTTCATGTTTCATGTTATATTGTTTGAATTACACCGAGTATAACCAAACATTGTCTATTTATATTTATTCATATATAAACTAAATGAGAATTACAATGAACAAACAAATATTAAAAACAAAATATATTTAAAAACAAACAATTATTGAGTGTTATGTTTATTTTATTTGAAACATTTTATTGTCATGGGAATAATAATATTAATATGGTTTAAAAACAAAATATGGTTTACGAACAAGGAAAAGACTGCAAATATTTAATGTTTTTAGAAGTAATGATATATTTCATGTTAATAAAATTTTGTTTCTAGAATAACTATTTAAAAACATATAATTTTTGCAGTCAACCATATCAAAATTTTTGTTGAGTGTAAACATTAAATGACAAAATTTAAACAAAAACATTATATATATGGAAAATTAGCTAGCTAGCCGAGGGAAATCGTTGAATCGACTCTGAAAGTGATTCTGAGTAGAACAGTATACTTTAAGGTCGCGATCTGAAGATTTTTTTATGTGTGTCACAAACGTCAGTACAAACGCATAATACCCCAACTACCTATGGTAGCGTAAGGTATAAAAACAACTAATAAGTATTAATTTATCTACAAAAAAAGTTATAATTGCTACGGTCCCTGGTATTTTTTTTTTTTTTCTGAAATGTATTGATCGTTCCTAATTAGGGGGGCCAAAGTGATGTGATTAGTCATGAAAGTAGACTATACATATTTAACTTATTTACATTCCAATTATATAATGCTGGGTAAAAAATTGGCATAGAGGTCATAAAATATTCATTCTGCATTACTTAAAGCATATATACGTTGAGGAATTGAAATAAAAATGTCGGTATGTTGAAAAGATCCACGATAATTTCGGCATACTGTGTTTTACAAAATCTCTAGATCTTTATAAATCAATTTAATTAAAAATATAAGCAAATATTTGTTATACTTCTCACAGCACTCAGATGAAAACAAAACGTTGAATTATGAAAGCAATTTTAATTTAAATTAAAGCAAGGTCTGAACTATAGGAAAAAATACTTTGTTGCATTTTGAGAATAAGACATTTAATTTTAATTTGGTCTATATAGAAATGGAATTGGAGTAAAAGCATGACTTCTGACAACTTAAGTAAATTGTCAACAATTAAGGCCCGGTTTTATACTGTTTCTTCGGTGTATAGCTACAAAGCTAACCGAGAAACTTTTAAGTAAAAAATGTAAGATTTCGTTTTACAGTTTAAAACTTAAGTTTTAAACAAAAAGTTTTAAACTTCTATGTATTTACAGTAGGGTGGTCCGAATTCCATAAAAACAAAAACATTAAATTTAAAATATTAATTATATTTTATTTATTCCAAAATATTTTCTCCTAATTATATTAATTTTGTATTAAATATCGTTTTATTTAGATTACTATTATCTTATGCTAATTCGAAAAAAACTTCGAGATGAAAAAAATATTTTTATTTTTATTTATTTTTTCTTTTTCATTTTTTAATGCATTAAAAATTCTCTCGAAAACTGAAATTTACGAAATATTAATTTCTGGAGATCTAGGTCGAAAAAAATGTACACCAATTTTTTTAGCAAAATGTGCTACAACCGTGGTAAAGAATCAAAAACCAATTTTTACAGATACTTTCTGCTGGAACATATTTCATTGCAAAAATTACTACTTTAAAAACGTAGTGGAAAAAAATTAAATATTTGAGCCAAATTTCGTTCTTCAACCCTATTCTGCTTTCAGCAGACAGGTGGACAGAAGTACGGATATATCTATATCGAATATTACGAGGAACTAGTACATCCTTAAATTGTTATATAGTTTATGGAGTCTTAGATGAATATTTCATTATGTTACACACGGAATGACAAACACAATATACCCCCCAACATTTCTTGATGATGAATGTAAAAATTCCATATTATTTCATCAGTTCTTTTGTTTAGTCTTTGAAAGTAACAATTGTTACTAGATTTTTGATCAATTTGCAGAAAAACTTAAATTTAAAAAAAATATATTATTAATTCCCAAGAAAAAGAATAAAGCAAACACTTTATTCAAAGTACTAAATTGTTTATTAATCAATGAACAGTTTCAAGGATTTATTCTTTTTTTTTTTATATGACATTTACACCAAACACAAACTAATAGTTTTTGACTTCATTCGGTTTTTGATTGAAAAACTGCATAAATTTGTTTAATTTTCATTTAGTTTTTAATTTCTTAGTTTATGCATAGTTCTTATTTGCAAACAAAACTGTAAAATGTTACCATTTTATTTTTTTTTTTTTTTTTTTTTATTATAATTCACTAACTTACGAAAACAGTTCCTGAATAACGACACTATATACAAACCAGGTTTAAAATATTGCTACTTTTCTAACATATTTAATGTTTTCAACTATCAAACAGTCGTGCTAATATACATAAATCATAAATACAGTGCAAGCTCGGTATTCGCGACTACTCATTATCGCGACGGCTTAATTTTTAAAATTGCAGGTTTTATAATCGCGACAGTTTACGAAAAACTGGTTCTATTTTTTAATTTATATATTATATAGACATAGATTATAGACATTGTAACCGTCTGTAACCAAAAAAGGGAAATCCCCGTCTTTTGGTATATTAACCTTTTTGGATAATTTTAATCTTCAATTTTGTCATTTGTTATGTAAATACATTTCTTAATATGGGAAAAATCCAACATATTTTAATGCCAACGATTTATCAAAAATTGGAGATTTTAAAAGAATTTAAAAGTAAAGATGGTTTATTAGTGGTTTGTAAAACATGTAAACATGGGTTCACTCTTCACCAAATTTATAATGCCGACGAATCCGGTTTATATTATAGGATGCTTTCAAATCAAACCTTGTCACATGTAATGAGAAAACGGTTCTCGGAAGAGAAATATGTAAAGAGCGAATAACTTGTTTGCCCTGTTCAAATACGATTGGCGCAGACAAAGTGAAAATGTTGATTATTATCGAAAAATCCACGCGCCTTTAAATGCTTTTTCAATAATCCTGTAATATACAACTCCAGTAATTAAAAAAACAATTTGCCAAAAAAGAAACTCTCCAATTAAATTACATAAAATTTTTCAATAAAATTTTGAGTTCTGTTATCGCGAAAATTTTGTTTTAATTAGTCACGAAAATCGAGCATGCACTGTATTAAAAAGAAGTATATATATATATAGTAAAAATATTGTGAAATAGGAAAACTGAAGGAATGTATTAAAGAAAAATTTATTGAGAAAAGAAAAATTATATTGAAAAATTTGTGCTGGAAATCAAAGTGCTACCATATAATTTTTATTTTGCAATCTGCGTACATAAACTCTGAATTAAGTATTTATAAAAAACTTTATTTGCAAATAAGAACAACGTATAGAATAAATCTAACTTCACACTACTATAATGCTTGACTATTTTTGCAAATATTTGCTTTGCGTAATGTGAACACGAAATATTTTTACGATTCAAACAAGATAACAGCTGATTTTGAAGAAAAAAAACTATTTGCCCCTAACTAAAAATGCTGCTAGTGTGAACACAATTTGTAAAATATTTGATACTATTTTGAGCGAATTTTTATTTGATCATACAAAATAAAAGTAAGTTCAAAGAGCGACAAACAACAACTGATGCGGTGGATGCTTTAAGTTTTTATGTACATAAACTTTATATTGACAAAAAAGAAGTGATCAATTTATATCGTATCTATTAGAACATTGTTATTTAAATAAAACTTTCAATATATTTTTAATTATTTAGCTATAAATATATATATATATACTTTTTGATGTTAAGTAAAACTTTATTCTAAAATTATATTTTTATAAAAATTTTCTCGCTTTTATCATCTTTGTTTATAAAAATAAAAATAAAACAATAAAAACATTTTAAGATACATTTGTTTTTAAACGTAATATTTTTTTAGTTAAATTTAAGAAACATAAAAGGTCTAAAACAAAAATTAGCTCAACTGTTGACAAAATAACAAAAAATGTGTGTTGCCATATGGTAACAAATTCGCGAAAAGGTTAATCAATTGATAATAGTTCATAGTTCCTTTATTATCTAAATATTTTGTTTTGTAAATATTCATATTTAAAATAAATAGCTTTTTAGCTTTACATTAAAACATTACCTTGACATATTCCGAAATTCTCTCAGAAAATTGTTCTAAATTGATTAAAACAAAATAAAAAATAAGATTTTTTTATAAATTAATTTAACAAATGATGTCAAATAAATTTATTGTAGTTGTGCGTTTAATCGTATAATTTTGAGTAAATAATTTGCCTATAATCTGAACAGGATTAAAATATGTTTCCCATTCTTGTATTTTACGGTATTTGATAGATGTTTCATCAAACAAAAAACTTCAAATAAATGAGCGTAATATAAACAAAAAATCAACTCTGTTGCCACGGCGGAATTTTTTTTCTATCCAAAATATTGAAAAAAATAACCAAATTAGGAAAAAAAAAATAATAAAGTTTAAAAAATTCAAAGTTATTATATAATAATGAATATAATCTTTATATATGTAGGTTTTAAAATATTTCATATATTTTACATACTTTTTAATACATAAACCTGATTTCAAATTGAATGTTATATAAATTTAAAAGTCTTCTCAACAAGAAGAGGAGTTTGTATTTTAGATTTCAGAATGAATTGATATTAACATTTGATATCAAAAAAATAAAATACGATTTATTTAATACATTTTGTAAAGTAAAGTACTATTGGAATTCAAACTTAAAATTTAAACCTGTTTTAAAAACATATTTGACATCAAACTTTTAACTTGGTATTTTCTTATTACATAAAAATTATAGTGGGTCATTCTCTAGTTGTAATGTTTCAAGGAGGTATTTAAGATGTTTCTTGTGAGAACAACTGATTTATAAGAATATTTAACAAAATTAAGTTAATATTAAAAATACAATTATTCACAAGTCCTTATGTTCAATTTAGAATTTCAATACAACTGGGTCGAACAGTTATTTTTTATAGGGATTTAGCCAATCTTGTTTGGTAATATGAATTCCATTTTTATAATTATAAGCATTAAAATCAAAAGTTTTAAAGTTAAAGTCATTTGATTGGGAGGTTTGGTGAACAGATTTAACATAAATCGTTTATGAACCAATGCACTCTATTAAATTTAAAAAGTTAATTTAAAAAATTGTGTACAAAATTATGATTCAATAGAAAATATGTCGGGACCGACAGAACACTTTTATTGTAGTTATTTGTAAAATAATGTGGTCCCCGTTTTAAATTTTCATTTCTAATTATATTGTTTTGCAGAGTTTTAATAACTAAACAAGATACATTTTTTATTCAATAAGACACTATAATGGAGAACTCCCCAAACGACTCAGAATCTCCTTAACTGCTTGAAATTGGTTCATTATTTAACATAGTCGCCAAATAAATGTTCTCTTGGGGTAATATTTTGAAGATCATATATATAAAAAAAAATATATATATATAAATAAAATATGGCACGGAGTTTCAAAAGGATCACTTTAAGATTAACTGTAGCTTGAATATAGGGACTTCTCCCAAAAATTAGTTGAAAGTACTTAAGTCCCACATAAATGTTATTATGTTATTGTAATAAAATTTGGCTCAAATATGATTATAATGCCCTCTCTCAAGTATCACTTTATGGCACATACACAATAGTGTAGGAGAGTTTTGACCAAATATAAGTTTCTTTTTTAATAGTATTTTATTTTCTAATTACAAGTATTTGACTTATTTATTACGTTAGAACTTCCTCCCAAAAATATTCTAATCCATTTCATCTTTTGCTTTAATATTAGAAATCAAATTTCCATTGATTTAAATTTTTGTCTTCATTGTCAGTTAAAATTGGAATGAGAAGTCACAGATCGTTTACTTTTTGAATGGCACACTTTTGAATTTTTATCACATTCTCTTTTTATTGGTTAATATTGTTGACAGGATTAACAGAGTAAATAGAATTTTTAAAACGAATAAAAATAAAATTTTAATTTAACAAAAAAATAACCAAATGGAAAAAAGTCATCATCTTTATATTAGGAGATAAAATATCCAAATTTGGTTAAAAATAACCAAAACGGCAACACAGACTCAGTATTTAGATTACGAGAAAACATGATGAAATATTTCGCGTCAAATATTTGCGCAGTCTGAACTTAGCTTATATGCCGTTTACACCAAACAAAAACTAGTAGTTTTTGACATCTTTCATTTTTTGATAAAAAAAAAAAACTACATAAAATACTTTAGTTTTTCCGCACAAATCAAAAATCATTTTGATCATGTTTTTTAAGAACCGAAATAAATATTTATGATACAACCTGATTTCAGAATGATATGATGAAAAAAAAGTATATTGTCAAATTTCTTTAATTATTTTATTTGTTTTATCAGATTTCAACATAAATTATTTTTAAAGTATAGTTAAAAACATTTTTAACGACAAAAAGAAGTTAAATTTTATTTAATTCCAAGATACATATGTAACAATGTGGTTTTGTAAATTTAGTTTTTCAAAAACCAACTAGTTTTTGTTTTGTTATAAACGGCATATTAGATATTTCTCCGGAACAGTGGGATAGAAAATATATTAAATTTAAATAAATTTAATTAAATTTGATACAAAAAAATGTTTCTTTTTATACATAGTTTTTAAAAACTATTCTTCTACCAAAGATTTTTCCATTCAGTTCTAAAAACCCCAACAATTTCAATACGTCAAATGCGTTAGTTATCATTTTGTTTAAATATATATCTTACATAATTGCTGCAGACAAAAATAATTATAACAATAATTGAGCCAAAAAAAAAAAAAAAACAACGGCTTTAAATAACCAACAACAGCAAAAATCTGCACAAAACCTCTATAAAGATTTAAACAAACGGTAACGAAGCACTGAAGCATTTTATTTAACTGCAAAGTCTACAATTTACAGAAAAATATTTTAAAAAATATGGAATTCAACCTTAAAAGCAACAAGATGAGTGAGCACCACCTTAAAATGTTAAATTTTAAGATTTAAATATTTTTTTAAAAATTTTTTATAATTTTCTAAATTCAAAATTAAGTTAAAAAACTTTAGCGTGTTTGTAAATCAAAATTAAATAAAAACCTAAACAAATCTCTCTCAATTTTTTTTTTTTTACATTTCATTAACATTTGACCTTGGCTTTCAAGCATTAATGATTTATTTAAATTTTATTTTAAACAAATTTTCTATTTCACTTATACACTAACTCACTCACTAAGTCAGTCAGTCAGTTAGTCACTCATATACAAATATATGAATTCATTGTAATGTATTGTATGTATTTTTTGCCTACGCATTAAACATTATATGATTTTGTATTTTATGTTTTTACAAATTTCCGTTTCCGTTTTTTTTTTTTTTGCCACAAAACATTGGCCTGCCTGCCACCCCAGTAGTGGGCATTAAAAACTGTACACGTTATTTCATTTATGTCCATGGCTTTATGTACATTCATATATATAAATGTATGGTTTCTTTACCCAATCCACCTCTCCTGATACACTAATAATATGTAAGTCTTCTTAATGGTCATGTTAAGTAAAGACTTTTGTTATTCTTGTTGCCGCTGCTTTTATATATTAAATAAGCATATGTATGCATTATAAATATTTATGTATTTTTATCTTAATCTCTTAACTGTTGTACAGTTTTTGTTTTGATTGCCACTTATGTGTCATAAATGTAACGTATGATTTCTCGAACAATGCTTTTATTTATAGTTTTTGTGAATAGTAGTTTTGTTGTTATTTTTTTATGTTTTTTAATCGTGATATTAAATCTTTCAAGTTTTTCACTTGTCTATTTTCAGTGTCATCACTTGTTGCTATTGCTGCTACTGATTGTGGCGTGGTCATATTGTAGGTTACAGGTGCGTATTGACAACAATATTCAAGGTATTTATTATGTGATGTTTACCCCCCCCCCTTTCATTTATTTCTACCACATTTACTATGTTGTGTAAAATATTATTGATTATTTTCGAATATGAAAAAAATTCAATTTGCCTTCAATTGTTATTGCTTAATAAACTCGGCTAAGTACTAGGGCATACAATCCGTATTATATAGAATACAATACTATGAATACTTTGTATTATCACAGGTTTATATAGTACATTCACATTTTACTACGTTTTACTATACGTTTCACTTCAAATAGTTTTTAATATATTAAATATTTTACATCATGTTGTGCAAAGGAAATTGATACTCACAAGTATGCAAAATATGTTTAACTATTTTCGCCAAGGAACTTATATGAGATTTAAATTATTAAAATTATTAAATTTTCTATTTTGTCTAATTCTATATTACTCACAGAAAAAAAAATAAAAATGGACTTCAATTAAGAAATTCCTAACATTAATTAAATGTTTGTTTAATTTTGCTCCAATTAGCAAAATGATACTATTAATAAACAACATAATTGCTTTTCATTAAAGCTTCAATTATTTTTTTCTTTTAATTGAACCATTTTTTTATCAAAATTATTTATTGCTTTATTATAAATATTAAAATAAAAACTGTCTTACAATTACAATGTATGTAAAGCGAAATATGTGAAAATCTATATAATGTAATGTATTATATTTTAAGTATTTAACATGTGTAATGTACGTGGTATAATGGATATATGTTGTTTATATGCGGAAGTATGTTCTAAATATATTTACTTCATACTTATACTTGATTTCCGGGTAAACCTATAATAATTGGTCATCATCTCGGCGGTACGCTCCAAAAAGGGATTATAGTTATCATTTAGGTAAACTTTACAACCTTGGAGATGACATATCAATTAAAACATTAATTAGCATATGACAGTGTGTCTGAAAAATGATAAAAGTAATCAATAAGAATTTACTTTTATATATAAATCTCCATCTTAGTACAATAACACCGTAATGATTAAAATCTTGTAAATACCTAATAATTCCTAATTCATATCATCCTTAAGTCAATACACGGCACTAGTTTTTCTTTAGATAGCTCACAAAAAGATCAAGCTGTATGAAATCGACAATTTTTTACAAAATTATATTTATTTTGTTTCAAAATATTTTCCCTTTTTTTATTTTTTAAAAAGCTGTCGACTTTTAGAAGGTTTATTTTACTAATAAATAATTTTTATTAACTTTGAATTTAAAATGAATTAACAAATTAATTAATTTTATACAATATTTTTTTCTGTGCTTTCCTTGAATTAATTCTTGTTTTCGAGATAAATCGTAATATAGACAATTGAAGCATAAACGCGTATAAGGGCGTGTAAACCATAAAGAAAATTTTACAAGAGACGATAGAAACTTCGGAACTTAATTGTTTTCTTACATTATTTTAATGTTTTCTAAGATTTAATAATCATCTACCTGTGTGCAAAGTATCGCCCAAAACTTTGGATTAGAACAAGCAAAATTTTGCCGCTAAAATTAGCTTAAAATGAAATAAGGGCTTATATCCATATATTTTTGTAGAACACTAAAAGTAATTTTTATAAATGTTTATAAATGCTTTATATTAATCATCTTCCTGAAATCACTTTAAAGTACAATATGATTGCTAGCTTAAAAATAATATTTGATGTCAATAAGTTATATATGGGCAGAAAACCTTGTGAAAAATATTATCACAGTCGGTCCATAACTGATCATAGTTCTCGTATAAAACCTACTTCGGGAATCAGGTGCATAATAAATGTAATTTAAATGGTAATAACACAAAATTATTACATATACAAATAATTACACCATCAAGTCTTATAATAACCGGTCGACAATTGACCATAAGTCCCATGAAAGACCCCTCCACAAATACTAAAAACGCATGGTGTAGGGTATCAAAAGATAGGATCTGATCGATAACATGTTTTTTACTTGTTTTTTTCGCATAAATTTGCTGAAATTATTAACAAAATCACATCAAAAGATGATCTTATATTATTTAAATTATGGATATATGCTCTTTTACTTGTTCTTACTTTGATGCATTAAAACAGAAGATAATAATTTTTTTTTTTTTTTTTTTTTTTGTAATACACACTAGTCAAAAATCCAAACTTTTGCAGAAATTCCATAATAATAATTTAAAAAATTGGAAAAAGTGAATGTATTTTATAAATTATAACAGAGCAAGTAATCAAAAACATATATTAATAAATATAATGAGCAACTTTGACATTTTGACATGGCATTTTAGTAGTTTTATATTATTTTTAACATTTTTGTTTAAATATCGTATAATGGAAATTGCAGCCTAGGAGATGTATTTTAGGAACTATATTTAAAATTTTATATTAGTAGTGTATTTGTTGTTATTTTCGATTTTTTTTTTTTTTTTTTTTTTTTTTTTTTTATATATCTTGTTCATCAAGATACTCGTAACATATAACTTTGAAGAACGAAAAGTTATATTTGGGCATGAACTTACACGAATGTAAAAAACGTGAAAGTGTTCGCCAAAGCGTATATTTATGTAACAATTTCGATAATGCCGGTATTTTTCGGCAAACTCTTGCAATCTTCAATTTTCTTTCAGTTAAATTTTGGTAAACCTGAGCGGAAATTTCATGGTTTTCGCAAACAAGTAGGAGAAAATATTATGTTCTAAAATTTAAAAACTTACAAAATAATTAAATAAACCAAAAACAAAGAAGTCGAATATAATTCCTCTTGTATTGTAGGACCAACCATTAACAAATCGTTAAGTGATACCTGTGAAGAAGTTCGACAAGAAGCATCAAAAACTACTCGAAGTTTCGTAGTTGTACTCTGAGGTCGCAAAACACATTGGTGTGGAATAAAATAGTGAGGAACATCTGGTATATTATCCAATATTGTCATATGACCTAAGTCAAAATACTCCTTCATGAAATCATGATACATTTCTTTCATCACATTGTCTTTGGAAATTTTTCGTTCCAGTGACAGAAATCGTCTTTTAGCCAATTTATGTAATGAACAAAATTCTTGCAAAACTAGCTTTCAATAATTGTTGTCATTGTTGGAGATGGTATTTTAATAGATATTGCAAGTCTATTGGCGAATGGTGCTCTAATAAGAAAATCTAGATGTGTCGGGAGCCATTTATAACCACTAGCGGTCAGTCGGTTGGGTGGGTTCTTCATCAATGATTTTCTTCTTGCCAATAGTATTAAAGATACATAAATGTTATTATAGACTCCCTATTTATAATAATAAAAATAATGGACCGGAAGTTGATTTTTCTTTCATGTAGATATTACCTAAACCCATAATGAAATCAACGGAGACAACGGAAAAATTAACATGATTAACCTACCAAAGCATGAGAAATATATACAAAATCTATCCAAGATGTAATGGGATAGATATGCGCCTCTGTACCCTCCCTGCCTTTTGATTTTAGGAACGCTACATAATGACCTAAAATCCCACAAAGTGATCTACCCTTATCAAGTGTATTTGTTGTTATTTTCGATTTTTTTTTTTTTTTTTTTTTTTGTTATATATCTTGTTCATCAAGATACTCGTAACATATAACTTTGAAGAACGAAAAGTTATATTTGGGCATGAACTTACACGAATGTAAAAAACGTGAAAGTGTTCGCCAAAGCGTATATTTATGTAACAATTTCGATAATGCCGGTATTTTTCGGCAAACTCTTGCAATCTTCAATTTTCTTTCAGTTAAATTTTGGTAAACCTGAGCGGAAATTTCATGGTTTTCGCAAACAAGTAGGAGAAAATATTATGTTCTAAAATTTAAAAACTTACAAAATAATTAAATAAACCAAAAACAAAGAAGTAAATATCATGTTTAAAAAATATATCTACTATAGTCAAATTATGCATTATAGAGGTTTAAGCAAAAATGTTTAAAATCGGTTTTAATATATACTAATGATAATTTTTGATAAAATGACTTTGATATAATCTCAAAAAGATAATAACGATACTTTTTGAATTTATGTGCAATATGAGTAATTATGACATACATTTTAAGTTTCTTCATATGCTGAAGTTTATGTATCAATCTAATGTGGTAACTCCAAAAAATTTCGACCCAAAATTACAGTTTTAAAAATTTTATATCTTCGATTTTTTTTAATCTTTGGATGTTCATAGTGCATTTTATCTCGTATGAAATAGTTCCATATCGTTTACGATTTATGTTTTATGGATCTCTAAAGTACGACACATCGGGCATTTTTGTCCATAATGAACAAAGTTTAAGGTAAAATAAAGAGCTGATATTCTTCCTTATTATAAAATCATAAAAGTTATACATCTTCCTGGCACAAGAATCTGTAAAATGAAAAAATATCTTTATTTTAATATATCCTGAAAATGATCTTTTAAATTCCATTATTTTTTTGACAAAATGTTTGCTATCAATTCGACGTTATAGTGTAAATATTTCAAAATGGGATCTCAATGGGTTCAGAAGTTATAACAGTTTGCTTATAACAATTAGTACAATTTTAATAACAAATTAATATCTTTTTTAGTGTGATAATACATTTATTTTAAATTTAGTATCAAAACAAATAGATCGACCATATAATACCCTACAAGCTTTTGTATAGGCACTAAACTGATTGTCGGGAGAGGGTCTTATATGGGACCTATGGTCAATTGTGGAACGATCCTTATGAAATTTATTACAATAATTTACGACCATATTTATGCAAATTTAAGTGATTTTCGGAAATGGGGAATATTTGGAAAAATTATATTTATTTTATATTGTTGGCCTATTATGAAAGACTAGAGATATATATCGATCATATGGTATAAAATGATGAATATATAATTTTTTATGACTTTCAAATAAAAAAAAAAGCTAGTTACCTAGTCTCCCGAATAGCTATAAAAAACACATAGGCCCTTTTGTAAGCTGATCTACGATATACAAAATTCAATTTTAAATGCATTTATCAAAAATGTCTTTGGATACTTAATACTGCTATTTAAGTATTTCTAATGTCTTGATTATAAAGTTAGAGTTTTCATAAAGTTTTGACCTTTTATAAAATCATAATAAAGGTATACATAATTTCATAATAAAGGTATACATAATTGAATCGAATATAATATTATATTAGTTCCCATAAACATTTCCTATAAATGAACCACTTACATTAAAAAATTTAAGAAAATTTTTATTTAAATTGTTAATATTTTTGCAAGAATTAATTTATTTTTAAAGAAAAATATATAAAAAATGGTGAAAATAGAGTTTAATATTTTTTTTACACAAAATCGTCAAATTTGGGACAAAACTTGTCAAATTTGGGACCAAAATCGTCAACAGACCTTTTTTAGAACCAAAAATCGTCAAAATGATGATAAATTGATAAATCTGGCAACAGTGGCTACATCACATACTGCAACATATTTCGGTAACGAATTGTCTGATTTAGTTTAATAAAATACAAATACACATCGTTTTTTAAACTGCTCAATAGTTTTGGAAATATAAAAAAAAAAATAAAAAAAATCTTCAAAAATCAAGAAAAACCAAAAATGCTATTTTTATAATTTTATCATAAAGCTATATAAGTTGCAATTAAAATGAGTCATATATTATTAAAATCGATGAATAAATGTCGACTTTATTCAGAATTAACTATGGCACCTCATTGAAATGTTTTTTGTTATTTTCTTGTATAATAATTTTATTGTTTTTGATATAATATGTACATATACATTACAGATAAATATACATAAATCTGTATTTGAAAAAAAAAAACAAATAAATAAAAAACATTTATTTTAAATTATGTTTTTTTAATATTGACTATTGATTTTAAAATAATTTTATTTGAATATTTATTCAAGCTCAAAAATTTTGTTTACTGTTTTTATTAAAAAAAAAAAAAAAGTTTGAATTTTTTATAATTTTCAAACATCATTTTTAATATATAGTATAATATTTTAATGAGAAAAATTTTATTATTTTTTTCAATAACTCATTTACGAATTTAAATGTTTGGTTTTACTAATTTCGTGATACGTCCGATTTCAGTAAAAGAATATTTGAGTTTATAAATTTTCTGTATGTAAAACAATTGCTTGGAATGTAGGCGAGTTGGGAAATACAGTTTTTTGAGTCATAAAAATGCAATAGTTGTTTTACAGACTGTAAGACCCACGAAGTAAGAAAAAATCCTAATAGGAACGCTAGAAAAAAATTGAAGGCAAAATAGAGAACGCAAATTACTGAGACTAATTTTTTAAAAATATGAGTTCTACCTAAAGGGTAAAAAATACGTACTGGCGGACTTTTTACAACATCCTGATCATGAACTTCACATTAATAATGTTATGGGAAATGTATCAGATAAATATCGACAATTTTTTACAAAATTATATTTATTTTTTTATTTTTTAAAAAGCTGTCGACTTTTTTGAAATAAAATTAAAACAAATTAGAAAGTTTATTTTATTAATAAATAATTTTTATTAACTTTAAATTTAAAATGAATTAACAAATTAATTAAACCATTTTATACAATTTTTTTTCTGTGCTTTCCTTGAATTAATTGTTGTTTTCGAGATAAATCGTAATATAGACAATTGAAGCATAGACGCGTATAAGGACGTATAAACCATAAAGAAAATTTTACAAGAGACGATAGAAACTTCGTAAAATTGTAATACTTAATTGTTTTCTTACATTTTTTTTATGTTTTGTAAGATTTAATAAGCATCTACCTGTGTGCGAAGTATCGCAAAAAAATTTGGATTAGAACATGCAAAATTTTTCCGCTGAAAATAGCTTAAAATGAAATAAGGGCTTACATCCAAATATTTTTGTAGAACACTAAAAGTAACTTTTATGAATGTTTATAAATGTTTGTAAATGCTTTAAATTAATTCCTGAAATCAATTTAAAGTACAATATGATTGCTAGCTTAAAAATAATATTTGAAGTCAATAAGTTATATATGGGCAGAAAACCTTGTGTAAAATATTATCACAGTCGGTCCATAATTGATCATAGTTCCCATATAAAACCTACTTCGGGAATCAGGCGCATAATAAATGTAATTTAAATGGTAATAACACAAAATTATTACATATACAAATAATTGCAACATCAAGTCTTATAATATAATAACAGGTCGACAATTGACCAATTGACTGTCTAAAAAAATCTAAATTGTTGAGTCAACTTTTGATCGGACTAGACATTTGTATATGTGGGGAAATAACACTTTATTCATAACAAATAACACTTTTAATAGAGAAATGTACTCAAATTAATGCCTATCCTTCCTATCACACCACGAATTCTAATTTTTTTGGCCACATCTATCTTCTCATTATTACAACAAAAAAATAAATGAGTGGTATCAAACAAATAGTGCTGCTATGTACCAAAGGAGGCCAATCCACTAAACTTTACAAAACTCAGTCCATTTAAATATATTGGGTCATAGTAAAATAATTTTTAAAGAACACTTAAAACTGAGTAAAAAATATAATATAAAAAAGGATGGACCCATTACAAAAAAAAAAAATACAATAATTTAGGATATTCCAGAAAACATTAAATAGTTTAGTAAAAACGCACAAAAAAATAATTTTTCTTTAAATTTAAAACTTGAATAACTTGAACGATCTTTCAAAAAATAAAATTGGTTTTATTTTTATAAGCCGAATTTTATGCACTAATTTTTTCATACGCAGTACTTATATCCATCATTTAAATAAAATGAGATGATCTTTTGATTTGATTTTGTTAATAATTTTATCAAATTTACTCAAAAAAAAAAAACAAATAAACAACATGTATTCTGTCAAGTCCAATCATTTGATATCCTATACCATATTTTAATATTTTTGGAGGGGTTTTCCGTGGGAACTATGATCAATTGTCGACTGTTTCTTATAAGCTTTTATGGTATATGTAGTATTATAGTGATATTATCATTTATTATGCGCTTGATTCCCGAAAGTAGGCCTTTAGGTACATGTTGTAAAATATATTGATTTATTAAAACTACAAATCCTACTCTAGAGAATAATAAAGACCGTTGCTAACAGGATAGGTCCAAATATAAATTTTTACTTTGACACAACAAGTCAGTAGGTTTAAAAATTATATGTCAAAAATTTCTACTTTTTATTCTGATTAAAAAAGCTTATATAGCTTTTTTTGCAAAACTTTAAGCTTTTAGTTACTTTTAAGACCTTTTTTGGGACAAAAGTTAAAATCGATTAGCCGGTTTACGACGGATCTAATAATCTAATAGGCATCCATGCTTTATTTGTTTATAGATTTAATAAAATAGGGCTCATTTTAATTACAACTTATACAACTTTATGACAAAATAGAAATAATAGCTAATTATACATATGTATGTAATTTGCTTTAGGTTATAGAATTTTCTGCATATGTTGCATATTTATAATTATGTATTTTTCATATTGCGGAGATTTATGGCCGCAATGAACGTTATCCAAACTTTTTCCGCATCATATTAAGTTAAATGTTAATGATAGGTTCTTTATTAACTATTTGATTTAGATTGTTTTGGTTCTACGAATATTTCCTCCTTTCATTAAAAAAAATATCAATCAGAAAGCTTTATCTTAGATCAACTTCGATTACTTTATTTTCTACTAAAGCGATTTAAAAATTTGTATTACTTTTGAAATTAGTTCTCCAGGGTCCATCTTTTATAAATTTTTATTTTTCCAAAGAATACATTCTTCTTAAACTGCTAATGTCCACAATTTTTGTTGAAAAAAGTCGAAAACGATTTTTTTATTTGAAAATTATCGAGAAATCGATTTTCTTATTGCAGAATAGTCGAAAATAGCAGGAAATTAAATTGACGGAAGAGAATAATTTTGTCGCTTAATTCTCTTCCGTTATTGGATTTTTTGTCCTGCTTTTAAGATTTTTTTTCGTTCCATAGTTTTTTCCGATTAGACATTTTTTTCTTGTTTTAAAATTTTTTGCGTTTTGGCGTTTTTTTTTTTTGTAATTTTTCCGTTTTCGATTTTTTTTATTTTTGCTTTTTGTGTTGTTTTCATTTAAGCGATTTTTTCGTTTCGGCGACTTTTCTTATAATTTCTTAATTAGTTGTGTTTTTCGTTTTTAGCGTTTTTTTTTCGTTTTGCCAATTTCCTTTGTTTTGTCTATTTTTTTTTTTTTGCATTTTGGTGATCCACTGAATCCACAGGAAAATAAATTTTATTTCCTTTTTGGAGATTTTTTCCTTTTGTATTTTTTTGTCTTTTTGGTGATTTTAGCCATTTTTGTGATTTTATTATGTTATACTAGAATACACTTAGAGAGCGGAGCACCCCTACCGTATTGAAAGAAAAAAGTTTTGTGAAAACAAAATAATTTTTGCTATACAATATATTTCAAAAAATACAACCGCTTAACTCTCTTCCGTTTTTAGAATTTTTGTATTAAAGACTTTTTTTACTCGATTTGATTGTTTTTCTTTCGTTTTGGCGTTTATTTTTGGTAATCTTTTTTATTTTTATTTTTGCTTTTTAGAGTTTTTTTTTCGTTAGTGTTTTTTAGTTTCGGCAACTTCTATTATAATTTCTTAATTAATTATTTTTTCGTTTTTGCGACTGTTTTTATTTTAGTTCTTTTTTTTCGTTTTGGCAATTTCTTTGATTTTGTGGATTTTTTTCATTTCGATCATTTACTTGTATTTTACATACAATACCTTCAAAATCCACCGGAAAATAAATTTTATTTTAATTTTGGATTTTTTTTTTTCCTTTTGTCGATATTTTCGTTTTTGGTGATTTTTCCCGTTTTTGCGGTTTTTCCTTATTGAGATTTTTTCATTTTGATATTTTTTTAATTTTTGCTTTTTTGCGTCATTTTTTCGTTTAAGCGGTTTTTTTCATTTTGGCGAATTTTCTTATTATTTCTTAATTTGTTGTTTTCGATTTTGCGAATGTTTTTATTTTTTCGTTTTGGCAACTTCTTTTATTTTGTCCATATTTTTTTCATTTTAGCAATTTATCTATGTTTTACAATGCTATCAAAACTACCTGCAAATACATTTTATTTCTGTTTTGGAGATTTTTTTCCTTTTCTCGAGTTTTTTGCGTTTTGACATTTTTCCCCCGTTTTTGCGTTTTTGCGATTTTTTTCGTTTATGAGATTTTTTATTTTTATTTAAACGTTCTTTTTCTTTAGGCGACTTTTCTTATTTTTCTGAATTTGTTGTATTTTTGTTTTTCGTTTTGACAATTTCTTTTATTTTGTTGATTTTTTTTTCTTTGTTGCTGATTTATTTATATTTATCAATACTGTCAATAACTATCGGAAAATAATTTTTATATTCCTTCGAAAAAATAAAAATCAACAAATAACTGTTATTTCGGCTCAAAAAATATAAAACTGAAAATATAATCCTCAGACTTTTATGATAAAAATCATAAAAATTAAGGTCCAAGATTTTAAATATTAGAAAATAAAAGAACAATTACATGAACTTATCTAGATAATGCAAAGAAAATAATTAATTTTACATAAAAATGTGCATTTGCTTAAATTAAAAAGGAAATTTAATAAAAATAAAACACTTTTTAAAAAGAAATACAAATTGTTTGCTACTTTGTTTCTCAGTCAAAGTATTAAACTCTTTTCTATTTTATTCATCAGTTCTCTCTTACAAATACTTCAATTAAAAGTAGAAAAAACTCTAATCCACCGTTATTATAACATTGCAACTTGTCCAATTTGTTTTTGTATAGAAACAGCAACAATTACCCTGCTTTGAATTTAGAGAATTGTTTGAATTTAGAGAATAATTTGAGGCACTCATTTGTTTTGTTTATACACATATATATATATATATATATATATATATATATATATATATATATATATATATATAAACAAAACAATATATATATATATATTTTTTATATGTATTAGTAACAACATTTACTTTACTTTTCTTCTTCGTCATTTGCTAATTTCTACATTATGGATCACACCAAAACCAAATATGACCATCGATTCCTAAATTTTTTAATAAGACCAAGTTACCTAATTCCACCGCAATAAACTGCATAATATACTGAATGCGTTCAGATTTTGAGAATTTCCTTCAATATGTGATGGATTCAAAGCAGAAAAGTTTGGAATCCTTTGGAAAATTGAAAGAAAAATTAAAGTAAGATATAAGCCGGTAATTATATTAGCTTATTACTGTGAACAGGAAATACTCTGTTCATATAAAATAATAAAACGAAGAACAGGATCAAGGGTATCACAAAGTACATAGAGATCAACAAAAATAAATAGTTAGATTGCACAGTGCACGGTGGTAAATTCCGGACAAAAATCAATAACTCCTTTGTTTCTCTGTGTAAATATAATAAATTTAGTACACGTATAAAAAATATAATGCTTTGTCCACAGACCAAATTTATTACGGATATCGAAAGAGGTATCCGGGAATACAAAGAAGATTTAAAAAATTAATCACACGTATTAACATTTTATTTTAAGGATTTCGTATTAAAATTGCTCCAAATTACCAAGGATACACTCTAAAATTAATATTCCATGTACTAGAATACTTAAAATATATTTTTTAGACCATCCTATGCTCGTTACATCATCATTAATATTACATAGTTCATATTTTAAAAATGTTGAACTTTAAAAATATGAAAAATACTAATTTTAAGTGGTTACTAGAAATCCTATGGTAAGAAGGGTAGCAGATAGTAGCAACTGAATTTTATTGAGACACTCATGACACCAAGGAGAATAATATCCTGTTTAGACTTAATCTCTGAAGCGTATTGAAGAAAATGTCTGATCCATTAAAGTGAGGGTTTAAATTTTTTGTAATGATAACAATAAACAACTTTTCTACAATCCATAAATGTAACAAAAATATAATTTTATGACCAGTATTTTACACCACAAAAATTTATAATAAACCACTATTTTCAAAAAATTTTGCAAATTTTTAAGAAGATATAAGTAGCAGAAATGCATAGCATAATTTTTATATAAGAGTTAAAACAGTATTTTTTTAAAACAATGATTTATGAAAAATATCGTAACTACCAAACTAAATGTCTGAAAGGTTGGCCTTCAAATGTAATAAACATTTTATCAAAAACCAGATTTTCACTTTGGAATTTAGTCCGGAATTTACCACCGTGCAGTGGGGCACTGGCGAGGAGTGTACTTTTAAGTTTGAAAGGGGATCCCCACATATTCCTCAGATGCGGAGCTATGGGGCTCAAAGAAGGGTAACTCCGTCATAGAAAATTTTTAAACGTTTTCCAAATTTTTGCATCTTATTCAGTTTAAAAGTTTTTCCTCTTAAACCTCTTAATGAAAAACATGCTTACGTGTGCTATTTATCTCTTAAAGTTTTCGAGTTATTTGCATTTGAATTTTTAACTACCTCAATTTAGCCAAAAATCTGCACCAATTTTTTCACATATATATGCCAGAATTTCCGACCGATTTTACCAGTTTTTTGTAACTAATTAACGAATAAAATTATCTATTGAATATAGAAAGTTTGAAGTCCATAAACAATTTTGAAATTAAAAATTACAAAAATTACAATTTTTTGTGTTTTTTTTTTTGCCGAAAAAGTGTCTACACAACTTTTTCTCTAAAATGTAGTTTTCTTTAACAACATATAATAATTTCTTTTCTGAAAGGTATCTCCACAAGGATGATTTTAAAACAGAAAATAATCACAATAAATCAAATTGCTCGGAAATACTGGCATATATATATATATGAAAAAAATGTACCAAGAACTTTCAAAATTGAGGTAGTTAAAACTTCAAATGCAATTAACTCCCAAAACTACAAGAGATAAATAGCACAAGTAAAAATGTTTTTAGAGGCTTTAAGAAGATGTTAAAATATTTGAAATCGAATAAGAAACAAAAACTTGGCAAACGTTTAAAAATGTTCTATGTCAGAGATACCTTAATTTGAACATACATAGCTCTGCTCCTGAGGGATGATATGTGGGGTTCACCGAACTCTGCTACGCCTATGCAAAATTATGTTTCCAAAAATTTTCGATTCTGCCCAATGTCGATTAGACATCACAATTGCTAGACCTTAACTCAGTCATAAAGAAAATTGGAATACATTAACAAAATAATCATAACGGAAAATCTAGTTCCACAAAATCTGTGAAAGCGTTCAGTTATTATTTATGAGGGAGTGGACAAACATAATGACTGTATTTTTCTGGTTAAGTTGTTACAAATAGGTTTTATAAAACAAAGTCTAAAAATCACATTATTGTGAAGATTTTGTAAAGTCACAACTGTAGCACTTAACCGTGTATAAGTCGCGTAGCGTGCACTTAATTTTCAATGACTTTTAACAACATGAATACAACGCCAATATCTTTCTGTCAAAACTCGCTTCCCTCCATCAAATTCCGAGCTTGAGTTATTTATTCGTCTTATTTTCCTGAACTATTGATTTATTTAGTAATTAAAATTCAAATATTAAAATTTAAGATTTTATAACATAAAATTTTATTATATAATAATAATTATATCACAACTATTTTGGCGGAATCTTTAACGAACAATACCGATATTATGAAATGATTCTGGAACTAAAATTTGAAATTGTTACAATCAGCACTTCTTGCCACCTACTCCTGCTTTGCAAGGGTTCCGAAAAAGTTCTTTTAACTTTATTTGATCTCCCTAAAAACAAGAAAAGCTCTGTAGAAAAATGTTAAGTTTGTAATTTGAATAATTAAAATTTTAAAAAACAATATTCTATTTTAAATTTATTAAGTTTTAAAAATAGTTCATTGAAACTAGAATACATTTCAAGGAAGTGATGTTGAAGTAAAAAATCAGAAGTGTTCCTTCTTATATCTGATTTAGATAAATAATAATTTTGAAAACTTTAATCTTATAACTTATTTTCTGCTAAAGATATTTATTAAAAGAGGATTGAAATCAAAATGTTTTTGCATATTAATTTCACAGTTATCTTTACAGAACTATGAAAGAGAAGCTATTCAATTAGAAAAATGTAATAAAACATCAAACAAATTTTTAAGAAATATAGCATTAAAAAGAAAAAACTTTTTTTGACTAGTTTTGCAACCTTTTACCCTTGCTGTGGTTAAGTTTTTAAGTTTCTCATTCCATTTGTAGTTTTCACAATTTTCATCGGAGAGCCAAAAACTTTATATTTTCCAGATCTTGATAAGAAATGATATATATATATATATCTTGAATTTCATTTTTTTTTTTTTTGGATCAACCAAATCGGTTCATAGACAACCGAGTTATTGAGAAATTTGTTTTTTATTTAATGTCTGCTTCAATTATAGCCGTTGTTTTCAAGGGTACTGAAAAATAACAACAATAAATTAAGGCATATTTGATTTATTCATTATTTCACAGAAAATCGGAAATTATTTTAAAAATTTTGTGATGAAAAAATTAAGTAAATAAATCTAGTATTAACCGAGTTATAGGCCAAATGCGTTATTGGATTTTTGGAAGATCCTATATAAGCTATGGACCTCATTCTTGCATAAATCTATCACAAATATTTTTTTCGAATTTTGGTTTTTTAAATCAGTCAATTCGATCCATAAATTTTCCACCATACCTTTTTTTAATTTAATATTGTCTTACATTTATAAAATATTTGTACTGCAGGGAAATATGTGCGAACTTTTGTCAAATTTCAAAGTATCAAATTTGTTATTTTCTAACTTTTACCGGTGCGCTTCGATAGCCTATTTTATGCGATAACTAATATTTTCTTTATATGGGAGCTACTATTCCCCCAATTGAAAATTAGATATGAAAATTACTTTTACATTTTTTAAGACTTTCACTAGAACTTTATATTTTCTTTGCATGGGGGCTACCTCTCGCCCTGGACCTATTCTTCCTATTTTCATTTCAATTTGAGGGCTTTCACTGTAATATTTCCTTAGATATGCCATGAAGAATATTTGCTTTATATGGAATATCCTACACCTCTACTTCGATCTACTTTAAGTAAATTGGTTCATCCATTTCGATATTTTAAAAAAGTGGGCGTAAAATATGGACATGGCGAAAGATGAAGATCCAACATAATCTATAACATTCTACAGTGCAAGCACTATTTATGCGTGAAATTTCATGCAAATTTCTTCATTACAAGATGTAAAATTAAAAAAATAAATTTTTTAAAGTAGGCGGAAAATGTGAAAATCGGTTTAGACGTAATTGGTACACAAACAAATAAATTTACAACTCATATATAGCACCCTAACTTGTTTTTATATAATTCTTTATTTAAGTTTTCATAAAATATACCAACTCAGAAAAAATTTAGGACTTGACTAAAAATCATTGATTCTAGTATTGCTGTAATCAGAACCAATTCAGATTCACTATTTACATCCTGGGACCTAGTGTCAACCTATTCTGGCATTCATAGAGTTATTAGAATCGTATTGTGATACTAAATTGGTGTTAAATAAAAGTTTTAAAAACCAGCACTGAAGAACTAGTTCTGTGTTAATTCTACATCAATTCTTTTTGTAAAATATTAATTTCCAAATAACTTTCTATACAACAAACTTAAAAAATAAAACTGAATTTATAAAATTTTATTAATAAATTAGCTCTTAAAAAATTTCTCACTTGAATAAAAAATAATAGCACACAAAAAACATTTTTTTTTAATGGTTGTAGAATCATTATCTAATGCTACTATGTAACTAATTCTAAGTGTAACAATTTTGATTGATTGAAGAACTAGTTTTAGAATCGTTTCATAGAATGGTACTTACTGGGTAAAACTTACATAGAACTAATTTCAGGGGTGACAATTTCCAATTTTTATTTCTCGGAAACTTTATTTTTTTTTTTTTTAATTCAGTATAATTAAAAAAAACTTACCTCAAATAGTTTGATCTTTTTATAAAATTTTTTGAAACATAATTACTTCAAAGGTCGCTTAACAAACTGTTTTATTAAAAAATAAAAATTGTTCTGTTTAGCGCACAAAAAATTATTACAACATTTTTCTTTTGCAACAAATTCACCAAAATTATAGAAATAATGACCTTTAAATATTAATAAATTTAACAAAAAAAAAATATATATATATATATATATATATTAACCACAATAAATAACACAATTGTAAAATTATTTAGTTAATTAATTAAGCTTTGTATTTAATAAAGTTACTAATTTAATTTCACTATAATTTAATTAATCACTCTTTAACTGCAATTTATAACAAATTTAAATAGAAATGCAATTTTTTTTAAATTTTACTAAAAATTTATTAAATTCTTGTTGAAATTTTCATTAAATTTGTTTTTAGTAAATGTTGGTTGGCATATTTTTTTGTAATTTTTTGGAAAAATCACTCATGTGCAAATTTCCCAAAAACAAAAAATTTTGTTAGAATTGACCACTTGTTAGCGGTTATTTTTACCACTATTTATACATATATGTATGTATGTTTATGGTATATGATGTTTTTTTTTTTTTTTTTTTTTTGTTGTTACTGGTTCGTTTTTATTTGTTTGTTTTCTTAAACAAAATTATGTAATTTTAGTGCAATACCACACTATTTTAAAAACCTTTGATTTAAGTTTAAGTTTTTTGTATTTTGTATTTTGTTTTTTTTATTGTTAACACTTTATTGTTTGTTGGCTTTAAAGCGTTTCTTTTTTTTTAATCAAAGCACCACTCGGAACGTACCGTTTAAGTGTGAAACGAAGCGCAGAATTATCTATATTTATAAAGATTTTCTTTCTGCTGCCTGTGAGAGAGTTTTCCAAGCCATAATGCCAATAGTTAAAGTAGAAGTACTTACTCTTGCAATTGTTGGCTGCTAAAAAGAAGTTAGTTTTTCAAATAAGTAAAAAAGAACAGATTTACCTAGTTCATTTAGTACTAAAAGTTTTTAGTACAACTAATGTTTCAATTGAGAATTATTTTTCTGTGCTCTGTTTTATTTTTTTAAAGAATCTATCACTTTGAGATCTTGTCTCTTTAAAGACTTCTTAGTTGAGAATTTTTTGTAGAATATCCAAAGGACTAATAAATGAATTGCTGTTTTCTATTGTAAATCTTATTAACTTCAACAGGATCAACATGTATATAGATTTATTCACACTTACTTGTAGGTTTGTTTACTTGTTTGTTTTTTCCTTATAGAAAACTAAACCTCTGAACTGGTCTCGTAAATTTCATAGTATCGTCCAAGGAGCCCCGGAATAAAAATAGTTTGTTTTATTTTTCGATAGGAGCAGGGGCGGTGCTACCCTCCATACAAAGAAAATAATAATTATCATCTAACTTAAGAACTATTAGTGCAAAAGTTTTAAGGAAATAACATTCTTATCATCTTCTATAATTGAGATGAAAATGGAGAGGATAGGACCGGGGGGAATAGCTTCCCCTATACAAAGAAAATACTTAGTATTGGAAAACTCAAATACCATTACAGCAAAAGACTTAAAATTTTGTAGAAATAACTTTCTTATCAACATCTATAATTCAAGATGAAAATGGGAGGGGTAAGACCAGGAGAATGGTGCCTCCCATACAACGAAAATAGTAAAATAGCGTATATATTAAAGTATCCAAAATGTTACGTTTTTTAGTTATTCGAATTATTTCATCACGCATTATGTATTATACGAATTGTTCTAATATTCAAAATATAAAATAAATTTGTAAGTTTTCAAAAATTTTATTGTAAAAGGAAAATAAAAACAACTTAAAAGTGAATAATTCTTTGTAAATAAACTTTTTGTATGCCAAACACTTGTGTTAACACAAAAGAAGAAAAAAAGTACATATAAAAGGTGTATATATACAGTATCGAGCATAAAAAATGCAACGCTATGTGATGTAATTTTTGTTCGCATATTTTTATTTATAGCGTAACCCGATGTAACAATACTGTTGTGATTTTAATATTTGAGGCCATAGTATTATTGTATACATATTTCTGTACGTAAGGAAGATTATTAAATGTGAAAGCAGTTGTTTACTTTAGCGAGCAAAAGAAGTGCAACTCTAAGCAAATCAACACAATTTTTGTAAATTTTTTAATAATTTTTTAAATTTGAAAAAAATTAGAAAAGTTTGGAAGCTATAGTATTGTTAAGTACATGAAAACTACAGATAATATAAATACATATTAGCAAATAATCCCACTTTTTATTAAATTTTGCTATTTTTCTTAACTAATTTGGAAAATTTTCCATAGAGATTGATATTTTTGGAATTATTATTTATTTTTTATTAGTTTGGAAATCCTACAAAAATTCTCTATGAAAAAGCGATCAAAAATTCATGATAGTTTGGCTTATTTTGATAAATCATAATTGTATAAGAACTTTGAACCGAAACAACGCTACCAGTTTCGAAAGTTATTGTAGTAGAATCAATGTTGTTTAATGCCCAATAATGCAATAATGTTCAAATATCTCTTGATTTTGAGCCAGATTCTGCCACAGGGAAAGACAATTAGGAATTAAACCTATTTTGACACCCTTCCTATGTCAGATAATTAAAATTTTATCCTTCGTGGCTATTGGACTGCTGCACTTCTCTACTATTAGGAATTAATATTTAAAGAAATATGTCTATCTAAACAGTCTAAATTCGAAATATATGCATTTAGACATTAAACAATACTCGTTAAAATAATAAATGACATGCCTCTAAAAGTAAAGTTGCTAGTTTGATTTTAATAAATAATATATGATATGTTAGTATAGTTTGCCGTTACCATATTAATATCATTAAATCAACGATTGGTGACCGTAGCAGCTTTAAATGGGCACATGTATTACAATCATCATAATATTATCTTAAAATGTTCCTAAATGCTTAAAAAGAACGGAGAAAAGGTATTTTTTTAAATATCATGAATATCCTTTGAAGTTAAAATGACCTTAAATATATACATACTGGTAGTAATTGATAGTAATGCAATCAAATTATAGTTTTCATTATTTTTTATAAAAATTTAAAAAATAATGTTGGTTTTTTTTGAGTTGAATTTTTTATTTTTTTTATTTTTTTTTTTTTTTTTTTTTTGCTCGCATTAATTTACAACCATCTTAACAAAATTTATAATAACTATTCCTATATATAACAATTTCGAACACTATATACATATACATATATATATATATATATATATATATGGTCTACTGTTATTGAATGGCGACCTTTATTTTCAATAATTTAGTTGATTTCCGAAATAATATTGCTTTTATTTTCAGAATAAAAATTTTCAATGTAATTCCACATTTTATATATTTAAATTAAGAAGTTAAAAATAAAATAGTTGTAAAAATTATATATTTATACAAATAGTTAAAAATAATTGAAAAGAAGTATAATATTAAAAAAAAAATTACTCGTTTTGTTTCTGTATTTTACATCAAAATATTCGAATTATTCGTTATTCGAATAACTAAATTCTTCAAACATTTATTCCTATTAAATTGTTCGAATTATTCGAATGAATACCCTTCTATATATCCTAATATATCTTTAAACTTTGTAGGAATAACTTTTTCAACAAACTCCATTATTTAGGATGAAAATAGGACGGGTAGGAGCAGAGAAAATGGTACCCTCCATACAAAGTAAATATCCATTACGGAATATCTAAAGAACTATTATAGTGAGAGCACTCAAACTTTGACATATATAAAGAAGTATAGCAGAGGAAGTCTTAAAATTTTTTAGAAATAATTTTCATATCAAATTTGTCTTCTCTGATTATGTTGATCGCGCAAAAGCCCTTTGAGGCGTTCTGGAACCAATCCGCATGTACATTCAGATGCCTTCAAATCGCATTTACATTTTAACAAAATTGTAGGAAAATCCATGTGTGTTTTAAACAATAATTTTAAGTTATATTAAAAAAAATAAACTCCAAAACAAAACAAACAGCGCCATTTCGCTGATTGTTTCATTTAAAGTGCCAAAAATGGTGATTTTTTTAAATTTTTGTATGGGAAGTTCCAGGAGGTGTGCCACTAGCATGGGGGTCGGTCATACATTTAGCCTCAATTGGGACACTTTAAATGGGTCAAAATGGGATTTTTCAAAATTTTACCTTTGGGTCAAAATAAGAAACATTAGAATTCATTTTAGAGGCAAAAGTTTCTTATTTTGATCCCTAGAATAAGATTTTCCTTGTCACTTGGGCGATTTTTAAATCGACCCGCCCTAATATACATACATACTTAAATTTTGTTCCTGTATAATATCAATTTTACTATATTCTTGGATGTTGTGTAAATCGAGAACGTAATGTAATATATACAAAAGTTTTGCAAAAATTTCGGTCCATAAACGGTTTTTTCAGTACATTTTGGGCAAAAGAGTTCGTTACATTTTTTTTTGCAAAATGAAAAAATATATATCTTTATTCCTTTTATGAGTAAAATATTGAGTTTTTTTTTTTTTTTTTTTTTTTGTCATAAAGCACTTTTAAAATTTGCTTCACTTTTATTCACCTAAAATTGCCTGGAATGTGACAAATATTTTGAACGATTCTGATTCGTTATGCCTAAACCGACTTGAAAGATTTTATATGCATAAATTCTGCTGATCATGATCTACATAAAACGTCAACGTATGTTTAAGTATCTCTTGTAGTTTACGAGATGTTGGGCCTCAAAGATTAATATTTTTAATTTTGGACGTAGCTTAATGAAGTTTTTTACCTATAGCGGGTTCAATTATATTTGATTAAAAACAAATAACAAAATCATGTGTAGAAAGAATTTTGAAAAAAATCTTAACGGAGTCAGAAGTGCATTTGAATTTGAACTTTGAAAAGTCGATTTTTCCTTTTTTTTTTGCCAAAAAAAGTAGTCACATTTTATTTCAGTTATATGCAAATTTTTTAAGTAACACATATAGTATTTATTTTTTTCTAAAAGATAATTAAACATAAAAAATGTGAAGGTAAAAAAATTCAAAAATTTTAAAATTTAAAATTTTAAAATATTCCTGCGAGAACCATTTTTTCCATAAATTTCCAATTATGGCCTTAATTTCTCAAATCGCTAAGCTGGAATTAGAAAATATTAATAATTTTTACATAATACAATATGTTTTTAATTTTTTGGTAATAGAAATTTTTGCTCCCATATATCGGTTGGGAAGATATAGCAAAAAAAGTAAAAAAAAACATTTTTGAAAATTTTTAATTATTTTTTTTTTTTGTTTTTTTGGAGAACTGCGGGATTTCTTTACCCGAGGTATCCAACTTCGGGAACCAAACTTAGGCTCCACTGTACTTCTTTTATCATTGTATAAAATATCATTGAAATCGGACTAGCAGTTCGGAAATTGCAGATTTATTTCCATTTCATTTCTTGAATGGGGTACTGTGCGATGATTACATAGAACATTTTTAAAGGGTTTCACTAAAAATTCTATATATATGAAAAAGTGATTTTCGAATCGATTCTGGTGAGATAATTCTATTCTACTATAACGATAAAATTTACAAAAAGTATATTTAAAAGACCTTGGAATGCGGATTGTTCAAATGTCTGCCGTGACGTCACACGGTGGCATGAATTCGTCGTATCCTGTTAATTTGAAATATGGTCTGCGCCGATCGATTATAATGAAGCGTTATCAATAGTAATTAGTTATCACTGATATTTAAGTCGAGTTTTTTACTATCATACATACTGAACGGTTTGTTCATTATATACCGACTAAAATTACTTTTAGTTATTTTAATATTATTTTGTTATCCATTCAATAGTCTAAAAATAATTCGGCGACTAGTGGCGAAAAGATCGAATTTTTGGAAACATTACATCCTTAAATGCTAAAAAAGTTAAAATTTATTAATAAAAGAAAAAAAAAATATATATATATATATATATATATATATATATATGTATATACATATATATATTTGCCAACCAGTGTATTGAAAGCTACTTACTTGCAATTAATTTTGTTAGGTAGCTTCCATTTCATTTTTTTATTTAAATCAAACTTTAGATTTACATGTTATACGTATAGGAAATTTATTTGCTAAATTCATTTATTCCGATTTCAATGCCAAATTTTCACAACTAATGAAAGAAATTTCTTTTATTTAACTTCTATCTCTGACTAATTAGCATACAAAAGGAACAATATGACTAGCAGAATGGTTTATCCTTATATGAGAATATGCAAAAGGCTTTATTTATGCAAATGAAAGTACATAAGATTAAGAAAAAGGATTTTACTTGAAATAAGTATTTTAGACGAAATTAACATACTCTACTAATTGTAAGAACACACAGAAAGAAAATGAACTAAAATTTTGAACTTGTAATTCTTATAATAATTAATAGTAATGGTCGACAAAGATAATACATTTTTAAATAATTGAAATATCGCAGGTAAAATTGGAATATATGAAAGTTATGAATATTCACTAACATTGAAAAAAGAAGCTAAAACACAATATGTTTTAAATTTTATTTTATTTATTGTCATTTTAGCTGCTACCCTGCAGTTTAAAAAATATGGTAATAGATGTTATATGTTTTTTGGTAATAAATCTGTATGTATTTCTTAAACTACTGTAAAGATCGAATTGAAATATATACACGGAGAGAAAAAATATGGTTCTGGTAACCATAATCTAAGAGCAAAATATTATGATTGTAATATATGATTACAGTTAAAAATTAGCATATTTGTAAATAATTATTATGATTTCATTTCATCATATTGTGGTTCGGTGTCATCATGTAATGATTCGATTTTATAATATTATAAACTTCTTTTATATTATTTATGATTTTATAATGTTTTTATTATATAATGATTTGGATTTATCATATTATAAACCCATTTTATCATATTATAGAGTGCTTTTATCATGTCGTCATTCCGCTTTATTATATTTTGAAACCATTTTTTTGAAACCATATTTTGATTACATTTTTTCATATTGTGATTCCATTTTATAATACTTTTATTCCATTTTATCATATTATGATCCAATTTTGTCATTATATGATCCCATTTTGTCATATTGTAATCAGATTTTATTTGATTGTATCATAATGTGATCAAAAATCATAAGTTTTCTATACTGAAGAAAATATTAAAATAAAACACATTAATTCGAAGTTATTACTTTCATTAATTGTTTATTGAGTACTTTTTATTAGCTGTAAAAATTAATTTACATTATTTACCTTATTAGTTATTTACATATGTAAGTATTTACATAGGAACTTAATCCAGCAGTTGTATGTTTTTTTTAACAAATTACACACAGGACTCTTCGCCAGCGCATCGACGATATGTATATGGTTTTCATATTATAATGCTACTTATTTTCCCCTTTTTATTTGCAGTTAATTTTTCGCAAATATTCAGCGTTTTATCACGAATTTTGAATAAATATATAAGCATTTACTACTCACAACCAGTGTTGCCAGAACCTAAGTGGGAAATAGTGCTATAATTTAAAAAGAAAAATGCTAGAAAGCGATAAAAATAAAAAAGATGCTGGAAATAAGTACTGTTTGTACTTGTAAAAAAAGAGATATATTATTTATTTTCAGGGCTATAGCTAAAGGAACACTAAAAAAATAATACAAGCACATTCTGAAATTTATTCTTCAGAAATTAAACAAATTTTGTGAGTGAATTTTTCAAAATTCTTATTTTATCATAAGGTATATGTTATTATAGAGTTGTGGAATGGAAATTTAGAAAATGCCTTTCGGATTACCGAATAATCCAGGTTATCAAGTTTATATTATATTTGTAAAATTGCTTAAAAATGTTCTCTTTAAATGAACCAAATCAAATTTTTATTAAAATTCATATTATTAACTTAGTAAGTTATATTCACATAATATTAAAAAATAATATTAACTAAATAAACAGACTTTTATCCAAAAATCAATATTTAGCAAAAAATAATATTCTCGAAAAATTTTGTTTTAAAAAAAAGTTATTTAAAAATATAACAAAATACTGACAATAATATTTCAAAAAATAAAGTAAAACATTATAAGCATAGAATACAACTAGAAGTTTATGTGAGATGCACTTCGAACTAAATTTTCAAAAAAACACAAACACAAAATATATGTGACTATATATATTTTGTTGTTGCATGAATTATGTTTTTGACAAGTTTTTTTTTCTCACATAAATATTTACTTATTAATCTAGGGCTGTTAACTTATCAAATCATAAACATCAGTGTTGCCAGTTTTACCCTTTCTTGAGGCTTTTTTTTTTGCTTTTAGCTTCAACATTTTCATTTTATCTTCTAGCTTTTTTCTAGCCTTTTAATATCCTTAAAATTGCCTTAAAAAATTTAAAATGCAAGTATTTCAACTTTATTTAATTTATTATTTGCCATTACTAATTTTATTTTTACAGAGTCATCCATCTAAGCATGTTTGTGTAAGTATTTTCATAAAAAATCCAAATTATTTATATTTAATAAGGAATTTTGTCTGCAGTTCTTCTTTCTCCAAAATTAAAAGTACCTTTACTTATCTTGTGGAGTTACTAAGCCGATTATTATAATTATTTTTAATATACTTCATCAACCATTTAAACTATTTATGAAAATAATTATTAATGCGAAAAATTACCCAAAAATTTGGAAATGCTTAATCAAAAAGCAATTATATATCAAAAATGACGAAAAATCACTTCAAAACATTGGGTAATTTTTCATATGAAATATAACCCAAATTTTTAAGGGAATTTTTTGGGTGATTTTGCATTGAGTAATTTTGCTGAATGTTATTTATAAACGAAAAGAAAAGTTTCTAGATTAAAAAAAAATATTAATTTTTTTCTATCCATACTTTTTGGGCTATTTAGCCTTTTTTGACGTTTTTTCATGTTCAATTTAACGTACTTTGTCTCATCTGGCAACACTGATAACCATATATAAAATGTCATTCCTTTCACATAAGCTAATCATTTTGTCTGCAATTTAACTTTTGGTTAAAATTTGATAAGTTAACGGCGCATAATATCATATTCAGGTATGCTATGGAAATCGATTTCGAAAACGAAACGAATTAAAATCGAAAAAATGTGTGATGTATTTATCTTTTCGTTTTCTTTATTGATGAAAATTATTTTTTCAGTAGCGCTTTATCTCGTAAAGCAAAAATAAAGCATTGTTCCAAAAAATATTCTTAAAATCGATCGAAATTCATCACAACATTTCAAATCGTGCGATTTAAAAACTATAGAGATCCATCTAATATGTTATATCTAATATGTTTTAAATTGAGTAAAAAGTTGTTTAATTATGTATAAATATTTTAATTTTCAAAAAATTTCGAAGTTAATTAAAATTTTGTTTTATTTTAATTTACGATATCAATTCAGTTACGTTCACAACTAAATTGTAAACTATATCTAAAAATTAATAAATTATTTTATCACAATTATTTCTTATAAAAAGGTAAACCACAAATATATTCTAAGTAACGGTTTTATGCGCATTAAATATGCAGTAAGAAAAGAAAAATATGATCTATAAACGCGAAAATATGCACTTAAAGAACTGATGCTATTCGGGCCAGAAAAACGTCCTCTACATTAGATTTCAAAAATAGCTTTAATGAAGATCAATTAAAAATGACTTAAATAAGATCAAATAATCTGTTTTTAAATCTTCAATCTTATTTCAAAAAGTCAAGCTCCTCAGCGGTAAAATACTATCCATTTAATTTAATTATATTACTAAAAATTTTGGATTTAATTTTTTTTTTTCTTTTTAATTTTAATTTGAAAAACATCCCATGAGGTATAAAAAAATATCCTCAAAATGTCAAAATATGTTCTGAAAGCATTAAATATGCCCATTTAATGCATATTTAACCTATTTTAAATATGCTCCCAAAGTGACAAAATATGCTATAAATATACATTAAATATCGCTAAATACAAAAACATGCCATTTGTTCTGAAACGGATAAATATTTTATTGGTAGCTTCATTAAACGTCCATGAAAAACATACAATTGCATATTTGAGATTTCCCTGCTTATAACAAAAGAATTATAATTTATTTAATTTTATTAGTTACCATCGTCAAAAACACAAAATTTTAGTTGCAGTTTTAATTTTTAGAAGAGAAAAATCTGATGATGCTTTTATAGTACAAAATTACAAAGTAATAAAAAAATGCGAAAAAGGTGTTAAAAAAATGGCAAAAATAATTCGAAAAGTGGTAGCAAAAGTGGCAAATTTTTTTCGTGCTAAATGAGTTTAAAAAGTGCTAGATATAGCACTAAAAGTGATAAATTGGCAACACTGTTCACAACTAAGCTAATTGCTTACTGAAAAACTACTGAACTGATACAGAAAAATTTGTATTCAATAAAAATAATATGATTTAAAGGCAAACATTCAATAGTTGTACAAAACAAAATATGGTTTAAAAACAAGTATAAATATTGGTGATATTTAATGTTTGTAGTAATAATGTTATTTTAGAATTTTGATAAAATTTGTTTCTGATAAAAATATTTAAAAAAAATATTATTATTGTTATCAACCATATTAAAATTTTGATTGAGGGTAACATGAATACATTATTTAAATTAAAGAAAAATAACTATAAAAACATGATATTGTTGACTTCACTATACCGCAACCATATTTTTTGTCTGCATGTAGAATTGGACATAATCTTTAAGAAAGAAAATTATGAATTTTAAGGAAAATTAAAAATAGGACTATTTTGACATTTTGTTTATATTTTCTTAAAAACTTGAAAGAAGATATGATTCTAAAGTTATAATTATTTGCATAAAATATAGTTCAATGTTTACAGTTTCGTACCAAATATATGTATATATATATATATATATATATATATATATATATATTTACATATGTATGTATTTGTGTTTATTTAAATTATTTTTTAATTTGTCCTACAAACTTGACATTTTGTTAAAAATTTCATCATTTTCAACCAATGTCGGACGTAAGGTACAACATTCTATCAGTTATAGTACATTTTGTAAAAAATTTATATTTTTTTCATATTAATTTCAAAGTGTTCATATTGATCTCACGGCTAGACGAATTTTTATAATTCAAAAATATAGAAGATTATTTCAGACTATATTAAGAATTATAGGATACTTCAAATAAAATTCCATTTCTTTGGGGCCTTTTAAGAACATTTTAGTATATTTTTGGAAAAAAAAATAAAACTTCTTTAAGATAGACAACTTTTCAATATTTTACTCATAAAAGGAACTAAGGTATAAAATTTTCATATATTTAACAAAATATATATATATATATATATAAAGACCGCTTATGGACCGATTTTCGAAATTCAAATAAACTAAAATTTAAAAATTTTTTTAAAACCCCTTTTTGTAAAAAACCTCGAAGCTTTTTTTGGACAAAATGTTTAAAACCTGGGATTTTCAATCGCTGGTAGCGAACTGAGGATGAATTATTTTTTTTTAATTTATTTTTCCATTATTCTCCTCATCAATATGCATCAATATAAATCTGTAACTTCTAATCGTACATAAAATTTCAAACGGGCGTAGAAGAGGAGTGTGTAATTTTAAGCTTTGAAGGGTTTCCCATATACCCCTCAGGAGCGGAGCTATTGGGGCTTAACATAGAGTACGTCTGAAAAAAATTATTGACCAAATTTTTTTTTCTCATCTAATTTCAAATATTTTTGTATTATTTATCTTTTATAGTTTTCAAGTTATTTTTATTTGAAATTTGAACTATCTTAATTTTGTAAAATCTTGGTCTACTTTTTTCAATACATAGCCCAACATTTTTGTCCAATTTTTTTAAGTGTTTTGTCAATTAATTAGAAAAAATTAACTATTGAATAAAAGCCTTGATTCTTCGAGGCATCTTAACTAACAAAGATTTTATTATTGATAAAACATTTATAGTTTCTCCAAAAACCTATTTTTTATGAAAATATTATTCTAATTCCAAAAGCTTGAAAAAGTATGAACTTGATTGAACTTGTTGTTAATTAAAAAAAAAAATTGAATTTTTTTTTTTCTAAATTAACAACGACTTTATTTATGGATAAAACACTTATAGTTTCTCCAAATCTTCAAAAACTTTACTTTAATTCCAAAAATTTAAAAAAATATGAACTTGATTTTTTTTTTTAATTAAATTATATTGCTTAGCTGACATAATTCTTCATTATATACATAAAGATTGAAATCAAAATCTTTTATAGAACCGAAGTTACGCTACTTCAAAGTGTAATATGTCACGAAAAATTTAATTTTTTACATATTTCAGCACAAACACGCCTTCGACCACGTGCTATGGGAACAAATTATTTATTCAGTTATGGCTTTTTCACATGCACAATAGTACAATATTTTTAAAAATTTCAGTGACATTAAATAATGAAGAATAATGTCAGCTAGGCAATATAATTTATTTAAAAAAAAAAAAAATCAAGTTCATACTTTTTCCAATTTTTGGAATTAAAGTAAAGTTTTTGAAAAAATTGGTTTCTGGAGAAACTATAAGTGTTTTATCCATAAAAAAGTCCTTGTTAATTACGCTATTTTAGGTAATTTTAGACTTTATCGTTTAAAATGATAGTGTAAAAAACTTAAAAATTTTTGTAAAAGGAATTCCATAATTCCCAAAAAAAAAATGGCGAAAAACAAACAACACAAACATTGCAAACTCTTAAGAACACATTACAAATTCCAAAACTTCATTCTGTTTACATATTTATGCTTTGGGATTTTAGAACATATAGACTAAAATCAAAATTTTCATATAAAATAGGTCAAATTTGGGAAAGTGTGTACTTAGACCGCTTGGGCTTTTAAGATTGTTTTCTACTTTAGGATCATCCTTGTGAAGATACCTTTCAGAAAAGTATAAAATTATTATATGTTGTTAAATAAAATTACATTTTAGAGAAAAAAGAATGTAGGCACTTTTTAGGCCAAAAAAACACAAAAGGATATATTTTTTGCAATTTTCAATTTCAAAATCATTTATTTTTGGACTCTGTTAAGATATCGACTATAAATTTTCTTACACAATAGATAATTTTGTTTTTTAATTAGTTAGAAACTAATAAAATCTGTCGGAAATACTGGAGTATATATAAAAAAAACAAGACCATGTACTTGCAAAATTGAGGTAGTTAAAATTTCAAATGCAAATAACTCGAAAATTATAAGAGATAAACAGCTGTTTTATAAGCCTTATTAAGGGCTTTAAAAAGATGTAAAAATATTTGAAATCGTATAAGAATCCAAAAATTGGCAAACGTTTAAAAATTTTCTAATTCAGAGGTACCCTACTTTGAGCTCCCATAGCTCCGTTCCTGAGGGATATGCGAAGTTCCTCTTTTAAACTTATAATTTTTTACTCTATTGCTATGTCTATGTGCAATTTTATGTAAATTCAACAAGCCGATTTGAAGTTACAGATTTATTTCAAAAAAAAAAAAATTACAGTGCACAGTGGGGCTTGCAGATTTATTACCTATTTTACCTATTTTATTTTATTTATTTATTTGTTTTGTTTTTTTTTTCAAATAATTTTATCAAGTTTGTATTCTTTTCGTTCGCTTAATTGTGAATAAAGTCGACATTAATGCATCGATTTTAATTAAATCTAACTCGTATAATTTTTTACATACATATCTTTATAATAAAGGAGAAAAAGGAATATTCTCGGTAGATTTTGATTTTTTTAAAAAATATTAAAATCTATATATGAAATTATTTTTTATTTTCATTTTTTTTTTTTTTTTTTTTTTTTGACACAATTTTGGTAACATCTCCAATACTGTTGTACATAAAAAAATAACGTTGCTATAACTTAAAAGTAATTTTAATTACAGTTTAGGACATACATCTTATTATCCTTATTTTTTTTACATAATTTTATTTTTGTATAATTTTTAACTGATGTAAAGTCGACATTAAAGCACCGAGTTTAATGAAATATAACTCATGTGATTTTTTTACATACATATTTTTATAATGAAGGAGAAAAATAAACATATCTGGCTGTTTTTGATTTTTTACGATTTTTTGAAAATCAAAAATGTTTAAATTTTTTAACAAAACGATATTTTTTAACACATTATTTTTAATATCTTCGAAACTATTAAGCAGTTTAAAAACTGTTGTTGGCATAATTTCTAGATAATTTTAATTATAATTTATTGGTGTTTTATTGAACCAAATCGGATAATTCCTTCTCGAGATAAATTACATTAATTTACAATATAATGGTATATCTCGAGAACTAGACTCAATTAAAAAAAGTAAATTATAAGCTTATAACGCCATGATTATGTGCATCTAATTGACTGCAAAATCCAATGCCACATAACCAGTGTTGCCCTCTGTTACAAATTAAAGTTCAAATTACATCTCTTATCAATGCTTAAGTTTTTGATCGTTTAGCAATATATTTTAATCATGTATCTTAGAGCAGGGGTTCTCACAAGCAACAGCTTCACGACCCCCTTGAGACATTGCAACTGGAAAACGAACAATTAGGTTTAAAATTTGTTGAGGCCTTATTTGTTGTAATTTTTAAAACAATTTTAAAATAAAAGGAACAATTTGTTGTTGATACTACACATAGAAAAATTTATAATTTTGTTGTTTTTTCACAATTTTTGATTAATTGTGAATCTAACTAGTTGTGGAATAGAACTATAAATTATTGTTTTTTTTTTCTTAATTTTACAGCCACATTTATATTATATTTATGAATTAAGTTTTCATCAGATTGATGATACAATTCCAAATTTGTGAAGTTATTGTTTGAAATTTGCGAAGATGCTTAATTTGGTATCATCAGTTTGAAATCGTAATTTCGTATTAAAAAAATATATATAGAATACAAAAATTATGATTAATATATTATCTGGCTGCCCTGCCATTTGGAACTAAGAATAGGTTGATTTAATATATACATATTTCATTATACATATACATATTTCATTTTATCACTCACACGTATATAATTATAATTTTGTTTATTTTCGGTCCCTATATATGAATTAATCAATTCCATGAAATATTTACCAAATTTCAACACATTTTATAAAGTAAAATTTGAATTATTTAATTCTAAAAAGATTCTTTAAATTTTATGTTTAAGTAAATGTTCTTCGCGGCCTCCCTAAAATAATAGTATGGACTCTTTGTGGATCGCGGACCCCATTTGAGAACCATTGTTTAGAGTATAAAAATTTATTTTATAAACCATAGTTTCAACCAAAGTACCCTTAATATATTTTAAGTGACTATTTAGCACTTAAAAAAAATCAGAATTACAAACGGAATATGGATATGAAATCCTTTTATCTAAAATATGAGGGAAATATATAAAAAAAGAAATTAATTTCAATATCAACAATATTGTTTCTATTTGTTAAAAGAAAATTTGTTTTCTCAGTGCATTAAGTACATTTGGAATTTTATTGAATATTTCATTTACGAATATTCATGTACTTATTAGTGAGAGGTATGTATGTATAAGTGATGCTGTGTTATTATCATTTTAAAAAACATTGGTATGTATATACGTATGTATGTATATTTCTGTCATTGTACAATTTTCGGAGCAGAGAGGCTTTGTCAGGGTTCAGAAAAATACGAAACATAGGTAATGAAAAAAAGATTTTTAAATGTTTAAATATAAAGATACAACTACAGAAGTAAATTGTTAAAATTTAAATAAAAATAAAGATTTACAAAAAAAGCAAAAATTAGTTAAAAACTTTTTTTTACGAATTTAATTAAATTCTGGAACAAAAAAAATGATCGAAATTTTGTATTTAAAAAAAACCGGAACAAATTCTCAAAACTATTTGAAATTTGTGACATTAATTTATTTTACTTTTCATAAAACGCTACAGTTACCGTTAGATACTTTCACTGCCAACAGAATTCCTTTACATAAAATAAGCCTTCGAAAATATATTCACTATCACTATCCCTGTTGCTAAAATATTTTATTGATTTTTTTCTCCTGTACGTTATTCTTCTTACACAAACCTCACAGATACAAATACTCGTATACCAAAATTTCAATGACCTGCGCATGATCCCTGAAAGAAAAAATATATTAACGAAAGCAAATTTGTGTTATTCAAGTTTATTATTGTATTTATTTCACTCGCTGTTGATTATTCTTTTAAAAATATACACATATTTTAAATAATTAAATAAAAATAAATATAATTAAAAAACAAATAAGAAAAATATGTTAAAAATTGAATGGAATTCAAAATAAGAAAAACCTTTAAAAATATTAAATATAATTTAAACTATTTCTAAAGTGAAATATAATGATGTTCATTCGTATTCTATTAGCAATATTATTTTATAGAGGAATTGAGTGCCAATATAAAACGATTGAAAGTGATTTCACAATGAATCAAGACGAAGTCTTTAAACAAAATCAAAATCAAGACAGTTATAAAACAAATAAACCCCTCGATAGGGGACCATATTTTGATACATCGGCGACGAAAAATGTTACCTCGCTGGTGGGCAGAACGGCACATTTGAATTGTCGCATTAAGAATTTGGGCAACAAAACAGTGTCCTGGATACGTCACAGAGACTTGCATTTGTTAACAGTGGGTGAAACCACATACACATCGGACCAACGTTTTACGAGCATCTACAATAAATTATCCGAGGATTGGTCGTTACAAATTAAATATCCTCAATTGAAAGATTCCGGCACATATGAGTGTCAGGTCTCTACCACACCACCCGTAGGCTATACCATGGTATTTTCCGTAGTCGAGCCCATAACAACGATACCCGGTGGACCCGAACTATATATAGATGTGGGATCAACGGTGAATTTGACATGCATCGTTAAACATCTGCCCGATCCACCCACCTCAGTGCACTGGACGCATAACAACGAGGAAATTAATTACGATTCACCGCGCGGTGGTGTTTCAGTGATAACGGAAAAGGGCGATATTACAACCTCTTACTTATTAATACAACGTGCAACGATAGCCGACTCTGGCATGTACACCTGTCTGCCCTCAAATGCAAATCCCAAATCGGTCACCGTACACATACTGCAGGGTGAACATCCTGCCGCCGTTCAGGGTACCAAAAAGATAACTTCATATGTCATCAATATACCCATTATATTAGTGTTGAATTTATATTTGTTATGACCAATAATAGGATGGATTTTTTAAAAGAACCCCTCTCTTAAAAAAAAACAAAAAACAAAAAAAAAATATTAAATACATTAATATTAATTTAAATGTAAACAAATAAAAAAAATCAGAAAAATAAATCAAAAAAAATTTAAAATAATTATAAAAAACCCCAAACTAAAAAAGAAAAAGTGTGTTGTATAACTTTTTAAGAAGATTGATACTAAAAAAAAAAATTGTGAAAGTAAGTGTGAATGAATGTGTATATAAATATAAGAGAATGTGTTAGTATGTTTGATGTACTTGAACATGTGTATGAGTTTAATTTTAAAAATGTATTTTTGGCCCCCATTCAATTCGCTGATGTTGTTGTTTTTGTATACGAGGTTTGATTTGCAGCATTTCAAGAATCCTTTCACACTCATTCACTCACACATTCCTTTTAGCATTGAGTATTTAATTGGCTCCTATTTTAGTGTTTGTTGTTTGAATTGCAAGAAATGCTGTTATGGGTGTAATTAGTTTTTTTTTTAAGTTTATTTTGCACTTTTATTGAGAGTAGTAGGAAGGAAATAAAAACACTAAGGCAATGAATAATTATTTGGAAAAAAGACAGAACATCAGGAAATATGTATTTTATCATGATTATTAATGACATAAGTAATTTAGAAAAATATTTTCGTTTTAATTTTAAAATTCTATAAGAAATTGGTGATACTATTTTTTACATAATAAATAAAAACCTTACCCTATATCTTTTAAGATCCTTTTCGATTGAAATCAACTTTCCGAAGAACACTAATATGCATGTTAAACATTCTTTTCGATAATTTGCATTAAAAATCATCAAATTTAGTCCCTAATAAGTGAAATAAGAATATTTTTATTTTAAAAAATTGCCTGAGGATCTGAATAACTTATATTCCGCCAAAATTGATAGCAACATTGTTAAAACTTTTATAACAAGCTTATGGATAAAAGAGGGAGAAAATTAGATAACTTTTTTTCTACTGCAAAGTATTCTTCAGTCAAATTGGAATACGTGATCGTGGAGCTATAAGTCTATTAATTATTTTTATTTTGAAAATTGCTGAAGTTGCACCACATCCCAGCATAAAATGTTGCTTACTTGGATGCAATAACAACTGCGCTTTATTAATGTTTATGTCATCCTTTTTACAATTCTATGAAGAGATTTTATAATATAAAAGGCAACAGAAATAGATTTTAGGGCTTCTCAGAGGCACTATGGTAAAGAAGGGTGCCTTTCCCACACAGTCACTAACTTACTCTATGGCATTCTTAGAAGCTATATGCAACTAAGTAAGCAATGTATTGTTTCCATCAATTGTTATTGCTTTTAAATATTCAAAATATTTTGAGAACAGTTTGCCTGATTTGATTTAATATAATACCAAAAAGATCTTACTTAAATTACCTACAAGTAATACTTACATATCAGGAGATATATTTCCATTAAAAACAATAAGAAATAGTAATACCCCACACTATTTATTATATGCATCAAAATTCGGGGAGAGGCCTGTGGACAATTGTGCTTCGATTTAATCTCTATTAAGTGTTGCTTAGAAAATCCCAATTTCATAAAAGTATTTTTAATTAGTAAACCCTAATTTAAAAAACTAATTATTCTAAAAAAACCTAGAATATTTAGTAAATTTGATATTTTAGAAAAAATTTTCCAATTCTCATTGAGTTTTAAATCTAAGATTCTACAGTTTTTTTTTTAAAAGCTATTGGGAAAGGTTTACTTACAAACTAACTTAACCCTGTTACCGTTAAGGCTGTATCAGGCAATTTGAATTTATACATTTTTGTTCCGACCTTTAGAGGTTTAAGCATTGGAACTAGCTTCCCTTAAAACAAAGTGTGATTTTATTGAAAATAAAGTTCTATGATTTTTCTTTAAACTTTGTTCTTTCTTGGCCTCAATGTTTTTCTTGCATTTAAAATTATTAAAACATTAAACTTTTTTCTAGTTCATTTCAAGTTATAATTTACTAAACATTCTGAAATCGCAATTTCCGAAACATTTACATACAGGTCTTAAAAGCTTCTTCATATTTTTACTTTTCATTTGTTTCTTGATATATTTATATTTTAGTTTTCATCACTCTGAAATCCAATTGTTTCAACTATTTAATCTTCACAACTAACTACTAAGTAACAAATCTAAAGATCAAAAAAAAGGTCTGACTATTTTTAAACATAACAAATCTTTCTCTCGAAACAGAAAATATATCAATTTCTTTATTCGATTGATTCTATAATTAACCGCAAATGATGTCAATTTTTTAAAAATGCATATTTTTCAAGAATTTGTTAGTATTTTGTCAACACTTCTGTTTTATTTTGCCAATGAGCTCTTTTCTACCAATAACATATTTTATGCCCTAGTAATAAAAAAAAATAATAATAAAAATGATTTTAAAACTAAAACATTTTTCGCCAAAAAAATATTTTTTTGTTGTGGAAGTAATATTTCCCCAGGAATTTGGATCCAATAGATAAACTTTTAGCACATTCTGCTACAAATAGTTTTGCAAAATAATTAAAAATTACTACAAAAAATCAATATTTTACTCATAAAAGGAACAAAAGTATAAGAATTTTTAAACTTATTTTAAAAATATAGAGATTTTTTCTAAAATGTACTATAAAAATAAAGTCCACCTGTGGACTGACATTTTTAAGAAAAAAAGATATAATATATTTTTTTACAACAAGCTAAAAAGTAAGAATTTTTTTAACATCTATTTCAAATGAAAATTCGAATCTTTGTTTTGATCTTTTTGATATTCGTAATTTTCATTCGTTGCAGCGTTTTGGTAGGGATCTGGATATGATCTTTTTCATACATTTCCTTTTTTTCTGCTTATTAATATTCATTGCTTGAGTGGTCTTCCTACAAAATTCTTTTCCACAGGACACTCTAGTAATCATTATGAAATTTTTCTGAAAAATTTAAGTGCAAATTCTATAGTTTGAAAAATGTCGTCTCTCTAACAATTTGTGTCCGAATTATGTTCGTCAAAGGAATACCAGATCTGTATAGAATGTCTCTACTGTTACTGAAATTGTGCAAAATTGATTTCTTGACGTGAAAAAGGACTGGAACTTTTTCTTCGTGAATTTTGTGTAGGGTACTGAGCACGCAACCGTACAAAATTGAACTAATCCAAGAGCACAAACTAAATAATCATAGACAACACCGTTATTTCGTTCCATAAGCTCGGAGCGTTTAGAAAATCAAAAATATTTGACATAATATAATTTTTAGCGACATGTCGTGCTTTTTGGGATGCTAATCCATACGACATTCTCCAGGTAGTACAAGTTTTGACCATCATAGGTCCCACATTCTTCAAAAACTTTAGTGAGATCAAGGACGATTCTATGAGCCACACAGAAGACGCCAAAATAAATATTCTGGAAGTCATTAGAGAGTATAATTATTTGTGGGGTTTTTAAATAGATGTTGTATGCCAATAAGTCGTAATTAACCGATGCCTTCCAAATCAAAATTACTCAAGCTATCGTTCCAATTCAGCCGAATCTATGAGTCATTGATGTTACTAAGCTCTTGCTAGATAGTAAAAGAATTTATGTTAAGTGATGTACATCTTTGTGCTTATACAGAAAAAAGTCGCCAATCTAATCTAAAAATTACAATAATTCATTCAATAAAAAATATTTAAATCAAAATGATTAATTACTAATAAAAAGGGAAACCAAAAACATGCTCTAAAAAAGGGTTTTATTCTCATAAAATATGCAGTAAAACACGAAAAATGTGCTCTAAAAACGCGTAAATATATAATATAAAGCTAATACTTAAAACACAAAAAATGTTCGCAATTTTTTTACAAAAATTATGTTTTTCATTAAAACGAAGTGTTTCATTAATATCTTAATGTTATAAAATAACAGCTCGTCTAGACGTAACATAATATGTAATATTTTTCTGTCAGAGAGTGTCAAATTCGCTCTCTGATAGAATTATTTCACGAGTAGATTCATATATTAGTATTATAAGAAGTATTATGAGACTGTTGTGATGAGATTTCTCTACACAACCATCTTATAAGATAAACTGTCAGAAAAATACACACACACGGAAGTTTGTATGTGTGTGTGATTATATATTTTGGATATTACTAAAAAAAACAATGTTTTTTGTAAAATTATTTTCTTTTAATGATTGTTTTACATTTAAAAAAATATTTTTATAAAAATTGTGTTAAAAACGTGCGTTTTTTTTTTTAAATAAAAAGTACATATTTATTCTGTGACTGATTGAAAATAATGATATCTTATAGGATTTATTAGAGTACGTGTACTCCTTATTTAATATTAAACATAATATAAACAAAATGGTTACTTTCTTCTGCTTACGTTGCCTCACATATTATATCAAAGTTAATCTCAGTTGTAAACCTGAGGTAAGGTAAAACATAAATTTATCAACTGTGCCAAAATTTAATTTCCCACACGCAGATAAAATACATGGTTGCAGCATCGTCACGTCAACAATATAATGGTCTCAATGTTAATTTTCATTAATTTTAATAATACTGTGTTCATGATAAGAATGCTTTTGTTTCAGTTTTATCATTCAATATTTACGTTCAATAAAAATTTTAATATAGTCGCCTACAAAAATTTTATGTTTTTTAATATTTTTACCAGAAAAAATATCATTATTTCTACAAACATTAAATATTACCAATCTTTTCCCTTGTTCTTAAGCCATATCTTGTTTTTAAACCATTTTAATATTATTGTAACATTCTATTATAATACTCGTACGTATACTTTTTACAAATATGTCTAAAAAAAACATATAACTTTTTTTTTAATATAGTTTGTTTTTAATGTTTGCTTTCCAACTTCATTATAATTCTTATTTAGTTCGTATATGAATAAATTTAATTTATATATGAATAAATATAAGTAGACAAGGTTTTCTTATATTTAGTGTGATTCAAGCAATATGAGATTTTGATTAACTATTATTAGTTAAGAACAAAGTATCTTGTATTATCTGACACAAAATATGTAAATAAAATAAATGAAATTAATTAATGAACAAATAATGATTGATCATAATAAAGTTAATACGAAACATGTTATGAGTAATTTTGAACATGTTATACAAGTTTTTGTGATAAATAATATGATGAAGGTGAATCACAGCATGAGAAAATCAGAGTATAATTTTATAAAATTGGACTATAACATTATAAAAAAATATAAATACGAAATGCAAAAACTTGGATCATAATATGAAAAGCTAGATTATTTCGATTATGGTTCGCACAATCATATTTTTTTTTCTACGTTCATTTTTTTGATTATATCACATAAAAACGTTATTCTTATTCCATTTGTTAATTCTACATAATGTCTAATTCTAGACATTATTATTAGTTCAGAACTTATCATAATTATCACATGCTTTCATAAAAAAAGAAATAATAATAATCGAAGCCAAAATGATTTATTTGTTCTGAAACGAATAAATATTTTATCGATTGCCCCATTTCACGTCTAGGAAAAAACATGCAATTGCATATCTGTTGTTCTCCTGCTAATAAATATTAAAAATAAAAAAAAAATTATTAAATCAATCAAGTGGAAGGTGGAGTGAATTAAAAATTTAAATAAAAAAACTTACCTGAATTGCTTGAATATATTGATTAAATTTGATTTAAAATAAAACAATTGTGCTAATTGAAAAATATAAGGTAATAATTTTTTCTGTGTATTTTGTTCCAAATAAATTGTGGAAATTAGTTATACTTTAAAAATCTTACACGAGCAGAACATTTGCTTGGGGACTAAATAAAAGAATGGACCGACTTTGAAAAATTTAAATAGGGTGCATCCATGGACTTTAAAAGCTTGGTTCCCAATTCGTTTTTGCCACAAATAATGATATATCCGTAAAATCCTCTTCAGCAATGGTTATTTAATAGTTTAGGACAAAATTAGAAATTAAAATGTTGTAGCGCCAAATTTCGTTATATTACCATAAAAATTTCAAGCTGTTGTAGTTTGAGATATTATATGATTATTTAATTCATAATCTTAAAAGGAGCTGTGCACTATTTCATTTTTTTTTTTTTTTTTTGCTGCATATCATTATATACGCATGTTTATTTATCAGCTTTTGAAAATTTTCGAAGTTTTGTTATTGATTCCTTAGAACAAATATTTGCATTTTTAGAGCTTTAGAAAATACTTTAACATATTTTACTTTTAAAATCATATCCAGTCATATAAGCATGGAGAATCCTTATTTTAAATAATATTTTAACATTATAAATTGTATATTTTTACATAAATTTACACTTAAAAACATAATTTGGCATATTTTGGCACAAATCCCTGTATTTGACTTTTTCTTTCAAATTAAATTTTTAAACCAAATACATCAGCTCAGCCATTTTGAAATGTTCTTAAATAAATTATTTTTAGCAATTGCTATTCATAATTCAGTTTTTTTTTTTCTTTTTTTTAAGGAAAAATAGACAAAGCCTGAAGCTCTTTGAAGAGCATATATTTAAATCCGAAAAAAACATATTTTCTTATTTTTAAAATAATCTTTTAAATCCTAGTTTTGTTTACCCTTATTATACGTTATGTAACGATTACTATTTAAAAAAAAACTTTAGGATATTCATACATTTAAAACCCTAATTGAGACTTTAACAAATTAATATTGTTAAGTTAATAACCACTATACGATAACTTTCTTGTAGCATTCCAAATCATTCGTTTAACAATGTAATTGTATCCCATAGCTGAAATTTAAATTCATTTATACAATTTCCATTTATCATAATTGCTGCCACAGATGTAACATAATCATCATTCATCTTATGTACGATTTGCTTTGCTTCACATATTAACAAAGTATGTATATAGTGCTTATTATATTCTTTCATGTAACACAATCTATCTATATACCGCAAACAATTTATTTACTTTATTCTACCTAATAATAAATTATATTTTATTCGATTTAACTAATACTTAAACAATAGAATTTTTAAATAAGTAATCTCTCTTAGAATTATTTAAGGTTGCAAATGTAATTGCTTCATTAAGGTTTAAAACCCGAAAACAAAAACTTAAGGAAGTTTTCTTCTTCTTCTAATGGTTGATCATCAATTATAATTTCAAATTATTGTTGACCGACCACACACACATTCACACAAACAGCCAGCAAGTTGTTTTCGTTACAACATATTAATTTCTTATTGAATAAATTTCGAACAAAACTGTCTCACAATTTTATTTATTGTTGCTGTCGTCAGCAGAATTATTGTCGTAGCAATAAAATTACATTTATAATATTAAATACGTTCATGTGTGCTTTAGTTAGTTAGTTGATTTAACGGAAGTAAAGTTTTCATTCATATGAATAAATTTTCTGTATTGTTGTTTTTTTTTTCTCTATCTGCTTTAAAGATTTTCCATACAATTAATATTTAAAATCTGTTGTTGTTGTGTTATAGAATCTATTGTTTTTAAAACATAAAAACAAGTTTTAAAAGCCAAAGCAGAGGAAGAACTTGTATAAAATGTTCTTCTAAAAAGCACTTCTTCCTCATAAAGAGTAATTCATCAATAAAATAAAAAAATCAAGCAAAAAAGATATAATCGATCAAGCCCGACCATATGATACTCTACACCATTGTGTATGTGCATCAAAATACGTAGAGGGGACTTATATTCGACCTGTGGCCAGTTGTGGACCAATACTTTTACTAATTGTAAATTAAAATGTACGAATACAGAATATTATGTTAATACTAACATTTATATGAATTTATGCACATTAGGGTGATTCCGAAAGTGGGCTTATGGTATATTATGGAGCGATTTCTGTGATTTCTACTTGTTTAAATCTTATTTGTGTTGAATATTAACTTGATACTAATATGTGTAAGTGATTTATGTACGTTAAAATGATTTTCGGAAGAGGAGTTTATATAGTAGCTATGGTTAATTATGAGCCGATCTTCATGGCACAAAGATTGATACTTATACAAAACTTCCTTACACTTTGCTATATTTAAGGCAATTGTGGTCATTAATCCCTATTCCGGGAGAACATTTGTATGGGAGCTAGGTGAAATAATGGACCGATCATAACCAATTTCAATAGACTTCTTCATTGTACCAAAATAATTATTCTTGCCAAATTTCATCAAGATATCTTTAAAATTGCGACCTGTACTTTGTTAATAAGGTTTACATGAACAGACAGCCAGTCAGCCGAAAAGACATTGTTAAATCGACTCAGAATGTGATTCTGAGTCGAACGGTATACTTTTAGATGGTGTTCCGAATATTTTTTCTGTATGTTACAAACATCAGCACAAACGCATAATGCCCCAACCATCTAAGGTAGTGTAGCGTATAATGAGAATGTATGAATATTTTAACTTATGAAACATTGATAAGTTTATGAATTGTTATGAGTGTAGTTTTTATGTAAATATACGTACTTACTACCTCTTATAAACGTTTATGATGTATGTGTATCAGTGTTGCCAGGGGGTCAGCAAAAAAGAGGCTAAATTTGTGCCAAGAAATAAAGCCAGAAAAAGCGAATATGTTTCTTACTTAAAACATAGAACGGCTGACAGCAAAATAATGCAATGAAAAATCGCCCATAAAATTTCCATACAAATTTGGCTTATATTTAATATGAAAAATGACCTAATGTTTTGAATTGTTTTTTTTTTTCATTTTTGAATCATAATTGCGTTTTGATTAATCATTTCCAAATTTGTGGGTAATTTTTCGCTTTTATAAGAATATTTTTTAAATTATATTTATAAAGAGTTTCTATGATTAATGAAGTATATTAAAAATATAATAATTAATTAAGTAAGTCCATAAAATGAGTTAAGTTATATTTGATTTGGAGAATGAGGCGCCGCACACACAGAGAAAAAATTTAGTTGTAGTGAATTTAATTTAAGAGCAACATAATATGATTGAAACATATGATCACAGCGAAAAGTAGAAATGATTATAAGTAATAATGATTCAATTTTGTGATATTGTGTATGATTTTATGGTTTGTTTTTTCATGTTATGATTCTAGTTTTAAATACAATTGAACAATCTTTTTACATCATTATCCTTTTCTCTCAGATTATGATTTGATGTTATCATATTATTATTCCATCTTATATTTTTATACCACATTGTCATGTTATTATTCCATTTTACCATATTATTATGCCATTTTATTATTACATTTTATTATATTATTATTTCATTTTGTCATATTATTATTCCATTTTAACATATTATTATGCCATTTTATTATATTATTATTTCATTTTGTCATATTATTATTCCATCTTATCATATATTAAAATAAAACGTATTAATAAAAAGTTATTATTTTTATAAACTTTTTAAAGAAAGTAATAGAGAAAAGTGTTCACTAGTTAGAAAAGAAAAGATTTCCATTTTATTTGTTCATTAAATATATTCATTTGTAAAACCAAATTGTGGTTTAAATTCAAAACATGTTTTTTAGCCAAACCATTTAATGGTTGTTAATCAATATCTTATATTGCTTGAATCACACCGAGTATAACCAAACCTTGTCTATTTATATTTATTCATATATAAACTAAATGAGAATTACAATGAAGTGAGAAAACAAATACTAAAAACATAATACTCGTATATTAAGAAACAAGTATTTAATTTTTACACTAAGTTTATGAAAGGGATAAGTATTATATTTATTTGAAACATTTTATTGTCATGGAAATAATAATAATATTAATATGGTTTAAAAACAGACTATGACTTAAGAACAAGGAAAAAGACTGCAAATATTTAATGATTGTAGAAATAATGATATTTTTAATAAAATTTTGTTTCTGGCAAAAATATTTAAAATCATATAATTTTTACAATCAAGCATATTAAAATTATTATTGAGTGTAAACATTAAATGAAAAATTTTTAACAAAAACATTGTTACCATGAACACAGAATTATTAAAATTGAAACCATGATTTTCTCTGTATTAATATAAATAATCTCAATTTTTTGTGCGAATTTATACAAAAATGCTTAAATGGATGATTCTGTAAAAATAAAATTAGTAAAAGCAAATACGAAATTATTTTCTTTTTTCTTCAAATGTTAAAATTTTAGCCTTTTTATGGCAATTTTAAGAATCAAAAAAGGCTAAAACCAAAGTTAGAAGCCAAAACGAAAATTTTCAGGCCATAATCCAAATAAAAAGGCTATATTTAGCCTTAAAAAGGCTAGACTGGCAACACTGATGCGTATATTGGTTAAGAGAAAAGGTATATTTCCGTATCTTAAAACTGTGATTATATCAAAATCGCTTGGAAACTTTTGCAGTTTTAAGAAATGTTTATCAAAATCTTAATAACGGTGAAATTGAGCACAATTTGACAAGACATATAGCAGGATTTAGAATATAATCATATTTTTATTTCATATATATATTTTGCTTATCCGGTCTTATTCAAATTATAAGCTCGTTTTCAATTTCAGTCTTTTAAATTGTCTCAAAGTAGTGAATCAGTAGCACATATTTTTAAGATTTTTCTCGCTGTAAATTCATTCAAAATTTAGAATTTTTTGCCAGCAATTATAAAGCATTTCGCTTATTAATTTAATTACATTCTTTTGTTTTGAAGCCATTTTTAAAATACTTTCCTAAAATAAATATATATATGTATATATATTTTTAATATATTTCTTTCAACACAATACAGTATTCCGTGCAATTCAAGGTTATATCATTATTATCTAGTTAGCCTATTCAAAAAATGGTTTCTATTATTGAATCGTGTTATAAAGAAAAATTGGTACTTTTTTATATTAATACTTTTTTTAGAAATTGGATCTTGTACAAAAAATTGGTATTTTTTTAGAAAAGATTTTATTAGTTAGAAAATTGTTTAAAAATATTTTTATAAAAATATTTGTTTTTTAAAAAAATTTTCGATAACGCAGGGCAACAGTGGTTTAGTCAATTTAGATATACGTGAACTTGAGGTTATAAACCTATAAATCACTTTGTTATATTGACTCTAGTTTTCTATAGAAAACTATCTAATACATGGTGCGCTTTGCTGCCCGCTTCGTTTTGTATATTACGCATTTTGATATGATAGAGAACTACTACTCAAATTGTGTACTATTTTAGTTCTTTAGAAATCCTTGAAATTAGGCTTTGAAATTAAAAATAAAAATATATTAGCTCAAAAGATACTTAGAGCTCCAAGAAAGTACCATCATTCATGTTTTACCCGCTAAGTGTTCTAATTTTCAGAAAGTACCAAACATTTGTATGTTCTTTTATTGAGCAGAGAATAATTATTTGTTTAGGAAATACTTAAAGCAACGAAAACGTTTAAATTTCCAAAAGGTACAAAACACGTATTTGCTTTTTCTTTATATAAAAAAAAATTCCACATAATTTTTTTCATAAGTTTGATGCCTTTGAAGATATAAATAAATAGTACATTTTTAATATATTTCGAATTTCAAAAAAAAAAAAAAAAAACAAACAAAAACTTGTCTTATACTTTTTTGATAAAAAAATACCATGCAATTAAAATGTTCCAAAATACAGTTTTTAACAATTTTTAACCCCTAAATGTTCTAATTTCCAAAAAGTATCAAAAGCACATTTTCTAAGTAGGGAAAAATGTAAGTAAAATATTTCTCCAAGACTTTATAGATTGGAAGGTATCAAGTTACAAAATTTACACGATTTAGTTCCTCTCTACCCTAGGAGAGGTACCTATGTTCTAAATTTCATAGTTCTACCTTCTGTCAGTATTTTATATACATATAAATTGAATATTTCTACTTTCAATATTATAGATAATTAAAAAAGTACCATTCAAAGAAAGAAAAAGTACCACAAAGTTTCCTTTTGTAAATTTGTATCCATATAGGACCGCGTATCTTTAATTTCCAGTTTTTAGGTTCAATATTATAAAAAATTCTAAAAGTACCATTAGAAAAAGGAAAAAGTAGCAACTTTTTTCTTATTCCCTATGTTCATAGTACACGAAATGCAGACAGTACCATTTTGGCCCCAAAAGTTCTTTATTTCCACCAAAAATCTTCTGTGTTACATATATATATATATATATATATATATATATATTATATATATATATATATATATATATATATATATTATATATATATATATATATATGTATATATATATATATATATATATATATAGTGCATTCTACGAATGGAAATATAAAATTTATAACAATGCAACGCCCAATTTTTTGCAACTTTCAATAAAATTAATTTCGATCATCGAAAATCAAAGATTTTTCTCTCAAGTTCGCCAAAATAACAAAGTACTTTTACCCCTATCCAATACCTATACAATCAATTATACAAATAAGTGTTTCTGCGTAAGTATAATGTACAACTTTAGCAACATTTTGTATGTATTGTATGCAATTAAAAGCCACAATATTCACTTCAATTCCATACACTTAAGTTCAATACTGTTTTTTTTTTTTTTTTTTTTTTTTTTTTTTTTGTTCTACACTTTAGTATTCTGAATGGCACACATTAAGGTGATGAAGAAGTCGTTATAAGTCAATTAATTAACCTTCGTTAATTTAACAAAAACATAAACTTACACATACTAACATTCAAAATATATTACATATAGAATAGAATTATACAAGGAAGTACTATAAATTTTAATGGGATTTATAATACAATCTATTCTATTTTAGACATTTATTTACGACATAAAAATACAGTAAAAGCTCCCGTAATAGACAGCTTCCAAAGCCAAAGAGCTCCGGTATACGGACAAATTTTTTGATTGCATGCTTTAGGTGGCATTAATATATTAAATCAGTTTCTGCCAGGTGAACACTCTCTTGGCCGGGCACTTGTTTCCAAGAAAAACATCTCTCGCGGCTGGACAAAAATGAACCGGATATTGTGAAATTTGGAGAATCTTATTTTTATTTTTGTTCGTATTTGCATTCATATTTCAGCTTTCAAGTTCAATATAATTTTTTTTTTTTTTTTTTTGATAAATTATTTACACATGTTGTTACTGATCAAGCAAAGACAAAGAAAAATGATAGAAAGAGGGAATTAAAACTATTTGCTTGAATTTACTATTCATTTTTTTACTTAATTTTTTTTTTGCTGATTTTTAAGAAAAATCAAGATTTCATTTTAATTTCGACTGTTATTCTTATTAAAAGGTCTTTATTCTAAAAAACTAAGGGAAAACAAAAAAGAGAAAATTAAAAACTTTATCTCTAAAAACAGATATTCACCCGAGTTACCCATATCATCAAGACATCGTGAAGACAGTTAGATATATCCTGAAGTACACTGAAATTCTGCACAACAACTTGATCGTCATTGTTTAGTTTAAAATTTTTATTTTTTTATTTTTGATGAATAATAAATAACAATATAATAAAATAGAAATGTAAGAGATTTATTATTTATATGCAGGAATTTTAGATAAAAACGGAATAGACATGCAAAACAATGCAATAATATATATATATATATATATATATATATATATATATATTTAAACTTAAAGAATTTTTAATTTTATAAATAAAAAATAAATTCTGAATTTATATTTAATTTATATACTTTAGCCCGGAAAAAATTACTTCTTACAACACTTTAAAGACCTTTAAAAAATGCAACAAATTAAAAAAATTATTTAAAAAATAGCCTTTAGGAGATGGCTCATTAGAATAAAAATTAAAGTATAAAAAATTTAATAACTTGTTCTTGAACCATAACTCGTTCACAGAACTAGTTCTGGAGGTGATAATTTTGAACAAAAATCATTAGTTATAAAGCCATGCGTTCTGGAACTAGTTGTAGAACTAATACAGTTTTTCCTGGGAGATTTCTTTTTTATTTCTGCTTTCTTAAATTTAAAAAACTACATTCGGCTAAAATTTTTGTTATCCGACTTTTTGCCTTTATTACTTCTACGAAATTAAAAATGTATTATTTTTTAAAGTAAAAGTCATTAAATAAACTTATTTATTCTAAAAAAAAAACGAGTAAAAATGATATAGTCGTTCAAGCCCAACCAAAATTACAAAATTCGTGGAATGGTCTGATATTAGACATGTGGACAATTGAGGACCGATACTTTTACTAAGTGTAAAATAAAATATACGAATACAGAATATTATATTAATACTAACAATTATATGAATTTAGGCACTTTAGGGTGATTCCCGAAAGTGGGAGCTATGGCAAATTATGGAGCGATCCTCATAAAATTTGTTTCTGTGATTTCTACTTATTTATGTCGAATATAAACTTGATACTAACATGTGTGTGTGATTTATGGGAGCTATGGTCAATTATGGACCAATCTTCAGGAAATTTGGCACTTACACAAAACTTCCTTCATGAAAATACTACGTGCCAAATTTCATTGAATTATCTTAAAAATTGCGACCTGTACTTTATGTACAAGATTTACATGGACAGCCAGCCAGCCAGACGGACGGACGGACATCGTTAGATCGACTCAAAAAGTGATTCTGAGTCGATTGGTATACTTTAAGGTGGCTGTTGGATGATTTTTTTCGGTGCGTTACAAACATCAGCACAAACGCATAATACCCCAACCACCTATGGTGGTGTATAAAAAAAAAAAACAATAACAATACAGTGCAAAGAAACCAGAAAATAACTTTTATTATAATATACATGAATCAATTTCTTTAAAATCAATGATTAACATATTTTAGTTCCCATAAAATTCTATTTCGATTAATAATTTTATCAACATAATTATATTATTTTCAGTTTTGCCCTTTAATATGAAAATACTCGAGGTACCGTGTGAAGTGAACAATATACTTGAAGTATTCTTTCTATGTTAATTACATTTGTATATGTTCACTTTTTTCGGAAAGTATTTTTCTATTGCTATTTACTCGTAGTTATTCGAAAACAACCGTTAAATATACTTCACTGCTTGTGCTCTCAGAGAGAGAACGAGTAGAAATATATTCGATTTCGGTCTTCGCGAAAACTTATTCGTTGCAGACCTCCATTATAAAAAAAATAATAAATATAACTTAGTATATTAACAAACAATCTTAAATTTTTTAAATAAAAAGACATAGTACTGAATTTCCCCTTAATAAAAATTATATTACGTACTATATCCCATAGATGAACGTTACCGTTAACGGACAAAATCAGCATGATGATCGCTGTCCGGCTATGGAAGCTTTCACTGTATATGTATAAATTTTAGTACGTATAATTAATTGTTCTATTCTATTTATTATACTTACATACATATCTTCTTATTATATTATTGAGGAAACTCAAAATAATTTTAGAAGAGAATATTTATGGTTTCATTACTAAAGATATGTAAATGGTTCCACAGATTTATTAAACCTGATATTGATCTTATATGTAGGATGTCAACAATAAATTTTTCATGCGAATTGTCCTATTTCATTGAATAATGGTAAGTATATTAAATATTTGAAAAAAAAAACTGGTTTAAAATTATTCTAAGAATATTATTTGTGTTCTTAATAAAAAGAATTAAATTTTAATTTTTTAGGTATTAAAAACCGTATAAAAATGTTTAATTAGGTCAGTCGTTTATATATGTCGCTGGTTATTTATGTGCTATGAAAAACGTTTAACCCAATTTGTTTTTTTTTTTTTTTTTTTTTTTTTTTTGAAAAAATAAAAACTATAAACGGTTAGAAATCTACACTGTAACAAAGAAAATAATTATTATATTAAACGTAAAATATAAATAATTATTTAATTTGCAATAATGTTTGTTTAATAGAACATTTTATAAAACAACAGGCAGCTCTCTAGACAAATGAAATAATGCAACAGTATATCATCATAAAATACAGCAGCACTTATAAAAGCATCACATGTATATATGTATGTATGTTTGTATGTATTTATATATGTATATATGTAGATATTCAGAAAACATTATTACATATGTGTTAAACGAGCCGTTCAACCAAGAACATGCATCTTGTAAGTAATTACATATGTACATATTTTAAATTAAAAATTACATATTTTTGAAAATTAAATAGAAATTAATATAATGGCAAATCTATAGATGACATAAGAAAAATGTTTTAATAATTAAGTCTTTGTAGGAGTTAATAAGTAAAAGTGCATTAGAAACAAAATTATATATTATAATAAATAGCAAAGGTAGAGATGGTAACTAATAACCATATGAATTTCCCATCAGAAACAAATTATTCTTAGAAAATACGTTTTTTAATATATATATAGACTTTAAAAGCGAAAATAACATAGATAAATATCTAAATAGAAAAATAGATATTATATAATTTTAGATGTTTTCTAAAGAAATTTTATTTACTATACCCAGCTGGAAATGATCATATATAATTATATATGTATATATATGGTGTCTCATATATGTTTTGGATCCGAAAATTGAGGATATATGAATCATATATATCCATATATTTATATTTACATCTAAGTACATATATATGAGTTCGTATAGGGATCGGACTTTCTATTACGAACTAAAATTAAAAATGTATTTATTTGAAGCACAAAAAAATATGTACAATAAATACTTACATATTAACACTAAATTATAAATACGTACTTACAGGTATATTATAGTATATGTATAATACTTCCATTTGCTAATTACTTCACTTGATATGCTATTTCCCTTCCCTCTTCCTAATAGCAACGATAGAATCGTTGAAAAGGCGAAGAGCGCGGGCATGTCACACATATGCAAAGAATATCGAATCAAATAGTTGAATATCTTGCGTAAATTATTTACAATGAACTAAAAGTTCTTACCTTTAAGCAGAAAACTCTTGGTGTTATAATTTTGTGAATCTCTTGAAGGTTTGTAAATTTAACTGATAACTCAACTCTTGTTCGCTTGATTTTCCCTATTCATGAAAATATATTGATCGAAATTATAAATAAAGCTATTGAACAAATTGCTTTAAGGAATGTAAATGTTACTTACCTCTACGAGGAAGAAAGGCTTGTACATTTCTAATTCCTATTCATACCATTCCATCAACATTACATTAAAAAAGGCGAGCAACTACAATCTCTTAAAGGTTTGCCGCAAAAGCTGCTACTTGGCTTGAATTTCTTATTGAATAAAATAAAGGAAAACTAAATTTTAAGAGATATTCATCAAATATCTCGAATATAGTATGTATGTAATTTAACTTCCGTTTTATCTTTTGATTGAATACTAAACATTTGCCGTTTTAAGCTTTTATTTTAAATATTTCATAAAATTTTTATTATTCATTTGTTTTTCAATTATTTTTTGACGTCAAGAAATTCAAATTTGTTACTTGTAATAATTTGACAAAAAAATATTTCAACAAAGGCTTAAACCAATTCATTCAATATTCAAACCTCTCACACAAAATAAATTATTATTACCGAAAAAATGAGTATATTTGTGTGTCAAATTATCGAGATATGAAGTTATAGCGCGTTCTTTGTTCGATTTAATGTTTTATAGCCTTCGCTATTTCTGGCGTAGTTTTGGATGTTTAGAAATATTTTTTTTTTTTTTTTTTTGTAATAAAATCACACGTTAAAGTTATAATCGCTGCATTATTGTTATACAATTGTATATAACTATTTTTATATATATGAGCTCATATATGAACATTATTTTCATATAACTATTATATATGAAAGTTTAGTTCATATATAAAATCTTATATCGGAAATATTTTACATACATGATTCCATACATGACATAATATTTAATGTATATATATATATATATATATATATATATATTTATATATTATAAAAATTTCCATGGATGAATCCATACTTTTTCCATATATATTGATATATAATCATATGTGGGTCATATATAAAAATATAATATCATTTTTAACTAGGTAGTTGAAATTTTATTTTCTAGAGTTGTTAGGTTAAAAAACTCTAAGTAAAGTTATAGCTATATATTTTATTTATTTTTTAATACTGGACTGAGTTAAAAAAACTAACAAGTTTCTTCTATCCGATCTAGCTTGTTGTATTTGGAGTATTACGCGAAGAAAAAAATCTTCAAAACCCCCTCTTAAAGTGAATCGTTCGACTCAGAATCACTTTCAGAATTATAAAGATTGATAAGATTTTAAATTTGTTCAAATTTAGCACGAAAAATTATTTCTTTACAAACACGAAGACTTTTGAAATTTATTAAGATTGGTCCATTGTTTTACCGAACCCCCATATAAATGTACTCCCGAAATAGGGTTTTAACACTCAATATATTAAGTTTTAATGAAATTCGGCACATGCAAGTATAACTCTTTGTACAGAATTTCATGAAGATCGGTTCATAATTGACCATAGCTTCCATATAAATTCCTTTTCCGAAAATCACTTTAACATGCATAAATTACACATCGTTACCGAAAATGGAACCGACCCTAACACATATTTGGAAAATTCAACAAACACTAAATAAAAAATGTATGTTGAAAAAATTTATATTTTAGTTAGTGCAATTTATAATACACTTGCATATCTTTCTTCGGCTCCTGCTCCTGTTAGTTAGGGCCGATTGAATTTAAGGTTACGATATAAATGTTAGTATTAAGATTATATATTTTTGAAACAAACAAGTTTTATAATAGTAGAAAGCAAATTGCCAAATTTTATAATGATCGATCCATAATTGACCATAGCTGCCACATTAGGCTCAGCTCCGGCAATCATCTTAAAGTGCATAAATCCTATTTAAGGTCATTCTATCAAAAAACGAATGTAAGTTCAAAATGGACGATAGTGTTGAATGGAAGTGAATATGTGTGACAGACTTTTTGACAGGTTTACCCAATTTACATTTGTTCTTAAAAAAAATTTATAAAATTACATATCCTAAACCATCAAAGTTGTATGATAGTTTGACACTGATAATATATATGCTTGCAATTTTTTCAGTTGGCAGAATTCTGTTAGGTAGATAGTGAATCATGGCCTTTAGATGTTAGTACACGAACAGAAAAATCATGGTTACTGCATTATCACTACAACAATATTATGTTCTCAATGTTAATTTTCTTGAATTTTAATATCCCTGCGTTTATGATAACAATGTTTTTGTTTAAATTTTGTCATTTAATGCTTACACTCAACAAAAATTTTAAAATGGTTGACTGCAAAAATTATATGTTTTTAAATATTTTTACCAGAAGTAAAATTTTATTAATATGAAAAATATCATTACTTCTACAACCATTAAATATTTTCAGTCTTTTACCTGGTTCTTAAACCATATTCTGTTTTTAAACCATATTAATATTATTATTCCCATTAAAATAAAATTTTTAAAGTATTTATACTTTTCACAAACTTAGTGGAAGTAAAATTTTATTAATATGAAAAATATCATTACTTCTACAACCATTAAATATTTTCAGTCTTTTACCTGGTTCTTAAACCATATTCTGTTTTTAAACCATATTAATATTATTATTCCCATTAAAATAAAATTTTTAAAGTATTTATACTTTTCACAAACTTAGTGGAAAAATTCAATACTTATTTGTTTTTAAATATATTTTGTTTTTAATATTTGTCTTCCAACTTCATTATAATTCTCATTCAGTTTATATATGAATAAATATAAATAGACAAGGTTTGATCGTAGTCGGTCTGATTCAACCATTAAAGGGTTAGTTAAAAAAACATATCCTGCATTTGAACCACATATGGTGGCACAAATTAATATAATTATTGAACAAATAATATGTAAATATTTTTTTTTTTTTTTTTTGCTAATTAACACTTTTCTCTATTATTTTTAATAAAAAATTAAAAAATAGCAATTTTTTTGTTATTACGTTTTATTTTAATATATGATAAGATGGAATAAAAATATGACAATATGGTATAATAATATAATAAGATAGAATATCAAATCATAATCTGATAGAATGGGATAACGATGTAGTAAGATTGTTCTATTATATGTAAAACTAGAATCAAAACATGAACAAATAGGCCATAAAATCGGACACAATATGACAAAATGGAATCATAATAATTATATTACTTATAATCATTTCTATTTTTCGCTGTGATCATATTTTCCAATCATATTATGTTAGTCTTAGATTATGGTCACTACAACTATATATTTTCTCTGCGTGTAGAAACGTAGTAATATGCATACGTATATTTTATAGAAATAATACACTTATTGGTCCATAATTGACCACAGATCCCATATTAAACCCTCCCGGAAAATCATTTTGATGCACAAACAAATGTTGACTCTAACTTTTTCTTTTTTTATTCTGCCAAAAATAATGAATTTTAGTCAATGTGTAATAGTTTCAATTTGTATATCTTAAAAAAATTTTGTCATTAAATTTTTAATTTCCTCGATATTTATCTGAGGCCTCATTAAATATACATGCTGGGTTCTTATAGAGAGGAGATTCCAAATTCATTTCTCTCTACGTCCGTTTGTTTCTTATGAGATAAAAATTAAAAAAAAGTGGAATAAAACTAATTTTGTTAAGTCAACAAGAGCACGCACAGCAAACTATGCTCATATAATTCAATTGGAAAAAAGCAAAAAGAAACAACAAGTTACATACATTGACCGTCTATTTATAAAAAGTTTTAAAATTTAAAAAAATTTTAATACTTTGCCTGTATTGGATCAATAAATTACCCAAAATACCTTCTTTTAAATATTAAGAAAATATTAATTATGGCATTTTTTTGCATAGATTATTTACTTTTTTTGTTAATCAGTGTTGCCATAGTGTTTTTTGAATATAATAGAAATTTTTAAATTTACTTTAATTTTTTTAACTTTTTCGTCTTCTATTCATATTTATTTGCAATTTATTTTCTTTTTGGACGTCTTATTATTATATTTATATTTTTTTATTTCTGTAAAAATTAGTGTAGGTATATATTACAAAAATGTACGATTGTGTTAGTTTTCTGAATGATGAAACCAGTAAAAAACAATATACGCTATCATATTTTAATGCAAAATTACTGGGCGCGTAATAGTTAGTAATATTGTTGTTTTAATTTGTTATGTTTCGATGAACTGTTACGGCAGGATTATGCGGAATTAAAAGTTTGATCATTTATTTGTCATCTGTTTTTTCTTTGCTATTTCTTCTAATAAAATCACGATTGTTCTTGGTTGTTTTGAAAAGACATTCAAAATATTTTAGGAATGTATTCCTTACAATTATTCATTTGTAATACCCTTTAATTTTAATATTTTCAATAGACAAATCGAAATATTTAATACAAAATCCTCAATATGGACAATTTTTAAAAGGGTAATTTCAAAAAAATTTCGACCCAAAATTACAGTTTTAAGAATTTTACATCTTGATTTTTTCTTTTTAATTTAGAGTGTACATTAAACTAGTTATCGTGCATTTTATGGTGTATGAATTAGTTCCATATCGTATACGGTTCATATTTCAGGAACCTCCAAAGTGGGACACCCCGGTAATTTTGTCAAAAGTGAACAAAGTTTAAGGTTAAATAACTTTTATGTGCATTATCCGATTTTAACAAAATTAGTGTCAGTGAAAAGGACTGATATTCATAAAAGTTACACATCTTCCTGGTGTAAGAACCTCAAAAATTAAAAAAAGTCCTGTATCGTGGGATATCCTAAAAACGGGTCTTTTAATTTTCATTATTTTTTTTACAAGATGTTTACAATTAATTTTTCGTTTGAGATCTTAATGGGATCAGAAGTTACAACAAATAGAAAATGATAAAAACAAGCAAAGTTGGTCCAGATCGGCCATGTAATGCCCTACTTGAGCACTGAAGTGATTATCGAGAAAGGGCCTTATATGGGACCTATGGTCAATTGTGGAACGATCCTTATGAAATGTATACAATAATTTACAACCATATGGAAAATATTTATGTAAAATTTTATTTCGATATTGGTATTTATATGAGATTTATGCACGTTTAAGTATTTTTCGGGAATGTGAATTATATGCTAGCCATATTCAATTATAGACCAATCCTTATAAAATTTAGTAGAGCGATCTATGCTTGTACAAAAATTAGTTGTGTTAAATTTTATATCGATATTGATATTCATGTAAGATTTATGCAAATTTTATTGATTTTCGGGAATGAGAATTATATGGCAGTTGGACCAATTATTGTGATATTGTGTATTTTATATTGACATTTACATTAATGTGAGATTTATGGACGTTTAAATCATTTTTAGGCAGCGTAACCTACATGAAATATATAATCAATTATGGACCGATTTTTATACAATTTGGTACAACGATCTACATTTTTACAAAACTTATATGTGCTGAAATTATGCAAATACAACATATTTCGGATATTTATATATGTTAAACCACTATTTCGAAGAAAAAAAGTTGTATGGGGTATAGGTGAAATAATGGGCCGATCATGATCAATTCCAATATATTTTGCCTTTGTAACCCCATGTATCATGAGTAAATAATCTTTAAAATCGTCACAAATAATTCGTAGATTATAAAGGATCTGCTAAGGTGCTCCTGAAACTTCTTAAATAAAATCAATTTATTTTTTCGGGATCAGGAATTTGCTATATATGCGACTTATTTCAATACATGATGATCCGTTATATTAAAATTTAAATAAGATATCAATATGCCTAATAAACACTCAATGTCTAATAGAAAATGTGTTAGTTAATAAAGAAAAAATATTGCAACTTCTAATCACGTTTAGATCTCATTTCGATATTTTTACGCTATAACGAAAATTCAATGTTTAATATTGTGTAAAAAAAATGATGAAAATTAAAAGACCCTTTTTCAGGATATTCAAGGATAAACGATATATTTTTTCATTGAGAAGGTGCTTGCGTCCAACACCCATCTTAAAGTATACCAATTGACTCAGAATCACTTTTTGAATCGATCTAATGATGTTCGTCCGTCCGTCTGTTCATGTAATCTTTTACACAAAGTACAGGTCTTAATTTTGAAGATAATTCAATGAAATTTTTCACGTAGGACTTTCATGACACAAGGAAGCCTATTGAAATTGGTGATGATCGGTCCATTATTTCACCTAGCCCCGATACGAATGTCCTGCCAGAAGAGGGGTTTAACCATCATAAATGCATTAAATATAGCAATATTTTAATGAAATTCGGTGTAAGGAAGTTTTGTATAAGTTTCAATTTTTGTGCCAATTTTCATGAAGATCGGTCCTATAATTGACCATAGCTCCCATATAAAACCTTCTTCCGAAAATCACTTTAACTTGCATAAATCACATACAAATGTTAATATCAGGTTTATATTCGACACAAATAAGTTTTATATAAGTAGAAATCATAGTGACAAATTTTACGAGGATCATTCCATAATTTACCATAGCTCCCATATAAGCCCACTTTCGGGAATCACCCTAAAGTGCATAAATTCATATAAATATTAGTATTAACGTAATATTCTGTATTCATATATTTTATTTTACACTCAGTAAAAGTATCGGTCCACAATTGTCCACATGTCTAATATAAGACCCTTCCACGAAATATAAGACCCCTGCACAATGGTGTGGTGTATCATATGGTCAGGCTTGACCGACCATATCTTTCTTACTTGTTTTTCTTTAATCTTTTTTTCTTCGTTTTAAAAACTTTATCTTTTAATATTTTAAGTATTATTCATCATCAAATTCTAAAGGATTCAAATCTTTCAATTTCAATTAAGGAGCAGGACTGTCAGATGTGGCAATTTTTAATTGTGTTTGGCGACATGACGAATTTTTTGGCAATTATGAACAATGTGGTGATTTTTTGCGTAATTTTAAAAATTTTATTAAAATATATAAAAATAACTACTACACTACATTTACATAAAAGTTTTTTGTTTTTTCTTTTTTTAACATAATGTGTTTAAACACTACTGTTCACATATTACTTTTTAGGGTTTTTCAACTGAGATGTTTTTCATTTGTATGGAAATTATCATGTTAAATAATTAAAAATTTCAAACTAAGAAGTTTTTTACGCATTCAAATTATGAAAAATCAATTCAAATTTGTGTGTTTAATTATAAAACCATTGGTAAAAAGACACGTATACATAAACATACTATTACATATATGCCACATAGAACAAAAACATGCTTTTGAGAAAAACGAAAGATAAAGTTCGCTTATATTTTTTATAAAAACCACACGATGAGATTTTTCCTTAAATACTGATATCGATTGCTGCACAAGTTAAAAACAAAACCAAAATTTTTTAACACTTTTGGGATTGAATTAAATCTTTTATTAAGATTTAACCAAATGAACACAAATTTTGTTTGTGCCGCATATGCTACATACATTTTTTATGTTCTTTCAAGTGGGTCACAAAAATGTATTTGTTTAAATTAGTATAAAATAGAAACAAAATACAATTACTCTTAAGAGATGCCAGATATTGAAAAATGGTTTACGGACCATAGCTTCCTTACTTATTTATAAAACTATTCATTCTATTTTTAAACTATTTTAAAAATTGCATATATATATATATATATATATATATATATATATATATCGCGCATTCTACGAAGGGAAATATAGGGTATAATACTAATAAAAATGCCACGCCCATATTTTTGTAAACAATTTATTTTATTTTTTTTTTTTTTTTTTTTTGTGAAGGGTCACACACAGAAGTAAAATTGAGAAATATGGCAATTAATTGAAGATTAATATTTTGAAAAAGTAAGTGATTCTAGGTAAAAGTAGATGGAATTAAGCATTATCTGTTAAAAAAATCTTTAATTTTTTTCACTCTCCGTGTAGTGCATCACTGTGGTAAAAACTGAAAATTTATGTATTTTTTTGTTGAAGTTAATGTAGAAATATTTTCAATATTTTTTTTTCGATCGACATTCAAAAAGGTTTTAGACGAACTTGGGTGAAAATATACTAGATATATGTAGTATCAAAATTCAAAAAAAAAAAGATTTTGCGGATTTGAAAAGAAAAAAATAATTTCAAAAAATTTCAAGATAAATATCCTTGTTTTCATAAAGAGTTAGAGCACGTTTTGTCATATTAAGTCACTTTAATATGCAAACTTAATTGCAAATTTGCGTTGATGTTACAGAGTCTTATATGGAAGCTATGGTCATTTATGAACCGATCCTTCTGAAATTTGGCTGAAAGATTAATATTTAAATGATATTTATTTTTACTAAATTTTATAATTATGCGTTTATTTATGTAGGAATTATGAACGAAAAAGTAATTCCGGTAGGGGTTCCTTTTTGGGAGGTATAGTCAATTTTGGACCGATCCTCATGAAATTTGGTATTATGATTTTTGCTTACACAAAACGTATCTATGCTGAATTTTATTTAAATACAGATATATTTAAGATATTTATGATCATTTGACCTATTTTTGGAACATTTTTAATGTGAGGGCTTAGTGAAGTAATGATTACATTGTAATCAATTTTATTGTATTACGTTATTGGTCCAAAATAGCCTCAAATTCAAATTTCATAAAGTTATCTTTAAAACTGCCACCTACAGATTAGTAGAAAGTATTCCCCCGATGTATTAAGTATTTCTTCCATGTATTAATGAGCTAAATATTGCAACTAAATTATAAACAAAGCGATATACATCTTCCCTGAATTAAGCGCCATTTTTGTCAATTCTACCACACTGTAGGTCAAGTCAAATTTATCATATATTTGCAATTGTTATTGTAAGTCTGTAGTGAAGATAAGAGCAGGCTCAAAAATTATTAAAAAAAAAATTATGATTAATATACTTCCCTGACGCAAGCAAAGTGTGCGATCCAAAAAATTAAATGGAAATAATTATGCACTTTCGGAAAGGTTGGTCCGATTAAAATAAAATTCCATACAGTGATAGCAGAGTTGTTGGCGAGTTTAGGTTACGAGTTTGAACCATACAAACCTACCAGTGATGGGTCTACAGGGTCCCAAAGTTGGACACCTTGGGTACGAACATTTTTTAAAACGATCCTGATCTCAACCGATTTGAAAGATTTTATATGATGGGATTCTGCTGGACATGATATACAAAAAAACATTGTCGCACACCTATCTTATTTCTTTTTTAGTCCACTTTAAGTAAAACCAAATTTTGATACTTTTTTGATGTTACATACACACATAAAATTTGACATACATAAGGAACAGAAAATACTGCATATTATAAAATTTAATCTGTATGAGTGCCACGCCTTTTTTCGCCCACTTTTATTATACTGTCATATTTTTTACCACTGTCATCAAAAATTTTATGAAATTTGAAATTTTCTTACTAAGTAATGAAGCAACCCTTTCTTAAAAAAAGAGGGCATGACATCCGGTCAATAATTCCTTCAAGAATATACAAATGTGCGAGGTTTCATTTTAATCCTTTCAGTAGTTTAGACATAAGGTCAAGTCAAATAATATTAATATAAGGTCAAGTAAATAATATTACGACAAAAGTGGGCATAAAATAAAGGATGTCAAAAATCTAGAATAATAATGGTAGTAGTCTATAAAACAACAAAAACATATAATAATATTTGAATTTAATAATTTAAATAATTTTTATTTCCCATTATATTGAAAAGAGGACTTTGAAAAATTCGAACTACAAAAGGCCATAAAACCGAAATTCGAACTAACATTAAAAAACCTTTTGGGGGTTTCGCTAGACTACTGGCACGCTCTCATTTTTCATTGGAATTATTGAGGCAATTTTTTCTTGTTGCAATGTATAATCTACATAGAAATTTTCATATGTGAAATGTGTAAAATGCTAGAATACGTCCGGATAATAAATATTTTTTGAAAAGTTTTGATATTTAATAAAATTTGTATGTAATGGTAAAGCTTATATATCGTGGAATACTGTGAGCCAAAAATTTAACCAGTAAAACCGTCTTAAAATTTTGACCAAATGTAGAACTTGTGAAATCAAATTGTTTTTTTTTTTTTTTTTTAAGAGCGCTGTTGCATCTTAAATCTTTTTCCCCAAAAGCGATTTATACAATTTTAAACAAATAATTTTATATATATTCTTTTGTGTAAACACAAGTTTCAAAAATAATATAACCGGTCAGGGGATATGAATACATGGATACAAATATGTCTTTGTGCCAGGCATATGGATGGACGTAATTATATCTAATAGATTTCATAATAACATACTGAAATGCTACATGCAACTCACTATTACGACTGCCAGAAAAGAATACTGATACACAACACTTTTTCATACAAAATATTTAAAAATTTTTTTTGAAATAACTTGCTTACTAATAATACTTCTCATCAGAACATTTTTTAAAAACCACTTGAACGATTATAAAAAAAAAAACAAAAATTTTTGACGGATTAAATTATACATTATCAATAAAATATTACGTATTTATTATGGTTCATTACTAGGTCAACCAAAAATATGCTCAAAAAAAAAGTATTTTATGCTCATAAAAAATGGTCTTAAAATCGGAAAATATGAACTTAAAATTTTAAAAATATGATCCTATAAATATTATTTTTTTCTGGCCACATTTGAAATTATATACTATTTATTTTATATATAACTTGATTTTTATTAGCATTTGCTAAAAAAATATTTCCGTTTTGTACTTAAAAATATTAAAAGCTAGTATTATCAATTTATAACACGAAAATTATTAGAGAATCGAATTTGAGAAAATTTCGAAAAGAAAATTTCGATAATGGCAAATGATGTAAAAAAATTCTATTGTGTGCAAAATGTGCAAATTTTTTTCCCTAAGTATAAAGTATATAAAATTATGCTCTGCTGTAAAATATGCTGTAAAATAAGGATTTTTTAAATGAAAATATGACAAAATATAGAGCTAAACATAAAATGTGCAAATATATGCTATTACCACCAAAATATGCGAAAATATGTCATTTAAATTGCTGCAGTATGCTCCAAAATAATGATTTTCTATGAAAATATGACAAAATATACTGCTAAACTTAAAATATGTCAAAAAAAAGCTGTTAAGACTAAAATATGCAAAAATATGCTATAACAAATAGATGCCAAAATTCTTAAAATTTTCTGAAACCGATAAATAACTAACAATTTGGTTCATTTGAAGCCAAGGAAAAAATACGATTTTGCATTTGATTGCCCTGTTCATTACTAGAGATTGCATTCCGGTATTACAGGGAAATTTGCAATTTTTTATGTCCCGATTTCCCGGGAATTTCTTCCGGAATTCCCTGTTATTTTAAAAACACTTAAATAGAAGAAAATTGGTTGAACTTTAATAAAAAATTATATATTTCAGTAACTTTTAAAGAAAATTAAGCTAAAACTAAACCCTCCCGGAATGAATTTTTCAACTAAGAAAGTTTAATCTGTAGATAAATCTACAATAGAAAAGGGAAAAAATTTAAAAATTATTTAGGAAAAAATTAGTTTATCGCACATAGAAAATTCAATGTTGTAGATAAATTCAACAATCTACAACATTGTCTATCAAAAAATTCACATCTTTTTTCGAAAATTTTTAACTAAATCAATTGTTTTTAAAAATTAGTACTTGTTTAATAAAAAATGTAAAAAATGAGCATTTTTAAGTATTTTTATTTCACTTTTTTTAAATAAATAACATATTTATGAATTTTTAGTAAAATGTTAAATTCTTTTAATATTAAATAATTTTGTAGTTTCATTTCTTTTTCCTGGGTTTCCAAAATTCTAAATTTCCAAATTTCGTTAAATTTACACTTAACCATAATAAAATTGTCTATGTACTAGTTTTATCAGTTAATGAAAAATATATTTTTTTTTTATTTTATAATTCAAAATCCAAAACTGTTTTACAAGAAGCGCTTAAGTAATAAAACCGAAAAACTTTTCCCCAAATTTTCTCCTACAAAATATAATATTTACACTAGATATTATCAAATTAAACATAAAGAACATTTTGCGTATTAAAAATATTTATACATAAATTATCAACGATAAATGTCTAAAAATGGTAATTTTTCAAGTAAAATCTCAAAAAAAGAAAAATATGCCTAATTATGTAACCAAAATCATTAAAAATTTTGAATTGTGCTCAAAAAAATATTTTTTTTCTGTAAGTTTCAGAATAAATTCTGTTATTGTTTCGTTAATTTCTTTTTTTTAAGATTTTCTGGAAAGTAGAAGAATCAATCTTGTTATCCATATACATTTGTATAGGTTTCGGTGAAATAATAGCATTTAAAAAATTAAAAATTATTATCGTATATTTTTCAATAAACACAGCTGTTTATTGAAAAATAAATTTAATAAATATATTTAAGCAAATATAAAATAAAAATAAAATTTAGGCAAAATTTTATTTCTCACTTAAATTTTTAATTCACTCAATCACTTGATTGCTTTGATAAATTTTTTAATTGGAAAATTTTTTCTGTTTTTCAATTTTTTTTTAATAATTGGTATAATCATTTTGGTGAGAAGTGCAAATTTAAAAAAGTTTTTAATTGAATGAATTATTCACTAATATACTTGGTAATTGGTGACTTTTTTTCTGTGCAAAAGGCTATGCAATAATTCCGTGACTTTTCGAACTTCCCTCGTAGTTATATGAAATGCAATACTATTCCCATCAAGTATCGTCAGTTACTTTGCGTAAAAAATAGGATTTTTCAAGGTCCTTAAAATAGGCATTTGTTTGGTCAATAATTTCATCTTTGGAGCTGGATCTCTTTCCACCGAGCCATTTCTTTAGGTTTGGAAGTGGGAAGTAGTCACTGGAGGCTAAATCCGGAGAATTAGACGGATGAGGTACCATTTCGTAGCCCAATTCATAGAGTTTTGACAATGAGACTGCACGCGTGTACACCCGTGCATTATCTTGATGAAAAAGAACTTTTTTCTTGGCCATATGAGGTCGTTTTCTTTTTAAATCGTCATTAAGTTGGCATAATATTCGCTGTTTATTGTTTTTCCCTCTTGAAGGTAATCGATGTGGATTATCACGCGCGCATCCGAAAAAACTATTGCCATCACCTTATTGGCCGACAAACTTACCTTGGCCTTCTTCGGAGCAGATTCACACGGAGAAACCCATTGTTTAGACTGCTGCTTGGTCTCCGGAGTACAGTAATGGATCCATGTTTCATCCACAGTTACAAAACGCCGAAAAAACTCATTCGGATTGCGGTTAAACAACCCCAAACAATCCTTTGAAGTTGTCACATGTTTATGGTCAATTAAGAGCAAACGCGGCACCCATCTTGCAGACAACTTTCTTAAATACAAGAGGTTGCATGTTTTGAACAATTTTTACTCATATTGGTATGTTGTAGGAAAACAATGTGGACACATTTATGTAAAATTTCCACTTTTTGACATTTTCTCAAGAAAGTAGTTTTATTTTGAAATAAAAATCTAAATCTGTTTGGAAAAACTCGAAATTATGTATAAAAATTTAATGGTCAAAAAAAAATATATATATATAATATATATATATAATATTATAAAGTCTTTCGTTTTTTTTTTTTTTTTTTTTTTTTTTTTTTTGATTACGAATTCTAGGTCCATAGAACAACTTGTTATTGTCAGCATGCTCCAGATTGAAAAACAGAATATGTGTTACATATTTTTTACACACAATATGTGTAAATTGAATTATACTTACTATTTTGAGTCCATTATCTATTACTTCTAGCACACAGTGTTATTTTTCAAATATAATATAAATATAATATTAAAAAGTCACCAAGTCAATTGCAGCATTTTGGGTTTCTCCCATCCGTACACAGATATAAATGAAATATGAACGTTGCAATATATATTATTTTTTCGCAATTATAACAAAATTTCGATCCATCTGATTAAAATTTTATAATACAAGCCGATCTGTAACAAACCTTTTTTTCTGTGAATACACAGATGGTTAACGATGCACTTATATTCTATAATTTTTTAAAAATGGTTAAAATTATCAACAACATACTTACTTACTTATTTTTTTAATTGCTTAATATTAAAACGACATAGTGTATTCAAAAACCGAAACCGGAAACGAGTAAATAATTTTTGTTTTCGAACTATTCGACAGTCCGGTTTTTTTTCTGTCGGTTAATCAATTTTTTTCTGAAATGTTTTTTTTATTACTATAGCATCCCATTTTCCCATTTTTAACATTTGCTGAGCCTTATTCAATACCCGATTCATTACAACAATCAAATTGTTTGAAAATAACATTTTTTCAAGTGGTTTTTGAATAATTTTTAATTTGTAATCAGTTATCTTGTACTGAATCAGGTCCTAAATTATTTTAAAGTATTTCTCATTTACATTATTATCTGTCAAAGCTTTATGTTTAGTTTTTTAAAATTTCTAATTTATGATTTGAGTAAACTAATTGATTTAAACTAATTTTTATTAACAAAATCTAGGTAAAGTCAAGTTCTATGTGCATAAAAATGCTCTTAAAATCGGAAAATATAATATATATATTTAATATTTATATATGATATATATATATATATATATATATATATATATATATATATATATATATATATATATATATATATATATATATATATATATATATCAAAAAATATACTCTTACAATATTATTTTTTCTATCTAAATATTAAACTATTCATACTAAAACTAACTTGATTTTATTTAGTAATTGCTAAAAATATTGTCTTTTGCACTTTCCAATATTTAAATCTAATACATATCATCAGGAAATTACAAAATTTCTATCAATTTATAGGAATCAAATTATTATATAATCTGGTTTGAAAAACGTATGTGACAGTAAAACAAAAATTTCACTAACGACAAATTATGTAAAAAATTATATTAGGTGAAAATTATGCAATTTTTTTTCTTTTTAATGCAAAATATTCAAAATTATGCTCTTAATTATAAAATATGCAAAAATATGTAATTTAAATTGCTGCAGTATGCTCTAAAATAATGATTTTCTATTAAAATATGATAAAATATACTGCTAGACCTAAAATATGTCAAAAAAGCAGTTAGGACTAAAATATGCAAAAATATGCTATAACAAATTGATGCCAAAATTCTTCAAATTGTCTGAAACGTATAAATAACTGACAGTTTTTTTTTCATTTGAAGCCCAGGAAAAATAAGAAAAATTCCCCTCACCAAGAATAATAAATAATTTACTGAATAATAAATAATTTACTGCAGAAGAGGGATATCCATTTTTATTTTTATATTATTTGTCGTTACAAATGACATATGCTATAAGTGTACTTTCTTTAGTAAAAATAATAAACATTTTAAAAATATTTATATTTTTATTAAAAATCTGTTAACTGGATCTTTTTAAGTAAAACCGTATTCCAAACCAGTTTTTTTTTAATCAATTTTTCGAATAATTCGAAAACCGGCTTTTTGAAAATGTTGGCTTTTTGAATACACTACATATACATTATGTCTGTTTGCATTCGAGTCTCCGATGTCTCTTCTGTGAAATAAAACTTGGTCCCCAATGAGTGCTTTATTAGCATTCTTTAAATTAATTAAATTATCCTTAATGGCTTAATCATCCGCATTTCTCTAAAATTTTATAAATTATCGAAATCGTATAATTTTCTTAATATAATAATATAAAGAACCAAATTCAATATATTTGCAATTGGATTTTGTTCATATTAAATATTTTTAGGACTTTTATCTGAAATTGTGTTCATTTATAACCCAACGTTACAGATCAGAAAATTACATATACCCAGCAAAAACTTTTTTGTTTTCGGTAATAACAACTACTTATTAAAGTAGTTTCTTGGTAATGAGGCGTCATTATTATTTGCCTACTCTGTATTACATTAATAAGTACTCAAGAGTATAATAGCCCAGTAATACTGTAATCACGTGGATGATTTGGCTAGAGTGCCAGATTAACAACCAGAAGGTTGTTGGTTCAACCACATTCTGAAGCTGTTAGTTTTTTATAACAAAATGTCTAAAAAGATATTTTAAACTAAATAGAGTTTTTGTCGCTTAGGCTGCTATGTGCGAGATGGTGTACTGAGTAAGACGTTAGTCAGTAAAAACGAATGGTTGGTTTGTGTCCAAGTTCGAGTCTCACTGACAGCAAAATTTTTTTGTTTTTTTACTTTTATTTTCGTTTAGGTACATATTTTTAAGTACCCATAGAGTCAAAAAAATAACTACATGAATTTGTGGGCAAGTCGAACAAAAATAACTAGTTATTCAGGCAAAAAATAAGTAGTTTATTTTTGTTTCCAATTACACCTGCTAGCTTACCAGGAAAGTAAAGTTTTTGCTGGTTACTTTCCATAGTTCTACCCATCGACAATATTTTTTTTTTTTTTTTTTTTTTTTGCAAAATAACATTTTTTTAACAAACAAATTTTTGTTATAAAATTTTTTAAAGAAAATATTTTCTATATAAAAATTTAGTTAAGTTGAATATTTTCCTATATTTTTTTTTCGTCAGTTATAATTAATTGTAAAAAATTCTTCTTGAAATTAAATATGACAGTTTTATTCTAATATAATCATTATTTAGTATAGACTCAAACCATAAAGCGGTGTTTCCAAAATTTCTTATAAAATTAAATTATGCAAAGTACTCTTTTGAATTAAACATTAAAATATTTTTATATTTTTTCATATTCGCTTTTTAATAATTTTTTTTCTGTTTTCATTTCTGCTTAATCATAATCATACAGATGTATTTTAAAAGAAATCATCATAAAATAAAATTAAACATTGTGAGACTGGCTCGTTAATTAAAAGTGCTTAATCATAAGAAAAATAAAATAATTCATGTCTATGAAAAAAGAAAGTAAACAAATAAATTAATTTTAAAAAAATATTAATTTATAATAAAAAAATAATACATAATGTAATGCTTTAAACAAATTAAATGTAAATAAAAAAGTAAAACTAAATTTATAAATTCTTATGAATTTCGATTTAAATTCATTGAAGTAAGATCGTTCATATATAACCAAATTTTTTATAGAATTTTTTAAATATTTTATAGATTTTTTTGGTTTATTTTGTTATTTTTTTACTTATAAGTTTCTTTTGTATCAGATTAATTTATTTTTTTTTTATTTTTTATTTATTTTTTTTTTTTGTAATTATAATTCTAAGATTAAAAAGATTGTTGATTGATTCAAGTTGAAAAATTATTTAGTTATTTGTTATTATTTATTATAAAGTGAACATTAAAAAACTACTTTGTTTTTTTTTTTTTGTATTTTCTTTTTGTTTTGTTTTATGTTTCTTTATAATTTTTTTCAATATTTTTTTTTTTTTTTTTTGTATATAAATTTTCTGTCTTGTTTTTTACTCAATTAAAATCTTAGAATTATTATTTTGTAATTAAATTAATTGATTAAAATTTATTTTTTCTCTGTTGTTTAAATGATTGTTTTTTGTTTAAAAATTTTCTGCATTAAAATGTTTTTTTTTTTTTTGAGATATTTTTGGGTTTTATGTGGTTAAAAATAAATTGGGAAACCCTTTTTGAAAAAAGAAAATATTTAGAGTAGAAAATCAAACTCAGAGTTATCATTCAAAATAATTTAGCAGCAATTGGATTTGCGGTTGTTGTTGGCATTGCTGAAGATTTTGCTGTGTTGACGATCAGAACGACGTTGAGTATGATTTCTAGACTGGACGTCACGTACTTTATTGGCACGTTTAATGGCGGTGCGGCAAATATCCTTGCGTTCTTTCTTAGATTGTATCTAAAATGTTAAATTTAATTAGTTACTCTCTGGTTTACGTCATTAATTAAACTGTTACCTTTTGTACATTGCGAGCCATTAATTCTTGTTTTAATTGGGCCACACTTTGACGATCCAAACGATAAGCCGAACCCGAGGAACGGGATTGAACCGCTTGGGGATTCTAAAAATAAATAAAATAAATATAGGAACTCTTATCTCCTCTCTTTTTTCTCTCATATACCTTTATGGGAGTAGTTTCATAAGCCTTTTGCTTCTCAGCCATAGCATTGACACCAATATCTAGTTTAATGAAACTTTCAGTGGCCTCTTGAGCCGTTTTAATACTATGATACACCGACATGCTGAACAAAAAAAAAATAAAAAAATAATAATAATAAAAAAGATAGACAAACAAAAATTAATAAAGTCTCCATATTCTTCTCTTAAAAAGAAAAAACAACACGACAACTACACCATGTCATTTCACCCACCTTGGATGCTCAATCAATAGGTTCTCATAGGGTGAAGTTTCCATATTGATGGGTCCAATGGAGGTGAAGCATGGTGGTGGAGTTACGAACCATGATTCATCCATTTTATTGTTCGCTTCTATACCGTTAGCTGCAGTAGCCAACTTTTCGTCACTCTGTTGAGCAACGGAAGGAGCCACATACAACGAACGGGTAATACCGCCATCAACTGTTGCCGCGTGACCGCTGCCATTGCGGCCATCGTTGACTGTGCGCGATGGACTTAATGATGAGACACGTAAACCGTTACCGGAACGATTGTTAGTACTGTTGCGGGTTTTTTGCAAATAATTACGTTGCTTTTGTGGGCGTGGTCCACTGTAGAGGGAATGCGAATTGATATGTTGTAGACGCCGTTGCTGAGCCAAAGAATTGGCAGCAGCAGCGTTTAGGGGTTTGTCGGTCTTAACGACCTCGATCACAGGAACGTTTTCGCCCTCGGAATCTGTGCGAGATTGGGAATCGTCTTCCTCCTCGTCTACAATTACATAAAATACTTTTTTTTAATTTGTTCTTCAAAGTAAATTTTATATAAAATTTCTTTATAAAAAATGTTTCTATAAATTTTCTCTATATTTTCCACAAATTTTCTCTTTATCAGAAATTTTCAAAAAATTCTCTCTTTATAAGAAACATTTAATAACTTTTTTCTTTATAAGATATTTTCGATAAACTTTTTCCATATAAGAAATTTTCGATAAATTTTCTCTTTTTAATAAATGTTCGATAAATTTTCTATTTATAAGATATTTTAGACAAATTTTTTCTTTATAAGAATTTTCGATAATCTTTCTTTTTATAAGAAATTTTCAAAAAATTTTCTCTGTAAGACATTTTTGATAAATATTCGATAACATTTTCGATAAATATTCTCTTTATAAGAAATTTTGTTCTCTTAATAAGAAATTTTCGATAAATTTTCTCTTTATAAGATATCTACGAAAAATTTTCTTTTCATAAGAATTTTTCGATAATTCTTCTCTTTATAAAAAGTTTTCGATAAATTTTCACCTTATAAGAAATTTTCGATAAATTTTCTCTTCATAGGAAATTTTTGATAAATTCTCTCTTTATAAGAAACTTACGAAAATATTTCTCTTTATAACAATTTTTTTTCAATTTATTCTTAAAAAAAAATTTTGAAAATGTCATAACAAATTTTTGATAAATTTTCTCTTCATAGGAAATTTTTGATAAATTTTCTTTTTATAAAAAAGTTTTCGATAAATTTCCTTTTTATAGTAAATTTCCAATAAATTTCCTTTTTCTAGTAAATTTACGATAAATTTTCTTTTTACGTAAATTTCCTTTTTATAGCAAATTTTCGATAAACTTCCTCTTTATAGAAAATTTTCGATAAATTTCCTCTTTATAGGAAATTTTCCATAAATTCCCTTTTTATCGGAAATTTCAATACATTTTCTTTCGAGAAAAACTATAATTGTTTTTTTTTTTTTTTTTTAACTCACCTTCTTTCTCAACAATAAACCAGTCGTCTTCGTCAAATTCTTCTTCGTCACAACTATCACTGGGTGTTAGTAGCTTCGTTTGTTTTGCCGTTAACGGCGATGTTCCCTTTTTATTAATTCCTTTACGTTTATTTTGTTGACGAGCGTTATTGCGTCGATTTTTACCACGTTTAATAACACTTTGTCCCCTACCACCAGCACCCGTTACCGATGGTGTTAGTGATGTTACTTCTATAAGATTATCAGCATCTACTAAACTCGAATATCGTACTTCAGCAGCAGTAGCAGTCGTTTCACTATTCGTTGCAATATTCTTTTCACAATTCGTATTCGATCCAAACAGAAACGATGCAAGACTTCTAAACATTATACGAGAGAGGAAGAGCTTTAAAAGCTAATAGAAGCTTTAAATCACTTTCGAAGCTTACAAGTGTTTAGAGCTTTTCACAAACAGCTTTTTTATTTATGCCTTAATATTATTTAGGCTATAACTCTAATTATTATCACGTTAAGAAGAGCTTTTTGTCGTTTAAAAATATTGCTTAAAAGTTTAGTGAGTTTTTTGAGATCAATTTGTAGCTTTGTTTTTTGTATTTAAAAAATCCTTTAAAACAAGAATTTCTTTAGATTTGTTAATTATGTATCTGTTTGCTCTTTTCAGTCTTAGTTTAAGCTTTTGTTACCTTTTTTTTTCTATTTGTTGTAATGGTTATTAAAGTTTGTTCAATAAATTCAAAAGATTCAACTGCAAGTAGAAAAAATAAAGAAAATAATTTTTAATTAATATTATTTTATTATAATTTTTTTTTTTTAAATGTCACATATATTTTTAGCCTTGAATTTTCTTTATTGTTTCATTTCAAAACCACTAGTTAATGACATTGATTGTGTCATTTACAACAAATGTTTTCAATCATCTGTCGTACGAGTATGTAATATTTTTTTCTGTTCTTAAGTATGACGCATGTATGGTCGCCTTTGTTGTTGCGGCTATTAAAAATAAAATTTTCCAAACAGTCACTAAATGCTTGCTGACGGTTTTAACTTGCTAACTTAATACATAGGTAATTTTAACCCTGTACAGAGAATTTTAGCCAGAAAGTAAATAAGATCAAAAGCATTAACATTCAGTTAAACCTTTTCCAAGTAAAAGGTGTTTGAAAGTGGAATTTATACAAAAAGTACATTTTCAAAAATGTTCGTTCTTAAAACTTGCATAAGTTTAAGAAATAATTCCTCTTCTTTTTCCATTCTATTTGTATTTGGGAGGATCTTCGTTTGTTTTTTCTGATCGTTTGAGGGTTAAGCATGTATTTATAAAGCTCACGCCATACAGTCTAGAGTGATTTAATATTATTTTTGTTGTGCTTTATTATGCAATAACATAATTACAAAATAAGGTAAAAAAGTAAAACAAAATTATGCTCAATAAGTTGAGTAACCTACCTTAATTGATTTTTTACAAAAAAAATAAATTAGCTTAAGAAGCAAACTGGGGCTTAAGGCAAAAAATATGAACAGATAATATTTTAAGAAAAGATTACATTAAAAACTATGTTTACGGAAGATTTACAATAAAAAGCTAATTTATCGAAAATTTACCATAAAAAGCAAATTTATCGAAAATTTACCATAAAAAGCAAATTTATCGAAAATTTACTATCAAAAGCAAATTTATCGAAAATTTACTATCAAAAGCAAATTTATCGAAAATTTACTATGAAAAGCAAATTTATCGAAAATTTACTATGAAAAGCAAATTTATCGAAAATTTACTATGAAAAGCAAATTTATCGAAAATTTACTATGAAAAGCAAATTTATCGAAAATTTACTATGAAAAGCAAATTTATCGAAAATTTACTATGAAAAGCAAATTTATCGAAAATTTACTATGAAAAGCAAATTTATCGAAAATTTACTATGAAAAGCAAATTTATCGAAAATTTACTATGAAAAGCAAATTTATCGAAAATTTACAATAAAAAGCAAATTTATCGAAAATTTACTATAAAAAGCAAATTTATCGAAAATTTACTATAAAAAGCAAATTTATCGAAAATTTACTATGAAAAGCAAATTTATCGAAAATTTACTATGAAAAGCAAATTTATCGAAAATTTACTATGAAAAGCAAATTTATCGAAAATTTACTATGAAAAGCAAATTTATCGAAAATTTACTATGAAAAGCAAATTTATCGAAAATTTACTATGAAAAGCAAATTTATCGAAAATTTACTATGAAAAGCAAATTTATCGAAAATTTACTATGAAAAGCAAATTTATCGAAAATTTACTATGAAAAGCAAATTTATCGAAAATTTACTATGAAAAGCAAATTTATCGAAAATTTACTATGAAAAGCAAATTTATCGAAAATTTACTATGAAAAGCAAATTTATCGAAAATTTACTATGAAAAGCAAATTTATCGAAAATTTACTATGAAAAGCAAATTTATCGAAAATTTACTATGAAAAGCAAATTTATCGAAAATTTACTATGAAAAGCAAATTTATCGAAAATTTACTATGAAAAGCAAATTTATCGAAAATTTACTATGAAAAGCAAATTTATCGAAAATTTACTATGAAAAGCAAATTTATCGAAAATTTACAATAAAAAGCAAATTTATCGAAAATTTACTATAAAAAGCAAATTTATCGAAAATTTACTATAAAAAGCAAATTTATCGAAAATTTACTATGAAAAGCAAATTTATCGAAAATTTACTATGAAAAGCAAATTTATCGAAAATTTACTATGAAAAGCAAATTTATCGAAAATTTACTATGAAAAGCAAATTTATCGAAAATTTACTATGAAAAGCAAATTTATCGAAAATTTACTATGAAAAGCAAATTTATCGAAAATTTACTATGAAAAGCAAATTTATCGAAAATTTACTATGAAAAGCAAATTTATCGAAAATTTACTATGAAAAGCAAATTTATCGAAAATTTACTATGAAAAGCAAATTTATCGAAAATTTACTATGAAAAGCAAATTTATCGAAAATTTACTATGAAAAGCAAATTTATCGAAAATTTACTATGAAAAGCAAATTTATCGAAAATTTACTATGAAAAGCAAATTTATCGAAAATTTACTATGAAAAGCAAATTTATCGAAAATTTACTATGAAAAGCAAATTTATCGAAAATTTACTATAAAAAGCAAATTTATCGAAAATTTACTATGAAAAGCAAATTTATCGAAAATTTACTATGAAAAGCAAATTTATCGAAAATTTACTATGAAAAGCAAATTTATCGAAAATTTACTATGAAAAGCAAATTTATCGAAAATTTACTATGAAAAGCAAATTTATCGAAAATTTACTATGCAAAGCAAATTTATCGAAAATTTACTATGAAAAGCAAATTTATCGAAAATTTACTATGAAAAGCAAATTTATCGAAAATTTACTATGAAAAGCAAATTTATCGAAAATTTACTATGCAAAGCAAATTTATCGAAAATTTACTATGAAAAGCAAATTTATCGAAAATTTACTATGAAAAGCAAATTTATCGAAAATTTACTATGAAAAGCAAATTTATAGAAAATTTACTATGAAAAGCAAATTTATCGAAAATTTACTGTGAAAAGCAAATTTATCGAAAATTTACTATGAAAAGCAAATTTATCGAAAATTTACTGTGAAAAGCAAATTTATCGAAAATTTACTGTGAAAAGCAAATTTATCGAAAATTTACTATGAAAAGCAAATTTATCGAAAATTTACTATGAAAAGCAAATTTATCGAAAATTTACTATGAAAAGCAAATTTATCGAAAATTTACTATGAAAAGCAAATTTATCGAAAATTTACTATGAAAAGCAAATTTATCGAAAATTTACTATGAAAAGCAAATTTATCGAAAATTTACTATGAAAAGCAAATTTATCGAAAATTTACTATGAAAAGCAAATTTATCGAAAATTTACTATGAAAAGCAAATTTATCGAAAATTTACTATGAAAAGCAAATTTATCGAAAATTTACTATGAAAAGCAAATTTATCGAAAATTTACTATGAAAAGCAAATTTATCGAAAATTTACTATGAAAAGCAAATTTATCGAAAATTTACTATGAAAAGCAAATTTATCGAAAATTTACTATGAAAAGCAAATTTATCGAAAATTTACTATCAAAAGCAAATTTATCGAAAATTTACTATCAAAAGCAAATTTATCGAAAATTTACTATGAAAAGCAAATTTATCGAAAATTTACTATAAAAAGCAAATTTATCGAAAATTTGCTATGAAAAGCAAATTTATCGAAAATTTACTATGAAAAGCAAATTTATCGAAAATTTACTATGAAAAGCAAATTTATCGAAAATTTACTATGAAAAGCAAATTTATCGAAAATTTACTATGAAAAGCAAATTTATCGAAAATTTACTATGAAAAGCAAATTTATCGAAAATTTACTATGAAAAGCAAATTTATCGAAAATTTACTATGAAAAGCAAATTTATAGAAAATTTACTATGAAAAGCAAATTTATAGAAAATTTACTGTGAAAAGCAAATTTATCGAAAATTTACTATGAAAAGCAAATTTATCGAAAATTTACTATGAAAAGCAAATTTATCGAAAATTTACTATGAAAAGCAAATTTATCGAAAATTTGCTATGAAAAGCAAATTTATCGAAAATTTACAATAAAAAGCAAATTTATCGAAAATTTACAATAAAAAGCAAATTTATCGAAAATTTACTATGAAAAGCAAATTTATCGAAAATTTACTATGAAAAGCAAATTTATCGAAAATTTACTATGAAAAGCAAATTTATCGAAAATTTACTATGAAAAGCAAATTTATCGGAAATTTACTATAAATAGCAAATAATCGAAAATTTTCTTTAAAAAGCAAATTTATCAAAAATTTACTATAAATTTCAAATTATCGAAAATATACTATAAAAACTAAATTTTGTCGGAAATTTTCTATAAAAAAACAAATTTATTTAAAAATTACTTTATCGAAAATGTTAATAGGAACTTATCGAACGTTCCCTAAAGATAGCAAATTTAATGAAGGTTTACTTTTAAAAGCAAATTTAGTGTATGTTGTATAAAAATAGCAATTTTATAGAAAATTTGCTATTAGTAGCAAATTTATCAAAAATTTCCTATAAAAATAAATTTATTGAAAATTGACTATAAAAAAACTAATTTATCGAAAATTTTCTATAAAAAACAATTTAGCGAAAATTTACTATAAAAATCAAATTTATCGAAAATTTCTATAAATAGCAAGTTTATTGAAAATTTCCTTTAAACCGCAAATTTAATGAAAATTTAAAATTTTTATTAACAAGAAATTTTCAGGTTTATTGAAAATTTCTTGTTAATAGCAATTTTTCGAACATTCCCTAAAGATAAAAATTTTAATAAAAGTTTCCTTTAAAAAGCAAATTTATTGAAAATGTCCTATATATAGCAAGTTTACTGAAAATTTCTAATAAATAGCAAGTTTACTAAAAATTTAATTTAAGTTTTATTTTAAGAAATTATTTTCCATATTCAGTTTTTAATGTCTTATAAACTTCTCAAATCTTCTAGATTCAGTAATTTTGTCCACTGACCTTCTTTTTAAACAGTAGTAAATAGTTATTGTTGTAGCCAATTCACATTAATTCTTGTCTTAATCTTAAAGTCATAAATATTCCGCTATTGATATCAACAACTATTGATCGCTAAATTTATGATTATTACCAGAACATGACAACTTCAACTAAAAACAATGTTAATACAAGCTAAAAAAAGAAAAATAGCAAACGACTAAAAGTTCCAAAACTAAAAAGAAGTTAAACTCATGTATAAGCAATCACAGGTTTTCCAGCAAATCCAAGCAATTGACACACATCTGAAATACTTAACATGTTTAACGAAATGACATCTTTGTCAGTGTCAGTGCAATGCAAGAGTAATAGTTTTTGTTGCATATAATAGTTGTTCTGCTGCAGTTGTTATTGTTATTTTTCTAAATGTCTATAGTAAATTTCCCGCCAATTTTCTTTGTCATTGTTGTGAGGCGGTTGGCTACTAAGCTAAAAGCTTTCTGTAAAATTTAAAATGTTTTTGTTTAAATTTAGCTTGGCAATTCAAATTTAGTATTTGTTTCTATTTCAGTGTTTTTTGTTTCTTTTGTTTTTTTATTATAATTGCCATTGTTCAATCACGTTTTTGACTTGAATTCTCATATATTATTGCTATTGTTTTTGTTGTTGAAGTTGTTGCTGGTGCTATTTTAGTTTTCTAAGCAATTTAAAGCTTTTCTCTATTTTTCCATTCGTTTTATTTTTTATTTTAAATTTGTTTTTTTTTCGTTTATTTGTGGCAAAATTGTTAATTTTATTATTATTTCAACTACAATGACCCATATTGAAATGTACAAAATGAAAATTAACTGTTTTATTTTGTTTTTTTTTTTTCTTACTATTACTAAATAATAATAGGGGTATTCATGTGAAGAGGTAAAACAAAATAAATATATAACAAACCACAGTTTTAAGTTTTAATAAAAAAAACTATTATAAAATCAAGAAAACTATTAAACATTTATAAAACTAAAAATATTTTTCTATGAAAAAAACTTTATCAAAGAAATTTTCTTAAGCACTATGTATAATATAATCCTATAATTATCTGCTTTTTAAAGGAAAGATTCCCGAATTTAGTTTTAGTTTTAATTATATAAATTATATAATATTTTAAACCAATTTTTTTAACTTTATATTTAAGTTTTTTTTATAAAAAGTTTGCTAGAAATAAAATAATTTTGTATTTTTTTTTTTTTTTTTTCAAATACTCTTATTATTTTATTTCGCTTTTATTTTAAACAAAAGAAGTCATTGGATTTATTTTACTTTTTTGTGTTTCCTTTACGTATTACTTCATTATTGCAATGTTTTAATTTTTAAGCTAAATTTCACTTTAAATTCAGCGGAAAAGTGAAACTATTGGTGCTTATTTTTACTGTAGACTCTTCAATGAGTTTTTCTTATTATACAGAAATTTAAAACTAGTAATAAAATAGTTAAATTGTTAACAATTGATTTCACACCTAATAATAGTTTGAGATCATTAAGATGGTAAAATTATTTGAACTACTAACTCACTAACTGATACATCAATAGTTTTCCGTGAAAATTATTACTTAAAAAATCATATTGATTTGTTTTTAAAAGTTAAAACAGTAAATTGATACTTTTTTTGGGAAGACAAAGTCAGGCGATTTCTTTTTTTAAAAAAAAAGAGGAGCATATTTCTATACTGCCCAGAAAAGAGCCAATTTAAAACAAGTAAAAACTTACAGTTAATCAAGCTCGCTTTTCAATAATTTCAGATAGGTTTTTATATGGGACCTGTGGATCAAGTCTTGTAAAATTTTGAATTATGATTAATATGTTCTTTTATAAAACTTAAGTGTGCATAATATTTTATAGGATTTATACCATTTGATTTTCCGGACGGGAACCTTATATGGGAACTATGGTAAATTATGTACAAAACCTCACAGAATTTGGTACTGTACTTTCAACTAAGATTAAAGATGTTAAGCATTGCGTCATTTGTGCGGAATTTATGCACTTTTAAAAGATTTTCGGGATAGGCCTTATATGAGAGCTTTATGGACCGATCCTATTCAAATTTCATAGGGTGCTTTTGGAAAAAGACTTGTTTCGAATTCTGTAAAAATATGCACATATTTAAGAAATTTATGAGCTTAAACCCCTATTCAGGGAAAATTTTTGTAAGAGGTCTAAGTGAAATAATGAATGGATTTCAAGTAATTTCAAAAGGGTTTGTCCTTGAACCATGTAAAGCCTATGTCCCATATTTTATTGTTTTTTTTCAAAACTTCGATATTTTTATTTTGATTACAAGATTTATATGGACGGACAAATAGACGGATGAACGGATATCGTAAAGAAATCGTTTCAAAAAGTCATTCAGAGTCGGTAGGTACACTTAAAGTTGGATCTCAGACCAATATTTTTGGGCTTTGTTAGGTATAAAAAGAAAATATACGTTTTCAAGAAGTACTAACTTTTGATAAATTAAAAATTTAAAAAAAAAAAATAACAAATTTCAAAAATCCACCATTTGTTATGAAGTTTATAAGTACTATTTAAATAAAATTTTTATTTTAAAGAATTTCTATAAATGTTCTATTTTTAGAAATTTTCTATAAATTTAAATTTATAAAAAAGTTAATAAATTGTCTTTCTATAGAATATTTTTGATATTTTCATGCATGTTCTTTTTATATGAAAATTTCTAATACATTTTCTTATAATAGAAATTTTTAGTAATTTTTTTTTTTATAGAAATTTTTAATAAATTTTCATTTTATAGAAATTATTTATAAATTTTACATCTTATAAAATTTTCTTTGAATTTGATAAATTTCCTTTTCATAGAAAATTCTGGTAAATTTTAATAAATTTATCTTTTATAAGAAATTTTTATAAATTTTCTTTTTTATGAAAACAAAAATAAATTTTCCTTTTATAAAATATTTTCGATAAATTTCCTTTTCTTATGGAATTTTCAAAAATGTTTTGTGAAATTTTTCTTTTTGCAGAATATTTTTCAAAATAATTTTTTTTTTAATATCTTAATTTTTATATTAGAATATTTTAGGGACAAAATAGAGGTTATATATTTAAAAATAGAGACTTAGAAATACCTAGTAAAGAAAAATTATAAAGTCCCTAAAATTTTCAATCAATGTAGTATATATGTAGATTGTTTCTGAAAATTGAGCTTTGTCAATCGTGAGTAGATATAAAAACGAGTGCATCTTCCAATGGCAAGCCTATGTTAAATTCACTGGAAATGATCCGAGTTAACACTACTTTTGGATCAAAAGTTCAGATTCTTATTTAATTTTTTATATATTCTTTTTTTTTTGCTGGGAATCTTCGCAATAAGCTTTTTCGTTTTTTCGAACTGTAACACATTAAAATTTCGTATTTGAGCTTTATAATTGTGTAGGTGATAAGTAAAAGAAATCATCAAGAGTGATCCTTAAGACCCAACCACATACAGTATTCTTGCTTCAACTGCAACTGACAGCTGCAGTAAAATACATGTATTTATGTGAAACGGAACCAAATCAGTACGCAAAACTTATGTGTGAAGTACTTCAAAGATGCAAATGTTCAACTTTGAAGTACCAAATAATGTATTTGTCGTTTAGTCGGAAATTTTAATTTGCAATTCTTTATTTTAGCTGAGAACTTAATTTAATTTTTACATTTTTATATTTAATTAAATAAAATTTTAATAAGATATCAGTTTCAGTTGAAATGAAGGTACATATTATATGTGGTTAGGCCTTTACACTTCAATACACAATGGCATGAAAAATGGCACTTAATTCAGGAAATGATATAAATAAATTACTTTATATTTTGTTTGATTAATTTGGGCACAAATAAGTAAAAGGAGTAAATTTTACAATTTTAGAATTCTTTTTTTTATTCTTAAGCCAACGTCTATACGTCTGTCCGTCATTTTTGGCTAAAGTACAGATGGCAGTTTTTAATATAACAACCAAATTTTACATATATATTTATAGCAAAGTTGGCTACCGTTACCGCTAAAAGAAACCCCATTCAATTTGACTACAGTTACCCCTAAAATACTGTTACCGAAATAATTAGAAATACCGCTACAATACCTTTACCGATATAGCTCAAAATACCCTTACCGCTAAAATACCGATACCGAAATTACCCAAAATACCATAAACGCTAAAATACCGTTACCGAAATAAAACAAATTATCGTTACCGCTAAAATACCATTAGCGTTTTTACACAGTTTGAGAAAAAAATATTATTTTAAATAAAATTAGAATAAAGCTTAAAATATTTTGGTTGTCCCGGTACGACCTTTTAATATTTGACTGCTTTATATTTCATGCTTGTGAACCGATATATGCAAAATTTCTGAAACAACCGTTATCCCTAAAATACCATTACCGAAATAACTACGAATACAGTTACTGCTAAAATACCAAAATAGCTTGAAATACTGATAACGCTAAAATAACCGTTATCGCTAAAATACCCTTACAGAAATAATCCAAAATGACATTACCGTTACCTTTTTGAATCGGTTGACAACCGTGATTTATATTGATTTAGTTATTCATTGTGGTGAATTTTATATATCTCCCATATAAAAATCCTCCCGAAATAAAGCCTTAAGTGCTGCTCTATAAAGACAGATGTGGATATTGACAAAAAATAAAATTTTCAAATGTTTTATGTGCACAACATTCTTATTGAAAAAATATAAAAAGGATTGTTCCACAATTGGCCCTAGCACCCATATAAGACTTACACCTAAGGACCACTTATCAACTTATAGGTTTCTCAAATATATAAATGTAAATTACAAGGTGAAAATTTTTAAACAAAAATTTTTATTTAAAAAACTGTATACAAAATTTAAATAAAAATATTATTTTATTTATCGGGGGAATTTGTAAGAACTATACTAGTTTTAACCGATTTTTATATTTTTTCTTACGATTTTGCAATAATGAAATAAAGAAAATAGTTTTTAACAAATAGATTTTTGAATTAAATTGTAAAGAATTCAAAGAAAAATTCTATAGAAAAATAAAGTGAAAATTTCATAAATTATTACCATTGAAACAGTCAGTTATACAATGTTTTTGCTAAATAATTATCTTCAGAAGACATGAATTTTTATAAATAAGGCGAAATATCTAAAAAGGGCGCAACATATGCGTAGCTTTTTATTTTTTTAATACAAGCTAAGAATGAGTACTATTGTTTAATATACATACTTAAGCCCAATACCGCCCAATATAAAAAATCTGGTCCATCAAATATGAAAAATATTCAAATTTTGGACCTTTTTTAGAAAAATATTTAAAAATATTTACATACAATATCCAGAAATAATAACCTACTTTTTGAATACAAAAATACCTAGAGTTAAAGCATCTATCATAAAAGTTTCATTTTTAGAAGGCTTAAATGAAAATATAGACAGTCGATTTTTATAAAATTTCGTTTTTTTCCAATGTACAGTACATCTCACTATATATAAAATGAATAACATAGATAATTGATTTTAATAATTAGTGATACAAAATTATATCTAGTTTCATCATACAATTAATATTATTATAAAAAGTTAATTTATAAATTTCAATTAATCGCCACTTTTGAACCATTTGAAACCATAGTGCAACATATTTAATATGTTATATTATTTACTTTTATTTTGCAAGTTTTTTTTCATTTTTTTCCTCAAAAATGTGCTTTAATTTTTAGTATCTAAATATTTGTTAATAGAAAGGAAAGTTTAAAAATAAAAGCTTAAAGCTTTATGGATTTTTATTAACACCAATTTTTATGCCTAAAAGGTATATAAATTTATATGAAAAAATAATTGTTTGTTAAAATACTTAATTATATTTTATTTCGCTCATTAGTTTAAATTTTATAAGATGTAATTTAAATCTTTTTTTTATTTAGGTACTATTTTCTTGTCAACCAAAAAAGACTTTTAAGTATTAAGAAATCAAATAAATTTCATTCATTGCCAAAACTTTTTTTTGTGTTCTTTGTGGCGCCTCCAAATAATACAAAACCTAATCAATTAATGCCACCTAAAACAAACTATAAATTTAAACAATTTCGACAGTCCATCTAACTTTAGCCAATACTACGCTTTTTTAATCTTAATTTAATTTAAATTACTCGTGATTTTAAGAACAAAATTAAATTTGTCTTACATATTTATTTATTTTCATTTTTTCCTAAATGAGACCTTTTTTTTGTTTTTGTTTTAATTAATTTTAATAGTTTTTTTTTATTTTCTTAATTCTATTTAAAATGTATTCTATTGGATTTTATTTTTCTTTATTTTTTTAACAACAATAAAAAGTTTCACGTGAATTACAAGTGATCAAAATAACAAAAACATAAAACAGTGGCACAGTGAACTACAAAATAAATTCGTAACAAAAAAAAAAAAAAACACAAACATGAAGATGATATACTATAGAACAAAATCATGTCAATATAATTGCAACTTAATTTTATACAGAGAACAAAGAAACACTATGACTGATTATCAGTAAATATTTACTTTTATTATTTTTTTTTATTTACATATATGTATGTACCTCAGTGTGTGCATTTGTGTATTGTTGGAGTGTAGGAGAGCTTTTATTATTACAATAACAATAGAATAATGAAAAGCTTTATATGGCAGAGATGGAGATAATACTAACAAAATTACTTTAGTACGTTTTTTTTAATGCAAAAAATTTTAAAATATTTAGTTTCTATTAGTATCAGCTAAAATTATTCTTTAATTTTAGATAATTTAAGAACTTTAAAACAGCACTTAATATCTAAGTCAGGGATGTCAATAGAAATTTTTAAATTGTACTAAACAGCTGTTAAAATTGTTATAATATTATCACTTGAAGTTAAGAAATGCCGTAGAACTCCGAAAATAAATTTAATACTTTCAAGTTATTTTCATCGATATAAAGAAAATAGTAGCTGTGTTTCTTAGACAATTTCATATAATTAATACATGTTAACTTTAACGTCGATAAAAGTGCTGCCAATTTATGTATAAAAGCACAATTATGAATATAAGAATGACTAGAAATGAAAAACCATAAAAATAAAATTAAAATCAAATAAAAAATTTTTTAATTTTCAATTTTATAAATAATAACGTGTAAATTTAGTAGTGCAATTTGCAAATAAATATAAAGTCCTCCCAAATGGTGTTAATATCGTTTTTTGCTAACATTCAACATTAGCACACGGCGGGAGCATTAAAACACAGCTAGTATTAGTTAACCTTTAATCTTTTGATGAATTATAATTTGTAATAATGAGTCTATTATATTAGTTCCCCTTATAGATTTGGTAGAGGGTAATTAAGCTATAAAGAGATAAATTATAATTACCCGTAGACAGAGTAATTATAATCGTGATAATTTAGGAAAAGAAAGTAATATAAATTAGTATTTTTTCAATTAGAGATAATTGAGTTATAGTTTATTATCACCTTTTTCTACGATAGCCGCACGAGATTTTCTTTTCATTTAATTTATTTCAGTTTGAGTTACAATTCAGGGGAAAGTATCTAACAGAGGTAGTAGTTCACTTCACTTTTGTTAAAAAGCAAGTAAGTATTAATTAGAATTTTTAATTATATAAAACTTTAGATTTTGTAACGAGAGCTATAATTTTCAGTAATAACGACTTTATGTTATATTACGATACTAACTCTTTGTAATAGAATGCAATGCTTTTAAAACTAAACTTATATTAATGTTATTAATATAATAATTATAAAATTTTATAAAATTATATTTTTTAATTAAAGTGTTTAAATTACATATCATTTCTATAAAATTTTGATAACAATTATAATTCTTGCCAATAAATGTTTTTCATTTCTTCTTTAATCTCATCATGAATATCCTTTTTAATCTCTTCATAGGTTTTATTAAACAATTAATATTATTAATACAAATTGTTGACGACAACATGTCTCCCAATATATATGAGTATATGAGGCCTTGCCAAGAGAGTTTTAAAATGTAAAGCTGAGACTGGGTGTCAAGTATAATTATAGTGCCTTGTTTTAAGTAATTTGAGATTTTTTAAAACATTTTTGCAATTAAAGTTGAAATTGGGTTTCTTAATAACTTTATAAAAAAATTTAAATTGTACCAAATTGGTCATTGATGTACCATTGCACTTTACAATCTCTAATTGTACCAAAAAAGGTACAATTGTAACAATTTTGACATACCTGATTTAAGTACTTTTAAGTTCAAAAAATACTTTTTTTATAGCTTCATTGCCATCTTTGTTACCTACATTCAATTGACATTTTAATGACACCAGAAAAAAAACTATTGTTATTTTCTTGCTAAATTTAAAGTGAATAAAATATAAAAATGAAGACTGTTTATGATTTTTTTTTTTTTTTTTTGTCATTTTATCAAATTTTATAGATCAAGAGTTCAACCTCTTATTCCAATTTATTATTTTTTTTTTTTTTTTGTTTTCTTTGGAAAAACATTTTTAGAAATACAATAAAAGGTTGCTTTTTTTTGTTAAATATCATACTTGATTAAATAACAAAAGGGCTTAACAGACAATATTTTGTAAATTCTTTATAATGTCATTTTTAAATTTATTAAATTGTTTTAAATTTCTTACGAAGATATTGATAATAAATTTTTAAATAAACATGTCAAATATTTTTTGTTGTTGTTTTATTTTTATAAAAATTCTTTGTTATTTGGGTTATCAAAATTGTTATAAATTTTACAAGAAAATGACAGCTATTTTTTATAAAATAATTGTTTAAAAATCAAAAAGAATTTGTTAATCTTTCATTGAAAATATATGTATATAAAAAAGTATAATTAATACACTGAATCTGGATTTTTATTAAATTAAAAAATCTATTTAAAATATTAAAAAAATACTTATATTTTCTGGAAAATATATTTTACGATTGTAATTTTTGATATTTTGAAATTAAGAGACAAATTGTATAATTTTAGTTTTAAAAAGTTTTATATTATTTTTACTAATTTTTATAAAATTTCTTTTAATTATAAAAGTCATTAAATAAATTTCAAACCAGTTTTAAAATATATTTCCAATATTCATCATTTTTATTATAAAATTTTTTGTTAACCTCCAACAATTGTTATTACTTAAAAGTACTTATTAAATATTTATTTACTTTATAATTAAAGTGGAATTAACGATATATTTAAATGCGGATTAAGTTTTACGCTTTATATAGATTTGAAAACTGCATTCAATTAAAATTTAATAATTCAAATGGCAAATTATTGAGCTCCTCAACACCTTATTAAGAAACTTGTTGAAATAAAACCGAAACACAAATTAAATTCAATATCTTTGAATAAATGTTTTATGATTAATTATAATTAAAACTGGTTTTGTTTTATATAACAAAGATTTACGTCATTTTGATGTAAAAAAGTTTAAGGTGATTATTAAAAGGTGACCTAAAGACTTTTATTTTAAACTTAAATCAATTGTTTTCTTTTATTTTTACAGAATAATTAAACTTTTTAATAACTAAATATTAAAATACCAATGTAGTTATTAAAAATTTAACGATATTCATATAAATGTAAACCAATTAACAACTTTGTTCCTGTTATATTTTATTAGTGTGACTTTTACTTAAAGATGTTGACAGAGAGAGATAACATAGATGTTAATAGCATAGAAAACAAAAAAAACGTAACTCAACTGTCAAAAAACCCGAACTCTTTGTATGTGTTAGTAGAATTTTCTTGAGAACTAATTTATACACGTGTGAACAGAGCATTTTTTTTTTTTTTTTTTTTTTTTTTTTTTTTTTTTTTTTTTGAGCGAATTTTAACGGTTGGACTTCTAGTTGTTTTCTATGGTTAATAGTGTAAAGTTCAGGGATGATAAACAAGATTTTAAATATTGTACTAAATTGAATAAAAAAGTTGTTCTTCTTGAGCTGTAATTGTAATAAGCAAAATATCTCAATCAAATTGCTTTGGCAGCTGTCCCTTAAATTTTCTAAATTAGCTGCAAATTATTTTGCAGTCAAAACTAAGATAACATAATGTTTTTCAAACTTTTGAAATCGTTTAAATTGGACTTGGAAAATTATAAAATTGATTAGACAGTATGTTTGCAAATTGATCAGATTGCTCAATGAAGAACTAATGTTTCAGAGTATACCTGTACTGGGTTCTTGAAAAAGAACTAATCCCAAACAAAAATGGAGACAACTATACCTAATATTCAGCTCCGAATTAAACCTTCAGCTTGAAAAGTTCCACTGAAAGCAAAAGTAAACGATGAAAGCTCGTATAAAAATTGAAACTTTCCTTGTTGAGCAATGGACGTCGATACACACGTTTTTGTAAACTTTTCTCTGTTTTCTGCATAGATATTTTTTATATATAAATTCTTAAAAGATTGTCTGAAGAACTTTAATTTTAAATCATAGTTTTATTAATGATGCAAAATTTAAGAGCTATACTAAATTAATCACTGGAGTACTGCGGTACTTTTGAAGAGCGAATTGTACTGAAAAAAGTACATTTGTGCCGAATTTATTATCCCTGATAAAGTTAGAGTTTCTTTTTTAGCATTTTTTTTCGTAATTTTGTGAATTTTAAATGAGGACTGCACACGAAAAGTTTAGTGCATACAATTTAGCTTATAAAAACTAAACCAATGTTTCAATACTTTTGTAATTTTCATTTTGTTATATTCAAGATTTAAATTTAAAACTAAAAATTAATTTTCGGTTACTTTTTTGTTGGAATGGGTCCACTTCTTTTTGAATTCTATTTTAATTTTAGTCAGTTTTAAGTATTCTTTAACTATTTTTTTTTTACTATGACCCAATAAATTTAAAATGTACAGAATTTTGGAGAGTTTAGTGGATTGGCCTCCATTGGTACATAGCAGCACCATTTGTTAGATACCACACAGTTACGTTTTTGTAATAGTGAGAAGAGAGATCAAGCCAGAAAAATTTTAATTCGTTGTGCTTTCTAATTATAGAAAGGAGTCTTTTCTGAAGGCACTCATTTACGTTCATTTCTCTGCTAAAAGTATAATTTGTTATGAGTGAAGTGCTTTTTTCCCCACATGCACAAATATCGTACCAGACCAAAAGTTTATTCAACAATTTCATTTTTTATGGAATTCATGACCAGGATATTGTAAAAAGTCCGCCAATACGTACTTTTTATCACCTTTTAGGCAATATTTAGATTTTTGAAAAAATTTTGTGTCAGTAATTTTCATTCTCTTTTTTGCCGTTTTTACTTTTTCAGTCTTTTTTTACTTTTCTGATAAAATATATGGAGCAATTTAAAGAATGAGTCACATTCGATCCAAAAATGTTGAGATGATTTTTTTTTTTTTTTTAATCATATTATTTTGTCTGCGATCCTACAGTCTGTATGAACTCTTTGTACCTGCATTCTTAGGAATTGTTTAATATGGTCAGCATATGTTTCGATTATAAATTTGAATTATGCGTTTGCATAAATTTTGTTAATTTTTAATTTTAAGAAAAACTAATTTAGCACATAGTTAATGAGCATAATAATAAATATGAACAAATTAACGGTACTCATTTTTTTCATATACAATAAAAGTTATAAGCTTTAAATTGTGCACGGATTTTTTCGTGCGCAGTTCTTATTTTGAAATCTCAAAATTATAAGGTTTATTAAAATATAAAATTTTATTTAATTTCACTTACTTATTTTAAATTTATAGTTTTTTTTCATTAAATACCATTAGACTTACCTAAAAATAAACAAAAGAAATTGTTTTATTAATTTAAAATTTGATTTTTTTATAAATTTCTATTTTGTAAATTTATTTATAAAATAATATTAACTGATAACAATTAAAATAACAAATGTTAGACTTTTTGTCTAGACAAATATGTATTATTGTTAATTTGTGTAAATTTATTTATGATTTCATTACTCGTGCCTTATAGTAGTATTTTATTTGCTAATTTATTTATTTTTGTTTAGCACCAAGTGTTTGTTTAATTAGTAAATGAGATGATAACTAAAATATAATTTTAGCTCTAATGAACTACTATTATATAGATTAAAATATGTAATATAAATATTAGCTTTTTCCAGACTATGACCTCATTTTGTTGTTTTAAAAGGGAGTGGAAATTAAAAAAAAAAAAAATATTAAAAAAAAACCGAAATAAATAAAGCTATTCTTTATTAAGAACTTAAAAGGAATATTGTAATATTTGAAAAAAACTTTAAATATTCAAATTGAGAGAAAAAAAACTGAAATATGTTTTTGTGGTATCTCTCTATAAGAATTTAATGATCAAAACTCAGCACTGCTGGGGCCTCATTAAATTCTATTTTAAATTTGATCCAATTCCCTTTCAATTGCCAAAATTCAGATTAGTTTAAATAACTAATACTCTGTGGAACTGAAATAACATTCCCATTTTTAGGTGCTTCTACTGTAACGATAAAATTCTAAATCTAGCCAGATAATGTTGAAAACATTGTTGCATGTGACGAGTGTCATCAATATGTTTACGACACTCTTTATTAATATTATTCGATTTTATTCAGACTAAAGAAGCAAAACAATCTCATATCTTGTCGCACTTTGAGTAAACTTGTCATAAGCCAAATTGTTTCATAAATTTTTATTGTTTTTAGTTCGATACTATTCAGGACCATTTTCTCTATTATTCGGTATACAAAACTTGTACCTTGAAACATGAGAAAAGTCAACAATAACGTATGTTCTCCAGGCTAATACAAAATATTAAAAATATTTTTATTTGTTTAACACACTATGCAACAGTACTTTGGGGCGGAATCATTCAATCTGTAATTGATAGCATTTGGTGAGTGTAATAAACCCTCCAAAAGATTTTTCGGTGGTAGGCAAAATTTTTGTTTTATGGCCTTCTAAACTTTTTCTTTTTAAAACCAAAGTACTCTTAGATAAGTTGAAAAAAATAATATAAATATAATTCGAACAAATCAATTATTTTTTACATAAATTTAGACTATTTAACGGGGAATATTTCTTTAGAATTTTCAATTCATCTATCTCTCATTAAAAGGGGTAATTTCTAGTCTGTTTTTAAAAAATGACATAAAAGTCGATTAAAACTTGTTTTTAATGGCTTAAAATGTACTACAGATATTTTCTTCGTCGAATTTTACTAGAGTTGTTGAAATCGTTAACAAAGTTACTAATAAGTTTTTTCATTTCATTTCATTTAATTTTTTTTTTTTTTTTTGATAAATGCTACACGGGATGAGCTTTCGAACATTTTAACCCATTAAACCCAAGCTTCGACTTTTATGTCATTTCTTAAAAACAGACTAGAAATTACCCCTTTTAATGAGAGATAGATGAATTGAAAGTTCTAATAAAATATTCCCCGTTAAATGCTCTAATTGCTTATGCAAAAATAATAAAGCCTCGAACCGTAGAAAACACCTAGAAGTCCAACTCTTTTAATTCGCTCAATAAAAATGACTCCCTTCAAACACATAAATTAGTTCTGAAGAAAATTTTATTAACACATACTAAAACCTTTAAACGGTTTCTTTATTTTTTATTTTTTTTAGCAAGTTTTACTTCTAATAGTTTTCTATGCTTCGAACTATATTTTTTTTCGATTTATCTGTAAACTTTTGTGTAAAAAAAGAAAAGTTTAAAAGGTCATGAAAAAATTTTTGGAAGGTTTATTATACCCATCAAATGTTTTCAATTGCAGATAGAATGATTCCGCCCCCATGCGATTATCCTCAATTTGTCGCATAGTGTTATCAATGAGCTTTTATCATTCTTTGCCTTAGAGTTATTCTCAGCTTTGTTTTTTAAATTTTTTTAGCTTTGATTGACTAAAGCTTAGGCATAGCTTTAAAATGGCTTATATTTGATTTTGAAGAAATGAACACAACATGTTTGGTACAGTTCTTAGGAGCCTTTCCACTTTTTGGGCTTGGAATTCATTCTTGTGACTTTTTCTTTTGCTAAGCCAAGTTTCATCTCATTCTTTAAGTCCTTGTTAAGCTCTTTTATTACCTCGAAATGTAATACTTTTGTCAAAATTTACTCAATTAACATTTTGTAGTAAGTTAAAAAAGAGTAAAAAAATCGAACTTTATTTTGTACATTTTTCTTTGACTGCCATCTGCATGCGGATAAACAACCGGATTTTAAAAAATCAATCTACTGTTAAATCTGATATGTCTCTAGAAGATATTGTAATCAAGAAAGATATTTAAAATTAACGTCAGTAAGAGTTATTATGATCTTTTTTATGTTTTATTCGAACGCACACTTTATTTAAAAATTTTTTAAATTTATATTTCTGGCATTTATTTCTAAATCTAAACCACTGTGCATCTTCTATCATTGTAAACATTATTCATAATGTTAAGAAAATTAACATTTCCTACATTTATTTCAAATTAAAATCAAATTAATGTTTAAAGGAAATTGTCTATTTGTTTAGTAAAAATCATCTGGCAACTCACATATTTACATGTTGTTTTCATCCCTCTCGCAAACAATATTAATGCTAACACTCACAATAATAAAAAAAATCCTTTTGTAAGGTTCTCCCAAGGCGCACTCAGTGAACAAAAAATAATCGTATCGCAATCAGCTGTTTCAATATGCTTTATGCACATGTGTGTTGTTGCTATTGACACAAAAATTCTAGGTAGCGTATCGCAGAAATCTATAGGAAATAGATTTTTATGTAGCTGCGTGACTTTTTGACAACCCTGTAGTTTATTTTCTTTATAAAATAACCAAAGAACAGGGTTTTTCCTACAATTAATGTACAAAAACATATGATACGTTTAATTTTGTTGACTGTACAAAATGTTTCACGCTACTTTTCTTCATTCTGCGTTACGTCGCAAAGTTGAATGATTGGGCCTTTAAGTTAAATATGTAGTTTCTGTTTTTGCTAAAAGGAATTTATTTGTCTTAAACTTCTTGTCAAGAAACACCCTTAGTAAAAATAAAAACAATTTGAAATTATTATGTAAAAAATATTTGAGTTCAGTTCATTAAACAAAAATAATAAATATTTTTTTTATATTTTAACCTAAAAGCAAAGTAATATATTATAATTGTATATATGTACATATAACTACATATGTATGTGTGTATGAACATGTATAACTATATAAACATACATTCATACATATTTGTGATTACGTCAACATTGACCTTGAATAAAGAACCATTTAGTAGAAAGAAATATAAAAAGCATCATCTTGTTTTATACCAAAGATGTATGCAGGTATGTAAAATATTCTATACATATACATATATATATATTTATACGGTTAAATTTACAAAACATCAACAATCAAAATAAAATTTCTTAGAAAACATTTACAATTAAACGAATTTAATTGTTGTTAATAATATAACTTAGAGGACAGTAAATAATTTCATTGTTTAAAATGAAATGAACATACAAAAAAGTACAAAGATTATAAAACATTTTTTCTTTAAAGAAATGTTTAATTTATTTATATTTTAATAAAAATATAAACAACCCAGCAAAAACTTTTTGGTTCTGGATAACTACTTATTAAAGTAGTTTCTTGGTAATGAGGCATCATTATTATTTGTCTACTCTATATTACATAAATAAGCATTCAGTAGTATTGGATCATTTGGCTAGAGCGGTCGATTAACAACCAGAAGGTTGTTGGTTCTGATGCTGTTTTTTTTTTTTTTTTTAACAAAATGTCTAAAAAGATATTTTATACTAAATATATCACTTAGAATTATGTGCGAGATGGTGTACTAAGACGTTTATCATTAAAAACGAATGGTTAATTTGTTAACAAGTTCAAATCTCACTGGTGGCAATTTTTTTATTTTCGTTTAGTTACATATTTTTGAGTCTAAAAATAACTACATGAATTTGTGGACAACTGGAACAAAAATAACTCGTTATTTAGTCAAAAAATAAGTAATTTATTTTTGTTTAAAATTATACCTGCTAGATTACCAGTAAAGCAAAGTTTTTGCTGGGAAATAGGTGATTTAACATACATTATTAAATATTTTTATAAAATGTATATAAGAAATTTCAAAAATTATGAAAAAATTTGGTAAAAATATTTTAAAATTCTGTTCTCTCAAAAGAACTACAAAATTAAAAAAAAAAAAAAATCTTAAATTTTTGGTTAAATTTTTCATCAACGCATAACTTTTCACCCGATAGTAAAACGGTTATTGTTATTCGACATATGAATTTCCTAAGTGTAGTGTCTCGACTTGTTAATAGTTTAATGCTGAAGGATGTAAATTATCAGTGCAAAACTGAAATAGAAAAATCTTCGAATGTTTCAACTCAATTTTTTTTTTTTTTTATTTCCTTTAGATTTTAGGTAAACGATCTACCAAAATGCATCAACAAATTTTTTGTTTTTAAAACAAAAGTTTAGAAATGCAAGACACATAAAGTCGGTTTCAAAGAGCTTCGAAAATTTTTGAAATTCCGCATATGTATATAAAACTGTCAAAATGTTTTTTTAAACAAAATGATTAAATCATTTGTTGTCAGATGTTTTTCTTCTTCTCAGTACATCGACCGTTTGATATTTTTGGCAACATTTTCATTTTTCTTTTTTTTTTTTTTTTTTTTTTTGTTTAGTTTCCTTTTTTCTAAACAATTAAATTTCTTCAAGGTGATTTATGTTGAGTGAGAGCAAACCAAAAAAATGTCATTTAAACAAATTACATTTCTTTATAGGGAGTTTGACATTAAAAAAAACTTTTAATCGATCAGATGACACGCCCTATCCTTGGGAAACAATATATATAATAGGTTATAATAATATTTCAGAGATCTTAGAAAGAGGCGTTGAATTCAAAATTTTATATAACAATCAGATAAAATAATAAAGAAAAATGAAGAATTATTTAGACTTTGGCGGGAGAAGTTTGAACTGAATATTAGAATTATAAAATTGTAGCGAAAAAATGGCAAATTTTTAAGTTAATTGTCTGTTTAATTTTCTTCATTAAACAATATAATAATTTGAGATTAGTTTAATTATAAAATTCAAACATCTTTAATGTTTTTTTCTTTTACCTTGACTTCGAATTCATTGAAAAGGTTTCAAAATTTGTATAAAAATTAAATTTTTAAAAATTCTTGAAAAGGATTTTATACTTAAAACAACAAAACTTAAATTTTTTTTAAAATATTGAGTTATTTTTAAAATTTTAAATAAAATGTTTAAAATGTTACGGAAAAAAAATTAACGTACAAAACTTTGCCTCTGAATTAACCGATCAGAGTAACGAACACTACTAAACCATTATAGTGAAACCGAACGGAGCCTTTAAAGGGAACCGAACACACAGTCCCCAGACTGATAGACTAGCACTCTGCCGGGGCAACTAATATTTGTTGAAAATAATTTTGTCAAAAATATTAATGAATTTAAAGTTTAAAATTGCAAAAAAAAAAAAAGAAATTCAAAAGAAATAAAAATTCAAACCCTTAAAAATTTCCAAATATCTTTAAAAGAATCTTCAGTTTTATTTTTTGAAAACAAGCATTACATATTTTCCACAAATTAAAAAATAAAATCGAAATTTGAATTATTTTAAATATTTTTTTTTTTTTGCATTTTGGCAAAAAATTAAAAGAGAAAATATTTTGACAATATCAAAATTCTTCAATATTTTGCAAAACTTTTAAAATTTAAAAAAAAGTTAAAAATAAAAAAACAGAAAACATAATCCTAGAAAAAAAATATTTATTATATTTTACTTTAAAATTAAAAAAAAAATCATAGTATAAAATTTTACTTGCAATTTTTTTTATATTTAAAAAAAAATTCAAAAAACAAAAAGATTTTTTTAAATATTTAAATTCAAAAAATGTTTTTAGAATATTTTATTTTTTGCACTTTTATTTTAAAAATTCAAATATTGTATAATAAAATGTTAGAAAGCAAAAATATTTTGTATTTAATTTTTTTTAATTAAAAAAATATTTGAAATATTTTATTTACAAAAAAATCGTATTTGAGATATTAAATTATTAAAACCATTAAATTCTATCTAAAATAATTAAAAAAATATTGAAAATAATTTATTAAAAAAATAAAATAAAAAAATCCTTTAATAACAAAAATAATTTAAATTATTATTTTTTTATACATATTTTTTATAATTTTAATAATAATTAAAATAGTTTTTTTTTTAAATAAAAAATAAATATATAGAAAAACTATTAAGAACAATATTTTGGTATACTTATATATATATATATATTTAATTAAAAAAAATCATTTTTGATAATTTTTCTATACAAAAAAATTATATAAAAACTATTTTAATTATTAACTGGTTATAAAAATATATATATTTAAATACATTTATAAAAAAATTATTTAAAATACTTTTTTTATATAAAATAAACCATTTTCATTGTTATTGAAATTATAAAAAATAAATATATATTAAAAAAATATTTAGAATATTTCTTGTTAATAAAGGTTTTTTGTTTTTATTTTTTTTTTTTAATAAATTATTTTCAGTATATATTTTTTTAATTATTTTAAAGTTAAAATTTAAATATTTTTATACTTAATTTCATTACTTTTGTGTATGAACCATTGCATAGACCACTTTCAAAATAAACGCCCCATATGTAAAACAATTGTTTTATTGAAAATTTAAAAATAAATCACATTTCATTTATCAGAAAAAACTTCTTTGTTTCTTTGATTCAAATCAATAATACGGAAAATTTTAATAAAAAAATACAAAAAAAAAAATATTAAAACATGAAAATTTTTATATTTTCTTTTTTCAAAATTTTCAAATTGGTATAAATTTAAAAAAATAAAAAATATTACATAAAGTTAAATTAATTAAAAAAAAGAATACAAAAATAATAAATTTTTTTCTGCATATTTTTATTAAAAAATATATTATATTTTTCAAGAAATTTAAAAAATTAAAATGCTGTGCTGTTTTTTTTTTTTTTTTTTTTTTTTATTTAATTTTATAGACAAATTTTATTTCACTTTTTCCCCTTTATAATAATGTTAGGGTTTAAATCTTTTCATGAAAAAAAAAAAAATAATTCAAATTAGTCTTTTTTTTATAAAGAAAAAAATATTTAAAACTATTTTCTAATAAAAAAAAAAAGCTACTTTATTTTTGCCTTTTTTATTTTTATGATTCCTTTTCATGATTTTTATGATTTTATTTTTATGATTTCTTATTTTTATTGTATGTTATATATTTTTTGTCCTCTTTAATTTATAATTCTAAAATCCTTTTCAGTTCCTTAAAAATAATCAACACTTCATTTTCTTTTATTAATTTTCCTCCATTATTTTTCGAAACCCACCTTTCTCTACAGTTATTGTATCTTTTCACTCTTCGCAAATTGAAAATAAAACACTATAATTTTCACAAATTTTTGTATTTGAACTTTTTTTGGAGGGTTGAAAAATTGTAGTGAAAATCGTTTGGATTTTAAAACTTTTTTTACGTTATACGATTTTAAAAGAATTATCACACAGCGTTGGAGAATGAGAGATGCAGATAGAGAAATATCACAAGCGATATTGCAAAGTCGACACTTGATTGCCAACTAAATATAACATAAGCTTATTTTAAATGTTAAAGTCCCAAAAAAAAGAATATAAACACAAAAACAAAAATTGTAAATAATAACATTAAATATTAGATGTAGTATATAAAGAATAATACAAAAAAATAAATAAATGAAAAAAGGCATATAAGCAAAACAAACTTAATAGCAACAACAAAAAACGGATTTGGGTGAAAAAAAAACGAAAATTGTTAAATGCGAGTGAATATTTATTTTATTATACACTCATAAAATAATGACGGTTGGTTGGTTAGATGATGGTAGTGGCCGCTGCAGATGAGAGTTAAAACCGACCAAAACAAATACACAAAAATATATATTTTTTTCTTTTAGAAAAAAAAAAACACAAAAACTTTTGTTTAGATTTTAAACAAAAGAAATCTAAAGATTAAAAAAAATACAAATTTTTATTACAGTATCTATTGTTTATACAAAAAAAATCGTTTTTTTTTATGCTCTATTATTTACTTTCAACAACTTTAAATTTTACACAAAAAAAAAAATTAAGCAGATACTTTTTTACATTTGAAAAAAATCCTTTAGATACTAATTTAATCAAGCACAGTTTATAATGTTTATTTTCACTATTTTTTGTTATTATTATTTATTTTATTTAATTAAAAATTTATTTAAAACATCTTACGTTTTGTGTTTAAGGATTTAACACTTTTTGTTAAAATTATTATTTTCTTCTTAAGAAAAAGATTTGTACAATTTCCTTAGTCTTTTTTTTTTATCTGGCCTTTTTTATGTTCCTTGTCTGTTGTTTATTTATTATTTACTTGTATCTTATAAACTTCTTTTTTTATTTTTTGCGAGAGTTGTGTTCTTTTGTAAGTTTTGTTTATGAATGTCAAGGGGAACGGTATCAAATGTATCACTAAGCTATAATAAACTGTTTGGATTTTTTCTTTCCTTCTTTCTTTTTTTCTACTTCTTATACGCTTCTTCTGTATACATTCTGTGTGCCTTTGTGTGTGTATGGCTTAAATATACAACGTAATAATACCAAATAAAAAATATAAAGACCAAAACAGAAACTCAACAATAATATTCATTTATAGAAATGAATAGAAAAATACTCACAATGAAGAGAGCGAGAGAAAATATTGGTTCCATTCATTTATTCATTTATTTCCTCTCGTTTCATTTATTGCAACACTTGATGAAATTTTATTAGGGGAAGAAATTAATTATAGAGATAATTTTTCCTTACAAACTGAGACCCACAAAATATTTAGTTTGATTCCCTATGACTTTCAACTTTTAAGGGATCCATGCCCCTTAAAGGTTCTAACTATGGGCCTAAAATTCCTATGTTGAAAGTTTTTGCCAATTTGCGTAACACATCGAAGTCAAAGTTCGAATTATCAGACAGACATAAAAACGAACACAATCTGATCATCACTGAGTTTCCAAATGACAAAAAAAAAAAAAAAACCAGTAAGAAAGATATAGTTGGTTAAGCCCGACCATGTGATATACCTCACCATTGTGCATGTCCATCAAAATTCGTGAAGGGGTCTTATATTAGACACGTGGACAATTGTGGACGGATACTTTTACTAAGTGTAAAATAAAATATACGAATATAGAATGTTAAGTAAATACTAACATTTATATGAATTTATGCACTTTAGGGTGATTCCCGAAAGTGGGCTTATATGCGAGCTTTGGTAAATTAATGAGCGATCCTCATAAAATTTGTCACTGTGATTTCTACTTATATAAAACTTATTTGTGTCGAAAATAAACTTGATACTAACATGTGTATGTGATTTATACACATTAAAGTAATTTTCAGAAGATGGTTTTGTATGGGAGCTATTGTCAATTATGGACCGATCTTCATAAAATTTGGCACAAAGGTAGATACTTATACGAAACTTGCTTGTACCGAATTTTATTAAAATATTGCTATATTTAAGGCATTTATGATCATTAAACTCCTATTCCGCGAGGACATTTGTATGGGGGCTAGTTGAAATAATGGACCGATCATAACCAATTTCAACAGGATTCGTTCTTGTGTCATGAAAGTCCTACGTGCCAAATTTCATTGAATTATCTTCAAAATTGCGATCTTTATTTTGTGCAAAAGTTTTACATGGACAGCCAGTCAGCCAAATGGGCGGACGGACATCGTTAGATCGACTCAAAAAGTGATTCTGAGTCGATTGGATACTTTAAGGTGAGTGTTGGATGATTTTTTCTGTGCGTTACAAATATCAGCACAAACTCATAATACCCCAAACACCTATGGTGGTGTGGGGTATAAAAAAAACTAGTTAGAGCGCTATATTCGGCTATGTTGAATCATTTATACCCTTTACCATTTTAACAACGAATAAAAAATAATAGTATGCTTTAATACCTTCACATTTATACTTAAAAAATAATGCGTACATACATACATACACGTTTGCTTAAACAAAAAAAAGCAACAAAAACAACTTATAAACGTACATAAATACTAACTAGCTTACAGCATACACAAAAAAAAAAAGAATAGCAATACTGATATTCAGGGAGAGGAAGTTCATGCATTTAAAAAGTATGTTTTAGGTTCTTAAAAATGTTAAAATATGACCTAAAAACAAATAAAATATGCACCTATATCTGAACTTTTATTAAAAAATATATATATATATATATATATATATAAATATAAAATTTTAATTCAGTATCATATTAAATTAAAAATAAATATACAGTAAAGACCTCAGGCAGCTTTTGTAAAATTACCGTTCGTCATCAACAGATGTGATGGATGTATTTTTAAATGATATCAAAAGATTTTATTATTCTTCGTTTGAATCTAAAATTCTAATAACTGTATTGACAACAGTTATTCTAAAATGATATTAAGGGCAGCTATATACAGCTTATTGTGCTCTCAGAGAGAATAATCTCATTTGTAGCTTCTTTAAAAATAATTAATACATTTTTCATGTTTTACAAAATCGTATGACAACCAGTACAAATGTTTCATATACATAACTCGATATTAAACGAACTTGTTCTGCCTTCAGATAAATGACTGGAAATTTGGTCCCGAAAGTCTGTATTTATCTCTATGTTTTAAACTATCCAAGGGTTGGTATACAAAAAACTTTTTTCAGTGATACTTTTTTGTGGATTATTTTAGGAGAATACTTCTCCGAAACGAAATTATTTATTTTGTGTAATTTCGCATCTTAATACGAGAAAAATAAAGAATCTTCTGATATCACACCTTTTAAAATAATCAACGTCCTTCTTTAATTGTTATTTTTTGGAGAAATGGCTTACCACATATTAATTTATCCTTGGTATTTTCAATATTTTAAAACATTTTTCAGCTCTTCTGAAAACTTAAAAATGTCCGCTTAAATCGTTTTATCAAAAATCCACAGAATTATTTTTTTACACAAAAAATAATTTTAAATTGGAATATTGCACTAAATTTGATACAAAAATATGCATTTAAGGCAATATATGCAAAAACATACATTTTCAACAAAATATGCATAAATATATACTAAAAAATTGATGCCATTTTAAAGCAAATTCTCCAATTCGCAAAGATATTTAGTTTACTCTGTTCTAGAAGTAAAGGCAAAAAAACATGCATTTGCATGACCTTCCGGCCCTTGCTGATAATCATTCTAATACTGCTGATGTCAACTAAACTGCTTGATTAAACAAAAAACAACAACACTAATTGCCATTGCAATGCTTGAGCATATATGTTTATGTGTGTGTGTATATTTTTAAATATATTTTTTCAGTTTATGTTTAAAAAACCGAATTTTTATAAAAATATTTATGACTGCTCTATAAAAAAACGAAATCCGTAGCTTCAAAAAGTAAAAAATTTGTTTTGACCGATATCTCGGTTACATTTCCTTGTTATGGCAAAACCTTATTTTTAAAATTAGCATTCATTAGTACAAACGTTGCATGTCGTTTGATAGCTAAATTTAAGATAATCGGTTCAGCAATCAATCAGTCAACACCCGTCAAATGAACGTCAAATAGGCCAAGAAAATCGATGTTTGTATAAGGCCTAATGAGAACGATATGGATGGCACGTGAACGTCCCTTACTTGCACATGGTGAAGGCCGCAATGGTCATTCATGTTTCATTTTAAGGGCAAGGATATCAAAGGCGTATTGTAGCTTTAGCAAACTCGTAAGATATGACGAAGCGCTCGATCATATTCAGCAGGATGTATACGTCATTGAAAGTCGAACTATGTCAGCTTGCGAACCCGCGGCGGACATTTTAACGATATCATATTTCATACGATCTAATTCTAAAAAGACAAGAAGTTGTCCTTGAATATTGATTATATTAATAAAAAATGTTATTAAATGTATGCCATAATTTAAATAAATAATTTATTGGAAAATTTTATCGATTCTTTATTTTCTGTGCGATATACATAAAGAATAAGAAATACATTTTTGATGTTAAAAATTTATGTTGTAAATAACATTCTTCGCTTTTTTACAGTCCGAAAGATAAATAGAAAAGATTTAGAGAGTTTAGAAATTTTTCTTTAATGTATAAAGTTAATTCGATTATTCGAATTACCAAAAATAATTTACAAACCCATTAAAATTTAATCGATTTTTGTCGAAATTTAATTTTAAATATATCAAAAAGTTCATGTCGTATGTAACAAATATCTCTGTTTAATGAAAGAGCCTAATATTATATCATTCGTTAAATTTAGCTTCAACTAAAGTGCCAACTTTCAAAATATAGTACCAAATGAATGTTGCAACTCCCTTTAATCAATTGGATAAACTATAATTGTAGCCAGTTCTCCAACTCTTCCTTTCTTTATTTCCCCCAAAAACAATGTTTCTCCTATTCCTTCCCTCCTATGATCGAAAATCGAAAAATTATTATTTACGCGATAAAAAATCAAAATAGAACCACAAAAAAAATAAATAAAAAATATTTTTCATTTTATTTTCTTTAGCGTTTTTTTTTGTTTGTAAACAAAGTGTATGTATGGATGTGGGTATGTATTCATTTATGTATTACGCACGTTTGTACGTAAAGTGTTGAAAAACAAAGTTAAAAGTACTAACAACAATAAGATTAAAAATGGAGGTTGTTGTATTTTCGATGACTTGCGTTGTTCTCTTTCAAATGATAATCAACCATAAAGAAGAGAGATAAACAAACGAAATGACGTACTGACTTGACTACAAGATGGTTAACTGACTAATAGACTGACAAACCGATGACGCTCATGACATACATTTGCAATACTAGAAAATAAAATAACAGCAAACATAAACAACGAACAAAAAAAAACAATAGGAATAGCAATATTAATGAAATATATGTATATATGTTTAAATGAAAATAATAATGACTATATATAAAGTCAAAGAGATATACTGCATAAGTAGTAGTACATACATATAGATGCAACATATATATAAAACTCATAAGTATGTTTATACTTATAAGTATGTTTGTACTTGATGTTTGTAGTGAACGAACTAGTGTAGTGATGATATTATTGTTTATATAAATCAGCTGTTACTGTTCATTTACTTTTTTGAAATCTTATTGCGTATTTGATTTTTTTCCATTTTGTTTATATCATTTGTTTGTTTATTTTATGTGTGCACTAGAAATACTTATAAATTTTTGTTTCTGTTTTTAATAAATTAAAAAAAGCTACTTTAAAACTAAAATATAAACAAAGATTTTTATTATTTGTTTATATGGCTGAGTTCACACACAGCAAATGTTCTTACTTCTATTTTTTATTTTAAATTTGCATTTACGTTCACACACAATATTTTACTTCAGCAATTCTTGCTTTAATTACCTTGATTTGTTTTTGTTTTGAAGTACGAAAATGAAGAACAAAACGAATTTCGAAGTACAGGCAAGTTTGCTCCCTTTCATATTCCCTCTCGGTCACTCTCACACGAAATCTGAATTTCAGCAAGAAAAATTGCCTTATGTGAACTCAGACTATTTCTTTTCTTTTTTTTTTTTTAATATTAATAATATGTTACAAGTTGTGACTAATTTTTGGTTCATGTACAGATACGTATGTAGCTAATTTCCCTCCATTTTTTGTTAGAATAAAATAAACAATAAAATAGTTTTTTTTTTTGTTTGTTTTTTTAATCTAACATTTTACTATACCTATAGTAGTATTATAGTGTCTATATGGAAAAAATGTATGTATGTAGCGTTTGCCACTTTTCTATACAAATGTTTATTGTTTCTGTGCTATAGAATTAGTTCATAGTCCACTTTTTTTTCCAGCGTATTTAACAAAAAGAAAAAACATTGTACGTTTTAAGTTCCTATTTTGCTTACTAATGCAAAGTATAAAAATCTAATTATTTTGTATACAATTTTCCAAAAAAAAAAAAAAAAGAATATATATATATATACATATACACTGCCTGCCACTTGAATAAGGAATCACATGTTTTTAACTTTAATTAAGTATATCTCCTAAACTAAAGTTCAGAAAAAAATAATTTTCAAAGTGTTGGCTTTAGTTTCCTGAAGAAATAAAAAATATACATATTTTGTTATACTAAAATTATGCATTTATTTAAAGTCATGTATTTCTGTGGTACTTTTTCGTGTGTCACTTGAATAAGGAATATTTTAAAACTAAGCAAATGGTAATTTATTTTTAAATTTTAAGTTATAAAAATGAAAGTTATTATCTTCTAGCATTCAATTAGTAATGAGTACTGCCACCATTTTTAGAAATAACCTCAAAAATGCGATTTGGCATCGACTTGTATAATGACTCTAAGCAATTTAGCGAATTTGAACTCCATGCTTCCGTTATTGCATCCTTTAAGGATTCTATCGTCTCAAATTGTTTTCCTTCCTTCAAATTGTGTTTCCTTCATAAACTTTTCTTGCAAGCCAACCCCAGACATTTTCTATTGGATTCAGGTCTGGTGAATATGGGGGCCAAACCAAAAGTTGAACACCCTGTTGATTAATCCACTGTTTTAGTGATCTGGCGGTATGAATCGGAGCGTTGTCGTGTTGGTACGTCCAAGGTATGGGTCCAAAGAAATTATTAAATTTTGGAAATGCTTCCTCCAGAATGTTTTTGTAAGTCGTTGCAGTCATTTTGTTGGATACAAAAACCAATTCCATGGTACCATAATACTAAATGGCACCCTATACCATTATTCCGCCCTCTCGGCTGTGTCCGCGGCTCAAAAATAATCCCTCCTCATTTAGGTCATGGAAGTAATAGTTATACCCGTCGGGACCATCAATATTAAACTTTTTTCATCGGAAAATACAACTTTAAACCATTTGTCGGACCATGTCATTGTATTTTTGACAAACTGTAGACGTTGTAATTTGCGTTTTTCATTAAGTGGTGGTTTTTTTTGCAGTTTTCTTCGAACTATGTATGGGCACGACTTTAAAATACGGTGCACTGTTCTTAGACTGGCACTGACTCTATTTTTTTCACGTATTTTTGATACCGACATGGCAGAATTTGATGCAATTCTAAGAATTTTTCGTCTTTCTTTTGGAGTTGTTGTCATTTTCTTCCGCCCTTTCATGTTTTTTTCCATATCTTTCCACGTTATTTAAATAATTGTACAAAACTGTCTTTGCTCTATTAATGTTTTTGGTTATTTGGACCGGATTCTGAGGTTTCAAAATCAGAATTTTTTCTTTTTCAGAGTTATTAAGAGCCTTACCACGTCCCATTTTGGAATAAAAACTATTTAAAAACTATCAAATTAAAAATTCTCTAGCCGTTTATTATTGAAATGAATTCAAGTCATAGCCTTCCTGATTAATATTAAAAGAATTCCTTATTCAAGTGACACACGAAATAGTACCACAGAAATACAGGACTTTAAATAAATGCATAATTTTAGTATAACAAAATATGTATATTTTTTTGTTTCTGCAGGAAACTAAAGCCAACACTTTGAAATTTGATTGCGCAAAAAATTAGTTTTTTCTGAACTTTAGTTAAGGAGATATACTTAATTAAAGTTAAAAAAATGTGATTCCTTATTCAAGTGGCAGGCAGTGTATGTATTTATATATATATATATATATATATATATATATATACATTTCTAACTCAAATTTACGTTTTATCGACTTCAAAGTAATTTTTTGTTTTTTACTTTTTTTTACTTTCTTTGAAAAAAGTCCATGCCCTTACAATTTATATTACAACAGATGTATTTAAAGATTTTAAATTAAAATGTTAGCAAATTCTAACTTAAATATCAAATTTTTACCAATTTCTAACTTAAATTAATATTTCTTAGCTTAACCTCAAATTAGATTTTAAAGTTTATTAAATCTTTCTTTAGATTTTTTTTATTTCAATAAATAAATTTTACAGTTTCAATTTTTAACAAATTCTAGTTTTAACAAATTTTTTCAACCTAACCTTAAATTAATATGTACATATTTTTTTCATTTTCAGTTTTTATTATAAAATTTTGAAGGCATTACGTACCATAATAACACAAAAACAATTTCAGTTTAAAATTGTATAAAATCTTAATCTTAATTTTTTTTTTTTTAATATCAACATAACCTCAAATTTAATTTTTAAAATTTTATATTTTACTAAAAAATTCTATTGCCGTCGTATTTCTTATTAACTCAAAATCAATTGGCAGTTTAAAATTTTACAAATCTTTTTTAACTTAACCTCAAATAAAATTTTTCAAAATTTGTATTTTTTTACCATAAAATTTTAATGGCGTAAAATTCTTTACTTTCATAAAAACAATTAGCGGTTTAAAAAGTTTCTGAATTTCAATTGTAATTTTTTTTTTTTTTCAACTTAACCTAAAATTTAATTAATGGAATAATGTAATCTAAAAGATTGATGCAGAATCTATAAATAGTTTGAAATTTAGCTAAATTTTCATTATGCTAGATTTTTTTCAACATAACCTCAAATGATTTTTTTCTTTAAGTTTTAGTCTTTACTTTATAATTTGAATGACTTTAAATTCTACATTAATTCAGAAATAATTTTTAGTTTTCATTTTTATAAAATTCTAATTAAAATAGATTTTTTTTCAATATAATATCAATATAAGATATTATTTTCAGATATTACATTTCTGGTTAATAAACAAACAATTGACAGTTTAAAATTTTAAAATATTCCAACTGTAACAGATTTTTTCAATCTAACCTTAAATTTAGAATTAGTCTTTTTTTTTAAGTAACTAGTTGTTAAATTTGTACGAAATTTTGATTCAAATATATTTATTTCATCTTTACCTCAAACTTTGTTTTTATTTTTAAAATTTTAATTAAAATAGGCTTTTTTCGATGGAACCGCAATGATTTTTTTTAAATTATATTAAATAATTTTTAGAGCACTACATTTTTATTAATATAAAATCAATTGGGAATTAAATTTTACATGAAATTTTAATATATATATATATATATATATATATATATATATATTTTTTTTTTTCATATAGCGTCAATGTAATTCCATTATAAATTACCGCAAAAATAATTGAAATATACAATTTTTGGCTGATTAGTATTAAAAATAAAATTTTTCAACTTAACCTCAAATTCAATTCCTGTAATTGTAGTTTTTATTTCAATATTTTAATGGCAGTATATTAATACATATAAAAATAATTCACCGTTTACCAAATTCTAATTATTATGAATTTTTTGAATGTAAACTTAAATTTAATTTTTAAAAGTATAAAATTTAATATTTAACCACAAAATTTTTAGGACGTTACATTGATTATTTACTCTGAAATAATTGACAATTTAAAAATTTACAAAATTCTAATAAAAATTGATTTTTTAATTCTTTTAAAAATAGCTTTTACTTCATACATTAATGGCATTCAATTCCTTATTTATACAGAAAAAATACGTTATTTTAACCTAACCTCAATTTTGTTTGTTTTTTTTTTTTTTTGCAAAATATGTTTTTTAATTAACCTCAATTTTATTTTATTTTTATTTTTAAATTCAAATTTTTCTGAAATTTTGTAACAAGGCAATCAAAAATATGCAATACCATCCATATTTTCTCCTGTGCTTCAAATATATAAAACTGTTGGTTATTTACCATTTAGGACAATTCTAAGAATTTTGACATCGATGCATATTTTGTGCTTAACAGCATATTTTATCATATTTTCATTGAAAATTCATATTTTAAAGCTTATTTTAGCAATAGCTTCTTTATTTAAATATATTTTATACTTAGAAACTATTTTTTCATATATTTCCTTTCCTAATTGCCATTCTTTTTGTATTATATTACCGTCCCAGCAAAAATTTTGCTTTAATGGTAAGCTACCAAGTATAATTGGAAACAAAAATAAACTACTTATTTTTTGCTGAATAAATAGTTATTTTTGTTCGAGTTGTCCACAAATTCATGTAGTTATTTTTAGACTCTAGGGGTACTCAAAAATATGTATCTAAACGAAAATAAAAATAAACAAAAAATTTTGCCGTCAGTAAGATTTGAACTTGGGCACAAATTAACCATTCGTTTTTAATGATGCACTTAATTTTCTAAATCTATGTACAGATTAGTCAAATATTTGACCAAACAAAATAACACATAATTTCTTTTTTCAATTTGGAAAATATTTTTTACTTATCGTAAATCACAGTTGAGATTTCAGTAAATTTTTTAGACCCTGTTTTTTTTTTTTACAAAACATTTGCAAGATCAAAGAACGGCAAACAATTTGTATGTAAAACTAATACTCATGCAATTTTGATCAAATATTTGCCGAATGTGAACATAGTTTAAGTGACAAAAACTTCTTTAATTATAAAATATATTTGTAGACATTTTGTTAAAAAAAAGAAAACTAATAGCATCAGAATAGGGTTGAAGCAACAACCTTGTGTTTGATAATCCAGCGCACTAGTCAACTGATCCACGTGATTGCAATATTACTGTACTATTGAGTACTTATTTATGCAATAGAGAGTAGGCAAATAATAATGATGCGCCTCATTACCAAGAAACTACTTTCATAAGTAGTTACCATTACCAAGAACCAAAAAGTGTTTGCTGGGATTGTATAATATTTTATTCATTTAAATATTCTTAAATAAAAAAGTTTCTTTCAAATAATATAAAAAATTTGCATTTTTATTAAACCACAAAATGCAGTTGTTGTTTTTATTATATCATAACTTTTAAGTAATCTTGAAATTTTTTAAAATAACAGCAACAAATGTAATTACTATAAATTTTATACAATTTATTTATATAGCAATTATTTATATAAAATTTGCAATTGAAATTGAAATTCTAATAAAAGTTTAACGACATGAATGGAATACGTGAAAAATTTTTATTAAAACAAACAAAAATTAGAAATACTATAAATATTTTATTCACAAAAAACAACAAAAAACACACCCACACATATACGATTATTATAAATAAATAGTTTTATAGAAAACTATAAATATTTTAATACAAAAAACAGAACAACTGACTTAATAACTGACTATACGATTTCACTCTAAATTCAAATACATGCATTCCTTTTATATAGTTTCAATAATAATTATTTTTGCGAACAACAAATAAAACTATATAAAAAAATTTAAATAATTGTGTACTTGTGAATTTTATAGAATAAAATTGCAAATGGAAAAATATTAAAATGCAAAAACGTAAGGAAATAAATAACAAATACATGCATACAATAAATGAATTTTATTCTAGGTTGCACAGTGGAGTGTAGGAAAAATATATAATTTTTACAGCAGTAATTTTAGAAAATAAATTATTAAATTAGAAACAATTACTATAAACCTTTTTGAATATTCTTTAAAAAAGTCGAAAAAACTCTCAATTACAAAAAATTTAATATCCCTATCTGATTTTAGTAAATTAAAATAAAAAATGGTTTTATATTAAAAAAAAATTAATACAATATTTATTTAAATATTTCGAACAAAACTGCTCCCTTAATATTATTCTAAAAATATATATTTATGTATATTAGCAAACAATATTATTCTATAGGCTCAATTTGTAATCAATCATTTCCATTTTCATACAAATATTAGACAAATCACATACTTTCACCATTCAGGTTTGCTATAAACAAATAGTTTTTATCTAATCTTTTATTCAAATAAATAATTAAATACTAAACAAATACACGTGTCCCCCTTTTTGGATCAAAAATACAAAATATTAAAATTTGTTTATAAACAAGAATTTTATTTATTTTCATTATCAAAAAAAAAAAAAAAAAAAAAAAAAAAAACAAATAAGAAAAATATAGTCGGTCAAGCTCGACCATATGATACCCCACACCATTGTGTATGTCCGTCATAATTCGTGGAGGAGTCTTATATTAGACATGTGGCCAATTGTGGTCCGATAATTTTATTAAATGTAAAATAAAATATACGAATAATATTAACATTTATATGAATTTATGCATATTAGGATGACTTCCGAAAGTGGGCTTATATGGAAGCTATGGTAAATTATGGAGCGATCCTCATAAAATTTGTCACTGTGATTTCTACTTATATAAAACTGATTTTTGTCGAATACAATCTTGATGCTAACATGTGTATGTGATTTATACACTTTAAAGTGATTTTCGGAAGAGGACTTTATATGGACGCTATGGTCAATTATGGACCGAACTTCATAAAATTTGGCACAAAGATTGCAACTTATACAAAACTTATTTACACCGAATTTTATTAAAATATTTCTATATTTAAGGCATTTGTGGTCGTTAAACCCGTATTCCGGAAGGATATTTGTATGGGGGCTAGGTGAAATAATGGACTAATCACAATCAATTTCAATATACTTCGTTCTTGTATTGGAAAAGTCCCACGTGCCAAATTTCATTGAATTATCTTTAAACTTACGGCTAGTACTTTGTCCACAAGGTTTACATGGACAGCCAGCCAGACGGACGGACGGACATCGTTATATCGACTCAAAAAGTGATACTTTAAGGTGGGTGTTGGATGATTTTTTTTGTGTGTTACAAACATCAGCATAAACGCATAATATCCCAACCATCTATGGTAGTGTGGGGTATAAAAATTACAATAAAAATCAAAACACGAGCGAAGCATATCACAGCTATTGAAACGACAATGCACAGTGGTCAAAATTACTGATCCAGCGACATTTAATTCAAATTTTGAAAGCTTTAAATCTTGTTATTTTATCATAGGTGATAATTAATTTTGAAAAATAAAGCTTTTTTTCCAAAATTGAAGGTATATTAATTAAGGATTGATTTTTTGTTGAATACGATTATCTGGTTTTATAAAAATTTATTGCAGAAAGTATCATTTGTGATGGCATAATTAAAGTATTATACTCTATAGTTTAGTGGACTGGAACTTTTAGGATTCTATCGGATTCGCTCCAATTCTTGTTTTGTTTATTAGTTTTTTTTTTGTTATTGTGAAAAATCCAAAAAAAGTGAAAACACCCTTGTTTTATGAAAATACATGTTAGTTTTTTATAGATATCTTGATGAAATTTGCCAAGAAGCATACTGAAATTGTTTATGATCGGCTCATTATTATACCTAGCCCCCATACAAGTTTTTTTCCGAAATAGCGGTTTGACGCTCATAAACGTATATAGTATACAAATATCTTAAAGAAATTCTGCACAAATAAGTTTTATTTAATTATATATATGTCTAATTTAATGAAGATTGGTCCATAATTGATCATAGTTCTCATATAAAACCCTCAGCCGAAAATCTCTTTAACGTGTATAAATCCCATATAAATGTTGGTTTTATGATTATATTTAACACAAACAACTTTTATATAAGTGGAAAGTAAAGTGAGAAGTTTTATGAGTATCGGTCCATAATCAGGTATAGCTCCTATATAAGGCCCACTCTAAAATGCGTATATAATAGTATCAACATAATATTTTGATTCCTATATATCAAAAAAGGGGCGCGGAATATGAGTAGACATGCAAAAGGCCTGACATATCTTATTATCTTATAATCCAATAATATATACTACATACGACCTAAATATCTTAGTTATAGCTTCTAAAATTAGAAGGTAACATTGTCGCAAATATAATAACATAGCTGTGTCAAAGTGGGCGTAATGGGGACGGAGTTCTCTGTTTTAACCACAGAGCATATATTTGTATTATATCTGAATCGAATTTGATGTAAATAGCTTCATTATTAACGTGAATAATAACTGTTTTTAAAAAGTGGGCGTAAAATGTGGGCGTGGCATTCGTAGCATTCTATCAAGTTCTAGCGATGCACAATTAGTCTACAAATTGGTTATTTAAGCAATTCAATACAAAAATCAACATTATTAGACTTCGTTATTATTATTTTGAAGACTCTGCAATGGCCCCAAATATGAGACCAAATTATGTATGTAGACAAAGTCTAACTATAGGCGAATACGCAAGGTACACAGATATTAAATAAGTAGTTTGAACTAGTAAAATTATTCTTTCAAGCAAAAAATCAATTTTAAAATCAGAAAGTTTTTGTATTTTGATTAAAAAAAAATAATAATAATAAATTTTAAAGAAACAAATTTTTCGAACAAAAAGACTCAATTTTTGACCTCACCACCTTCGATTTTAATAAAGTTTGGTATACCCACTTACATATTACGTCAATACAAAATTTGAAGTTTTTTGAAAATTTTCAAATTCATTGCAGCTTCGTTTTTATTACGGTTCTAAGTTCACTTTTTTCATATTTCTTCGGTCTTATTTGATCTATTTCAACAAACTTTGGCTCAAAGTGTTGCTTAATAAATTTCCAACTATTTTTGTAAAAACTCCATTTTTGAAAAGAAAAGAATAATGAAACCAATATTCGTCTTTGTATCAAGGATATTTAAAAAATCTTATGTTCCATTTTGCAATAATACTTATGGAAAAAATTTAGAATGTTACCATGAGGAGATGCTCTCAGCATGATCCTATTTAGTAAGAAAAATCATTTATTTCCATAATAATTTGAAAATTTCTATTGTTTTTTTGAATAAAAAAATGTTTTGTTTTCGAACACCCGAAAACAAATAATTAAAAAAGTGTATATTTTAATCAAATCAATTACTATTTTCATTTCGGAGGCCACACTAGGCAATTTTTTTTCTGAGTTTAGACCCTATGAACTATAGCGATTTTTTAACCTATTGATATTTTGAAAAACTTAAATATAAAAATATATAATTTAAACAACATTATCTCTGAGACCACAATTTGTCGCCTTCAACTAGAAGATTTAGAAAAAATGCACTTTAATGCAATTGCATTTCTAAGATGCAATTTTCGTTGAGTATGCCACTTTAAATTTATGTTTTTTTAGCATTTTTAGAAAATATGGAATCTTTTCGTTACAATAGAAATCCAAACTTTTTAGGACACACTCATTTATTATGTACGATATTGATATTGACGTAGTGAGTGTGTGAATCGAATTTCATCGAAATCGGAGATGGTGAGGTTCGTCGGGTGTTCGAAAATTTTTGTTTTCTCCCAATAATTAAAAAAGTATATTTTTTAATCAAATGAATTACTATTTTCATTTCGGAGACCATACTAGGCAATTTTTTTTTTGCTCAGTTCATAGGGTCTGAACATTGCCTGTACTTCGAAATTCGTTTTGTTTTTATTTTTTGTACTTCAAAACAATTGAAGCAAAAATTGCTGAAATACAATTTTTGTGTGTGAACGTAAATGCAAATTCAAAATAGAACAAGTTATACCCACCATCTGCAACTTTTTGTGCCGCCCGATTTTAAAATGTCACCTTATATGGGAGGTGGTTTGTAAAGTAGGCGGATCATTTTTGGTTTTCGAGTTAACATCGATCTTCGAATTATCTGTAAAAATTTCGTTGTTTCACATGCCTTTGTTTACGAGAATCAGCGGAAAAGTATAAAAAGGAGTTACAACGGACACTCTTTGTTTCTGGTATCTAGCTCATAACTTTTTTGTTTATGAACCGATTTTATCCATTTTCAATAACAAATAAACCTTATATAAGACAAAGACATGAGCCAAATTTCGTCTCCCTAGTTGATCCGCCCCAAGCCCTATTTTGCTTTCAACAACGGCCATAGCTAAATCAACTCATAATCTTACCAGGGACCAGAATATGTATATACTTTATGAGGTCTTATTTTTTCTACATTTAAGACACGAAGTGATAAACACAGTCTGAAACATAAAATCAATTATGTAATTAATGTCTGAACAAAAAGTCTATTTATTTTTTATTTATTTAACTTGATTAAATTTTAAATTGAAACGAAATTCTTATTGAATTATTACTTCAAGTTTACAAATTTATTTAAAAAAAAAATTATGTTATTAAATTAATAATAAAAATAATTTCCATCTGAAATTTAGTTGCCAAAAAAAAAAATTACATTATTGAACCTTAAAGTGGTGTAGTTTTGGTTCTTTAAAAGATATTGAATTCAATTTTTTGCATATAATTAAATATTATGTCTGCTAAAGAATTCAAAATTCAGGTAAAAATTAAAAAAAATTAGAGACCGTATTTTTTCAGTATCTGTCATTATATTTTTTGAAGAAACTTTATATATTATATCTGTTATGAAATGTTTTTCGTCAAGATACCATATCATAACATCATTCTAAAAATGGTATATTTTGAATTTTGGCCATAAAGTCTATATTTCTTACAAAATTTTACATTCGATCTTTCTGTTTTAAAGTTTTACATTTTTCTTTCAAAATATGTTAACTAAGGTCTGGTTTAGAAAATGGTTTTGTAAATTCAGAACATCAGTAAAACATTTAGCTAATTATTTAAAAGTTTAAAGAAATAAGTTTTTCCTGAAATCATCAGAATTGTAAAAGCAGGAATGACTAATTTATGTACAATTGAGCTAGATCTTTTCAATTTCATTATTTGTTATGTTATTTGTAACGTGTAGTTACAAATATTACACCACCAACATATTAACATATTGTAACTACTTTAGTATTAGAATTTATCTCTTCGGATCGTAGTAGTATCATCATAGTTAGCCGATTAAGAGCTGAAGAATTTATCTCATTGGATTGTATTTGGAGGCTGAGCCTTGTAGTTAGCCGTCAAAGAGCCCAAGCATTTATCTCGTCGGATTATATTTAAATTATAAAACAACTCATACGATTCAAGCTTATCTCATCGGATTGTATTTTGAGGACGAAAACTGTAGTTAGCCGATCAAGAGCCGAAGAATTTATCTTGTCGGATTGTATTCAGAATTTAGCGTAACTCACACAATTTTATTTTGATTGCATTTTTGAGCACTAAACCTGTAGTTAGCCGACCAAGAGCCGAAGAATTTTTCTTGTAGGATTCTTTCTTTTTCTTGTAGGATCTTAGATAACCGATTGAGAGCCGAAGCATTTTTCTCGTAGGATTGTATTTTTGAGACGAAACTCGTAGTTAATCGACCGAGAGCCCGAAGAATTTGCCTCGTCGGATTTTTTTTTTTTTGTTACCTAATACATTTTAACTGAGAATAAACTTTGCCAACACTGCTCTTTTCTCTCATAACTAGGTACCGTTTCGTAGTTGTTCGTGTCACGATAGAACAAAGAAGCTCTGTGGTAACAGTCAAAAGAAGCATACCTTCGAAGAAACTGTACATACTGAGTGTACCCCAGCTGGAAACAAAAATTGCATTACACCTAATTAAATTTGTTTAACAAAATTAAAAAAAATAAATTCGAATTTTGAAACATTCCTCAAAAAAAAAAAAATGTTTTTTTAACCGAAGCAATTAAAAAAATATAATTTCTCAAAAGAACTAAAATTGTACATGATTTAATAATACATTTTAATGTAAATAAAATGTTACTTTTCGTATTTATAATATTGAGCATATTTTGCATAATTGCTTTAATATATTTTTCAGTGTAGTTTCTATTTTTTTAATATTTTGTTATCTACGTACAACTAAACAAATATATAAAAATTATGTAAGAAATTTTCTTTAGTAATTCATCATCTTCTCACAATATTATACGTATTTGAAATAAATAAACACATACCTACGTGTTAAAGAATTTCAAAATATTTTTAAACAAAATTTATTGCGCATTTTGTTAAAAATTAAAAACAAAAAGTAAATTATATTTTTAAAGAAATCTGTAAAAAAAATTTGGTCAAAACACAAAACGCAAGCCAATGACATTTTATAATATTATCTATTTTTTTATAACAAAAAAAATATTTTATTTGTTATTAAAAACAAAAGAATTTTATAAATGAGCTTTTAATTAAAAAAGTAATTTGATTTTATTTAAAAAAAAAATCAAATTTTTTTGCAATACAATGAGAAGACGGGCAGGGTATATGTGTTGTTTTTGTGTGAAAATAAGATTTTTTTATAATTTGTTTATATATATAATTTTTTTTTTTTTTATATTTATTTATATGTATATGGACCATTGTCAACAATTTTTAACCGACCTGAAACTGACTTTAATCCTTAATAAGTTTTATTTTAATACTATTTTGAACAAACGGATTACAGATCTGAACTCTCAAAACTTGAAACTAATAGAGTACAAAATTTTAGCACCATAGGTTTCATTTTATAATATATGATTGTTATACGAAGTTCAAAAACTTTGAAAAAGGGCTAAAAAAAACTGAACTTTTTCCTATTCTTCTTACTTTTCGTTCGCGTTTTTGTACTTTTTGATTTCATTTGATCCTAATCGGACTTTGTGGATAAATTCTACACCTCCTTTGTTACTGTTCAGACTTTCAACAGTTAATTACAGAGTAGTCGAGTTTTGATGACAAAATTTTTTAATTTTTAAATTTTTTTTTTTTTTTTTTTTTTTTTTTTTTTTTTTTGGGAGAGGGGGAAATAGGGATTAATGCTGGTTGTAATTGTGCATATTTTGCGCTATATATCGTTGATGTGTTAACTTACTAGATAGTCTCAAAATTTGTGTACCAAGAGAAAAAATTTTTCAAAAAATCAGTTTTTCGCGAGGCACATTCACAGTTTTTAATGGAACGCCATGGATTATTTAGTTTTTTGTTATTTTACACAATAAAATCGGAGGAGCAGTAAAAATAAATTTGATAGAAAAATTTTATGGAATTTTTGAAAATTACGCAAAAATTGCACTTTTTCTTTTATTTTTATATAGCAAACTGCAATTTGAACAAATCTTGGATATACAAATCTAAGAACGGCGATAAATATAATTGATCGGAACCATAAAATTAAGTCAAATGTCACTGGAAACTGAAAACGGTACATTTTGTCAAAAGAGATTTCGCTAAGGCACAACGCATGAACGGCATGAAATTGACCGCAATTGGCGTAATTAATAGGTGTTTGAATTGCTTAACCTAAAAGTAGAGGCGCATCAAAAAAATTTCGAAAAATATAAATTTTATGCACCAATAAATTTTTTGTTGGGTTAAAAAACGATCACAATATTAAATAACATTTCTTTGTAATAAGCTCTAATAAAATATATTTTCGTATAATATATGGTGAAATAACTTAGATTTGAATCCCTTTTTTCGTAAAATTTATAAAAATCGCGATTTTTATTATAAAGATTTTTTTTTAATTTTACTAGGAAATCTTAAAATATGCCGCACTAAAAAGCATGAAACATTGAAAATATCAAAAATTGTATTTAAATAATTCAGTAGGTTTTGATAATACGCATATTTTTTTACCAGATTTATGAATAAACTTGTAGTTGGTAAAAATTTTTATATGTTCAACTTATTTAAACCGCTATAACTTTCGCGCCCTTTGCACGAAATGATTAACGTGAAGTGATTCTATATGTAGGCGAGTATAGATATATATATATATATATATGTATATATATATATAATTATAAACATTTTTTATAATTGTCACCTAAAATGCTAAAGGTCGTAACCACACTTTTTAATTTTTTACAGCAGAACCAAAAAACATTATGAAAATTCAAAAGGCCCTAACCACAATTTTTAATTTTTTGCTTTAAAATTAAGCAATTAAGTAAAATTTTTTAATCATTCGCTTAAAGCTTAAAATACTCTTCAAACGAAATTTTACTTAAATGGTCTAAATTTTATGACTGGTTCGTTTATGACGTTGGTGTTACGGCCTTTTAAATTTTTTTAATATTGATGTAATTTTAGAATATATGAATATGAAATTTTTGATGTAGATGTATTTGGAGTCAATACGTTATAATACAGTAAAAACCGAATATTTGATTTTTCAGTGGTTACGGTCTTTTGCATTTTAGGTGACGCTATATAAATTTTTTTATTAGAAAATAAAATATATGTATGTAGATACAAAAAATCTTAGTTCATTGAACTTTTATTATTAATGAAAGTGGTTGAAATTTAAACTTGAGAGTTTACTTTCTAAACAAAATTACTTGAACAGGTCTAAATTAAACATTATTTTAAAACAAATTTAAGGGGGTGAAACTGGAAGTTTAACAAAGAAGTAGCTCAAAAAAATTATTTATACTTTCTATCTTTATGCAAAGTGCACAATTTTTGGAAAGAAGATCATTAGTATTTGTAATTAATTGACTTCAATAATATTTTTTTAAATAATATATATTATCACAGTTCACCCACCCCTTAATACCACTGTAAAACTTCTTTTAATAAAAAAAAACACCTGCTTTAATGCCAAGACTTGATATTTTACGACCCCCAAATATTTAATAAAAAAGTCGACCGTCATTCATATTAAAACTTTATTCTCTACGATAAAGAATAAAATTATGATTATTTTTTTTTTTTTTTGTTTACATTTGTACGTGTGTATTGTTTTTGTATGCAATATACACGTATTTTTTTATGCCTGTGTGAATAAGTGACGGATGGGTGTGAAGCAGGGATGTCAAAATTGCTACAATTGTACTTTTTTGGTACAATTCAAGACTGAAAAGTATAATGGTACACCAATGATCAATTTGATAAAATTTAAACTTGTTTCTAATTTCAATTTTTTATAAAGTTGCTATAGAAAATCATCTTATTTAGAAACCACATTTCAACTTTATGTGCAAAAATGTTTTAAAAAAAATCTCAAATTAGTTAAAACAAAGCTTGGTACTTGATCAAGGTCTCATATACTCTTTAATATTGGGAGACATATTGTCATCAATAATTTGTATTATTAATATTAATTGTTTAATAAAAACTATGAAGAGATTAAGAAGGCTATTTATGATAGGATTAAAGAATAAATAAAAAGCATTTATTGGCAGGAATTGTTATCAATATATATATATAAATACAGTCCAATATGAACACTTTAATTAAAAAATGTAATTTTATAATATTTCATATTGATTATATTAACAACATTAATATAAGTTTAGTTTTAAAAGTATTGCATTGATTTCTATTACAAGTAGTTAATATCGTAATATAAAAGAACGTTGTTATTACTGAAAATTATAGCATTCGTTATAAAGTCTAAAGCGTTAGTTACAAAACTTAAAGTTTTCTACTAAAACCGAAGTTTTATCTAATTAAAAATTTTAATTAACACTTACTTTTTAAGTAAAGTGAAGTGAACTACTACCTCCTTTAGATATTTACCCCTGAATTGTAACTCAAAATTAAATGAATTATATGAAAAGAAAATCACACATAAATATTTATTCGTTCTGGAAAAAGGTAACAATAAATTCTAACTCAATTATCTCTAATTGAAAGAAATGCTAATTACTCTGTCTACGAGTAATTATAATTTATCTTTTTATAGACTAATTAGCCTTAACTTTACCCTTCTACCAAATCTATAAGGATAACTAATAAAAATTATACATACATTATTACAAATGCAATTCTAATTCATCAAAAGATTAAAGGTTAAATAATACTAGCTGTGTTTTGTTGCTCCCGCTGAGTATTAACGTTGAATGTTAGCAAAAAACGATATTAACACCATTTGGGAGGACTTTATATTTATTTGTAAATTGCACTACTAAATTTACACGTTATTATTTATAAAATTAAAAATGAAAAACTTTTTTATTTGATTTTAATTTTATTTTTGATAGTTTTTCATTTCTAGTCACTCTTATATTCATAATCCCCACTGTGGTCTCTTTCTTGAGGCCTCAGTTGTCCTCCTGGACGATACTGAGTAATCAAGGTCTAGACTCTAAAGGCCTTCATGACCAAAGGTTATCCATCCCCTATCCTCTTTCCCCAATTACCCCCTTTTCTCCCCTCTTATTCCACATCCTCTTTCCCCTACTTGTAAAGTTAAGGTGGTTGGTAGCAGTGCCGAGAACCTGAATGGCTAGTCAGTTGCTAAAGAAGACTAGTCGCTATATTCATAATTGTGTTTTTATACATAAATTGGAAGCACTTTTATCGACGTTAAAGTTAACATATATTAATTATATGAAATTGTCTATGAACGTTAGCAAAAAACACAGCTACTATTTACTTTATATCGATGAAAATAACTTGAAAGCATTAAGTTTACTTCCGAAGTTCTACGGCATTTCTTAACTTCAAGTGATAATTTTATAACAATTTTCTATTTTGGTACAATTGTAGCAATAAAAGTAAGATTTTAACAGCTGTTTAGTACAATTAAAAAATCCAATTTGACATCCCTGGTATAAAGTGGAGTGTCACAGAGTGTGTGTGTTTTTTATGTAATTTATTTTTAATTATCTTTGCATGTTATAAACCACAAATGTACTTTATTGATTTTCTTGTGATGACATTTCTTTTAAATTGGTATGAAAGAGATATACACTTGTCCCTGGATTACTTTGGTTATAAATACTAGAGTTTTAGGAAAGTCTTTAAGAATTTCCTTTATCCATTTTTAAAGAAATGGGGCAAAGTTGGGTAATACAAATTACATTATTACATATATCATATATTATTTGTAAAATAACATTGTTTTGTGAAAGTTTTAAACTTAGCTTATCTGGGAACGGCAAACATTGTTTTTTTAGTTTAAAGTTCTGCAATAATAAAATTCTAAGATTATCTGAAACTTTACAAAAAATTCGGAGCTCTAAGAAATAGGGTTCTATAGTGGGAACGAAGTCGAGTTTTTGACTTTTTTTAATTTTTAAATAGTATATTTTTCGACTATTATCGACTATTCGACTTTTTCTGACTATTTTCAATTTTTTCCGACTGTTGGACTATTTTTTATTATTATTATTTGTCTTATGAACACTTAAAAAATATAAAATATATGGAACGCAATATATTAATAAATTAACAGACAATCTGCAGGGTGATCGAATAGCGTTTCCAATCTGTTTAAAAACCGCTTGTTTCGATTGAAGTACTGTCGGCTTTTCTAAATGTTCATGTTTTTTAAACACAAAAAAAAAAGGTTTTTATATCAAAAAAACATTTACTAAATTCTAATATTTGAATGGAAATTTAGGAATAATTTTCTAACTGATTCATCTTCATAATGTCTAATTTCTTGTTATATTTTATAAGTATGAATTATTTGAAATTAATTCTGTAACTTTAAATAAATAATTAAATAATTATTATCTTTAATGAAATACACATTAGTTTTTTCTCTTGTAACACCAATGCCATTTTTACAAACAATTAAAATATTTTAGGGTTTTTTAATTCAATATTTTAAATAGTAATTTACTTCATTTCTTAAAGGAGTTGTATTTGAAAGAGATCTGACTGTAAAATCGATTTCAAAAAAAAAAAAAAAAAAAGAATTGGGACACGCTTTTTTCCAAATTAAGCCATAGCATCTGTTAAAACTTTGACTCATTTTTTATGATTATTTTCTTACCTTTAAAACTATTAAGTTTTCAAAATAATTAAATTTAATAAATTTTATTATGCCCATTATAAGATTTATTGATTTTTTTTTAGTTAATATTTCTATCAAAATGCTATAATAGAAATATTAACGTCTGAAAATAAAACCGGTTAACCAATGAAAAATTATCGAGGTTGAATCATTTAAGCATATCTCGAAAACGACTTGTCTGATTTGGTTCAATAAAATATCAGAAAATTAAAATTACCTTTAAGTTATATTTATAGAATTTTTTAATACCTCAATAGTTATGGAAATGTTAAGACTACTTTTTAAAACAAATTTAAATTTCGTACTAAATTTACAAAAAAAATATTGTTTTCACAAAATCATAAAAGTTCTTTAATGTCAAAAATGCAAATTTTTACTCTTTAATAATAAATATAATCTTATTGCAAATAAAACAAAATATATTAGTGTATACTTTTGATTTTATTCACAATTTAGTGAATAAATATAAATAGGTGTGTAAAATCGACTCAGAATCACTTTCTGAGTCGATTTAACGATGTCCATCCGCGTTGTCCATGTAAACTTTGTGAAGAAAGTACAGGTCGTAATTTTAATGATATCTTGATGAAATTGGCACAAATAATTATTTTGGAACAAGGAAATTGATTATGATCGGTCAATTATTTCAACTATCCCCCATACAAATGTGCTCCCGGAATATGGGTATAACGATCATAAATGATATATATATGGGCATATTTCAATTTTATATCAGTATCATTCCTTATGCCAAATTTCATGAAGATCGATCGGTAATTGATCATAGCTCCCATGTTAACCCCACACATTTTATGAAAATCGGACAATAATTGACCATAGCTCCCATATAAGATCCACTTTCAGTAATCTGCCTAAGGTGCGTAAATATTAGTATCAATGTAATATTCTTTATTCGTATGTTTTATTTTACACTTAATATAAGTATCGCTCCAATTGGCCACAGATCTAACATAAAACCGCTCCCCGAGTTTTGTTGCACATACATAATTATGTAAGATAATATATGGTCGGTCTTGACCGACCATATATTCTTGCTTGTTTTTCTATCAGGTGTTGATTTTTTTATATGGACATGTCTAATATTTCCCACTATAATAATATTATATTTTAGTATAGCTTGTGAACGTTTGTAATTCGGAAAAATAAAACTCCAAAAGATGCTGAGTAAAATCAATTGTATGTTATCTAAACATTTTCTTTTTACCCGCTCATGAATTTCCAATTTATTCGGAAATTAGTGGTGAAAAAAATTAATTTTTCACGAAAATGTGGAAACATTTTGCTCTTTAACAGTTTTTTAAAAGTTAAAAATAGTGGCTTCCTATATTTTATCATAAAACTAGATATAGTACTATTAAAATAAGCCATATATCATGAGAATTGGTGAGCAAAAAATGATTTTATCCACAATTAACTAAAGACATCTTAGAAAAGATTTTTATTTGCAAGATATCTTGATAAAGTTTGAATAAATTTGTGTCAGTGTAATCATGACGTTAGAAATTGTCATTTAATTTTTGTTATTTAATTAATTTTATTAAATTATCAATTTTTTTTTATAACAATATATTTTTTTCTAACTTAACAGCAAAACATTTTTAATTCTCGGTAATGCCAACTACTTATTAAAGTAGTTTCTTGGTAATGAGGCGTCATTATTATTTGCTTACTTTATATTACATAAGTACTCAATAGTATAATAGCACAGTAATATTGCAATCATGTGGATTAGTTGGCTAGAGCGCTGGATTAACAACCAGAAAGTTGTTGGTTCAACCCCATTCTGTTAGTTTTTTTTTTTTCTTTTTTCTTTTTAACAAAATGTCTAAAAAGATATTTTATACTAAAAAAAGTCTTTGTCACTCGGAAAATTAAGTGCGAGATGGTGTACTGAGTTAGTTAATTAATAATTAAAAACCAATGGTTAATTTTTGCCCAAGTTCGAATCTCTCTGACGGCAAAATTTAATAGTTTTTATTTTTATTTTCATTTAGGTACATATTTTTGAGTCTAAAAATATCTAAATGAATTTGTGGACAACTCGAAAAAAATAACTAGTTGTTCAGGCAAAAAATTAGTAATTATTTTTTATTTTTCCTGTGTTTTTTTTACCCTTAAACAATTTTACATTACTCTTATTGTTATTTTTTTTTCTTTCTTTCTTTCTATTTTCATTCTCATTTGTATTTCCTTTAATTTTTTCAAATTTTCTTTTATTGCCATTTTCGTTGTCCCTCTATTTTAATCATTACCATTTTCGTTTCTTTATACTTATAGGGGTATGAATTACCCTTATCATTTATACTCCACTCTTTAATTTGTTATTTACATTTATATTTATCTTTCTTTTTCTACTTATTACTCTCTTTTCATTTTATCTTCGGAGTTTTGGTTTCACGAACAAAATCAATTTTTGTAAACAAAGTCCTGCGCACTGAAAAACCTTCTCTTTTTCCTTTAATATTCCTCTCTGGCGAGCGAATTTACTGTGGGTTTTTCTTATCGAATTTTTATGGAAGTGTTTGTGAGTGAATGCGTGTGAAAGTAAATTGGACTTGTATGTGGGTAAGTGGAATTTTGTTGTACATAACCCTATATAAAAATATATATTTCCTGGTTCATTTTTTTTTTTTTCTATACATTTAATATATAAATTGCCAAATATATTGAGCGAATACATTGAATAGGTTAATTCTTTTGTAATAGATAGAAAAAAAATGTTGACAAGATTTCAGATAAGGACTTTATAGAGCAAAATAATATTTGAGTCCTCTTAGTACAAAAATCTGATATTTTCTTTGAGTATTCGTAAAATATAACAAGATATGTCCATTCTAAAATACATACATATCTGAATATTTATCTTTTTTAAATTAAAAAAATTTCTCTAAATTTATTATAAATTGTAGTTTAAAAAAAAAAGAAGAAGAAGAAGAAGATGTATCCAAAACTTACTTCAGCCATTGGGTTTGAATGAAATTAAAAAAAAAAAAAAAATCTGTGGAAAATGTTTATAAGATTCGTCTCTACCCAACATTTAATTTTTCCTTATTATTTAATTTGAAACATTTTTATTATAAAATCGTTGATAGATATAGAAAAACTTGCTAACTTATTTGCAAATATACAGGGTCAACAACATGGTGTGAAGGTTTGTTTATCCATCAATTTTCCGGGGACAGGTGGGAAATTAAAAGGTTAATTTGTTATTTTTTTTTTTTTTTTATCGAATTTGAAAGCTGTCTATTTGATATATATAGGCATTAAAAATAACATAAGTTGCTAAAACACCTATAAAGCAATAAAAACCCTTTCCGTTTTTATGCAACAAAATTTTCAAATTTCCCTCCTAATTAAAGTTTCTTACTAATTCATAAAGTTTATCTAGTTTAAATGTTAAACAAAGCCTGTATTTATGTACAGGTATTTAATTATTAATTTCTGGGGGTTTTTGCTTAAAGTTCACATGACTACTCCTCTTGAATAAAAAGTAAAAAAGAAATAATAAAACAAACTGACATTTAACAATTTGTCGTCTGCATATGAATGTTTGTTTGTTAAAGAAAAAATGAAAAATAAACAATGACTAAATTATACAAATGTAAAATATTAATACTAAGTATATATCTTTAAATTCAGTGTTGCCAGTTTAGCCTTTTTAAAGCTAAATCTAGCCATTTTTTTCCTTTTAGCCTCAAAATTTTCATTTTAGCTTCTAGCTTTTTCTTAGCCTTTTTTTGATTTTTTGTTATTATGGACATATTTAATTAATTATTATAGTTAAATTTTTTAATAAACTTCATTAACCAAAGAAAATATTTTTTAATATAATTAAAAAAAAAATCTTATAAAAGTGAAAAATCACAGACAAATTTGAAATTGATTAATCAAAAGGGAATTATAATTTAAAAATGATGAAGAATCACGTGAAAACATTGAGTCATTTTTCATACGAAATATGTATGTACCTATAATCCAAATTTGTATAACCGTTGTACAGTCGTTCTATGTTTCATTTATAAATTTATTACAATATCTTAAAAAAAAAATTCAAAAACTAATGAGAACAAAGAAAGTAAAATTAAGAAATAAGTTTTTAAATAAAAGAAATGTTAAATTTTTTTAGCCTTATTTTGTTTTTGGGGTATTTAGCCTTTTTTAATCTTTTTTAAAGCTCAATTTAGGTCTTTTTTCCTACCTCCTGGCAACACTGTTTAAATGTTTGCTTAACTGCATGAATGCAAAAAAATTATAAGACAAAGTCATGCATGATGCTTGTTTGAAAATGACTGGAAAAAATGTTAAATAGGTACGGAAGAGTTAATAAAAGAAAACCTTTATTAAAAAGTTACTAATTATAGGTAAATTTTACAATGGATAAGTTTTATAAGTAGGGTATTTACAAAGATTTTTGACTTTGAAGGCGGCTTTAAAATTTTTTATCTCGAATACCTTTTAAACAATTTAAGCTTTTTAAGCATCATTACCCTTTTTAAAAAGTTGTATACTTTTGTATTCGTAGGAAAACTGTGTAGGATATTAAGGACACAAAATCAATTTGTAATTTTTTATATTTTATTTTTTGAAATTAACAGCGATTTTTGACAAATATTTTATTAGAACTTATTTTTTCCGTATTTTTTCCAAGTTCCATATTTTATTAAGAATAAAATGAGCTATTGCCTGATAAAATCAGATGAGAATTGTAAAAGATATGATTTTTTTCTTCAAGTTGTAAAACGCAAAAAATTCTATAGTTTTACTTGTATTTTGTTGTTGCCATTATTTGTGATGCAAAATCATATGTTATTAAGAAAAAATACTAAAAAAAATATGTTTTGTAATAAAGTGTGGGTCAAAAATCGCTGTAAAATTCCAAAAATACATTTAAAAGAAATAAGAAACTTATTTGTGTCCTTAACATCGTACACTGTTTCGCTACGAATACTTTTTAAAAAGGTCTTGTTTTTAAAAGCTTAAATTGTTTAACAGTTATACGAATCCTCTAAGTCCGAAAAAATCGGTATTTTGGATATAACTCTCGACTTTGGGGGTATATCGAAAATTCCAAAAATGGTATAATAATCTACTCAGCCATACCTACAAATATGCTGCATTCCAAGTGTACACAAATTTTCTCAGTTTATAGCACCGCACAGTGAATCGATTCCATAGAAAAAGGGTAAAAAATAGAAGGAGATATCCTACAGTCATGAAAATTTCTACTTATATTTGTCCGCTAATTTCAAATCTAAAATTATATTTTTAAAATTATTAAAATTTATTCCGATATAGGGAAAATAAACTTCAAAAATGTCCACATAAGTGAAATAATTAATATCTTCTAAAATTTTTCTATAGTTAATTATAACCAAAGTCTTTTAAAATAATTAACAGCGGACACATATAGTAGTGTTGCCATGTTGTTAAAATAAATTAATTTTTTATTATTACTATTTTTACAATTTTATTGAAAATAGTCTTCAAATTTTGTAAAATATTTATTATTTTCTTCAAGTAAATTTCATCGTAGGGCATAACAGATAAAAAATTCTTACTTTTGACATCTAAGAATTTTCTCAATATTTCGATATCTTCAGTTACTCCAGACTCTTCCAATCTGTGTTTTTATACTTCATATTTTTATAAATTCTTAACCAAGGATTTAAAAAGATGTTTGCAATTCTAGAAGCTGACAACAAAAGATTACATAAAAATTTTAAATAAGGGAAAATTTGGAAAAAAATTTCATTAAATGAATATATATATATATATATATATATATATATAAATTTTATGAAATAAAATTGCATTGTTTTTTCTACAAAAATCCGAAATATCTGCTTTGTACATTATGATATTCATATTATATTATGAATTTTTAGAAAGAAATAGTTACATTTTTCGACGATTATTTATGGAGATAAAAATTAGGACTTCAATACATGTCATGTAAAAAAAAATTACGGAAATGGTATTATGTAATTATTTTCATACAAATTTTAAAAAAGTACTAAAGTGGATATTTCCAAAATCGTAAAATTTGTCATAAAAAATTAAGTCTTTCAATGCAAGGTGATATGGATACCAAAAAGAATTAAAATCCAATTTTGCAAAATTCTACAAAATTTTTTGAGAAAAATCTATTTTTATAACCAAACTTTAGTTGTTATTGCTGATCCGCTTTAAGGACATACACCACACTATACTACATTACATTTCTTCAATAAACTGGACCTTCGGGCAAAGATGTAATTTTGAGTAATTTTTTCTTGAGTTCTATTTGTACAATATGTAAAATAATAAAAATTTTGTTTTACAAATTTCAAGTTCGTGAGGTTTAACTCCTTTAATTATAAGAATATTAAAAATAAAAATATTCAAAATACGCAAGCTCTTGGCTTTCCATTAATGTATATTTAACGAAAAATCTTGAGGTAAAAGAGACAATATTTTTACCCCGTACGATTTTTTCAGCCGATTTGTAAAAAGACTAAATAAAAAGAAAAAATTTTGTTACACTATTATGAAAAATTTTAATTATTAAAAATTTTAATTATTAAAAAATCATACTAAAAGGTATACAATTTTTGATTTGTTTTATAAACTATAAATTGATTTTGATAAAACAGTTTAGGTGTAAAAATGAAAGTTAGTTAGGCTTTACGTATATAAATTCACCTTAAAGTTTGGTTATCAAACTAAACAAATATTTCACTCAAAATAAAATAAAATATTTAATCAATTATGTGACCATAAAATTGAAAATAAAAAGTATTTTTTGGAATTTTATACTTAGAAAAGAGGTTTTTTGTAATATTTTAAAAAATTCACTTTTTTTGGAAAGTTAGAACATATTTTTTCGTTATCTCTTAAAAATTGTTATTAGAAATTCATATTTTGCTTTATAAAAAATGTGTTTTCTTGTATAACAATATAGTAACAAAACTATATTTACTATATTTTATTTATTTTTATTCTTTTATTTTTTATTATTTATTTTATTTATTATTTTTTTATTTAATTTTTTTTTTATTCTACAAAAAACGTATGTAGTAAAAAATTTTTTTAACTTTAAAAAATGTATTAAAATATTAAATTTTAGTTCAGTTTAGAAAATGATTACTTTTTTGAAAATTAAAGATTTTATTTGAAAATTTATGCCCCTTAAAAATTGAAGTGAAAATTCTTACATTTCTGTTAAAAAAAATATATATATATATATATATATATATATATATATATTTTCTAAAAAAAAAATATAATTTTTCGCACATTTGTACTTTTTTGTAAATTTATTTAGAATTGTTATTTTTTTTTTTTTTAAGTGTCAGTGTTTTTGAAAACTAATACTGTTTTGAAAATTCTTGTAAATTGGTACTTTTTTTTGATAATTGGTACTTTAAAATATTAAAAACAGATATTTTGAATGAATTTTTGAAGTTTTCTTTATTTTTTTTATGAAAATTTATGTTTGAATTCTTAAACTGAAGGAAAGAATAATTGAAATATTTAGAATTATTTTCTTTTATTTGATTTTTTTCACAAAAATAAAAATTTGATTGATCAATGTATAGTAGTATCTCTCTGCAGTACGTGTTTATGGGCGGCTTTACACATTCCTTTTAATGAGCTTATTTTAAACTAATCACTGGAAAATTTATTATTTTTTTGTAAATTAATATTTTTTTTTTTTTGAAAATTAGTAATTATTTTGAAAATTTTCTTTTTTTAAATTGTGTTTTTTAACTTTCTTCAAATGGTACTTTTATTTAAAAGTTGTTCCTTTTCTTAACAATTTGCATTTTCTTGAAAATGAGTATTTTTTATTTTCTTTTTTTTTTTTTTGAAAATTGATAATTTTCTTGAAATTTAGTACCTTTTACAAACATTTAAACTTCTTCAAAATGTTGGTAATTTAAATAAAAAATCGTACTTTTCTTGAAAATTAGAACTTTTCCTAAAAATTCGTACTTTTTTAAAAAATTAGTACTTTTTCCAAATTTGTGATTTTGAAATATTTATGATATTTTTTGAAAAATATTAAGTATTGACTTGATTTTTTTTTTTTTGACAATATTTTGAAAATTTGGTTATTTTATTTTGGAATAGGTACTTTTTGTAAAATTTGTTACTTCTTTTTTAAAAATTATACTATTTAAAAAATGATTTGAACTTATGGAAAAATTATTTTTTTATTTGAAAATTACTTCACAAAAATTTATATTTTTACAAATTTTCTACGAAAGAACGAAGTTTCTAGGTTGTTCAAAAATTTCAGTACCCATGAAAACAACAGCTATAAGGGAAGCAAACATTAAATAAATAAAAAACAGATTTGTCAATAACTCGGTTGTTTATAAACCGGATTGGTTGATTGAAGAAACCGATATTCAAGAAAAATATCTTCGTTCGATCTACATAACAACCAAGTCCTTAGCTTATTTAGGACTTGGGTATAGATCAAAAATTAATTTTTGCGATATCTCTGTAACTAATGTACAGAGAAAAAATTCGGACTTTGTTTTACAAAAACGAAGTCAGATCTTATATTGGAGTTTCAGAAATTTGAAAACTGGTTTGAAAAACTTGGTTTTCTTTTAAATATCTCCGCTATTTTCGAACCGGTTTTTCCGAGTTTCAATAGAAAGAAAATTTCTGATCTTTTGATATATAAATAAATAAATAAATATATATATATATATATATATATATATATATATATATATATATATATATATATATATATTGATATATAAATATATATAAGATATATATATATATATACATTTAAACCATTTTTAAAAAAATCTTAAAAACCGGTTTTTTGCACATATCTCCATTCATGTACCGATCTTGCTGAAGTAAAATTCTTGGAAGGGTTTCCGATCGTTTGATATATATATATATATATATATATATATATATTATGTATTGCAGTTATCGGTGGGCTTCATGAACACCATTTTAATCGACAGACGGACATCGTCATCATTTCTTATATGGGTCCAGAAAATACACACATTTTTGCCCTCCGACGAAAATTGTGGAAATTACAAACGGAATGACAAACTTACATATACCCTTTACACCTGTATTGAAGGGTTAAAAATGTGGGTGAAAAAGTGGCATGATACCCATATAGATTAAATTTTATAATATGCAGTATTTTCTATTTCTTGTGTATGTAAAATTTTGTGTAAATTGTCATAGTAGCATCATGAAAGTAGCAAAGTTGATTCTTAAATAAAGTGGGCTAAAAAATGGGCATAGTATACAACTTATATTTTAGCCACAGAAATTTCAGAAATTTTTGTCATTTAAACTATTTAACTATAACGTTATTAGAAAACACATAATATGTAAATACTTAATATACATCCCAAAAAAGTATCTAAATACTAACCAAACAAGTGAAACTTAAATACCATAAAGTCTGCATAAATAACATCTCTATTACGTCTTAAAATTTCAATCCAGTGCACTGCATTGTTTACTATTGTCGTTGAAGTATTGTAAATTAAAATTTACAATGTTGCAAAAATAAGAGGGCGCAGAATGGGGCCAATCGCAAAATTTTTGGTAATAAATCTCTATTTCCTGAACTACAGATCGGATCGAATTGAAATGTATGGGAAAGTTGTAGAGGAGGACTTGGACTTTCAGAAAAATAATTTTTTTAGTCACCCTGTAATAGCACGAGATAAGCTATAGGGTGCCAAATTTGACCTTCTCGAGTATGTAAAAGTTTTAAAAAATCATAAGCTCCATAAATCAAGTCCGATATCGAAGATTTTTATATTCCTATAAATTGCTTGGTGAGATAAAGAAAAAACCTGCTTACTCATCTAAGATATATCTTACAGTTAAAAAAAATATTTACGCTTGAATTTTTAACTTTTGATTTTTTGCATCGACTTTATTTTTTGTTTTTCGGGAAAAAGTCTTGAGGTGAAATTTTTTTCTTAAATATTCTATAATTTCTAATACATTTCAGTATAATATGCTAAAAATTTTTTGATTGTCTCAATTTGTTTAACCGTGAAAAATATTTAAAGTCAGCTATCTGAAATTAGTATGAAGAATGAGTTTTACCAAAAATATAGTGAAATTCTTTCATCTTTTTTCTTTACATACGAGTATTTCCAAAGACAAGGCTTCAGAAGTGGTTATTGAGGAAAATTTAAATCGATTTAGATTTGCACCCTACATCCAGCTTTTATCGAAAATGTTGAATTTTAGAAAAAAAAATAATGTTTATCAATTAATAAAAAAAATGTCATACATTTTTTTTTTAATTTATTGACGCTGTTTATTTAAAAAATATAATTAGATTACAAGTACTTTAACACTAAACTGCATCCCTCCCGGCCAAAAACGAAAGCAGAAGCATAGATTTCATAAAAAAAAGTCATCATTTCAAAAGACTTTGTTTAAATTGCATAAAAAAACATTTTAGCATAACATTTTTATTACTATTTCTTATGTGTTGTATAAAATAAATATGAATCTCTTAAAAAGCTTTAAACACCAATTTTTGAAAATTTTTCAAAAATAAACAATATTTAATAAATTTAATGGATTATTACGAATATTATTTCGTTACACAAACAACACACAATAAAATAATGAATTTACTGAGTTTTTATACTAGTTATAAGTTTTAAGGCCATTTTTAAAACGACCTATATAGACATATAATATATCAGTGAAATGGCAAATCCGTCTATTTTTATATTATTTTAATATTTCTTAAGTTTTTTTTTAGAAATAGACGAAGTTTTGCTTAAAAAAATTATATATTTTTTTTTTTTTTTTTGGTTTTTTAATATTATTTACTTTTTCAAAAATTGACAATAATTGGTTGTTGCAGCTATTTAAAATTTTTTTTAAAAAATGAAAGATTAATATTTGTTTTATATAATACGTAAGCAATAACGGTAAAAATATTGAATGCCAAATTGTTCCAAATATATTTTTTTAAATAATCAGCGTCAATAAATTAAAAAAAAAAACTCGCGTGACATTTTATTTATTAATCGATAAACAAATTTTTTTCTAAAATCCACTATTTTTGACCAATGCTGGATGAAAATTTCTTGATTAACCATTTATGAAGCGTTGTTTTATATAAAGAAACCATCTTTTTTTTATTAAAAAAAAAAAAAAAAAACTAAGAAAAAAGTGAAAGAATTGTACTATATTTTTGTTTAACAAAAATGCTATTTTTCGTGTATTTGGTTTAATATGGAATTGAGATAATCAACAAAAAAAAAAAAAAAAAAAAAAAAAAAAAAAATATATATATATATTATTTTGAAATGTATTAGAAATTATAGAATGTTTTAAAAATTTTTTACCCTCATACACCTCAGGACTTATTTCTGAAAAACGAAATAAAATCGAGGCAAGAGATAAAAAATTGAAAATTCAAACGTAAACATCTTTTTAACTGTAAGAGATAATTTAGGTGAGTAAGATTATTTTTTTTTTCTTTATCTTACAAAAAGCTTTACATAAATATAAACATCTATGCAATCGGACTTAATTTGTGGAAGTTACGATTTTTTTTTAAACTTTTACATAATCGAGGCAGTCAACATTGATACCCCGCAGCTAAATTCGTATTATGACTATAAAATAATTTCTCTGAAAGCATAAGTCCTCCTCTAGAACTTTCCCATACATTTCAATCCGATCTGAACATTAGTTTAGGAAATACAGATTTATTACCAAAAATTATGCGATTGGCCCCACACTGGGACGGTTGTAAACATAAACATGATAGATTAAACTATATATGAAGCACAGTTGTCAAAAAAATCCAAGTCTAAAAATGTGTTGGTAAAAAATTTCATTGAAAACAAAAACAATTGTAGTACGCGTGCTTTTTAAAGTAATTTTTCCCAATTGAATTTTTTTTTTAAACTTCATAACTATGTTAATAATCTATGATAAACACATAAATGAACATAAATATAATCAAAATGACAACATTAAAATTGAATGAATAAAAGACTACGTAATTGAATGAAAGAAATAAATCCGTCTTTTATAAAAATATAAAAAAAAAGTTCTGCGACGCACTTTTTAAGGAGAGATATTTTGTGGGGAGGGGGCAGTTTAGCAATGATCAAATGTTTTTTTTTTGTAGGAATTTATAAACAATCTTTTATTTACATACATATGTATGTACACATGTATAATAAAAATGATTTAAAAACGCAATTTGTTTTTATATTTTGTAGCTTTAAAAATAATTGTTATTTTTTCTTTACTAATAGAATAAATTAAGGTAATACGTGTAACTTCTTAAATCCGTTCAAATATTTTTGAATAAAACGTTACCATAATTTATAATTTTAAAGACAATTTAAAGAATTATCATATTATTGTTATTAAAGAAATGCCTTTTGGAGGAGAATAATATTTAAGTCAAATACATTACTTTTCCATCTATTTAACAAACAACAATTCCTAAATTCTTTTTTAATTATTAAAATGTCTGAATTCATTATTTTTCCTGCTACTTATGGATTTTCATTTATGTTCTAAAAAAGCAAGAAGTATTAAGACTTTAAAATGTTAATATCTGTCTAAAAAAGGAATTGCATTAATTGTTGCAACATTTTTTAATTGGATTTCATATGAAATTATCAAAGAAATGAATTCCTTAGGATGTGAGGAAAAAAATAATAAATAAAAAAATCTTGTTTATTTAGTGTAAACATTTAGTCTTTTTAACACGAACCAGAAAAAAAAGCAATAAAATAATGTTATGAAATTAAAAATTACTACAAACAATTTAAAAAGAACTTTTTAACTTGCTAACACTATTAAGCTTTAAATTATATCCAGAGAGTTGTGGGTAATTTAAATTTTCTGGTGAAATTATTGTTTAGACGTTTAAAAAATAAAAAAGACCAAAATTGAGTATTATTGTGTACATATAATAGAATATTTACTTATCTGTTACTAATTTCTTTAATTTCTTTTGCTAATAATATTAACCATTTCGTAACCAATTCTTTTTTTTATGAAAAACATCAATAACATATTTCACAATATTGCATCATCTTTTAGAAATATACTTGTTTTTATTTTTGTATGTGTTTTGTTTTAAAAATATATTGTTATAAATGGTGTGAATAAAGTATTAGTAAGTTTGGTTAAATACTTTTTTCGAAGGGTACTTTATACAAACAGTTGTGTGCAAATAGTTAGCACAATTTATTCTATGAAAACTTTTCTCAATTTTATGAAAAAATTTATCCATTTATATTTTAGATGTTTTAAACATATTCTAGAAATTTTTAATTATGTTTTAAAAATTTCTTCTAAAATTATATTTCAGAAGTTTCTTTTCGTACAGGGTGTGCCAAAAGTCACCATGGGATTTAAAAATTTAAAATATACAAAATGGATTTTTTTTTTTACACTAAATATGGAAAATAAATTAATTTTAACAATTAGCCAGAAATGAAATCAACTTTATTAAAAATCTGATTATGAGAAAATGAAGCTCATTTTCATTTGAATGACTTTGTTAATAAGCAGAATTGTAGGTTCTAGCGTTCTGAAAATCCAAAAGCCATTCATCAATGCCAATTGCACCCCTTTAGGTGTACAGTATGGTGTGGCATTATAGTTGAAAATATCATTGGACCTTACTTCCTCGAAAATGAAAATGGAAGTCCTGTAACCTCAAATGGAGAGCGGTATCGGACTATGATAGAACATTTTTTACGTCCTGCTCTTGAAAACAGATCTGAGATACAATGGCACTTTTAAGTCAAACTTTTTTAGAGCGAATGGTGACTTTTGACTCAACCTGTACTTCAGTATTGTCTAATTATAATTGTGAATTTTCCAATTATACTTCATATATTTTTAGTAGAATTCTTGAAAATTTTAATTGTGTTTAAGTATATGAAACATATATATTACGAAAGAAAAATAATATTTTGTGAAAAAGTAAATTATAAATCCAAATTTCCAAAATGCAATTGTAATGTTGTGAAAAATAATAAAAAATTTCTGAAATATGAATTTCTATAACACATTTGGAATTTTCTGAAATTAAATAATAAATTTTCGAAATAGAGTTGGATATTTTTAAAATTTGTATAGTCTGCAATTTATACAATACCACCAAAAACTTTTTTTGCCTGAATAAATAGTTATTTTTATTCGAGTTGTCCCTAAATTCATGTATTTATTTTTAGACTCTCAGTACCCCTGAAAAATATGTATCTAAACGAAAATAAAAATTAAAAAAAAAACTTTTTTGCCGTCAGTGAGATTTGAACTTGGACTCAAGTTAACCATTTGTTTTTAATGACTAACGCCTTAATCAGTATAACATCTCGCACTTAATTTTCTAAGTGACAAAAACTTTTTTAGTATAAAATATCTTTCTTATGAAAGACTAACAGCATCAGAATGGTGTGGAACCAACAACCTTCTGGTTGTTAATCCAGTGCTCTATCCAACTCATCCACGTGATTGCAATATTACTGCACTATTATACTATTGAGTACTTATTTATGTAATACAGAGTAGGCAAGTAATAATAACGCCTTATTACCGAGAAAATACTTTAATAAGTAGTTGCCATTACCGAAAACCAAAAAGTTTTTGCTAGGATGCTTCTGAGCTAGAAATGCTAATTGATAGCGATTCAGTCAGTCTGGTGAATGCGGGTTGGCTTCTCGCCAAAAACTGTTATGTTTTCACTATAACGAGAATATGGTGTTCGTTACTCCATTCGGTTTAAATTATAATTAACAACTTTTGGAAATATAGTGAAGAATCGATTTTTGATAGAACAATTTTGTGCAGCAAATCGATTTTTTGTTATAAGGTGGCTGTTTTTGGTATAGAAAAGAAACGTATTCTTAGTGAGAAATAATTTTTTTTTTGGAAGAAATTGAGTAATATTTAAAATATTTTTAGTGAAAAAGTTTTTGAGCAGTATTTTTTTTATTATGGTTTTTATTGAATTTTTTTGTTTGAGGTAAAAATGATTTTTTTATGCATTATTTAAAAAAAATTGCTTTTATTTTAAATTTAGTGAAATTGGTTTTTAACAGGGGCTGTAACTAAAAGTTGTTATTTTTTGTGAAAAAATATTTCTATTTCAAATAAGATTTTAGTGAAATAATATTTGTTTTAAATTTTTTTTTTTTGCGATTTCTATTTTTTGAGCAGAAATAGAAATTATTTTGTGATTATTTATTTTTATTAAATGCTTAGCGATTTTGGACATTTTATTATTCATTGCAGTTTATATATATATATATATATATATTATATTATATATATATGTAAAAAATCTTTCTTTTTAATTTAATAATATTTAAAATATTTTTAGCGAAAATTGATTTTTAATTTTTTTTTTTGTAATTGACTTTTGTAAAACGTAAAAATTGAATTTTTGTCATTTATTAAAGATATTTTGCTTTTATTTTAAATATTTTTTAATGAAATTTGGTTTCTTATCTAAGATAGGTTTTTATCAGGGGTTGAAACTAACAGTTATTATTTTTTTTTTTTTTTTTTTTTTTGGAGCATAAAAGAATTTGTCATTTTATTGTCATTTTATTATTACAATTTTTTAGTACAATTTTCGAAAATTCAATATTTTTAGTACAATTTTTAAAAATTCAGTATTATTAATACAATTTTCAAAAATTATATATTTTTAGCACAATTTTTTAAAATTCACTATTTTTAGTACAAATTAATTTTATTATCAATTTCAAAAATTCAATATTTTTAGTATAATTTTCATAAATACAATATTTTTAATACTAATTTCATATATTCAATATTTTCAATATTCTCGAAAACTTAATATATTTTGTACAGTATGATCTTTTATTTTTAAAGTTTTCCTTTTTCTTTATTTTTTTGGAGCAGAAATAAAACTTTCTATGTGATTTTTATTTCTCAATAAGGAATCAACACTTTTAAGATTTTTATTATTCTGTTCTTCATTGTATGTTTAATAAGTTTTCTTCAATATTTATCACTTTTTTAATTTGACAATTTTTTAGTACTTTTTGTAACTTTTATTTCTGCTCCAAAAATGATCAAAATTTAACAATTAAGGACTATAATCTTATAAAAAAAAATGTTTATTTGTAAAAAAAAAAAAAAATCAACTTTTTATAAATCTGTTTTAGTAAAATTTGGTGTGAAATCACTTTTTACCAGGGACCAAAAATAACATATATTTTTCAATGTTATTTTATTTTTGACCAAAAATAAAAATTATTTTGTGATTATTTATGTTTTATTAAAAAAATATCCATAATTTACAAATTTTTAATATTTTGTTGTTGTCATTGTACCCTTTTAACAACTTTTTATACCCATCATCCAAAAACATGGAGTTTTTCATTCCGTTTATAACATGTCGAAATATTGATATTTATTCTGCTTCTTCGTGAAATTCTAAGATAATCTAGCTATGTCAGTCTTTTTGTTCGATTGTCTGTGTGTTAAAAGCACGATAAGGGTCGAGACGGATTACCTAGGCAATTCAAAATTTGCTCAAATATTCACCTTCGATTAGGTTTGAAAAATTTCTGATCTTTATAATAAAGCCTTACACACTAAAAAATATCAACTTGGCTATAATAGTTTCAATAATAAAATGAAGAAAAAATAGGGTTAAATTTTCTACCTTACTTCGAACTTTATAGTCAGATATACATTATTAGTTGAACAAAGTAAATAAAGCATATTTCAAAGAATTGCATTCTCTTTATTCTGATCTTGTTTCTTCAAAATGTTAATTTTTTTAACTCCACTGTATTTCCATATGATCGCAACACATTTTTTTATAAATAAAATATACGATAATATACGATTGTCTCTATATGTGGTTTTATTTTCTCTATTAAAAAAATTTAAACAAAAAAGAAAAAATAACAACCAGTCAGACATCAGCTGTTTCGACGTAAATTGCTTTGTTTTCATTTCATATTTTTAAGACAAAACAAAATTGATATTGTTAGTATCTTATGGAAGTTAATACATAAGAATTATAAATGCATTTATGTACATATATATGTCTTCACATATGTTGTTTATAATGACCAGGAAAACCACAAATATGCAATTGCATGTTTTTTCCTGGACATTGAATGAAGTCATCGATAAAATATTTATCCATTTCAGAACAAATAAATCATTTTGTTATCGATTTGTAAGTGCATATTTTTGCATATTTTAATCCTTAACGGCATGTTTTTGCATTTAGCGATTTTTAGTGCATACTTATAGCATATTTAGTAATTTTCAGAGCATGTATGACCCTTTTATAGCATATTTTGAATATTTGACGGTAATTTTTTTAAATACCTCAAGTGATGTTTTTCAAATTTGATTTTATATAAAAAAAAGAAAACCAAAAATTTTTTAATGAAAGGAAATGATAATTCTGATAATTTCTGAACAAATAATATTATCTAGAATTAGATGGGTAAATAAATGAAAGTTAAATAGCGTTTTTAAACGATATAATAAAAAATGGGGATTCAAATTGATAAATTTTAGTTTTGACTTATTTTATAACATTAAAACATTAATATTAAATAAAAAACATAATTTTTGTTTAAAAATTACACAAATTTTCTCGTTTTTAGAGCATATTTTTTCTTTTTTTTTAAGCATTTTAATGCTTAAAACTCACTTTTTTAGAGCATATTTGTGGTTTCCCTGATAATGACTATTAGAATTACCTATATACAGACGGAAAGACAGACAGTCATACACAAGATTTACTTGTGCTGGTCTAGTGTAAGTCTGTCTGTCCACAAAGTCTTCTATTGTCCGTACACTTCTTGTATTTATTTATTATATTTATATGTATTTTTTATATTTTTAATTTATTTTTATCTTCAATTTCGTCTTCTACCTGTTACTGTCTGTATTTCTTTGTTTTTGTACGTTTCATTTACTCCTTACAGCCCATCTACACGTAACATAATTTTTAGATTTTTTTTTCCAGAGAGTGTCAAATTCGCTCTCTGAGAGAATTATCTCACGTATGGATACAAATATTAGTATTATAAGAAGTATTATGAGATTGTGTGGTGAGATTTCTCTACACAACTATATTGTAAGATAAACTGTCAAAAAAAAAAAAAAAAATACAATATACAATATACGAAAATTTGTTTTTGTGTATTTTAGAAATTACTAAAAAACAACGTTTTTTGGTTTAATGATTATTTTACATTTTTATAAAAATTGTGCTAAAAAAGTGTGAATTTCCTAAATAAAAAGGACATATTTACTCTGTGGCTGATTGAAAATAATGATCTTGTAGGATTTATTAGAATACGTGTACCTCTTATTTAAGATTTAACATAATATAAACAAAATAGTTACTCTCTTTTGCCGGCGTTATCTCACATATTATATTAGCATTTGTAGACCTGGGGTTAAAGGTGCCAAACAAATGTTTCTTATTTTTAATGATCTTTAGTCTTTTTCTTTTCAGTTGTAAATTATAAGTATTCGAATAGATGTTAAGAAAAATTTTATTTTAAATGTGAAAGTTAAATTATTTCAATAATTTTATTTTCTATTTAAGAAATTATTAAAAGAATTTTATTTTTTTAGTGCAGGTGTTTTGAATTTTGCTAATTTTGTTAATGTACATAAATATATTCTCACTCATTTATGGAAACATTTTTTTCTACAACAAATTGATTAATGTTTATATTGACGACAAAATTTTAACAAACAATTTACGTCTTTACACTGAGAAAAATAATAAATAAGGTTTATTAAAAGAGGCAACTACGTTTTGTACTCCTTAAAGAATGGTCTTTTATTTCCAAATGTATCTTTTGGGTTGATTAATTTGGGAATAAAAAAAAAAATAAAAAATGCATTTAGTCTAACTGTGAATTTTAATTTAAACTAGAGTCATTAATGCCTAATTTAACATCGCTATATAAGAATTTTTAATAGAGCCAGTAGCAGTTATGATTTTAGAGTTCAATTATGATCCGTTTTAACACCTTTCCTTAGTTCTTAACTTGGATATAATTTGAATCAAATTATACGAATAATTAAAAAAATCTTCGAGTATTCAATCGAATAAAAATTATTTTAACTTAAAAAAAATGTTATGTTTTAATTTTTAATAGATTATTTAAAACATAGTAATTAAATAAAGTTTTACTCCTAATAAACATTTTTTATTCGTTATAGTAAATATTATATTTTTTATTGATTAATCTAATAACCCTTATTCCAACAAAAAGCACTATTCGCAACTTTGCCAAAAAAAAAGTTGACGATCTTTTCAAATTTCAGATAAAAATTTGAATTTTCGGAGAAGTATTCTAGTTTTTTTTTTAATAATTCGGTTTTTTAGTGAAACTAGGTTTTTGAGAAAAATCCTGGTTTTTGTAAAAGATTCCGTTTTTTTTTAAGAATTTGTTGTTATTATTATTATTATTATTAATATTATTATTATTTTGCGAATATTCGTTTTCTTTAATGGAAACACATCTTTTCTTTTTTTGAAAACTCAGTTTTAATTTGACTTTTTTCAAAAAACTTGGTTTTTAAGGTTTTTTTTTTTGTGAAATTGAATTTATATATATATATATATATATATATATATATATATATATATATATATATATATATATATATATATATTGTGAATGTTTACTTTTTTGTTTTGGCAAAATTGGATTTGGGTTTCGTTTTTTTGTTGGTGAAACCATTTTTTGGCGAATATTCCATTTTTTTGATAAATATTCTAATTTTGTGAAAATTACATTTTTGATGATAATTTGACTTTTTGGTGAAAAGCGCCCGATTATTTGATAAAATTTATTTATTTTTATTATTTTTGGTTTTGGGAAAATCTATTTTTTTCTTGTTTTGTTTTAAATTCTGTTTTAGACTTGATTTTTTTTTTTAAATCCTTTATTGGTGATATTTTAATTTTGTATGAAAATCCGGTTAATTCGAAAAAATTTGATTTTTGGTAAAAACCAAATTTTTTATTTTTTTTTTTAATCCGTTTTTAATGTTTCTTCTTCATGATAAAATTACGGTTTTGGCAGGAAGTTATATTTTTCGTCTTTATTATATAAAAAAAAAATTGTGCTAGATAGAATTTGTGGTCATTTGTCTAATCTCCAAAAAGTCGTTTTTTCTGAAAAACTTTTTCTGGCTGATTTAAAATTCGGATAAATTAATTCGAATCTTCAAAACGCTGACAAACTAATGTTGTTAATTTTACTCTCTAAAATGTATGGACATATATACCTAATGGGTTCCTAGGCAATTATTTATAGCGCTCGAAAGGAAAAATATGTGACTTAATTCTTTTCGTAGAGAATACATAAAATCCTTACTATAGAATCAAAAAAAAAAAAAAAAAAAATAATTCTTAAGATCTATTGTGATAGATATTCACATATAAACCTACAGACGAAATTTCGTATTCTATATAGGAACAAATATTAAAAATGCTAAAAATATAATTTCGAATTTCCAAAAAATATAAATCCTTAATGACTGATTTTAACTTTGTTTTACTATTACGTTTACATCGCGCTATATTCTTCCTTAATATCTAGATCGTTTCTCTATTATGCACTTAGAATCAATATTTTAAATTTTAAAAAATAAATAAATTCATTACGGGCCTCCAATTTATCAACGGAAAAAGCTGTCAATGTCGAAACAATATACATATGTGTTATTTTAAAATAATTTAACGGAAAGATGTCAGAAATTATTAAAAAAAAATGTTTTGAAAAATCAGCTATATCTGACATATTGTTGCATCACAATTGTATATATATATATATATATATATATATATATATATATATATATATATATATATATATATATATATAAATGCATGCGCTGGCTATAAAAAATGTTCCCCAACCAAATTTAAACTAATATTTATATTAATTAAATTAATTTCCTTAAATAACATTAAATATTCTCAAATTTATTTTCTTCACTCCAAAACAATTAATAGAAATTAAAACATAAATTAAAAAAAAAAAAATCTTATAATAGCAATTATTTTCTTAACGCCCACACGAGATTCACATATACTAATAGCAGGCAGTCAGTCAATCGTTATATTAAAATTCAATGTCAGGGTCACTTTTGTATGAATTTCGTGCCTTGATAAAAACCAAATAAAAAATCTATTTTATTTGTTTTTGTTCTTCATTCCTCTGGCGTGAAAACTACTTCTAAATGTTACATGACCTCAAGTGAAAGTCATTTCCCTCTTTATGATGTTTTTTTTAACTAAACCAAATAGAGACAAAATAAATTCACAAAGAAAATCCCACCAAAATTTGTCGTATTTTCTTTTTCTTTTTTTTTATATACTCGTACCTAGTTCAGGGTTTTTTTGTTATTATGTTCATATTTTTTTTCCGAAAATTAAAATCTTTAATTTGTTAAAAATGTTTAATTTTTGTCTAAATTTGTTTGTTGTGATTTTTTCATTTCATTTTACAGCTTAAGGTATGTCATAATTCATTCATTTTTGAGTGCAAGAGTCTGGTTGTTTTTATGTGATTTTTTTTTTCTATAAATTTAAATTATTTTAGAAAAATATATATATGTACTCGTAAAAAATATTTGGCCAAATGCCAAATAATGTTACAATACATTATATTGTTTTCTTATAATAAACATCTTATGTATAGATTATACATACATGTTTGGTTTATCTAACAGCACAGTGGGTTAAGTAATTAAAAATTTAGAGAAATGTTATTTTCCAATGTAAGCTTAATTTTTGAATCAAATTTATAAGCTGACTATACATAGATCCCTAAATAACTAACTTAAATGCAAAAACTAAATTTGCAATTAAAAAACATGTAAGTAAGTTTTAGTCGTATATGTAGTAGTATGTGATACCCTAGACCAGTGCTCTGCAAAACGGTACACATGTGCATATGTGTATAGGACATTCAGACCGACGCGAAATTTTGACATACATTTTGGCACTTGCGAAATTACATAATTTTGTGTAATTTCGCCGAAATTACAATGAAAAGACGTTGCCCATTTCCGTGCAACTCTGTACATAGTTGGAAAAAATACTTTTTTCAACTATGTACTGCATGTTTCAACTGTGAGAAGAAAAAAAAAACAATTGACAGCTGATCTTAAATTTAAACACAAATCTTAAAATTAATTATTAAAGTAATTTTGCAAAATGAAACGTATCCTTTTTAACTTTGCATGTCTAAAAATTTTTAATTGTTGAAATAACAATTTCTTAATAGCAATTTAGTAAGTAATTGTTTCTTATTTGTTTCCTTTTCAAAATACTTTGTTTACCCCTATAACAATTTATAATGTAAACAATAATTATCAGCTGTTCACGAATTTACATCAAATGTCATCTAGCCAGAATGAACACTCTAGATTTCATTCGTAATTTCGGCATGAAATTTTGTAATTTAGCGCCGGTGTGAACAAGGCTTTAGTTTTTTTTTCACACCTAAATGCTCTTACAATTTAACTCACTGTTTAATGAAATATGGGAGAATGATTATTTAATTAATTTGATATACTTTTTTTTAAGAAAATTATTTTAATATCCATTTATAGCTTTCATTATAGAAAATAAATTAGTTAAGAGCAATATATTTCTTTTAAATTCCAAATATTAAATTATAAATTTGAAAAAAAAAAATTCCGTGTACAAATACAAAGTGTTAATTTTAAGAGTCCCTGGCACTGCTCTAGAGAATTGTGTATGGACATCGAAGTGATTTAGGAGAACGTGTGATATGAGACCTATGAACAACTCTAAATCCGTTATTGTAATAAGTGTTATTTGTATTTCTGTAAGATATACGTATACAAGATACGTATTCCATTATGTAAGCCAGATGGTAGCTATTTTATTTAGAAAAATTAACATAGATACATCTCAATCGCACCTTCTAATGAATATAATTTCATTCCTCCATGTTTATAACAAAGAACATGAAAGTAGTATAATACCGTACCACCTCGTAAATCTTTATGAGTTTCTCATTAAATAACACCGAGTACCAAAAAAAAAAAAAAAAAAAACTATCAATATTTTCAAATTTTTTTCTTCTAATACTAACGTCGATTTGTAGCTTTACTAACGAATGTCTATACATGCAAAGTCTTAAAGTTCTCATTCACTTAGGACCATATATTTTTAATTTCATGTTTCTAGTTTCAATATTATAAAAAATTAAAAAAGTTTGATTAGAACAACGAAAAAGTACCACAAAGTCCCCATTTAAGGATTCTCACTTATTTAAGACCACATTTAAGTTCATGTTTCTAGGTTTGATACCAGAAAGTACCACAAATACCATCTTATAGATTCTTACCCAACGAAAATGAACCTTAAAGTCCCCTCTTGTTTATTCTCACTCACTTAGGATAATATATTTTTAATTTTATGTCTTAAGATTCAATATTGCAGAAAATTAAAAAAGTACCATAAAAAAATTAAAAAGTAAAATAAAGACCCTCCTCTTGAATTCTTGCCCACATAGGACCATATATCCTTAATTTCATGTTTCTAGATTAATTATTATAGAAAATTAAAGAGTACCATACCTTTGTTAGTACTCTCTCTCTTAGTTCATGTCTTTAGGTTTAATATATATATATATATATATATATATATATATATATATATATATAAGGAAGTGGGCCTTATATGGGAACTATGATCAATTATTGATGAATTCTAATAAAATTTGCAATTTTGTTTTTTTTATATTAAAATTATATCAAATATATATAAAATTGTATCAGATATAGTTATTCCAGGAGAGCATTTGTATATCAGCTAGGTCAAATAATGGAATGATCATAACCAATTTCTATAGGCTTTGTGCTTGTATTAAAATCCATTATAAAATCTTAAAAATTATTCAACAGCTTTACATGGACTGCCAGCCAGACGGACGGACATCGTTAAATCGACTCAGAAAGTGATTTTGAGAAAATCAGATTTTTCTCAAAAAAGAATCACAAAACATCATTTCCTTATCGAACAAAAAACCTTTTTGAAAAAAAGCAGAACAACTTTTTATCAAAAAATTAATCAAAAAAAAATTCTTGAAAAATACTTTTTTTTGCCAATGACCATATTTTGACAATTTTATTTTTTACCATGTATTTTTTTTTTACATTGTAAATAAAAAATATATCAAAAACTGAAAAAGTAAATCCACGATTTTACAAAATCCCCAATTTTCACCAAAAAAGTTTTTTACAAAAACATCGAATTAAAAAAATATAAAAGAAAAATCATTTCTTAACAAAAACCCCCTAAAAATCCCCAGAATTAAAAAAACACACACGCACCATTTATAATAAAAAAGTCTAATAAAAAATTAGACTTTTGACTTAAACCTCAATTTTTATAAAAAAAAAAAAAAAATCGAAAAATACAAAACGATTTTTTTACAAAAAAAATAATAATTAATAATAATAATAATAATAATAATAATAATAATAATAGTAATAATAAATCGAATTTTCCCAAAAGGAAACAGTTTCACAGGAAAATAAATTTTCGTCAAAAACGAAATTTTCACAAAAAACGAGTCAGGATGTTATATTTGGCTTAGCCGAACCTATATACATATCATCTGCAAATTTTCGTGCCACACTAATTTCAAATTTCACCTTATATGGGAGATGGGTGGTAAAATGGGATGATCACGACCATTTTTAGTTTTCCAAGTACATGAAATAAATGTTTACAATTTCGTTAGCGTATATGTTTCTGTTTGAGAGATATAGTCGGAAAAATGTGAAATGGATTTACGGCGGACACTATATTTTCTAGTTTTTGTCCCATTTATTATTTTTTTATAAACCCATTTTGCCCATTTTCACTACCAAACAAACCTTATGAGAGAAATATATATATATATATATATATATATATATATGTAATGTTCTTTTTTCAAAATCGAATATAAGCCATGTTAAAGCTTAGCCTAAACTTTAATCAATCAAAGCTAAGAACACTTAAAATAATAATGATAAGAAGAAATCTGAGGCACAGAAAGATATAAGCCCCTCAATAATAAAAAAAAAAATTAAAATTTTTTCATATTTTGCATTAGCTTGAAAAACATAAGTTAGTGCTGATTTTTCTCTCGTTTCAAGGTATAATTTTTTATATATCGATTAATCGAAAAAATGGTCCTGAATAGTATCAAACTAAAAAACAAACTACGAGACAATTGGTCATATGGCAATTTTAATCAAAATACGACAAGATATGTGATTGCTTTGCTTCTTTAGTAAAGACATTGGTGACGCTCGTAATATGCAACAGAGTTTTTAACATTTTCTGGCCAGATTTAGAATTATGTCGTTACTCTACGTCTACCCGATGACATTTTTATTTCCTAACATTAGAAATAATGAAATAATAATAAATGAGAACAATAAATTTGACAGCTTATGTTAAACAGTTTGCGCAATAGATTTCTTTCTGGTTCACATATAACATTTTAAAGAGAGATACAGAATTTGACAATTGCTAACATAAAAATGTCTACGTGTAGACTAGGGGTTACAGTAGAAGCGCTCAGAATAGGTATGTTATTTTAGTCCACAGAGTGTTAGTTGTTTAAACTACCCAGAATTGTGTTCAATTTTGATTGTAAATTTGAAATTTACTTTAACACTTTTTTCCAGAAGTCGTACCAAAAAACAGTATATAATCTAGTTAGCAATTAATTTTTATATAAAGTAATTGATAAGTAATTGATTTATTTTTAATTATTCATCTTTAATTTAAAAAATACATTTTATTTGAACGCACACCATATATTTTGTAGACATTACTTCGAGTCTATACTAGACAAATTTTTATCAAGACAAATTACAAAATTAAGGCGAATCTATGCAAGGTAACCTCAGTTAAACAGCTTATTATTTTTGGTTATTGCAGCTGTCAAACTGCATATATTAATAATATTAATAAATTTGCCTTATTATGGCTTTTGTTCAACTATTGCCACCATCCATAAATTCGTGTTTATTTTAACGTTTGTATTGATAAAAAATTGTCTAATATAGACACTATGTTAAGAGTGTTTGCCAAACGGTAGCATAGTATGTAGAATAGTAAATTTTTGACAGTTATGAGATTAATAAAATTTCATTAGCCCATAGGGCTACATAATTTTTTAACAAACGAATAAACAATTTTGACCAGTGTTGCCAGTTTAACCTTTTTAAGGCTACATTTAGCCTTTTTATTTTTCTTTTTGCCTCAAGATTTTCGTTTTAGCTTCTAGTATTTTTTCTGTTTTTTTTTTTATTCTTAAAGTTGTCTGAAAAGGCTAAAATGTTAAAAATTTTCGCCTGCGGAGTTTCATTCTCCAAATCAAAGATAATAACTAATTTTATGGACTTACAAAATCATTTACTACAGAAATTTTTTAATAAACTACAGTAACCATAGAAACTATACAAAAGATTCTTAAAAACGAAAAATCAAAAAAGAACTATAATTCAAGAATTACTTCAAAACACTGGGTAATTTTTCATATGAAATATCTATAACTCAAATTTGTACAGGAATGGTTTTTTCATTGGGTCATTTTGCTGGCAGCCTTTTCTAATTTACGGGTATTAATAAATTTATTACAATATATTTAAAAAATAATAAAACCAATTAAAAAGGAGAAAAAATAAGTTTTCATATTAAAAAAAAAAAATCTTTTTTTTTTGCACATTTTTTTAGTTCAATTTAGCCTCTTTTTTTCTCACCTCCTGGTAACACTGATTTTGGCAATCGTAAAATAAATAATAAATTAAAATATTTTAAAATTATTTGTACATTATCTAAAATTGTCAATAATATAATTGAAACCGATTTTAAGAATTTTTGCTTAAACCTCTATAATACATAATTTAAACACAGTGGACATATTTTTTAAATATGACATGTACTTGTTTGCTTTTGGTTTTATATTAATTTTTTTCTAAGTTTTTAGATTTTTGTTTGTGAAACTATTAAATAAGTTAAAACATAAAATATTCTTCTTCTTGTTAGTGAAAACCAAGAAATTTTCGCTCAGATTTACCAAAATTTAACTGAAAGAAAATTGAAAATCGTGAGAGTTTGTCGAAAAATTGCTATATAAAATAGACGCTTTGGCGAACACTTTCACGTTTTTATATTTGTGCAAGTCATGCCCAAACATAACTTTTCGTTCTTCAAACTTATATGTTATCTTGATGAGCAACCCATATAACCACAAAACTCAAATAAAATTTCAATATAAAATTGTAAATAAAGGTCTTAAAATACATCTCCTAGGCTGCAATTTTCATTATGCAACATTTTTTTGTATGTTTTTCTGATAAAACTAACCTTATTTAAATAAAAATGGTAAAAATAATATTAAATTACCAAGTTTAATGACATTACAAACTGTCAAAGTTGCTACATTATATTTGTTAATATATGCTCTTGATTACTTGGTCAGTTATAATTTATAAAATACAATCACTTTTTCCAATTTCTTCCAATTCTATTAAAATTTCTTTTCCACTAAGTTAAAAGCAATCAGTTTTGAGCAAAACACCTAAAAGCATTTCCACTGTCTTGACTTGTTTTTCCTTATTGTCTAATTTTCGAGCGAAATCCTGACATTTCTCAACCTAAGTGTAAGTTGAATTTATAAATTAAAGCCCTTCGTTTTGTTAGATAAGCAAATACTATAAATAGTAGTTTTCTAGTAAGAATACGCCACTAGTAATAAATGGTCACTTTATAAATCGCCGAAAAATTCGCCATGTCGTCAAGCGAAAAAAAAGGCCATGTTAGGCGAAAATTCGCCACATATGACAGCCCTGCTTATAATACTAATATCTGAATCGATACGTGATATAATTCTCTCAGAAAGCGAATTTGACACTCTCTGTTGCCAGATTAGCCGATTTAACTGCATTTTGACGATTTTTTTATTATAAAAATTCCACGAAATTTTCACTCACGACAATTTTTCTTGTTTAAATCGGATATTTTATTGTAGTTAGAGAGAGAAAAAAAGACTATAAGAAGTTCAAAATTTTACTTTGAAATTCGATTACAATTTAACAATTATTGGTGAAACAAAATTTTTGTGTGAAAAGAAAAATGTAATTTCAAAGAAATGTAAAAAATTTTAGCCGCTCGCTTAGTTATTGATCTTTATAGTTTTGATATATTTTTCTGAATATCTTTATTAATACATATGCGATTTAAATTATATCAATACTCTTTAAAAGTTCAAATACCTCTTGAATGATATATAATATGACCATATTCATTAAATCCTTGGGATGATTAATGCAAATTTCATTTTTTATTGATATACCTGAACTTACAAAATTTTGTTATTTCTAAAAAAAGTTTATTCGACGTATAAATATAGCAGAAAGTTCCTAAGTCCGGCTAATCGCCAGCTACATGGAAAAACCTTTATTAACGTTAAAAAGAAAGTATTTTCATTTGAACTGTTCCGGTAAACTAAAATAGTTTGTTCTTATTTTTCTAATTTTATATAATACAAAACAATGCTGAAAGCTTATTTAATATACAAAGAGTTTCGAAACTTAATATAATTTTTTTAATGAACATAAATAACCAAAAAGATATGCATTTTAATTTGTTCGATTTTTTTCAAAAATTTTATGCCGATTTTGACGATTTTATACTATAATTATCTGGCAATATCTTATATATTATGTTACTTCTAGATGGGCTGTAAGAGCACCTGCTATTGCTCTCATATTTTAAACCATCATTTTTTTATCCCTTTATGATTCTTTGGCCGATTTTCATTATTATGTTTTTTATTTACATACATATGTTTGTATGTATATCTGTTGCACTTGTTTTAATAAATATTTACATATAATTTCCTGTTGGATTCGAAGAATAATCTAAATTTGAAGTCATGAAACTGTGAAGCAGAAAACAACAATAACAGAAAATAATAAACGTAGACATCATACAAGAACGAAAATGACAAAAAAACTGACAACTACGAAGTAAACAACAAAATAATGGTTGGTTGCACAAAAATGTTTTGATAAAAAAGACAAAAATATTAAACAATTTAATGCAATTTTGTCTATCAAATAAATTTTATTTTTTTTTTTTTTATAAAATTTTAAGAAAGAAAACTCACATTCTTTAACATGTACACACAGTTCCGTCTTATTTAAAAAAGACGGTTCTTTAAATATTTCTAATATTTTATTTTTATTAATAAAAAATACTAATTAAATTATTTCCAATTATTATTTTGTTATCTTTTTTCAATGATTTTTTCAAAATCAAGTTTTATTTTTAATTTTTGTTGTAACTTTCACATGTGGTAGGTATAATAAATAAACTTAATTACCGTTATTTAACTACTCGTATTATTTAAAGATTATTATAAATTTGGCTGATAGCTTTACCACTGCTGGCAAATGAATATTTGTTGCTATTTATAAACAGAATTTTTATTGAAATTTTGTTTTCCAGCCAAAGTATGGATTCTAAAAAGGAAGTAGTTTTTTTCTGCTATTGGAGTTTTGCTATTGTTGTATTCCTTTTAGCAAAAACAAAACACATAACATTTATACACATTGAAATATATGTATGTACGTATGTGTGTATGCATCAGTGTTGCCGTTTGGTTACATTTGTTACATTTTTCATAAATTTTTAACGCTTCACCTAACATGCATAATTTTTTGCTTTTGACCGCTTCGACAAAATTTATAACTAAGTGTAAAAATTATTCCATTGATATTATGATAGATGCAAATGTATATTTAAATTTGGATCAAGTAACAATCTTTTCGCGACTTACTCAAAATTTACCTCTTAACACGTCAGTTATTTTAAAGAAAACTAAATTTGAAATAGGCACTTTCTTGCACGTAACAATCATATGTTGTTAGTGGCGGATGAAATTCTTCCGATTTTTGTGATAGATTTTGTTTTATAAAATTACATAAAAAGTAATTTTAGCGACGTTTTCAATAAAAAAAAAACAGTATTCAATTTAAAATATAAAAGGGTGCAAACGTAGAACATCATTGTAACTTACTTAAAATAGTAAATATTTTCTATACTATTTATCCGATTAAAAAGATTTAAGTATCAATTAAAAGTTCATTTAATATATATATATATATATATATATATATATATATATATGTATATGTATATATTTTGTCATTTTTCGTGTGTAATAACAATTTTTTCGTAACAGTTGGCCTTCGTCCGGGCGTAAAGGTTTTTAACTCAGTGGTATGCCCAACAGCGGCTTCGCTAACATAATTTTTCTTTTTCCACTTAATTTTTTAATAACAAGAAAAAAATGTTCATATGAGTTTTTTAGGGAAATACGTTTTTGAAATCCCGGTAATAGTAACTACATATTTGAGTAGTTACTTGGTAATGAGTCGTGATTATTGTTTGTTTACTCTACATTATATAAATAAGTAGAGTATATTGCATTCATATGGATCAGTTATTCATGTTCAGAGCTGCACGGAGATACACACCGTAGTTTCAACGCCGAAATTACACAAAATGATATAATTTCTCAACTGTCAAAATGTATAGGAAATTACGTAATTTCAACATGATTTCGGCCGAAATCACAAAAGTACGTAATTTCGCGCCGTATATAATTTCTACAATATTCATTTAAGACCCCAAAAAGCATATATTTTCTGGATGCTTATTGATAGAAAGTCGATATAATGATGTCCGTGTGTCTGTTGAAATCAGTTATCAGTTGCAGTGTTACCAATGATGAAATTTTCAAACAAAAATATAAACGCATTTAAAGTCGGGCCAATACCGATTTAATTTATAATTGGATAATATACACAATGTTCCTTTTATTTCTAATTTTCAATTAATTTGCTACTTCCATAATTAAGATTAAACCTAACTTCGAAAAACGGCTGTCACCATTGAATTCAGCGCACTCGAATTAGCTTTACCAGTGGGATGCCCAATTTATTAAAATTTGCAACTAGCACAGTGTTATAATTAGCTATTGCCATTAATTACATTTACTGATTATACGAAATTTTAAGTACTAAAAATTGTACGTCACTTATAATAGATATAGATAATTTTTTAGTGTTTCTTTAAAAAACCAAATAAAATTTTAATTTGGAGATAAAGGCTCAAAAAAAAACCCTGACTATGACAGTTTAATTTTGTGTTTACATTTTTGTAGTTTGCAAAAAAATGTAGATTTTTTTATAAGTGTAAAAAAAGCATATTTTAAGGCGTAAATTATATTATTTGTCGCTAAAGTTATGAAGGGTATAAAAGATTCGGCACAGCCGTATATAACACTCTAACTTGTTTTCTCTCAAATTTATTTCCTTCTGCTTTGTTTTGCAGTTTTTTGTATTTTCGATTTTTTGAACTTGTTTTGTTTAAATGTGCGTTTTATCGAGAGAATATGGGGTTCCATATGTTTATGTTCTTTTTATTATTTTTTGTTTTTTATTTTTCATTTGAGTTTGTATTTCTCAGCTGATTTTTGTTTGTATACAAAAATCATATTGTATGAGTTAGTTTTTATATGTATTTATTTATATTTCTCACTATTCATTTTTGTTTTGTTTTTGTGTTTGGGGTTCATTTTACCCTACTTCATGTTGTGGTTCGTGTTATGTGTTGGTGGTGTGATTTGTAATTTTAGTAAAGGTGTTTTTGAAAATATATATATATATATATATATATATATATATATATATATACTAAATAAATTCTATAGTTGTGTTTTTGTATAAAGAATTTTTGTTTTTTTTTTCAATTTGTTTTGTAATAAAAAATTCTTGGGGAAGTTTTGCGAAATGTAAGCGTATAACAAAAATAAATAATAATAAATAAATAAAAAAAAAAATTAATTTAATTTTGTATTTTTAATGGCAGATTGGGTAAGGTACTTTAACCATTTCTAAAATCGAACCATAAATACCGGAAATATAACCTAACAAGTACCAAATTTCAAAAAAATTTACTATATAATTTAAAAATTAAATACCATTTTGAAAAAGTAACAAAAAAAAAAATTGTATACTAATTGTTATCACCAATATTATGTGCCTTCTTCAACGGAGAGGTTCTGATATGGGATCAATGGCTAAAAATGAATCGATTTTTTGGAAATGTGATTTATAAAAACTATAAAAGTTTCACATCCAATATATTAGCTTATTATTAATATTTATATGAGCCTTATATGAGAGCTAGGGTCAATTATGGACCGAATTTAATAAAATTTACTAATGAGATTTCTGTTTATATAAAATTGCCAAATTTCTTATAAATAGGTAGTAATGTTTGTGCATGATTAAGTAATTTTTAAGACTGGGGCCCTGTATGGAAGGTCTAGTCAATTATGGATCCATTATTCTGAAATCTTATAGGATTTATTTATACTACAAAATATGTAGTGAATTATTTATAAATTAATAAGGTTAATATTTTAAAGACTTATGGAAGTGAAATCCCTGTTTATTATATAGCAGTTTGAAACAACTCTAAAATGGTTTTCCTTCGGTTATACTAGGTCTATGTAATTTCATAAAATTATCTTTAAAGTTACAAACTGTAGTTTGAGTACAAAGTTAACAAGGACTTTGTTAAAGTGAAACAGAAAGTTATTATAAAGTATATAGAAATATGGGTTTTACACCAATTGTTAATGGGTGTTGTAAACATCATCAAAAACCTATAATGCCCTCTCCACCTATGGGTTAGGTTACAATAGTTTACTAAAAAAAAGTACTAGTTTTCAATAAACTGCATAGTTTCAAAAAAGTTTAATAAAAATATCAAATTTTAAAAAGAAATAAAAGAAAAAAAGGAAGCAGTATTTCGAGATTATTTAAAAAAAAGCAATTTGTAAAAAAGTTCTAACCTAAACAGAAGCATCAAATTTTAAAGAAAGCAGTTTTCAAAAAATACTAATTTTCAATAAAAACTAAAATTTTCAAATAAGTGGCAATTAAAAAATCATATTGATTGGGAAAAAATATGATATTTTATATAAAGTACCAAATTAAAAATAAATTGCCTATAAAAAAGTTTTAAATTTTCAAAAAGAATTGGTTTTACTTTTGAAAAAATTAAATTTTTCAAATTTTATAAAAGAAATCCAATTAACGAAGTACTAAATAAAAGAATATTACCTACTTTCTTTTTTTTCAAAAAAGGAAAATTGAAAAAAGAGCTACCGATTTGCAGAAAAATATATTTTTTTAGACAAATGTACCAATTAAAAAAAGTACTAATATAAACAAGTATGTACAATTTTTCCTATTTTCAAGGAAGGAAAATAAAAAAAATACTTATATTTAAAAAGACATACCAATTTGAAAAAAGTATTTTTTTAATAAAAGTAAAAATTTTCAAAACAAATTAAAATTTTTATAAAGTACCTACAAAATAAAATAAAATATTTCTTTAAGAAAGGAATTGTATCAATTTAAAAAAAGAAAATAAAAATTTTTACAAAATAGTAAAGTGTATATATATATATATATATATATATATATACATTCTTTACTATTTCTTAAAAATTAGTACTTTAAATTGATACATTTCCTTATTTTGAAGAAATATTTTTTTTATATATAAATAGTACAATATTTCTTGCAAAAAAGAAAATGTATCAATTTAAAAAAGAAAGTACTAATTTTTAAGAAATAGTAAAGAACGTATATATATATATATATATATATATATATGAAAGTAAAAATGTCAGTACAAGAGTTAATTTTTTTATTTAAAAAGAAACAATAATATCAAAATCTCTGAATAAATTAAAGTAACATTAAAATTTGTATTTTTTAATCTATTTATTACCAAATTATTTTAATTTATTACTATCTTTATATTATCCCTATTTTTTTAGTGTGCTGTCAAAGTAGTTTTTTTAAATTAAACACTCGTTTATATCCTGCGCAAAAAAATTCCCTTTCATTAAACATCTTTTACATTCAATGACACGTTCATTCGTCCATTCATTATCTTTTTATGCCAAAATCTAAATATAAAATGTTTCATGATTTAGTTTTTTTTTCATATAAACATAAATTTATCTTTATATAATTCTCTTTTTGTGTAGCTATCTAACTAAAATCAATTGTTAAAAATTGGTTACTTTCATTGTTCCACCATTAGTCCCCTGACAACCTCTAAGAGCATGCGTCAAGTATTTTTAACTTATTTCTTTCTCTATCTTTACTTCCTGGATACATTTCATTTATTTTTACTTTTTTTTTCAAAAAGTATCAGTTTAAAAAGTATCAACTGACAAAGGTTCATTAATTTGACTCTAGCTACGGTGGTCATTGGTTTCATTTTTGTGTTGTTGTTGCTTTTGTTATTGGGTCAATTGTCTGCATCAATTGATAAGATAGACTGACAGACACAACGACCGATAAATAGCTAAACTTGTGGTATTTTGTTGATTAAAGCAAATGTAAAATAAGAACATTTGTTTTATTTGTGTTTAAGGGTTGAATTTTGTATGTGTTTGTATAAATTTCTGCATATTATTGCTATAAATACTATATATAAGTATATACTGGTATATTTGATTAAATCTAATGGACAATATTAATATATAGTAGGTTCCTATTGCTACTTTTAGGGGTGAGTGTGAATTATTGTGTTATTAAACCTTCAACAGTTAGATATGTTTGTTTCAAGATTCCATTAATGTCACTCTTCTTCAAAGCTTCGATTTTGTTTTCAAAATGAAAGATTTCTTTCTATCATATAACCCATAATTTTAAATTTTTAAATTTTTAAGAAATAAATTGAAATTTGTAAAAAAAATTTATATTAATATGATCATGGATACAAATTTACTTCAAAAATATAAAAATAAAAACTAATCTTAAAAAAGTAAAAAAAAAAATATTTTTTCAAAAAGTTCTAATTTTCCATAAATTAAAAAAAGAAGTAGTATTCCAAAAATTACAAATTAAAAAAAAAAACAGTTAAAAAAATCTTAAAAAATACCAAATTTCAAAAAAAAAGAAACCAAAAAAGTTACTAGGAATTGGTGGTACATTAATTTCAACAAAGATCTCAAATAAGAATTTCCTGCAAAACAAAGGTATTATTGTGAATAACCAAAAAAAACATATTTTTTTTAGATGGTCTTTTTGATTTTTTTTTTTTTAGCAAAATTAAATTTTTTTAAAGATTATACTTTTTTTTTAAATTCATACTTTGCGTATTCGTATATTTGCGTATTTTGAAGATAAGTTTCTGTTTTAAAGAAAGATTTTGGGGGAAAATTAATATTATTTTAATGCTATGTTCACATATAGAGATTTTTTGAAAAACAAGTCGTTTGCTCAAAAATACACAAACAAATTGATTTATTTTTTCATATATTTCAAAGCCAAAAAACATCTCGATTCGAGTTGTTTAATTATTTAACATACAAAAAACAAACTAAATTTCCATGTAGGGAAGAAATTTTTAATATTTTTAGTACATAGAAATTTTTTGGGAAAAAAGTTGTAAAAATTGTCAAATAATTTAAAAAAAAATAATACAAATTTTGAATGAAATTTATATTTGTTCATAAAATCTTATATGTTTTAAAATTATATTTTTTGAATTAGAAAATGTTTGTGTATGAAATTTTGATTTAAATCAGAAATTTGTAGAAATATTTTGGCAAACGAAACGGGTCAAAAGAAAAAACACAATAAAATGATATGTGAACAGTGATGTTTAAACTCATTGTGTTTTTGAAAAAACAAGGCAAAAATTAATGTGTGTGAACGCAATATAAGATACCATTGTTCTAATGGTTATTTAGATTTTTTAATTTTCTTGAAAATTGCTACTATTGCTCGAACATTGTTATTTTTTGTAATTGGTTTTTTATTTGGAATTGAAAACTGGTACTTTTCTTGAAAAATTGTACTTTTTGAAAAACTTGTAGAAATTAACATGGTCACTTTAAATTCCGTAAAAAAATTGGTTTTGTAAATTGGAACTTTGTTAGTTCTTTTTAATTTTTTCATTTTACTCTTGGAACTTTTCTGAAATTGATACTTGTTTGGAAATTGAATATTTTTTTTTATAAAATTTTAGCATTTTAAAATTATTATGAAAAAATTTTCATAACAAGTAAGAAAGATATAGTCGGTTAAGCTCGACACCATTGTGTATGTCCACCAAAAATACGTGGAGGGGTCTTATATTAGACATGTGGACAATTGCGGATCGATACTTCTACTAAATGTAAAATAACCCAGCAAAAACTTTTCTTTTCTGGTAAGCTAACAGGTATAATTGAAAACAAAAATAAACTACTTATTTTTTGCCTGAATAACTAGTTATTTTTGGTCAACTTGTCCACAAATTCATGTAGTTATTTTTAGACTCTAGGGGTGCTCAAAAATATGTACCTAAACGAAAATAAAATGAGAAAATAAATGAGATTTGAACTTGGACACAAACTAACCATTCGTTTTTAATGACTAACGCCTTACTCAGTACACCATCTCGCACTTAATTTTCTAAGTGACAAAAGCTTTTTTAATATAAAAATATGTTTTTAGACATTTTGTTATAAAAAATTAACAGCATTAGAATGGGGTTGAACCAACAACCTTCAGGTTGTTAATCCAGCGCTCTAGTCAAATTATCCACTTGATTGCAATATTACTGTGCTATTATACTATTGAGTACTTACTTATGTAATGCAGAGTAGGCAAATAACCGAAAGCGAAAAAGTTTTTGCTGGGAAAATATACGAATACAGAATATTACATGAATACTAACATTTATATAAATTTATGTACTTTAGGGTGATTCCCGAAAGTGGGTTTAAATAAGAGCTATGGTAAATTATGGAGAGATCATCATAAAATTTGTCACTGTGATTTATATTTATATAAAACTTATTTGTGATTTTCGGAAGAGGGTTTTATATGGGTCCATTATGGACCAATCTTCATGAAATTTAGCACAGAGATTGATACTTATACAAAACTTCCTTACACCGAATTTCATTAAAATATTGTTATATTTAAGACATTTATGATCGTTAAACCCTTATTCCGGGAGGACATTTATACGGGGGCTAGGTGAAGGTAGTACTCTTTTATAAACACTATCAAAAAAGATGAGTGGTATATTGTGTTTGTCATTCCGTAGGTAAAGTATATATTTATATGACCATCCATCTTAAAGTAGGATAGGGCTCGGTGCAGATTACTTGACGAAATTCGCTCAAATATTTCTCTCATATAAGATGGGCTAAATCGGTTAATAAAAAAAGTTATGGGCTAAATACTAGAAAAACTTAATGTCTGCCGTAATGTCGTTTATACCTTTCCTTCGAAAGCATGTATGTCAACGAAATTTTGTACAAATAATTCAAGGGTCGATATAAATTCGGAAACCAACGGGCGTCGTTTGCCCACTTTACCGCCCACCCCCCATATAACGTGAAATTGTTGCATAATTTATTCGGCCAAACTGAATTTACTTATTGTAAATTTAAACTTTATTTAAAAAATGGTAATTTTTAGAAAATTAGTACTTTTTTTTATAAAAGTTAATACCATTTTATCAATTGCTTTTATTTTTTAGAACCAATCGCACGTTTTAGAACTTTGAAAAATTGTACTTTTATTTGAAAATTAAAATTTCTAAAAATTGTAAGTTTGTTTTGTGAAAATTAGTGATTTGTAATAAAATTAATAAATATTTTTTAAATTGATATTTTTTAGAAAAGTAGTGTTTTTCTGAATATTAGTACTTTTGTAAACAATATTTTAGAAATTAATTTTTTTTTGATTTTTTTTAATCCGTTTTTGAAAAATGTTACTTTTTGGATAATAGTACTTTTAAAAAAAAAGGTAATATTCTTGAAAAATATTTGGAACTGAATTTTCTTAAAAAATTATTATTATTTTTTTTAATTTTTACTTATTAATTTTGCTTTATAGAAAATTTGTATTTCAAATTTTCAATATTTTGTGAAAATTTGTACTCTTCTAGAAAAAGTGAAATTTTTGGGCTTTTGTTTCAAAATTTAAATGTAAAAAAGAAAAATTTCGATTTTTAAATTCTTTATTCGGAAATTAAAAATTATTTAAAAAATTAATTTTTATTTTTTGCTTTTTGGAAAGTTTAATCATTATTACGATTTTAAAATGTTTACTTTTGTAAAAATTTGTACTTTTCTTAAACATTTTCCTTATAAATTTTCAATTTATATTTAAAAAAAATTAGTTTTTTGAAAGATTTTTTTTAAATGGTAATCTTTTGAAAGAGCTTAGACCATCCTTCAAAAAAGTAATAATAATTTTAAGCTGATCAGGTCGCGCATTTACAACAGCAATAAGAAATTATCAACGCTGTTTCTGGCAGATCTGTAAAATGGTTTTCCATAAATAAATTCTCTGGAGAATTCTCCACATTTTGATATATAATATATATATGTTCCAATTCTAACGTAAAACTCTAGAAAACTAATTCCAGCAGACGGACAAATTCATATACTCATACATACTCATGATATTTTGGTGAAAGATATATCGATATACGATTCTACGGTTTAGTCCACATAATCAAGATTATAGGCTATTAAAGAAGTTGAGTGAGATCTTTTTCCCGATTTATAAAATTTCGAAAAAATGTATTTTTTATTTTGGTTAAGAAAGTCCTCTATAAGGATTTTAATTTCATCACCCTCATGTAATTCTGCTAATAACCCCAGTCTGGTAACTTTATCTACCATAACAAAATCTCTGGAACATGGCAGCCCTATAACAAAATGTCATCAGTTGACAGAATTTACGTCTTTCATTGTTTTTATTCGTACGTGCAACAACACGTGTTTAAAAAATTTAAGAAATTTAATATTTATTTTCACAAAAACTCGTTAAAACCCCCCATAAAAACTAAAAATGGGACGTACTAACAAATCCCATAAAAGGCGCAATGAAAATGCAAAAGTAAAAAGAGCACGCTATGCTGTCAAAGAACTCGCTATGCTCAAAAAAACTTTAGGAATCATGGATACCGATGACAACGAAACTATGGAACAACTATCAGAAGTTGCCACTATTAAAAGCGCCAAGGAAATAAAACATGTAAGTTTCTGCAAGTTGAGGAAAAAAATAAAATACTTTTACCAAAATTTATAATTGCAGGAGAAAAAATCTAAAGAAGAAAAACAACTGGAATTCGAGTTGCAAGAAGAACGTGAAAAAGGTGAAACTGTCACCGTTGTCAATGAGAAAACCGGCAAGACTCATGTTTACAATTCAAAAACTCTTAAAGATCAACATGGTTCTTATCCACCTTGGTATAAACCACGTAAGACTGCCAAACGTATGCGCAAGAAGGATCATGCTCGTAAACTTAAATTCAAGCAACGTTGGACAGTGACCAATGTGCCACTGTAGAGTGGTATAGAGAGAAAATTTTCATTTGTTTAAAGTTTAAGCTGTGAATACAGGTAGTTTTTAAGTCTTATTTCATTTTTAATTCTTTTTTAAATCATGGGGGAATTTGGAAATTTCATGTTTATGGAATTTCTTTTGGGAATTTAAACAGTTTTGTAGAAAATAATATGTATATTTCATTACATAAATGAAATGCAAAATATTTTTTATAAATAAAAATAATTTGAATTATAATTAATGTATGCAAAATACATATTTCGTTATTTAATATGAAATAAAATAAAAATATTTTGTATAAGGAAAAAAATACAAAATTTTTTAAAATGATCTTTTATAAATTATTTTACTTTTCTAATAGCAATTATTATTTTTTTTTTATTTTCTTGTGAATATCGATAAACGTTTTTTATTTCGAGGTTCAAATCGATTAATGATTTGTGCTTATTTAATTCTAACAATTTTGGTCTTAATTGCATCATATTAGTCTCATACTATGTTACCTTTATAATAATCAGTTTAAAGTTTAGAAGCTGGAAACTTGAACGAAATTAAAATTATATCTCTCTCTTCAATACTTTGGAAGTGCATACAATAGTGTTAATTTTTGCATTACGGATATCTATTATCGAGGGCAATTTTCTTCCGTAATCTATATATTTAAAGGAGCAGTGATTGTTAACACTAATGGTTTAAAAAGTGTGAGTACAACTGTGTACATGGGGCGTATGTCTCAGCTATCAACTGTTGCCATCTTGAATAGTTGAAATAGAGATTGGCGACGAGGTGAGCAACAATCAAATTGGCAACTGAGCTTACAGCTAGAACTTTATGGAAAAGGTCAGGAATAATTTTATTCCTCACCTGTCGGACTTCAGGAACCGTAAAACCCAAATACGTGTGTTCTGTACATAAATGAGACTTAAGTGCTAAGAATTAAAGGGTAACCGAAAATCAATGTTTACCAATTATTTTTGCGAATTCATAGTTTTCTTTAAATGTATAAATTTTGCATATTTTAAGATTTTTTATATAACTTTTTTATATTTTTGTCTACAAACTAATAGCCCAGGAAGGCAAGGGCTTCAAATTTGATGGAGAAAACTTCGTCATATACATAGCTTCGTCTTCGAGTTTTATACATACTGTTACGTCACCGATAATCATGTGTATGGGTTTATAAAACCCATGTAAAACAATTATAAAACAACATACACAGTCTGAAATACCTAAATACAACAGGAGCCAATACATTATATTATCAAGTTTAAGAAGTCTTAGAATTCCTCATTTATTGGTCAAATGTTATTTTTCCAGAAATTGCGAAACTTTGGAGGAGATACTTAACTGCTCATCAGATGATATCAAATTTAGAAGAGCTTACGAAAATATTATATACGTGAAATTTTAGGATGATTTTAATTTACAAGAAAATTTTAACTTTCATGTTTCATACTTTTTGACATCAATTATACCCTCGGTTGATTATTTCACCTAGCCTTCGTACATATTTCCTCCTGGAATAGGGGTTTAACGATCATAAATGCCTTTAATATAGCAATATTTTAATGAAATTTGGCACATACAAGTTTTATCTAAGTGCAAATCGTTATCCAAATTTATTTCTGTTATTATAGATATTCATGTGTCCAGTAACAGTCTGCATTTCAGTACCTACTTCAAGGCTTATAACAAAAATGTCATTACAAGTTTATGAATTACTTTTAGAAAAACAGAAAAGGATTAGGTGTAATATGGAAACAAGTTAGCTGATTAAAAAGATACATCCCGTGAAATCTCAACAAGCTCTGTTTCAGCACTAATCAGATTTGCCATTGAGTTGCACTAGAAACAGGGCAGGTTATTATAGTTGTCTGAAATGGGCAGTTTAACGGCCTCCTAGTACGTAGACATTTCTGCATTAGATCTACCTTAAGCTTCCTTTTTACCAGTTTTAAAAATTTCTTCACCAGATAATATTCAACGAAGAGTAGTACACACTTTAGCAACGTAGTTAAATACTGCTGTAGTTAAATAACTACAATTTTTATCACTTTTTTTTTTGTTTTAAAATTAAGAAATTAAGTAAAAATTTTTAATTGTTCATTTAAAGTAAAAATAGATAAAACATAAAATACTCTTGAAACAAAATTTTTCTTAACTGGAACAAATTTTAAAACTGTTTCGTATATGAAGTTGATGTTACAACATTTTGACTTTTGTTAGTATTGATGTCATTTTTGAAGATATGAATATGAAGTTTTTTCTGTAGATGTAGTTTAGGTCAGTTTATTATAATTCAGAAAAAACCAATATTTGATTTTTCAGTTCTTTGTTCTTACTTTTGCGAAATTTATCATTTTTAGACACAGATTGAATCCATATGATTCAATCATTCATTAATTTTTTGGAATCATTTAAAATTAGGTTCATCTTAAATAAAAAATTATATCTGTCCTTTTATTTTTTAAAGTGGCGGATTTATATAAAACACTATATTAAAATAGCACTAAAAAGTTACGGTTACGAGAAATATTACATGTGGGATTTCAACTAGATAATACCTTACCATATTTAGTAAAATTGGCCTTCACCCTGAGTGCAGAACCAAAAAAAAAAAAAAAAAAAACTGACATATCGCAATAAAAATATCTATGAGCACTTTATGACATTTTTCGTTAAAAGGGTCATATTTAAAATAATGAAGGAATTTCCGAAATTTAAAAACTATTTAAAGTCGTTTTCAAATGAAAAAAATGTATGATTGATAACGAGTGGCTAAATTTTGTGTATGCAAATTTCTATAAGAAAAATTAATTTTGAATGAGGGGTTAAGTCTCTAATCTTTAAAATGAGTCCAAATGTATTGGAATAGGATCAAAGGACGCTTAAAGTTTTTACCTCAAATTAATAACAACTGACAGAAGCAATACTTTGCTTACTTAATTGCATATAGCTTCCAAGAATGCAATAGCTTAAGTAATTCTTACCATAGTGCTTCGGAGAGGCATTAAAATCCATTTCTATTGCTTCTCATCTCGAACAAAAATCTTACATTATAAATGAGCTTCAGTAATGCATATGTTATAAAACCTTCTAAAGTTTTAAAAAGGATAATATATGCACTACAACATTCGCTGATATTACAAAAAATACAAAAAACACAGGTACTGGTAAAGAAACGCAACAATCAAAAGAAAATAATAATATCCAAAACAAAAAATAAAACGAACCATTATAACAAACAAAACAAAAATGATAAAATCAAGTATAACAACACTTACCAAAAATATAAACCAGCCATTAGAAAATGCTAACAACAAACAGAAACAAAAACCTACCCACGCTAACAAGAATATCACATATACTTCATTCACAAACCACCTTCACCCTAAGAAGAGGAAAGTGTTCACCTACACTTAATAGTTAAAGAATACCCCATTCAGATCATGTCACATACCTTTGCATTTATTTAGATAGGGGTCTTACTTGGCACCATCATATAGAATCCTTCACTGGTTAATCAACAGCCGATCAAAGCTTAGCCTTGACAATAAAGTCATCCTGTATAAAATTATATTAAAACCAATATTAGTATTGGTCTTATACAAAGGGCATAATCAAAAATTTTTAGGACCATGTCGGGTGTACCATGGTATATAAGAAACTAAAATATCCGTAAAGACTTTGAGGTACCGTTAGCTAAAGACGAGTTCAGAGAGAGAAATACATCCTTAAACAACAGAGTCATCCCAACCCACTAGCAAGACTTCTTGCTGAAGTACAAGATGATTCAAGGCTTCGTAGGGTCGACCTATCACCCTGCTGATGTGAGGCACATTTATCCATTTAGGCCCTCGATAGAGAAAAACTAGTTTTAGTTTTAAGATTTAAGTACTTATTGTGAGGCCCATAAAAGAAAGATTCAATAAATAAATAAAAACTTAAAAAAATTCAACTAAGCAACGTTTTTTGTTGGGTATATACATATATGTAATGTGGTCAGTAATCAAATCTCACTATATTATAAATTTGTTTCTTATTAGATTGATAATTGGTTGACGTATCAAATTTTTTCAAGAAACTGTTTATTATTTATTACTATATATATATATTAATTAAAATTGTTTGCTTTATATTGCTCGGGTATATTCTAAAACAGTTAAACTGCAAAAACATAATGAAACCCCTTAATTTACTTGATGCAGGTTTAGGGGACCTTTTGTTAATTATGGAACGATCCTCACAAAACTCGTATTTTTTACTTATATAAAACTTATTTGTTTAAAATATAATCTTGATATTAACAAGTTTAGACATTTATCCACGTTCTAGTGATTTCTGGACGTGGGCCAGGAGAAATAATGGATAGATCAAAACTAATTTCAAAATTGTCAAAATAAATACTCGTGCAAAATTTCAAGTTATGAATTTTGTAACGAAAAAAAATCAAAATGAGCCACTGTGCGACGTGAGATGTAAAAAGTCTGTCAAAAGTTACACTTAAAATATTGAATTTTTTGCTCCATCGATGAATAAACAAGCTCAACTTAGTCCAAGTAGAAAAAAGTGTTGCAGAGACTGCGTTGGTTATGTCTTTTCCATGAAGAAAATATGTATTTACCATTCAGCGTATCACAAGTCATCCCTATATGCAATTACCTCTACTCTTTGCGGCGGAACTCCTAGTTTAACTCAATATGGTTTTAATTCCGTTCCTTAAGTTCATAGTATGACTGACAGTCTCCTAGATAATTCACGAAGCATCATGTTGTTGTACAATGCAGGAAGTGCTGAAAGAACCGAAAGTGTTTGGCAGCTCTCATGGAGGAGAATAAGAGCTCCTGGGTAATCACTGTTGGTGTCAAGACGGATAAAAATTAAGTTCACCACTGACCGATTGGAACCCGTTGCCAGGTACTCAACTTGATTGCTTGGTGCAAATTTCCCCCTCAGTTTGGGGAGAATTAAAGCTTCGTGTTTTATCAATATCTGTGAGAGGGAAATCGTCTAGAGTAATATACAAATTTTACCGTGTCTGGACAATTGTGTAGTTTGTGGACTAAAAAATACATATTTGCAATTGTCGAGTAAAAGGCCACGTTTGGCCCATAAGTAAAACAAGTAGTCCAACTCTCGGTTGGTAATATTTCTCTCTCTGATATACGAGTGTCGTGTGAATTGTGAGAGAACTAATATAAAGAAAAACGACAAAAATTTTACCTACAAATATTTGAATTATTAAGGATTTTTGCACTTTTTTACACAATCATATACTATTTTATAATTTTTTGGAACACAATTAGCTCACTTTTATTTTGAAAATGGGTCCAATTCGCACAAAATACAAAATATTTTTTTTTTTTATTCTTTTTGACAATTTGTTTTAGAATTTAAAATGTACAACAGAGTTTCAATTTTTAGTATTCAAAATTCAAACAATTTTAATTATAAAATATTTTAATAATTAAATTAAATTAAATGTGTGAATGGGGAAAATAAGGAAGCACTAACACAATTAAATTTTTGTTACTAACACATAAAAAATAAAATTTTATTTATTTATTTTTATAAATAGTTTAAAAAAATTCTTATGGAAATCATCCGAAAATAACTTTAAAGCCTTAATTTTATTAAACAGTTTGACAACGTGGAACAGACAGTCAATAACGCCGTCATTATTTAGTGTAGGTAAAAGTATGTTTTTTTTTTGTGAGAACTTTAGCAATTTCTGAACTTATTAATCTAATTTTAAGAATATGAAAATTTAAATAATCTTGGGCAAACACATATTACACCTATTGAGATATCTTACCATTACAGATTAAATCTGGTAATTTTCCCATTGGTACCACGAAAACCAAATAACTGTGTGAATAAATTAAAAATATGCTAAAAAGTTAACCTGGTAATATTTTTATGATTTGTATGATTCAGGAATAGTTTCCGTTTCTATTTTGGAAATTTAATCTGATATGTAAACTTATTTTTGTATTTATTTGTTTCTTTTTTTTTTCATTCAATTTCTACAACAATCAATTAATTTTATATTTTATTTACTTGTTTTTTGCAGAATTCAAGACTGCATCTTTCATTACTATAATCTCATCAGTCATTTATAATGGTAAGTTTCATAATTCATAATAATTCATTCATTTTATTGACTTCCAACAAATGACCCACATCGTCGAAGCAATTAGAATTTGATCTCAATAATATTACGAAAACAGAAGAAAAATAAATAAAAATCTTTATAAATAAATTCTTTATAAGAAAACAAAGGCATTTTATTTAATGCTTAAAGAAATACACATACACACAGACATTAATTTTTTATATCATTTACTTTATGGGGGAATAAATATTTCGTTTGGGTTAAACAATCAGGTATGTGATGGAAATCGATTTCGAAAACGAAACGATGTGATGTATTTTTTTTTTTTTTTTTGTTTTCTTTATTGATGAAAGTTACTGTAAACTCACTTTTTTAAGTTTTACACGAAAATTATTTCCTTGGTTTTCAATAGTGCTGTATCTTGTGAAGGAAAAATAAAGCATTGCTACAAATATTTTTCTTAAAATCGATCGAAATTCATCACAACTTTTCAAACCGTTTAATTTGATCTTTTCCATCACATATCTGAATAACTTTTAGTTTTGTTTTTTCTTTTATTGTATCTGTATTCAATCTTTTAAATTCTTAACTTTAAGCTCTACTTTAAAATGTTTTTCAAAATTGCAATACATTTTCTTTTAATAACAATAATATCTACATGAAGAATGAATTACAAATTATAAAATTTTGTCTACAAGATAAAATGATTTAGGATATATTTTATTAATTTTTTTAATGATGACTTAAATTGCTAAACGTAGTATAAAAACGAGTTAACAATAAATGTTCAATTCTTGAATAAGACAGATTTGAAAGTTTTAATTCGATTAGTTCATAATTTTGTTATTATTTTTTTTGTGGCTAGTTCTAATTAAAACCAGCATATCCGTCGAAATAGAGAAAAGACCTATATTAAAATTATTTCTATTTATATTCATTGTTTTTTGTTTTTTATTGTATGGAACAATATGATTTAACACTGCACAATACCCCGGTAGTGGCTTGTGCCACTGGATCTAGTCTAGCTGCAGCTGAGGCTCGCACATTCAATAGCTGTCTAGTTGAGGCAGCCCATACTGTTAATGATTGATTTGCAGCATTAGCTGTCATCAACTGTCATTCATCCGTTTTATTTAATTCTATCTCTTCTTGAGTATTTGTATCGTTGGATATTTGCTCTTCTTCTATATTGCCTTGCATTATAGCTGGATTAGATTTCAACACTGAACCTCCCGTAAATCCCAAAATACCACACCCAACAGCGGCTAAACCTCCCGCTTTAAGACCTGCTACTAAACCAATAGGACCTCCCACACAGGTGCCCAGTAAGGCTCCTACTACAGGATACATGGCTTTTTTGTAGGTTAAAGCTTTTCGTAAGTTTCTCTCACCCATTTGTACATTTTCTAATGCTTCTTCGGCATTGTCAGCTATGGCTTGTACGCTTTCCGCCTGTTCTTGTGTCATTTCTCGCATATTGTGGAACATGCCATTTAAATCGCGTATTTCATGTTGCAAATTTTGTAGTTCTTCTAAACACGACTGCCTTTGTGCTAATAAGTGTTCTTCCGGCTGAAAATCACTTTTAATGTGAGGTATGCTTTCTTGATAGGCTTGTGTTTGTCCTAATTCAACTGGGGAATTTAAATGTTCGGGCTCTTCATCATCTTCGAAAGGACCATGGGAACGTAGCGTATTTGTAGGAGATTTTAATTGCAGTTCTGAAAAGCATAATGAAAATACAAAATTCATTTTGCAAATTTTAAATCTTTATCAAATCAATTCAAAATTCTTAAAAAACAATTTCCTGGTTGGCACAACACATACACACAAAAGCACATTATAGTTGAGCTTATAAAGATTAAGACAATCAAACAACAAAAACGCAATACTTTTATTATCACTTACCCAAATATTCTTTCATACCCTCAAAGGCCTTCTGTTTGCCTTTCTCCATCATGGCATCAAATCTTTCTAAATCTTCGTCCCTGACTTTTTCTCTAAGGGCATCCATTTCGAGTATAAGATTCTTTACCTGTTTAATCACACGCATAGCATTAATTTCTTCTTTTTTAATTTTATTCCAATCGCCCAAGGCCAAACTCTTTTCAATATTACTGCGATGATTACTTAGCAGTCCCAAATGATGGGGTATGGCCATGTCGTTGAAACGTCTAACAGCTATTTCAGCCTGTTTTAAGGGTATTTTATTGCCAGTCGGGACTGCCATATTTAAATACTTTTGGGTTTCAAATGAAAGTCCCTTTGTCGTCTTTAATTTCAAACTTGTGCTTAATTTATTTTCTTTGTAACTTCACTATTGATTTTTTTTGTTTCGTATCTGTTGTTGGATAGACAAAAATATTTTTTTTTACCAATTTAATTAATTTTAATGTACTTTGTCTTTTATTTGCTGATGTAAACATCAATATGGGTTTTCGTTTTGTGCAATTATTATTGTTACTATTTTTTTGTTGTTTGAATGAATATTTAATATTCTTTTTTTCTCCTTTTTGTTTTTATTTTCCAAATTTGCTCGCACACTATTTTAACTCATCTACGAGTAATTTCATGTTTTCTCTTTCCTACTATTTATTTTGGAATTTTCTTTGTTTTGGGTTTCATCATAACAAAAGTGAAGTTGGCTGCAGTTGATTGTATTTTTTGATCAGATGTTTGTTGGAGCATGATAGAGTAGCCAGACATTTAACAAAATATTTAAAATAATAACTTTCTTAATTTAAATATATTAAGTGCGAACGAATATTCGGTTTCGGATTAGGCCAAAAATTCGGTTTAGGCCAAATTTTGGGCGGAATATAGAAAAATAAACAAATAAAATAAAAATAAGTTCCGTTCATATAATACGCTAAACATTTTCGCTTCCGCATCAATGTGATTTATATATATATATATATATATATATATATATAGTTGGCCGGGTTATCGGATATATATTAAAAAACGTGAAAAGGAAACTAATTTAAGTTCCTGTTACGACATTTATCTAACGTACTTATCATGATACAAAGAACTAGAGGTAGAGCCGTTCTATCTTTTCGTGGCAAAACATTTTTCGATCGGTTTTAAAGAAATCTTAGTTCATCCACCTTGGTTATAGATTCTGTCAAATCTTGGGATACTGCCAGTGCCAAGAGATCAGACATATAGAAAATATACCTCCTATAGACTATAAAAAGTCAACCGTGCCAAAAATTATTCGATCCATTTCCAAGAAATCCAAGCTCCTCCATTTTGACCCATACAAATTATATATCTACATTAACTTGGAACACAGTTAGTAACAAGGGATCAGACATATAGAAAATGGAAGTATACCACCTAGAAACTATAAAAAGTCAACCGAGCAAAAAATTGTTCAGTCCGCTCCCTAAAAATCTAAGCTCCTACATTTTTCCCAATAGAAATTATATATTCTATTCTATTATGTATTCTACTGTAATTCTTATAATGTTCCTTCCGATCAAACTCTACCTATAAATTAATGGAAATTCCCCTTATTCATGTGACAAATGATAAAACTAAAATTGATTTCTTACCGAAATTTTGTTAATAAAAATTTGCTTAAATCTATTAAAAAATATACAAATCTTAGTTGCTCAAATCTCAAATTGGAAATTTAAAAAACTAGACTCAAAGCTTTATTAGGTAATAATGAATATGAAAAATTCTTTTAAACAAAGAATACAATGAATGGAAGTCTTGTCAAAAAAAAAAAAAATGACTAAGATTGTGTTAGTCAAATTTTATCTATATGTTTAGTGCTAAAACCACTCACTACTACACCTCATAAGCACACATAGTTGCTCAAAATAGTATTCAAAAAATATTAAATATAACTCATCACAATTATATTCGCAGATTTTCATAAATTTTAATCTTTTGATTAGGATTGCATCCTCAAGTAAGTTTGGCTTTTTCTTGATAAATGTGAAAATAATTAAAAATTACTTTAAATTTTGTTTTATTTTTAATACCAAAAGTAGCAATTTTGTTCGTTCAATTTGAATTTCAATATAGAAAAAAGAAATGTCAAAAACATACAAAAAATTTTATGGAAAATATTCGTATTACGGCAGTTAAAATGCAATAAATGTGCGTGAAAAATAATATAAATATTGTGTTCTAGTGAATTGTGTCCCGAATGTAATTTTTTTTAAATTTTAAAGGAAAGTTTTGTTTATTTTGTGTTGTTTTTATCTCTAACAAGTCTGTTGAATTCACACAGAACTTGTATGTGAGGAGAGAGAAATGTTGTTGTAGGAAACTGGACCAGTTTCATTTCTTTGTATTCTTTGCCTTTAAATAATAGGGGGTCTGATTCAGTATAACAAGAGAATTGTTTAAAAATAAAATTTGTATTTAATTTATTAACTATAATTTTTGATACATTTATTGCATCAGACCATAAATAATTAGAAAATTCAATTAGCAAATATAAAAAATGGGAAGTATAGGTAAACTTAGTAAAAAATAAAAGATAGAAAAAAATCGGCTTGCCAAATTATTCGAAAATAAGAATTATTCGAAATCATTCGGTTCCTTAAAAAGTAAAATCCTGTTAACCGGGTTTTTGAATACACTATTGTTACTCCTAGCTTTGAAATTTTGGAACATATGGAATAAACTCGAAATTTTGATATGAAATAGGTCAAAATCAGAAGAATCTAGACTAGAAACTTGATTTCTTCTTAGGTCTGATCTCTATAAACGTATGAAATATTTATAATTTTCTTAAAGAAGTTTTTATTTAGTGGAGAATGAGCTAAATTAAGCTTTTAATAAAATTAGTGAAATTAGATGAGAAACAGAAAATTAGCAAACGTTTTAGAAATGTTCATGTCAAATGTGAGAAGCCATATATCCGTTCCAGAGTGGTCGGTGGGACTCTGTTGTCACAATTAAAAACTTAGTTTTCAATAAAAACGATTTTGTTACAAAATCTATGAAAATCTATTAAGTTAATTCTTTCAGTGCATGATGAATTTTTTAAATGATTTTTTGTGAATGGACACGATGTTACAGTGAAAATATACTTTTTAAATGACCTTGTCGTAGGCCTAATTGAGTAGCTAATTTTTCTATTTTTGGAATTTCCAACATACAATCAACATCTGAAGTTAATAATTTTTTTTCAATTCTTAAAAAGTAAGAAACGAATTTTTGATTTTACTAAAGTATTCACATATAGATGTGTGATTTAAAGCAAAAGTTGCGTGAAAAATTAAGTAAACATTTCTTTACAAAAAGTAGGCTTAAACAAACAGAATTGGAGAACGTAATATATTTCTGCTAAATATGTGCATCGGTTCAGTAGTTTTCACGTGATGTCGTCACAAATATGGAAAAAGGTGCGTGACATTTAATGAAAAGCACGTATCAGCATAAGTTACTTCCATACTATATGTGTATACTAACCGATTCAGTGGTTGAGTGAAAAAAAAAACATTAGAAAAGTTCAGTATATATGAATTAATTTAAAAAAGTGGGTATGAAAGGAGATTATATAAAACAGGCCATATAAGCCGTAGTTCATTCCGAACTTTATTTGTGCCAAATTTCATGTGTTCCGATTAATACAAAAAATGTGCAAAATGATGTTAAATAATTTGTTACAAAAAGTGGGCGTGACATCCATTAAATAAGGCTTATAGGCGTTAGTTTCTTCTGCACTATATGTGTGCCAAATTTTTTGTGAATCCATTCACGGAATGGGTTAAAAAAGGAAAAATTAAGTCAAACAATTTGTTAAAAAACGTAGACGTAAAAAGGGGCATGGTATCCAATAAATAAACTGTATAAGCTATAGTTCATTCGGAACAAATTTCATGTGAAGCTATTTAGTGGTTGAGTCAAAAAATGAACAAAATTAGGTAAAATAATTTGTTACAAAAAGTGGGCATAAATTTAATAAAAAAATAATTATTAGTCTAAGTTATCTCTGAACTATATGTGTGCCAAATTTAATGTAACTCGATTCAGCAGATGAGTCAAAAATGAAATAAAATTAATAAAATATAGTTTTCACAAAAAGAGGGGCGTGGCGTCCGATTATGATCTGATGATGATTTTGGGGAACGAAATATCTGTGTGCCAAACTTCATTTAAATCGGTCCAGTAATTTTGGCGTGAAAGAAAAGAAGCGAATAAACAAACAAAAACTTTCTCTCTCTCTCTCTCTCTCTCTCTCTCTCTATATATATATATATATATATATATATATATAAATATATATGTATATATATACCCGCTTCTCATGTATGAATGAAGATGTAAACCAAACAATAGGAAATCTTCGCAACTAAATGTACTTGTCTTTTTTCCTGAAATGTTATGTGTTGATATTCATCAAACGTTCTATACGGAAACTGCTGATTGAAAGAAACAACAATCCGTGTTAAAGTTGGAAATCGTAAGTGTAATTGGATTGGATGGAATCCGCAATGGCAGTAGAAGAAGAGGCAACTCTACGCCTTGAGAAGGCAAATCAAAACCGAAGCAACGTCGAAAGGAAAGACATGTGCTGATTTGAAATTAATGCCACAGAACAGGTCACGATGGAATAATTGATTTTTAATAAAACAGAAAAAAGAACTATTTAATTAATTTTTTATTCAGACAAACTTTATTAAGGTAAAATTGCCTTAGTGTAGACAGAATCCTGATAAATTTTGAGTATTTTTTTAGCGTCAAGAAAAAGTTGTAAGCGCTCAAGCTCTGACAATTTTTGATTTATAAAATACGCTATTTTATTATATTGTTGATTGTTGAACTTTCCCTATAATTCATAGTTAAACAAATGTAGGTAATTGAGACTAAAATTTTATGTTTGTCTTGATAAAAAATTTTCCAATCTTGACACTGGGTTACATATTGCAAATGTTAACAGTATACATTAGTCTAATCTTGTGATTTCATTTCTTATGTTTAGGTTTTTATGCTTCCTTTTCATTATTTTCTAAAAATCAATAAATATTTTTTTTGTTAACTTTATGTATTACATTTTATTTTTGCAAATATCAAAAATTAAACATATCATATTGTTTGAGACCTGTAGATACCACCTTTTTTGTTTCTCAAATAAAAAATACCATTTTAAAACTTTATTTTACATAATATTTACACTTAAATACAAACATTACACAAATTAAAAGATTTTCTTATAATTACGTGGATATATAAAAAGCTTTTCATAATAATTTCTTTTTTTAAAATAAAAGAGAAACAAGCGAAAATATGGTAACCTTAATTAGACAACTAAGCAAGCAAAATAACGGTTGTATTTTATAGTTTTTAAAATATCGAAACTTTTTAAATAAAAAAACTACCATAAAATAAATGTTAGGGAATGATACATCAAAAGACAAGGAAGGCAATGTATAAGTACACAAAATACTAAATGAAATGAAGAAACGAGCAGGGAAACTAAATAATAGTTATAGATTTAAATAATTAAAGAAAAATATAATTTTTCTTGTGTGTTTATAATAAAATTCATAGGTTACCCTTGAAATTGTTTTAAAAGCTAAACTTAAGACAAAAGTATATTAAGTAAAAAAAAAAAAAAAAATATTTCTAACCAAGAAAGAAATGCAGTTCTGTGTGAAAGAGTGATTTTTTTGTTATATAATAAAAATAAAACTAAATTAATTTAATTTTGTAAATCTCTTCTTCTAGTGGATTCCAACTTCTAAGGACAGTGAGCATTGGGTCCATTTCGACATTTCATTAATAGATTAACCATACCCTCTAATTTAAGAGTACGAGATTCTGTATTATATAGATTTGTCTGTAAACGATGATAGTCTAATTGTTGTTTTTCCTAAAAAAATAGAATAGAATTTAAAATTAAAATGGGTTTAATTACATAAGAGATAAAATTTTCTTGCTTACCAAATTAACTAAACGATTTTTTAATAAATCCACCATTGTATACGTTGACTGTAAAGTCTTGTGTAATTCATTCGCCTGCACTCTTTCATTGGCCAATTGTTTTTCTATCTTTTGTAATCTGGCTGTAATATCTTCTTGCGTTTCTATTTCATTTTCTAAATCGCGTGCTTCAAATGCATCATCATGGTGTAAATCTAGATTGCAAGCAAATAAATGATACAGGAAAGTTTAATTTAAGTTGTAGTTTGAACTATTTTTCAATTCCTATTTATTTACCAATTTTTTTACAACTTTGCTGATCTGCCTGTAGAGTGAAGCCTTCACGACACTTGCAGTAATAAGAACCGACTGTATTTATGCAAGTTTGATCACAGGGTTTCTCTTCTTTGCATTCATTGATGTCGTGTTCGCAATAGCGACCATTAAATCCTGTTGGACAAGAACATGTATCGGGACCTGAACAAGTACCACCATTTTGACAACGTGCTGCGCAAATTGCTGAAAAGAATATAAAAAGAACGGAGTTTAGAATTTATATCTTTAGTTAAAAATGGGAAACCTAAAACATAAAATATTAATTAAGTCGATTATATTAAACACAAAAAAATGAATGTGTTATAATTGTAATTCATTAATTTTAAAGAACCTACTCCATACATTTTTTTTTTGTAAACTTATTTAGCAAGTAGGCAAAGTGAAATATATTGGGTAAATTTTATTATTCCGCTAAGTCGTAATTTTTGTATTTTGGTCCAAATTTGTATCTACTCAACCAATTTATCTGACTTTTAATAGTAAAATGCTTAAGAACACAAAAAGAAATCTGGGTAAATTTCATATTTTTAATAAATTGTACGTTCGAATAAAACATAACACAAAATGTTTGTAATAACTCTTGCTGCCGTTAATTTTAAATATATTTCTTGATTACAATATCTTCTAGAGTCGTGTAAAATTTCACAGCAGATCGAATTCTTGAAATGCGATCGTTTATACAGCTTAACAAAGAATTAAAAATTGAGATGAAACTTGGTTGAGAAAAAGTCACAAGATTGAATTCCAAGCCCAAAAAGTGGAGAAGTGATATGCCAAGCATGTTCGGTCGCGTAATGCCACGTAGTGTTTTTTTTTTTTTCAAAATCACATATAAGCCATGTTAAGCTAAGCCTAAGATTTAATCAGTCAAAGCTAAGAATATTTTATATAACAATGCTAAGAAGAACTCTGAGGCACAGAATGATCAAATCTCTTAAATAATGAAAAAAAAAATTTAAATGTTTTCAATATTTTATTGAAACATTTCAATACGTTATTGGTGACTTCTCTAACGTTCCAAGTAGGGTTTTTATTCCGAGAATTCCTGGTACGAATTTCCCTACCATTTTTCACTTCCCGATTCCCAGGATTTTTTGTCGGAAATTTCGGAAATTAAAAACTATCAAAAATGTGCATTTTTATAATTTTTGAAAATAAATATATTATATAAAAAACGTTGATTGACTATAATCAATAATAAATTTCGAACTAAGATATACTGAAATGATAAAATTACTCATATACTTGAAAATTCTCTATACTTTAAACTTAGAAAACCTCGCCAATGTTAGATGAATGTACGTCACAGTTTTGTAAGAGTTTTTTGACCCTCAACAATTTTTAAACATTTATTTTCTATATTTAAGACTTAAAAAAATTATCATCAAGTCTTGGAGAAATCGATCTCAATCCAAGTAAGATTAAAAAAGTATTCTCGAAAACATGCTTATTTATAGTTTATTAACAAATGTTCTGTGGCTGCGGCGAACGATATCCAGGCTTTTTTTTAAGTTTTTATTATCGATGATAAATAACCAGATACTTGAATAGTAAAACATTTCTATTTTTTTAATAGATGTAGATATAAATATATTTTTTAATATAACAGTGAATTTCCAAATAAGCATTTTAAAAATATTAATTCATATTCTAAATTTAAATAAACTTAAATAAAAAAATAATATAATTTTTCCTTACAAATCTTGTCTCTAAAATTTGTTTTTGAATACGAGTATGTATGTATGTATGTTTTATTTTTTTGCCCAACAGATTTATTTATAAAAAACCTTTTACTTAATTATATTAAAAAATGTCACCTTGAAACATTTATTTTTATTTCAAAGTAGATATATTTCCTTTTCATGCTTTTTAAATAATATTGCATCTTTCCTAAATACCCGGGTATTCCCGGGAATGCCTTAAATAAAGTCCCGATTCCCGGGAATTGAAAAATGTCGGTAAATTAAAAACCCTAGTTCCAAGGTATAATTTTTATATACCGATTAATCAAGAAAATGGTTCTGAACAGTATCGAACTAAAAAATAAAATAAAATTACGCAACAATTGGTCGTATGGCAAGTTTAATCAAAATGCGATAAGATATGTGATTGTTTTACTTCTTTAGTCTGATTAAACTCGAATAATCATAACAAAGAATGTCATAAAAATATATTAATGACACTTGTGACATGTAACAGTGTTTTTAACATTTTCTAAATCTAAATTTTTGTCGTTAAAGTACAAGCAACTAGAATTGGGAATGTTATTTTAGTCCCACATATTGAAACTATCCAGATATAATCAACTGAGATTATTAATTTTAAACTCTTATAGAGAGATACTGCGAAAAACTTCGTAAAAGTGCTTTAAAATTGTTTTCAGAAGTCACTCAGAAAAATTAAAAATAATCTAGAAGAAGAAATGTTACAAGTAGTTGATTTAGTTTTAATCCTAAGTTATTCTGTTTATCTTTTATTAAAAAAACACGTTATGTTTTCTTTGAACAAACGCCGTAGTGAATTGGGAATGTCTCCCACAGACAGGCAGAATCGAACATTTTTGGAAATAAATCTGTAGCTTCTAATCGGCTGGTTCGATTTACATAAAATTTTACAAGGCATAGCAGAGTAGAATTCTAAGTTCGAAAGAGGACCCCATATATCCCTCAAGAGCGAAGCTATGGGGGCTTAAAGTAAGGTACCTTCATATAGAAAATTTTTAAACGTTTGCCAACTTTTTGTTTCTTATTCGATTTCAAATATTTTTACATCTTTTTAAAGACATTAATAAGGCCTATAAAAATCATGCTTACTTACTTTTGCAAGTTCTTGGTCCCGTTTTTTTTAAAAGAAAATTTGAAGTCGATATCTTAAACGACTCGAAATTGAAAATCTCAAAAATTACAATTTTGTGTTTTTTTATTATTATTTATTTTTTTTTTTTTGGCTGAAAAAGTGTCCACATTTTTTTTTCTACAATGTAATATTCTTTAACAACATTTTACACTTTTCTAAAATATATCTTCAAAAGGATGACTTTAAAGTTGAAGACAATCCCAATAGCCCAAGCGGTTTAAGTACACACCCTCTCAAATTTCACCTATTTTATATGAAAGTTTTGACTTTAGTGTATATGTTCTAAAATACCAAAGCATAAATATTTAAACGGGATGCAGTTTCGGAATTTATTATGTATTCTTAACAGTTTTCAATCGCTATCTCTGGGACATCGGGAAAATTAGGACTTTATGAGCGAAAAAGTGAGAAATCCATTTTTTTGGGATTTCGGCATTTTTTGGGAATTGTAGAATACTTTTTACAAAAATCTTAAAGTTTTTTACATTTTATCATTTTAAACGATACAATCACCAAAAATTTCGTTGAGGTATCTTAACTATTACGGATATAACTTTATAGCTTCTCCAAAAACCAATTTCTTACAAAAATTGTAACATAATTCCAACAAGTGAGAATGTTATATTTTGCTTGGCCGAATCTATATACCCACCATCTGCAAATTTCCCGTGATATGAAGGTGGGCGGTAAAGTGCGCAGACCATTTTTCGTTTCCAAGTTTATATCGATCCTTGAAGTATCTAAGCAAAATTTGGTTGGCGTACATGTTTTTGCTTGAATTGAAGCTACAATGGACACCCTGTGTTTCTAGTTGTTGGCCCATATTTTTTTTGTTCATTAACCGGATTTGCTCATTTTTAATACCAAACAAACCTTATATAAGATAAATGTTTGAGCCAAATTTCGTATCCCTAGGTGGTCTTCCCCCCGAGCCCTATCCAGCTTTCAATAGACAGACGGACAAACGAACATAGTTAGATCGACTCAGAATCTTATATCGTCATCTAAAATGCAAAAGGCCGTAACCGCTGAAAAATCAAATGTTTGTTTTTCACTGGATTATAATGTACTGACCCAAACTATATCTACACAACAAATTTTATATTCATATCTTCAAAAATGACATTAATATTAACAAAAGTGAAGAGGCCGTAATATCAAATTCATAAACGAAACAGTCGTAAAATTTGTTCCATTTAAGAAAAAATAGGTTTGAAGATTGTTTAGTGTTTTATTTATTTGCTTTAAGTAAATTTTATTTAGTTGCTTAGTTTTGAACCAAAAAATTAAAAATGGTGCTTATGACCTTTTGAATTTTCATAATGTTTTTTTTACTTCTGCTGCAAAAAACTAAAGAGTGTGGTTACGGCCTTTTGCATTTTAGATGATGATATACTATATTGGGTCTTAAATGATTTTTCCACATATTACACACGTGGTCTGATTGACATAATTTTTATTATATTAAAAAAAGATTGAAGTCAATATCTTTTACGCTACTTCAAAATTTAATATAAGTTTAGTTTTATGAAAATCCAACTAGTCGATTAGAAGGTACAGATTTATTTCCAAAAATTTTCGATTAGGCCCCACTGTGGAGGCGAACAAAGAATCACAGCTAAATCGTTTCAGAATTTTATAATATTGGTGGCGGAGGGTTAACTCACCATTGAAAATTTGACTTTTTCTATGGAGTTAATTCTATTCTAGCAAATATTCTTTAAAATGACACTCCTTTTTTCACTTTCAAAGCAAATCACTTTTACAAATATTTTTCAAACTTTAATGCTTTAATTCTTCTGCTTTTCCAACTTGAGAAAAAAATCTCAACAACTTACGTTTCATGCAACCATCAGCATGCGGTGATTCACGCATCCAACCTGTACAACAATCGTAGGTGACCTGTTGAGCTGATTTGTGACGTATTACATCGCGAAAAGCTTGTTCGTGCACCAACTGGACGCGTGTACACATTTGATTCATATGCGTTTGTGGTTGACACGGTGTACTGACATGTTTCCATATGGGACGTGTATAAACTTCAGTTGATTTAACGGGCATTGTTACTGTCCGCTGTTGCACGCAAATGTGACGTCTAAAATGAAATGAACAAAAAAGAAGTTACAAGTTTAATGATGTTGTTAACCAATTTTTTTTGTGCGTTATTTTTTTTTTTTAATTTTCTGGTTAAATTGTCGGAAAAAATTGTTTATGGCTAGACTAAATAAAAACGAAAAAAAACTTAATGATAAAAACTAACTAATTAGTAAACTGTTTTATTGTTGAAGAAAAAAAAATATGTTGCGTGGTTGTAATTGCTTAGATTGAAGGGAGGTTTTTTTTGTTAAGGATAAAGGTCTTTTTCTGGCATTTTGTTTTCTTTTGAAATTAGAGAAAGTTGGCAAGTTCAAGTGGGATATTTATTTCATTTAGTTTTTTTGTTTAAAGCAATCTTCAAAAGTGTTATAAATATTGGCGCTGAATTAAAGTTTTCCTGAAAAAAATATCGTAGCATTTTATGGTTTTCACCAAAATGGTAAGGTTATATGTAAGTTTGTAAGTCTGTTCGTAATATCTATAATATTCAAATTATACCCCACAAGCTATTTTGAGACCTTACATAGTAGAGAAGTCTTAATAATCAAGTTTTTGTGAACCCATAATAAGTAAGAAAAATGTGATAAATTATCATTTGCAATAGAAAATTATTTTATAAAATGGTGAGATATGAGCAAAAAATTGTTTCCTTTGTAAACTTCGATTTTTTTTGTCTCACAATTTTGTTAAAATTTGATTCTATATTTCCTTAGTTTTTTTGTTTCTTTTTTTTTATTGATTGCGTAAATGGATTCCTAATTTTTATTGTAGCATACTACGCCCAAACTGTTAACTGGAGTCTAGATGACCCTGTTTTGAGTCCTGAAGACCCCTGAAGATATGTGTTAAATATAATTTGCTATTAAGAATTAGTTAGTAAATAGCTGAGTAGGAAGAAAAAAATGTTTACATTTTTGAAGTTCGCGTGAGCGAATCAAATCAAATAAAAAGTAAAAATTTTCAAAAACGCACTAACTTTTCAAAAAAAAAAAAAAAAAAAAAAAAACTGCTTTCAACATAATTAAAAATTTTCAGAAAACTACTAATTAAAAATTAGGAACTCAATAATAATTTTTAAAAAGGTAACAATTTTCCAATAATGTAATATATATATTTTTTAAAGAACGTAATTATTTTCTAGAATGTGTGAATTAACAACAAAGTTCAAATTTTAAAAATATCAATTCTCACAAAAAATATTCCTCTTTTAAAAAAAAGTACCTACTAATTTTTCTAAAATCTCAATTTTCAAAAACACGCTAATTTAAGAAATAATTTTTTCAAAAAGGGATATTTTTTCAAAAGTACCAACTTTCTATGAAGATTTCAATTTAAAAAAATAATTATTAAAAAACACCAGATTTAGAAAAGTACCACTTTCAAAAAAAAAAAAAAAATCTGGTTTGAAAAAAAAAATGTCCCAAGTTTTAAAAAAGTGGAAAAAAAAGAATCATAAAAACAATTTTCCAAAATTATATTGAATTTGTTGAAAAAACTAAATTTTAAATATTAAAAAGACAAATTCTCAAAAAATAAAAATTTTCCAAAAAAAGTACATCCAAAAAAGGGACGAGTTAGTTAGAAAACTAACGATCAAAAAATACATATAATATGTACAAAAAAGGTACCAAATTTTCAAAACAAGTACTAATTTAAAGAAACATCAATTAAAAAAATAGGGCTAATAAGACTAATAAGAAGAGGAAACAATTTCCAGTTAAAAAAATAACAATTATTAAAAAAATATTTAAATAAAGTCCTAATCTTTAGTGGGCTTGTTTAAAAATGTTATTGTAAATCTTTAAAAAAAAGAAAAGTTGGAATTAAAAAAGATGGAAAAAAGCTTACAAAAAAGTACCAAATTTTTGAAACAAATACTAATTTAAAAAAATTATCAATTTTCAAAGCTTTCAATTAAAAAAAAAAAAAAAATCACAATTATTAAAAATAGTACTAAGTTTAAATAAAGTACTAATTTTTAAAAAATGCAAAAAAAAAAATCAAATAAAAAAACAACTGTTTTTAAAAAAGTATTAATATCGAAAGTAGATAGTACCAAATTTTCAAAAAAGTACTTATTTCCAAAAAACTCAAAAACAAACAAAGTATGAATTTGGGAACAGTTATGGGCTCGCACATATTAAGTCGAATGAATATGAATGGGGAACTATTTGCGGAAGCGTGCGCAAAACACGATCTCACCATCGGTGACACTATATTCCCACATAAAAGAAATCAGACGATTACATGGGTTTCTCCTGAAATGAAACGCATTGATCAAGGAAGAACACAATGGATGACAATAAATTAGATTTTCAACGAGAGCGCGAATCAACATATTGGATTGAAACAAGAAAAACGCAAAGCATGGATTTCTGATAAAACCTAATTTATAACAGAAGCCAGAAAAACAGCTATAAATACAGCTAAAACAAGGTCTTCTAAGTCATATCTTCAGTCACAGTATTCGTATATAGATCGCATGGTCAAACATAGAGCTCGTCGAGATAAGAGATCTTCGAGGGAGAGTATGACATCCGAGGCACAGACTGCAGCAGAAACAAATAGAAGCAGAGTTCTATATAGAATAGCGAAGGAGATCTCAGGGAAAGAATATTCTGGCCCAATAGCATTTCCAATAAAAACTTATACGAGAGAACTGGGAAAACTTTAGTCTCAGTTGAGTTAACAAAGCGAAAATGGAAACACAATAGAATAGAATCCTCAAGGAAACAGAAAAAGAGGAAGAATCGCAAATACCTGGCCAAGATAAGTCGAATCCGAATCGACTGCAACAGGAAGGAGATGGGTCGGTATAAAATTAATGGACTAAACCCGATCAGAATGGAAGAACTTTGTTGTGGCCCTCTGTTACACCTTGGAACTATAGGAAATAATATATATATATATATATATATATATACATAAAATTCTCCAAAATATTAAAAAGTATTTTCAAAAAACAAAAAAAAAAAAAAAAAAAAAAAAAAAACAAGGACGAATTAAGAAAAAATATAAATAAATAAATAAGTAAATACAACAAATAAACAAAAAGAGTTCAATGAATGTAACTGTTACGAAAAATGTAGAAATTAAAAAAGGATAAACAAACATAAATGATCAATTTTCATTAAAAAATATTTTATAAAAAAAAAGAATACTATTTTTCGTATAATAATATTTCATTAAAAAAAATATGAATTTTCATTTAATAAGGCAAGTACTAATTTTAAAAAGGTTAAACATTTTTAAATAGAAAAGGACTAATTTTTAATTTTTCATAAAAAAAAAATCGAAAAGTACTACTTTCGAAAATGGTAACTTTTAAAACCAATTTCCAAAAAAAAAAAAAAAAAAAAAAAACTAATATAATATATATATTTAAAAATGTGAATATTTTGAAAAATTATAAATTCTCAATATAATTATGAAATTTTCAAAAGGTACCAATTTTCCAAAAACAGTACTTTATTATTAAATGATTCTTGGTGGACCATTACATAAAGACAAAATGTATTTATTTTTATTCTTTCTGATCCAGATTCTCATACGTAAACAACCACGATTCATTTGTTAAGTCAGTTGTTAATTTATCAAGTATTCAAAAATATTTTCATTCTGAATTAGTAACATCATTTCGGAATATTCAGTTGAATTAGTATTTTCTTTGAAATATACAAATGAACAACTCTAAATTTTTTATGTTTATGTAGTTATTACGAAAAAACATATTTTCAGAAAATATATTTTTGTAAAATATATTTTTTGTAATATACATTACGTATATAATTTTGTGATTATAATATATTTTAACTATAACTCTATTTTTAATTATAATCACATTCGAAACTTTAATTTAACGGTAACTGCAACCAATCTTGCAGAAATAATTGCCAAACTTTAGTATGCAAATTAAAAATTTTACTGCAATAATTAATTAAAGTTAAATAAATTGTAAAACCTTAATTAGCTCAAATTACTGTTATTACAAGAAAAACAAAATAATACAACTTAAGAAAAATATATTCATGACTCAATGGTAAAGTTGGAACTCATTACAAGTAAATTTTATAACTTGTTTATACTTTCATTAAAACAAAGCAAACAAAAAAAAAAAAAAAAAAAAAAAAATGGAACTAAATGTAAAGTGATTTTAAGTCTGTCCATGTCTATCTGTTGGTCTGTCATTTAAAACATGAACATGATCATGACTTTAAATTGCATGCCACCAACAACATACAACATAAAAACCAGTATAACAATGTTTTGATTGCAACATTTTTTTTTTAAATTTTGTCAACATTTTTTAAAATCTTTTAAAAATTTGTTTAAGTCTAGCATCGGATTTTTTTTTTTTTTGTAAGTTAATCAGTTTTATGTTTCTTTTTTTATAAATTTAGTTTTTTTTTTTTATTTAGAGCCTGTTCACTGATTAAATGCAGCAAAATCATTAAGTTAACTAAAAAATTACCATAAAAAATCATATACAAGTTGACAATAATTTCGTCATTGTGTCGTTTTTCTTTTCAAATCCATCCTACATATGATTTTTCTTTTGATCTATCCTTTTTTAAACCATTTCAAGCATTCATTTTATTCATTCATGCATCTATCCAACAATATGCACGTATGTAACATACATATGTTGAAAATTGGTTTGTCGTCATACTGTCTGTTTTTAATTTAGCTTGATTTATTTTTTTTCAGTCTTGATTGCCATTCGTAGAGGTGTGTTTGTTGTGACTTTTCTTTTGGGGCTTGGTAGAGGTTTTTCTTTTTTTTTTTTATGAAGAAAAGTAAAAAAGATTATGCCAAATTTTCACATTCAATTTAAATGTGTTTGAAAGTGTAGCTTTTATATTTATTTGATTTCATTAAATGATTGTACACATCCCACACTTAAATGTGACAAAATATTATGATAGATATATAATTTCATTTATAAATCAGCCCTATTCAGGGAAGTTGTTGCAAATTATTAAAACGAACATAATTTGTGGTGCTGCCACATAAATAAAGGCTGATGCAGAAAAAATTATAATTGAATAGATTTAATTAAAAATTATACTTTTTGGCTCATAACTCATTTATTTATGGTCCCTTGTTGATGATTTTTCTTGAATCTTGTCCAATTTATTAATGTCCCTCTTAATGTGACATTAAAACTTAAATTACATTACTGCATAGTCAGCAACAGTAAAGGTAAAAATAATCAGCTGCTCACTGCCAGAATAACATGTTGTTGCCATAGTGTCTATATTAGACAATTTTTTATCAAGACAAACGTTAAAATCAAAACAGTTGCACAAAAACAATAATAAGGAATTCATTACTATTTTTTTATGTTGTCAAGCTTTAACACCTAAAAATAGTAACCAACTGTTTAACTGAGGTTGCCTTGTATAGATTCGCACTGATTTTGATGTTTGTCTTGATAAAAATTTGTCTAGTATATACACATTTAAGCGTAGGCAGCGACAATTTACAACCGCCATCTTGCTTTATTCTATTTGTGTAGCGTTGCCAGAATGATATTTTATCATACATTTGATGACTTTTTAAAGGAAATTTGACTTGGTGATTTTTTCAGTATAAAATAAGATTTTTATTTCAACCACCAAGACCAAGTTTTTCAACTCTTTGATGCCCAAATTATTTTTAGCAGTGTGTGGACCTTTTTGTAACCATTTAGACATAGATATAGGTTCATATAATAATTGATGTCAATATCAAAGTCCTAGATGATTTGATTTGTTCTTTATAAGGACTTTAATCTTTAGTCCTGGGAGTGTGTCCTGAAGCCCCTAACGGAATTTTGTACCTAATTTTATTATATTTTTCCCCATATTTTTCTCTAAGCCCTAAACAGCTTTTGTTGCAAAATTTGAACTTTTTTGCTTTTTATTTGAATAAAATTAAAAGTACCAAAAAATTGTTACACTTAATTTTCTTAAGGTACTCATTTTTAAATTATTTAAGCATATAAATTTTGTCCCAAAGTGCGTATAATACATTTAGGAATAAATATAAATATATAAATAAAAATTAAACTTTTCAAAACTAATTCCAAATGATAGATTTTAAGCAAAAATATGAGGAAAACGTGTACGCAACATTGGACATGAAAGGGTTAAAGTCTAATAAAGATTTCTAAACAGATTTCAAATAAAATGAATAAGACTTATTTAAAGATTTTTAGACTGCTTTACATGGTCCTCCACCACGCTTGAGAGGTAATGAAAAGAACTAACCACAGCTTGGCTAATTGACAATGGAAAATAGTTCAATACAAACAAATGGAAGTGGACAATTTAAAGGTTCTAAATTTAGATATTTATAATTTGTAATCGAAAGAATACTTTCTGCTGTATTTTGTTGCTTTTAAATCAGGCTTATATGGTTTAGAACTTTGAGAATTTATGACCAATATTGATTTATGAAGAATATGTTAAGTGCATTGAAAATAATTGATTGATATATTAAATTGATTTTTTTTAGAATCGATGTACACATTATTTCTCCAATATTCAATTGTTTTTTAGTAGTGAGGATTTCATTATGTGTCAGATCTTATCAGAGTCTCTAACTAACTGAATTAATTAAAATTTAAACAATTTAATGATTTTTTTTTAGCAAACTTATGATTTTTTCGTTCAAATGCTGATTTTTTTTTTGTCAAAAATACTTGTGTATTTGAGCCTTTTATTTCTTTGTCTCTTTATCTGACTCCTACTGTAAAAGCAGTGGCAGTAAATTTAGAAATAGGGCCAAACAAAACAGCACTGCAAACTTCTGCTGACCACATGTAATGAACTTCATAACAGATAGTACATTATAAATTATCAGCTGATTGTGGCACTTCTCAGTTTCTAGATTTTATCTTAATTATCCTGTCCAGATAGCTCTAATTAACGACATTGTCGTTTATGCAGTTCTCGTAAGAACTACTAACATTCACTCGAATTGCTACTCTATACTCTCTCTGTTCTAAAAGCAAAATGATCAGGATATCAAAATTTATTTTTTAGAATAAGATCAAAATTCATTTTATATATATATATCTTTCTATGATTCTGAACAATATGTAGAACTTTAACCTGCAACTGGGGAAATAAAAAAAGGAAATAAATTTGCAATTTTTTACACAAAGATAACTGAGATATAGTAGAGTTTAAGTTTTGAAAAGGACACCGTACATGAAAAGTAGGGTCATCGACTAAGTATGACTTATTGTGGCAGATAATGAAAACGAGATGTTATTCTTGTTGAGGTTCATAGATATGCTTGGTTTGAAGCGCGCCTGAGACAGCTCTAGATGTTTGACCATTTTTAGAAAATCTGAACGAAATCACTCCAATCGAATTTACGCGAATTAATTTCAAAAACACCCTCGATAGAAATTCTGAATATCAAATTAGAATACGGTAATCTGTATGGAACTGAGTGTAGTTTTCATAAATAGATTAATTATATTACGAGACACTCTATTGCCCTACAGATTACAGATTAATATAGCATTTCCCAGGCTTTAATTTTCACTACATTTTAATGAAAATTATTTCAAAATAATGTTCATCGGAAGCTACGACTTCTTTCTAGAGCACTTTGCATCGAATGAAACAGATAGTAGTCAAAGGGACAATGTCTGGGTTGGATAAAACTTTTATTCACTATTTTCCAAGTAGTATTTTCTGTTCACGCTACATGAGACTGAGCATTTAAAAATCTTTAAATCTCATTTCATTTTATTTGAAATCTGTTCAGAAATCTTTATTAGGCTTTAACCCTTTCATGTCCAATGTTGCGCACACGTTTTCCTCATATTTTTTCATGTCTGACCATTTGTTGTTCAAAACTTTCTTCAAGCAGATTAATTGTGTCCGATACACGACTGCCGTAATAACTTAAGCAGTCTTAAAAGCTTATACTTTATATATATATATATAGATCATACTCTTCTGATCCGCCCCATGTAGATAATTTCTTTGACGCCATGGATTTGGGATAATGCCGGTTGCCTGGGTTTTATATGCGATTTTGAACGCTTTGAATTATTATAACGGATCCTGTTTCCATTTCCCTTAACAATTCGATGCATAAACGACTTTATTTTGTGGCACTAAAATAGATTTTCACGCATTCAAGTAATTCTTGTGTTTGGCAAAAGCCTTGATTGAGCAAAGCTTCCAGTTCTTCATCTACATGCGCATTGCAATCGCCATTTCCTAAGCACGATTGTCAAAAACTTTCACAAAAATACGATGGATTTTTGCAGTGGTTTTCTTGGAAAAAAATAAATAAAAAAGATAAAATTGCTACTTTTGTTTTGCAACGATACTCTCAACAGAATCACACATAGCGAATAAGAAAGCCTAATGACAGTCCTTTCACGTGACAAAGTTGTAAAAATGGACCTCTTGGAACAAATACTAGTAGCACAATATACTTTTAAACGATGGAAATTAATCGATACAGCCAACAGTATTTGGGATAATCTTTAGGTTTCAAGGAAGTAGAAAGGATTAATTAATTGTGTTTCAGTACAGAAAATACGTATTCCATTCGACTGGTTTCTAAATATAGTGCACAAATAAAGTCAATTAACTACTGCAACTTATTTGTAACCCTTCGAACCGGATGTTGGTTAGAAACGCTGCAACCAAATATATAACCTCTCTGTTGACGACACTAGCTTTCCACTTTCAAACCAGTGGTGATATAAATTGCATTCCACAAAATTGCACCAGAAAAATGCTGGTGCCATGTTTAAGTTTCAACGAAATCCAAGTAGGAAAGACACCACATATACATATTCCACTCTGTTTGCAAATTGTTTAGGCACACCGGAGAAAATTGTCCATCATGGGTTAAATTAATAGTCGAATAGAAAAAGAGGTGGTGTCTCCGAATTTCAAGACCTTTTTTCCACAAAGATACACATCCAAAAGATATTTTTTTTCTTTTATAATTCATTGAGTTACAAACTCGATATCGCATTGAAAATACTATATTTTTAACTTTAGACTCAAGAAAATACTACAGTTATAATGAAACCGGTTGCAATAAACCATTATGACCACGAACAAAAACACTTTTCCCTTTATAATGGATACTTTTAGTTAAATGCAACGTGCTTCTCACGTTATTTTACAATGCGTATTTCCTCCTGCACAAATTACCGTTTGTGGCTGAATGACTATGTTGTTTTGAGTTGTTATTATTCTCCTTCTACTACTACATCTTCTTTAAAGACTTTGGAACGACATCAACATAATCATCATCATCGTCGTCTTCATCTTCGTCAATTTCATCACTTCCAATACAATATGTATTAGAGCCATAGTTGTTGCAATGTTTAAATTGTTGTTGTTGAGGCAAATTAACTAAACTATAGCCATTCTTACAAACAAACATATAAGCGACTGAAAACTTACCTATGCTCCATTAAACGTGTGCATATGGGTGAATGAATGGATGAAAGGATGATGGTGCTTAGAATGAATGGACCAATGACCATTATTCAACCTCAAGTTAAATGGCTTTTTAAAGGAAAAGGCAACCAGTAAAAGAATAAGCAGAAAAAAGAAAGAATACGGAAGTTTTAGTAGTTTTGGATTCTTGTTAAAAACTACATTTTCATTGTCGTCCTCCTTATGCACATCAATGCCAACACCAGCATCCAACATTATGAACAGCAGCCACATCCTCAACAACGTAATTTAAACTAACAACACAATACAATTTACAGTAACAAATGCTAATTTGGTATCATGGATTTTTTTATTTTGGATTCAGTTGCTGAAAGTTTAAAAAATTACCTCTGGTGTTGAATTTTTTTTTTTTTTAATTTTGCACTCATTCCTCTGTTCCTGTTTAGGGATTATTACCAAGAATTTTTAAGTGAAAGAAAGCAGAAAGCATTTTGATGTTAACAAATTTACGCGCTGCTTGATTTTTTGACTGTTACTTATTCGAGACGAGTGAATACGAGTGCTTTTGTCTTGGAATTTATTTTATATTTTTGGAAATTTGTTGCATTTTTATGCAAAAAAGTTGCATGTTTTTTCTTTATTATTTTTTTAAACATTTCTGTGTGTCATATTTATGTGGCACATAAAAGGTTTTAATTTTCATTTGTAACATAATTATGGGTTGGTTGGACAAAAAGAAAGAAATGTTTTTAATTGGAAATTAGGACATGCAATTTATAATGATTTGGCACAAAATTGATTACCAGAATTTAAAATAAATCATGAAGTATTCATTTTAAGTACAGTGGATTTCACAAGAATGATATTTTGAAGATCTTGTTTTACAAGATAGAGTGTATTTTAGAGCTAATGATTTCACCGTGTAACAATTTTCCAAGAATTTTTTCACACATGAAAAAATCGATATATGCATCAAATTTGAGCCTGCATATAATAAATAAAACTACGTACTCAGTTTTTTTCTCTCAAAAGAACTTCAAAGTGTCGTAAAATGTACAACTTTAAAGAAATTATAAAATATTTACGAAAATTATATCAACCCAATTTGGATGTCAAATGAAAGCTAAAAATCCCTGAAATATAACGAAAGTTTTTATTTAAATGTTGCAGTACAAAATGTTAAGAAAAAATCCTTTATATGAAATATATAATTAAATTAAATAATAAATATAATATTAAAAAAAAGATATATTCTTAACTTGTTGCACTGCCACATTTAAATAAAAAATATTATAATGCAGGTATTCGTAGCTTTCTTAGACATCCATATTAATCTTAATAAATATTTTATAATATTCTTAAAAAATGAGCATCTTTCGAAACTTTGAAGTCATTTTAGAGGAAATTTGAAATCCTAGAAAAAACTGGGTATATAGTTTTACCATAGATGGTCTCTAGTTTTATCCACATAACGATTTTTTTCACATGTGAGAATGATTGTTGCAGGCTGATATATATTTGAAAATAAGTAGTAAAGGTAACATTTTCAAAAGGATATTTCCCTAATATTTTGTGCTGCAATAGTTAAATAAAAATATTATATTGCAGGGATTTCTGAGCTTTCATTTGACACCGTAACACCGATATTCGTAGATATTTTATAATTGTTTTTAAAAATGTATGCCCTTGGAAACGTTGAAGTTCTTTTAAGATGAAATTTGACGTCCTGGAGAAAAACTGAATACGTAGTATTACTACGTATGGTCTTTAGTTTCATACATATATAAATTTTTCCATGTGTGAAAATTACTGTTACATGGTGTTTTCATTCAAGAAATATAGAAGTCAGTTGAAGTATTAGAATAAAAATAGTAGAACATTAAGTCCCAAAAAATCTCATAAATAAAATAGTTTATGACAGACAGCAGATCCTAATAAATTTTTTATCTGTTGTCAGAGACTGAGTAAATTATCCATACTATCCTTTTCAATTTTACATACCCCACGATCTTCCAGAAATCATTGCTTTAAGAACTAAATCAAACAGTAATGTTTACATGCAACAGAATCCTTAGTCTATTTTTTTTTTGTCAGAAAATATCATTTGCAGAGGAAGTTTTCAACCATTTCTTCTTAATAAACAATAAAACAGTTTTAGTAGGGACGTATTTCCTGGGCATTGAAAGAGAATAGAGGTATTTCATCGAAAGAAATAAAATGAAGATGACGTTTTCCATTACCTCCTCTTAATTTTTATTTTATTAGATCTTGAAGAGATCATTGTTTTCAAAGTCAAAACTTGAACCTTTTCACCAGATTATTTACGATTTTAATTTATAGTTTATTGGAGACAGCAGATCCTAATAAAACTTAAATCTGTTAGCAGAGGCTGAGGAATATATACACATTTTTATTTCCTACCATACAGCAGAAATCATTATTTTCAAAACCAAATCAATGAGATATGGTTAGGGGCAGCAGTAATAAAATTTATTATTAGAAGAGATCGATTCCAAAAAAGTATAGTATTATCTGTGTCATTGCTTTTTCCAAAGATTCTTAAGACAATTTTATTTTAATATCTCATTCAATAAGTCATATCTCCGGAGCGTCGTAGTATAATGGAGATATTCCAAAGTTCTCTTCATTATTACTATTTCTAAAAATCCTTTAGAAATTTTTATTTCAAAAGGTCATTCAATGTGACGATGAACGCTTTGATATATATTCCTGTTATCCCATTAAAACACTCAAAGAATGTTGAAAGAAACCTTAAAACACCCCAGTAAGCTCGCAGCCAAAAGTTTATATTTCCAGTAAATGGAGTTTCATTTCTAGAATTGGTATAGTCCTAAGGCTTTAAAAACTTCCTCCAATATGTCCATCTAATCCTAATCGATAGCAATAAATCAAATTTATTAAATAATCATTCTCCCATATTGCACATTTTTTTCAACGTTTTTGATTGATTGATTTTGCCAATTTGTAAGAGCGTGTAGATGTGAAGAAAATTAGAGAGCATTTGCACATGCGTGCTATTTTGCGTGTCCCTGCTTTATAGATCTCTGAGTTCTGCTTGCCTTGGAGTACACTGCCTATTATTCCTTCAAATGTTGTAACTTTTCATTACTTGGCTTCAAAAGGATCTTGAGTTTGCTGCTATTGTTTCTTCCTTCCCATCGTTTCACACTAGAATGCAAAAAACTTTTAAGATGAAGGTTTGAAAGCTTTGCTCATTTAAAACTCGTGCCAAACCCAAGAAAAGTTTGCAGAAGTAGATCAAGCAAAGATTTTGAGATGTTTAAAAACTCTTGGATTCATCCAAAAGCAAGGAAATTGAGTGCTACACGAACTGAAGCCAATGAACATTGAAAGGCGGTTTTGCAAGTCTGAAATTATACATCAGCGTCATAAAAGTAAGTCGTTTCTGAAACGAATTATTACGGCGAATTGTTAAAAGTGGATCCATTATAATAATCCAAAGCCGCAAAAATCATATGTGAAGTCCAGCCAACTAGGAAAATAGACTCCAACACCGAATATCCATGGCGCCAAGGTAATTCTCTTTATTTTATGGGATTGGAAGGGTGTTAAATATTAGCACAATTGACTAGTCCAAATTTATCATTATGGTAATACTCGACCTCATATTGTGCGACCATTTAATAGCTATTTGAATATGCGACCAGACGAGTAAAAATTTATCTTTATGGCAATACTCGACTTCACATTGTGCGTCCATTTAATAGCTATTTGATTCAGATTGTCCTAACTTCAGAATAAAATATCAAAGATTGTCTGGCCTCCAAATATCAAAAGGGGTTTGAATCCATAAATTGACAGAAGATACAAGGACGCTTAATAAAACATATTGTACCTTTATCTGGAAATAAACATTAATTTTTCATTAAAAACGATGGTAAGTAATACCTAGACCCACATAGTCTAATATTATGTTCACACATATTAGTTTTTGACTTTTTACATTTTATTGCGTTTTTCCTTTTGGGCTGTTTTTTGTTTACTAAAATATTTTCACAGATTTTTGATTTAAGTAAAAATTTCATACATAAACACTTTCTAATTCAAAAAATACAATTTTATAACATAAAATTTTTAAACAAATATAAATTTTATTCATAATTTTTAATTTTTTTTTAACTGTTTGACAATTTTTACAAATTCTTTTTTCAACAAATTTCTATAAAATAAAAATACTTAAAATTTATTCCCTGTATGGAAATTTAGTATATTTTTTGTGTGTTTAATAATTAAACAATTGGAATCGAGATGCTTTTTGGTTTTGAAATATATGAAAAACAAATCAATTTGTTTGTGGTTTTTGAGAAAACGATTCGTTTAAAAAAAACTCTATATGAGAACATAGCACAAGAACGCTCAAAGTTTTATTTTTCTCCAGGTGGGAGTTAAGTTTTTAGACGAAATAATTGTTATATTTTCCGTTCTATGAAAGTTGTCTACTAAAGTGTGACCTAAGTAGTTATATACCTATATAAGTTTTTAATTTAATATAATTATAAATTCAGCAACCAGTTTTCAAAACCCTAGTTTTTACACGTTCGATTGAATACATTTGACAGCTAAAACATTGTCACCCAATTAGAATAATTTAAAAAGTTATTTCAATAATATTCAAATTATTTTCTGTTAGTATGCTATTCCAATAACCTATAAATAAATGGATTGATTTGCATGTTAATTTGTTTTAATAATTGATAAAAACCCACAGCGTTTTGTTTAAAATTTTGTATAAAAAAAGAAGATAAATATACAACAATATTATTTTTAACTAGATTTTTTTCTTTGTTAAACTAAACTAAAAAAAAAAACATTAACAAGTAAAAGCTTATCAAAATTTATATAGTTTATCATTAATTATGTAAAACGTGATCTTCATTAATGTACTCTACATAAAGGTAGTGCCATAAATTTAAAGTCTTCTATACATTTCAGGTCATTTTACAGACAAGAGTCATTAAGGCAAAAACTCTTCATACTTTTCTTTTATTTATGCTAATAAAGATTTGCGACTAAAAGCCAAGTTAATTTTTGGTTATTCGTACTTTGGTAAAAAAAAAAAAAAAATCATTTGCACATAAAGTTATAAATCTGTTGTTGGCCTGATTGTCTGTCTCTGTCAAAAGATAAATGAACTTGATCATCGTGAGCTTCAAAATGCTGGCTAAAGATCGTCCAACTTTAAGGTAGTTTTATGTTTAAAATAAAATTGTATTTGGAATATTTTATGAAAAAAAAAAAAAATCATCTTTATTAAAAAAAAAAAACCGTGATTGAAATGCTACCAACAAGTTTAAGTTTGTTTTAATCAAAAGAAGTTTTTTTTTTAATTTTATTATTAATCAAGGACGCCCAAGTTAATTTAATTTATTTAAAATCCTCAAAGTATTACATAAATGTTCAGGTGGATTGTTGTAGGGTGAAGAAATATTTAGCATTTTAAATCTGATATAGGATATTGTTTGACCGATTACATAATAGTTAGGCACATTTCAATTCAATGTAATTTGTCCTAATATGAACATTTTATATAAAGGAACCAAAGACTACAAAGAAAAGAAACTGACTCAATTTCCTACAACAACATTTCTTTCTCTCTCCTCACATACAAATTCTGTGTGAATTCAATACACTTGTGATAGATAAAAACAACATAGAATAAACAAAACTTTCCTTAAAATTTAAGAAAAATTACACTCGCGACACATTTTTTCATTAGCACCCAATATTTTTATTAGTTTTTCACGCACTTTTATTGCATTTTAACTCCCGTAAAACGAATATTTTCTACAAACTGATCTTTTTTATATTTTCAACATTATTTTTTTTTTTTTTTTTGAAGTTGCCACTTTTAGTATTTGAATTTAAAATAATAAGTATTTGAATTTAAAATAATTTTAAATTATTTTCATATTCATCCACAAAAAGTCAAAAAATCTATATTTGTGAATATAATCCGCATCAAAAGATGAAAATTTATGAAAATCTGGGAATACAATTGTGATGAAATATTTTTAATAATTTTTGATTTCTATTTTGAGAAACTTTGTGTGCTTATAATGTGTGCCGAAGGTGGTTTCAGCACTAATACGTATAAATAAAATTTGACTAACACATTCTTAAAGTCAGTTTATTTGGACAACAGTTAAATTTTTTTGACAAAACTTCCATTCTTTGATGGGAACCAAATAACACAAAGAAAGTCTCTTTTGTACAACAATATTTCCCTCTCCTCACATACAAGTCATAGAAAAAAACTAGAAGTCCAACTCTTTTAATTCGCTCAGCATAAATTAGTTCTGAAGAAAATTCTACTAGCCCATTGATAGAGTTCGGTTTTTTTTGACAGCTGAGTTACGTTTTTTAGAACAAGTTGGACTTCCAAATATTTTCTATGATACAACTTCTGTGTGAATTCAACACACTTGTGAGAGGAAAACAACACAAAATAAACAAAACTCTCCATTAAAATTTAAGGAAAATTACACTCGCGATACATTTTTTCACTAGCACACAATATTATTATTTTTTTCACGTACATTTATTGCATTTTAACTCCCGTAACACGAATATTTTCCACAAACCGAAAAAAAATATTTATGCCCTGCACCACCATAGGTGGTTGGGGTAATATGCATTTGTGCTGATATTTGTAACGCACAGAAAAAAATCTTTGGACCCCAATCTTAAAGTATACCGTTCGACTCATAATCACTTTCCGAGTCAATTTTAGCGATGTCCCCCCGTCTGGTCGGTTGGTTGTCTGTATGTGTAAAACTTTGAACAAAGTACAGGTCGCAATTTTAAAGATATCTTCATGAAATTTCGTGAGAATAAATGCCTTAACATAGCAATATTTTAATGAAATTTAGTGTAAGAAAGTTCTGCTCTCATATAAATGTATACTTATTTCAAAATCGACTTTTTTTTAATATTTTTTTTTTTTTTGAAATTAAGTGGTACTTGTTTTTTGAAAAATTATCTTTTAAATTTTTTTCTTTGTAAATTAGTACATTTTTTGTAAATTTCTTTTTTCCAAATGTATTTTTTTATATTTATCGGTAGTTTTTCCTAACTTCCGAAAATTTTTAGGAAAAAATTTTATTTTTCAAAAATGATAGTTTTGTTTTTTTTTTGCAAAATTGTACTTTTTTCGTATTTTTGCTTGAAAATTGGTACATTATTTATAACTTGTACTTTAATTTGAAAAATATTACATTTTTCTTAAAAGGTGCTTATCTTGAATTTGTATTTTTTCTGATAATCTATTTAAAAAATTGGTATTTTTTTTAAATTTGTACCTTATTTTGAAATTGGAAAATTTTCAAACTGTTATTTTTTAAAATTTTATTTTTTTAAACTGATAATTTTACAAAAAATTTCCATTAAAAAAATGGCACCTTTTTAATTTTTTAATTGGTACTTAGGGGAAATTTTTAATTTTCTTTTAAACTATTTTTTTTCTTTTTTTTATTTTGTTTGATTAATGCATTTCTAGTAAATTGACACTTTTAGCATTAGTTTGAAAATTGTAAATTTTAAAAATAAATTTTTACTTTTTATAAATAAAAATTTTTTATTGAAAATTTGTCCTTTCTTTAAAAGAAGTACTTTTTCTAAAAAAAAAGCATTTCAAAAACCTGTATTTTTTATTAAAATTAGTATTTCATTTTTAAATTGATATGCGTTAGTTAGTAATTTTAGGGCAAAATTATATCTTACTGTTACTTTTTTGAAAATTTGTTTTTTTTTTTTTGAAAGTCAGTACTTTTTTTAGAAAATGAATACCTTTGTGGAAAAATTTTACTTTTTGAAAAATTTTACCTTTTTTCGAAAATTGGTGATTTTTTGAAATTTAATCCTTTTATAGTACATTTTTAATTAAAACTTTTTTTTATAAAATTAGTACTTTCGTTTTTTAATTGGTACTTTTTTTGTTTTTGTAAAATAGTATTTTTTATTAAAATGTTTCCTGTTTGAAAATATAGTATTTTTTGTTTTGGAAAGTTGTTCTTTTTTTATAAGATTAGTGTTTTTTTATTATTGTTTTTTTTTTTTTTTTTTTTTGTAATACCTTTTTTGGAATTTAGTTTTTTATTTAAAAATGGTATTTTTATGAAAATTAGAACCTCTTTTATAGAATTAATATTTTCTTTTATTTTTTAAAAAGTGATATTTTAGTAGGAGGTAATTTTTATAAATTTTTATTTCAAAAATTATAATTTTTACTTTTTTTTTGAAAATTGTATATTTTTTTCTAAATTATACTTTTCATAAAAATTAATACCTTCTTTTTCAATTTAGGCCATTTTGGAAAATTTTTTATGGAAATTTGTGTATATTTCAGGCTTAAAGAAATTCAGAAAAGTTGTGAAAATGGGAGGATTTTACTGATTTCGAATAGCAAAATTTTCGAGAGTATTTCTACATACTAATGCATAAAACATATCCTTAAAACGATATATCAGAAATGACATTTCAACAGAATGGCGAACGACACTAGGAAATAGTTATTTGGGATCATCTACTTATAACGACTCACAAATACATGTGTTATATTCATCAAATGGAATTTGTAGAATGAATATACAAAAAGAAAAAAAAAAATTCAAAAATTTTCTGCTGCACTAGGGTACTTTCTAGTCGACCTTCTCGTCATTTCTTTATTACATTCACTCCGGCCGTTTCTTTTCTTTATTTTTAGATTTCACAGTACAGTGTGTTATTATTTAAATGTCTCTTTTTTTAACATTTTAATTATTTATTATTAATTTTCTTGTTGATGCGGTTGTACGTTTGAATATCTTGTTCCTGCTGGTGGTGGTCACTGTGCCAAATCTTTTGCGTGTAATTAAGAACAGATAAAATAATTGAGTATATTCAGACTAAACATATACATTAGACTAATCGAAAAATATATGGTATTTGCAACCTTATTTTTTTGAGGCTCCATAAGGTCGCGCTTATTCTATTCATCAAGAAAAAGTGAATAACAAAAATTGGACTAACTAATTGGGGAATATTAATGGCCGCTATATTTTGCGTCTTTTTTTTTGTAATAAATTAAACCAGTCTAATATACATACATTTAGACTTAAACATTCATCCTTTTAAACATTGACACGATAAAGAAAAAAACACATGTTTAACATTTTTCATTCCTTCAAAAGGTAAATGAAAACCAAACTTCAGGTGGTCATTCTCAGTTGAGTTTGTGTCAGTTAGTCTTACTAATTTGTCCTTATGTTGACTTTTTTCATGTGTATAATTTTATTTTTTTAATATTCTATATTCGTTGTCCTTGGGATATGAACACTGAGTACTCATAAGACGGTTATACAATATTTAATATTTCAATTTGAATTTAAGTTTGAAGCTTAAAGGTATCAGTGTGTATTTATTTTTAGTAGTACTCCCCGCTTGGGTTTACATTACATATACTTTTTTGCCCTTTTTTTCTGTTTGCTCTAGGTGGTCGCTTAGTCGGTCGTTCGTATTAAATTGCACATCAACCTACAACTACGAGTATTTTGTCATTTTGTATTATTATGTCAGCTCAACATGCAACAATTACGTACGCTGAAAGAAAAAATCTCCTATCATTTTTTACTTATTTTTATATTTGATTAAACCGTCGAGCACTTTCGCTGCGTCCTTTTTATTGATTTTTTTTAACATTAAAGAATTTTCAAGAAATACAAAAACGTATGTCATTTTTTATAATATATTCTTAAATCATACTTTTTTTACAAATAATTTTCGCACTAGAAATTCTTAGCTTGAATCAAAATATAAGTTTGATATTTTCAGACTTTCTGATTGAAGTTTTGTTCAGTGTATTTATGTATACTTGAGGTACAATGTGTCTCCTATTGTATTTAACATTTTAATTGGTATTGTATGTATTAAATATTACGTTGAGAAAATAAGAACTTGTCAACTATTACTACAGGTTAATTAAAAATTAAATTAATTAAATGGATTTTTCAAAGACACAAAGAAAAAAAAGTAAATACATTAAAAAATGGTATTATTAAACATTTCTCACACTCTTGTGAGTTTGGCTGTTTGCATATTTTAATGAAATATAATATACATAACCTAATACAAACAGTTACACCTTTATAAGATTTAGTAACTTAAATTTTGTTTACTTTTAAAGAAGGAAGCGTTTTTATTATTTATTCATTTTTTTATTCATGAATTTATCTTTAATTAAAAAAAAGTTATTTCATTTTTTTATTTTTTCTTAAGAATATATATGTATATATATATATATATATCAATCTAAAAATGTGCTATCAGCTTTTTTAAGACCCATTTCTTCTAATAGAAATTCTTTTTAATATTAAAAAATTTAACTAAGGAAACTAAAGCTTTAGAAGAATTTGGATAAAACATTTGTTTATTAGGTATTTGTTGTCCAACTGAGTTGTTTTCTAAAAAAATCTTGTTAAGACAATTTTTAGAAAAATGATTTAGAATTAAAAATGTCCCCTACTTTATATACAAATTGTAATCAGGTACTTTTTTTTAATATCTTTCTTCTTCAGAAAATTGGTATTATTTTGTATTTTATTATTTTTATACCTACCATTCGAAAAGATGGGGAGAGGTATATTGAGTTTGTCATTCCGTTTGTAACATATCGAAATATTTATTTAAGAACCCATAAAGTATGTGTTCTGGGTTCTCGTGAAATTCCAAGACGATCTAGCTATGTTTGTCCGTCTGTCTGTTGAAAGCAGGATAGGGCTCAGGAAATTTGGCCCAAATATTTGTTTTATAAAACATTTTCTTCGTTTTGGAAAATGAGAAAAATCGGTTCATAAACAAAAGCGTTCCCCGCAAAAATATCGCCTACAAAATAACGTGTTTTGTAAGCGAAAACAATACGAAAAACAGATTCCTTTTTTGGTGGTATAGCTGATGAATTTTGCTCGCGATATTCAAAATTTCGTCAGTTTTTATTTTGTTACGAAAATAGTTGTTTTGGATGCTGATTATTTTTTTACGCATAAGAAAAAATATTTGATTCGGTTGAGATTTGAACTTACGTCACTACACTGTTTACGTTTGTAAGTCTGCCGTCTTACTCGCTACAGCAAAGTACTTTTATATTTACTAAAAATTACTTATATAAGCACTATTTGGTAATGTTAAGAGTGACGATGTAGGCTACAATGTAATGCATACAATGATGGGCCATAAAATTACTGCGCACAAAAAAAAAAAAAAAAAAAATGAAACAAATCGATTAATCTTTTTGAAATTTTGTACTATGCGAGGGCGGATCAATAAGTCCTTGAATTTTCGAATTTCCCTCGTAGTTATATGAAATGCAACACTATTCCCATCAAGTACCACCTGTTAATAGAGTACTGTCAAATTTTGAGCAAGTGTCATCATTTACTTTGGGTAAAAAATATGATTTTTCGAGGTCGTTAAAATAGATGTGTGTGAAGATAAATTTTAAAATTTATAACCCCAGACGCAAACCATGTTAGTTAACATAGGTCTTTTAACTCGTTAACATAGCTCTGTTAAGAATGGAAAAACTGATATATTCAATAAAAATGAAATTAGGAATACATTTTTGGACCAAATGGGTCCAGAAAACCGTTACCATTAGGAAATATACTCAAATATCTTAAATTCAGGCAACTTTATCAGAATTGGCTTTAAAACGTAAATTTGACGATCATTCAAAATTTGGAATTCTGAGTGGGATGAATCCAGATTCCAGGGAAACAAGGAAACGTGGGCGGACAAAACTTTTTGGAGATGATAGATAAGGTATCCCACTATGTCCTCCACTTTTCAGATCCTTTAACAGTGTGAGTTGGAAGGAGTTATACAAATTTTTCAAAAATTTAAAATTTGGTATTCTGAGGGGGATGAATCCAGATTCCAGGGAAATAATGCAACGTAGGCGGACAAAACTTTTTGGAGAGGATAAATAAGATATCTAACTATGTCCTCCACTTTTCAGATCCTTTAACAGTGTGAGTTGGAGGAGTTATACAAATTTTTCCAAAATTTAAAATTTGGGATTCTGAGTGGGATGAATCCAGATTCCAGGGAAACAAGGCAACGTGGGCGGACAAAACTTTCTGGAGACGATAGATAAGATATCCGACTATGTCCTCCACTTTTCAGATCCTTTAACAGTGTGAGTTGGAAGGAGTTATACAAATTTTTCAAAAATTTAAAATTTGGGATTCTGAGTGGGATGAATCCAAAATTCTGTTTCCAGAAAAATAATTGTAAATAAGAAGTAAAAAAAGAGCTACTATCAACAATGAGAAAACGTTGGATTTATTATGAGCCATTATCAACTCAAAATACTGAAGACTTGAAGGACCTTTATTATCTTTTAGATATGGATACATATACATCAAATTATTTTATAGAAAATAAGTAGTAGATGTTTAAAATATTAGAAAAATTGTCTACATAAATTTGATGTAAATAAGTAATAAAAAATCGTATTAGAAATAGAATATTTATTAAGGAAGATGATAAATACCAAAAATTTGTTATTTTAAATTCATTAATAGAAATACATGAATGCTTAGAAAAGGATAAAGATTTACTTAAATTTGGGAAATGTGGCAACCCTATTAAAAATAGAAAATATTTATAAATTATTTTTTAAAAATATTTTGTGTATAGATATTATTAAAAGTATACAGAAATATTCATAATTTTCTAAGTAATTATTTACGCAAAGCTAAAGGCAAAAGTTGCAAGTTTGTAAAAATATAGTCATATATACAATAAATTGGAAATATAAAAGTTTAAAGGCGCATATTTCTGAAGTGAGGCATGATATTTACTTGAATCTTTTTGAAAAATATCGGAAATTATATGTGCTAAAAGATAAGCTTAATTTGGAATACATAGTTTTAGAAATAAACCAAACAAAAGGCCCAATTTGGGGTTTTTGGAGAAGATACAAATTTTTTAATTGTAATAGCATATTTGTTTATGAAGATATCTTAATGAAATTTGCAGGAAATGATCAATTGAGTTACTGTGCTTGTTTTTTATCTTAAAGTTATCTCTGTGAAGTTACCTTTCAGAAAAGTGCAAAATTATTATATGTTAATAAAGAAAATTTTATTTTAGATAAAAGAGAGTGTAGATACTTTTTCGGCTAAAAAAACACAAAAAGTCTTCTTTTTGCAATTTTCAAATTCAAAATCGTTTATTTTTTGACTCGGTAAAGATATCACCTTCAAATTTTTTTTATTCAATAGATAATTTTGTTCTAATAAAATCGGTTGGAAATACTAGGATATATATGAAAAAAACTGGACCAAGAACATGCAAAATTATGGTGCTTAAAAATTCAAACGCAAATAACTCGAAAATTATAAGAGATAAATAGGACATGTAAGCATGTCTTTTATAGGTCTTATCAAGTCCTACGACAATATATAAAATCGAACGAGAAACAAAAATTTGGCAAGCGATTAAAAATTTTTTATGTCAGAGGTAACTTTGAGCCCCCTTAGCTCCGCCCTTCAGGGGTTTGTTGTGCACCCCTTCCAAACTTAACATTGTGCGCTCCTTTGCTACGCCTGTACCAAATTTCATGAAAATCCAACTAGCTGATCAGAAGTTACAGATTTATTTCCAAAAAATTTCGATTCTGCCCCACTGTGCAATATGGGAAAGAGTTTCCAACAGTCCTGTGGAGAGCTACTTTAATATAACAAAAAATGTAACCTTGCAAGGGAAAAGTTTGGTGGTACCTACGAAATACGTCCGAAAAAGCTATACGTATGTCAAAGCAAAAATAACTGATGCCGAAAGTACGTATGCTTGTATTCAAAGTACCCAAAAACAAAGTATGACTGTTCAAAAGCCAATAATATTAGAGGAAGACCAATGGAAGAGGACTCCAAAAAAGATACACAGAAAATTAACCGAAAAATAATATTCGATAAAGTATTATTTCAATTCTCGTCGAGGCCAAGGGATATAAAAGAAAAACGCCACATATTGCTGACATATAATGAGGTATACAAAAATAAGATTGTTCCTTTTCCCCTAACAATCGATTTGACACAATACTTCAAAAATTTTTGTATAATGTAAATGATAAATCGTGGAATTATATTGAAATTGAACACGACTATCAAAATGATAGCTTCAACTGCGGTGTTTTTATTTGTCTATATATTGAAGCTTTACTCCACGACAAGCCCATAACGAACCTACCAAACCCTAACATTTATAGGGAAACAATTAAAAAGTGTCTAATAGAATATGCCGATGACATGAGTGAAATTTGTGTCCATTGTGGTGATAAAGTTCTAAACCCTACATTTCAATGTTCTGAGTGCAATCGCCCTGCATGTTTCGGCTGCATTAAATACCATTACATGTGTAAAGAAAAAGAAAAGCTATGCATATTTTGTAAAAAAATAAAATATAATAATGTCACAGGATGCCAAAGAATTTTGTTTCACTTTCTAAGTCATTTTAAATACGACACATGTAGATTACCGCTTTGAAATGACAAGTAAAGTACTAAATTATTTTGTAAATCCTTTCACTTCGATTTGAAAATTTGTCCGTAGAAATTTTTGGAAAACAAAAACATATGAAAAAGTTTTCAAAGTGAAGTGAAGTGTTTTACAAAATATGCCTCGTAATTTCACAAAAGTAAGCACAGACTTAGTACTCCCTGATCACTTGTATTAAAATTCGCAACCCAGAATCAGCGTCCTGTATATTTATTAATCCTATATTAAACAAATGATATCCATGCGCTTTAATAATGTACACATTTTTTTATTAATAACTCGGAGCTACAGAATAAAAATAAAAAAATAAAAACACTTTTAACATAGTGTAATAAATATTTAATATTTAAATATTTAAACATTTGATTTTACCTTTTATTTTTAAGCTTAAGAATAATGTTATGAACAATAATAAACTATTATTAAATTATCGAATAAATTAAATTTTAAACTGTTTATTTCGCATGAAAGCTAATTAATTTGAACGTTTTGCAAAATATGAATACATATGTATGTGATAATATAATTTAAGAATTTTATTTTTATTCAAGTTGAAATTAAATTAAATATAATGAACTTTTTTTTAATAATAAAAAAAGTAGCTCTTTTTTACTACTTATCTACAATTATTTTCCTGGAAACAGAATTTTGGATTCATCCAACCCAGAATCCCAAATTTTAAATTTTTGAAAAATTTTTATAACTCCTTCCAACTCACACTGTTAAAGGATCTGAAAAGTGGAGGACATAGCGGGACACCTTATCTATTATCTCCAAAAAGTTTTGTCCGCCCACGTTGCCTTGTTTTCCTGGAATCTGGATTCATCCCACTCAGAATCCCAAATTTTAAATTTTTGAAAAATTTATATAACTCCTTCCAACTCACACTGTTAAATTATCTGAAAAGTGGAGGTCATAGTGGGATACCTTATCTATTATCTCCAAAAAGTTTTGTCCGCCCACGTTGCCTTGTTTCCCTGGAATCTGGATTCATCCCACTCAGAATCCCAAATTTTGAATGATCGTCAAATTCGTGTTTTGAAGCCAATTCTGATAAAGTTGCCTGAATTTAAGATATGTGAGTATATTTCCTGATGGTAACGGTTTTCTAGACCCATTTGGTCCAAAAGTGTGTTCCTAATTCCATTTTTATTGAATATATCAGTTTTTTCATTCTTAACAGAGCTATGTTAACGAGTTAACAGACCTCGGTTAACTAACATGGTTTGCGTCTGGGGTTATAAATTTTAAAATTTATCTTCACACACATTTAAAATAGGCATTTGTTTCGTCAATAATTTCATCGTTGGAGCTGAGTCTCTTTCCACCGAGTCATTTCTTTATTTTTGGAAATAGGAAGTAGTCACTAGGGGCTAAATCCAGAGAATATGTCCGATGAGGTAACAATTCGAAGCCCAATTCATATAGTTTAGCCATTGAGACTGCACACGTGTTTACCCGTGCATTATCTTTATGAAAAAGAACTTTTTTCTAATAAGTTGGCATAATATACGTCATTTATTGTTTTTCCCTTTTGAAGGTAATCGATGTGGATTATTCCGCGTGCATCCCAAAAAACTGTTGCCATCATCTTATTGGCCGACAAACTTACCTTGGACTTCTTCGCAGCACGTTCACCCGGAGAAACCCATTGTTTACACTGCTGCTTGGTCTCCGGAGTAGAGTAATGGATCCAAAACGCAGCAAAAACTCATTCGGATTGCGGTTAAACAACTCCAAACATTCCTTTGAAGTTGTCACACATTTACGTTTATGGTCAACGGAGAACAAACGCGGCACCCATCTTGCAGACAACTTTCTTAAACCAAGCTGATCATTTAAAATCGAAACTACACTGCCATATGAAATGCCTACTATGGTATCAACAATCCCACGCACTTCTACTCTTCGGTCTGCCAACACCATATCGTGGATTTTTTCGACACTTTCGTGTGTACTTACCTCAATTGGCCGTCCAGAACGTTCAGCGTCATTTGTACTTGTGCGACCTCAACGAAAGTCATTAAAACACTTTTTTACCATTGAAATCGATGGCGCAAAGTCCCCATAGTATTTATCGAGCTATTCCTTGTTTTGATTGACGGTTTTTTTTGGCAAAAAATAATGTTTAATGAGCACTCGAAATTCACTTTTTTCCTTTTTAGACAAATTTTATGTTTTGAACAGCTGTTAAACGCAAAGTAAATGACGACAATTGCTCAAAATTTAACAGTAGTCTATTAACAGTTGGTACTTGATGGGAATAGTGTTGCATTTCATATAACTACGAGGAAAGTTCGAAAAGTCAGGGACTTATTGATCTGCCCTCGTATATATATATATATATATATATATATATATTCTGAAAATTGGTACTTTTTGCAAATTCGTTTTAATTAGTACTTTTTTGTAAAAAAAACATGCAATTTTTCAAAAATTCTGAAAAATCCCAAAATAATTTTGATAATTTTTGCTAAATACTAGTAATTTTTTTAAATTGGGGTTATATTTGAAAATTTACTTTTTATGAAAATGTTGGAAAGCAACCGGCTGCGAAGTGCTATAAGTGCAAGTGCTTGATTTAAACATATTTCTATTAAATAGGTACCTATTTGGATAATTGGAACTACTTCGGAATATTGGTACTTCTCAGAAAATTTGTAACACTTCTGAAAATTGGTATTTTTTATATTTTATTTTTTACTTAGAACATTTAAATTTTAATACTTTTTACAAAATTTCTGTTTTATTTTAAATTGTATTTGTTTCAGCTAGAAGCTTTTTTAAATTGATACATTTCTTATATTGGTACTTTTTTTTAAGTAGGTACCTTATTTATTTATAATTTATTAAATTTGCTAATGATATCGTACTTGGAAAATTTGGTACTTTTTGGATTTTTTTATTTTTTTTTTGGGAAAATGTTACCTTTTCTGAAAATTTTTACTTTTTATGAACATTTTCTTTTACTGCTTAATTTAAAAAATGAACCTGTTTTACAGATTTTTGTAAAATGTGTGGAGTATTCTAAAGTCAGGCATTTATGGAATGATCTTACTATCATTCTAAAGAACTTTTCCCTGTATTTGGTTGATGCATACGTGTTTCTAAGCATTCGTGGTATATAGAGAGCTTTCAATAGGCGGACGGATAGGCGGAATTCGTGATTTGTAATGCTTTACGCTTAACGAAAAGCATACTAATTACGTATGGCAGACCTATAAAGAACCTCTTTATCTTTGATATAATATCGTTTAATAATCGTGCTATAAAATAGACGTAAAGATTTTTCGATTTATCCAGGTAAAAAAAAAAAATTCACCTGTTTTTATTTTAACTTAGTTCAAAATTAAACTTTAGCGCAGCTTTAAAATTTAGTTAAAAATTACTCCATTTTCCATAAACTCTACAATTAAAAGCAATTTGTTTACTTAAACTACTTTCACAATTTCTTAAACATATAATTGACAATTACTTGTCAATCATATTATTGACAATAAAAACTCCTACTATATACACTCCTTTGTCTAATGCCTGTTACTCTACTCTCAACTTTTGGTTAAAACTAAAAGCTAAGGCACAAATGATAAACAACTTTTCCAACAATTAATACTCGTATTAAAAAAACAACAAACATTTCTTTGCAACAGCAGCAGCTTGTAATAAAATTCATAACAATAATAAATTTTATACGAATATTTTTGTTTTTTATTTATTTCATATCAAATGTGGGTTCAATGGTTGCACTGTTGTGTTTCAGTGAAAACAACATCAAGACAGACAGAGCAGAGTAGAAAAAAAAATTGATAGAATTTTTATTTATAAACCCCCAAAGGCATATAAACATATTATTATGCAATAAATAAAGATTTAAACTTCAACACTAAAAAAATGTTGCACAAAAAATAAAAATTTAAATTTTTTTTTGGTATGTATGTTAAGAAATTTATTTGCAACATCAGCAAACAAATGGTTTAAATATTTTTGTTGAGATCATGTCGTAGTTGGAAGAAAAATGAAGTAGTTCTATTTTTTTTGAAGTTTGAAGTGGCATTTGCTGTAGTACTTTTAGTTATTTTAAATGTAAATATTTATTATGGCGTAGAAAATGTTGTGAAAAATTAAGATATTTAAGAAAAAGTGTGGCATGCAACAAATGCTAGAATGTTTCCTTATGCTGTTGAACACAATTGTTTATATTTGTCTGAAAGAAATTTTATACATTATTGATAGCATTTTGTTGCTCTATAAAATTGAAATTTGGCAAATTATATGTTAGGAAATCATTGAGACTAAATAATTAATTTGTTCTGAATTGATTTCTAAATTTAAAAAATTTTCTAATTTTTTATGTTTTCGAAGAAAGTAATGTAAATATTTTTTATTAAATAAAATAGCAAAAATATTTCATAAAGTTGCCGCTAAATTGTAGGCTATTATTAATCGTTTACATTTTCAATTTCTTGGAGCCAAATAGTGACACAAAACTGGGGAATATAATAAGGATTTCGCTAGGAGCTTATTATTTTTTAGTTCTTAAATAAAAATTTAATTAAATATCTTATTCACACCTCTAAATGTTGTAGTAGAAAAAAAAAAATTGTGAATTTTAACTAAAAGTAAGTTGTAAAAAAAGTTAAAAATAATCTCTAAATAACAACATTTATTCCTGTTATTAGAAGTCTGAAAAAAACAGATACTTACAAGACTAAATAAATTGCATAACACGGACTAAAAAAAAAAAAAAAAAAAAAATAAAAAAAAAACAATATACTATTGCATTAAAAGAAAAACTCTGTAAGAGTATAGTCAGTCACACTAAGCAAATATTTGATAAAAATGTCATAACCTCTAAATAAAATGGTGTTAACGAGTTTTTTAATTCACTTAATTAGATTTTATATGACGCTTTATAATCTTACAAAACACTTGCAAGATCAAATAACATCACAATTTTTTTCTAAAATAAAAGGTCAAATAATTTTGATAAAATATTTGCCAAGTATGTAACTATTTCTTAAGTCTCTTACTACCTCTAAATAGATTTCCTATTTTCTTTTCCTGTACGTTAAAAAAAATGTTAACAAATAAATAACATTTACTAAAAAAAAGTCCTCTACAAACATGGATGAAAAAGGAAAAATTCTAGTCAATAGAATGGAATGGAAAAAATTCTACAACAAACTTTTATAGACAATAAATGACTACAATGATGTTATTCAAATGCTTTATATGGTTGAAATTGAAATACTAGACAAAATTAAAAAAAAAAAAAAAAAAAAAACGTAACGTTTGCATTGAGAATACAACAAAGAATTGTAAAATTACAAATGCTACTTTGAGATTCAGATATTTAAACATTTTGTTGTTGTTATTGTTGTCGTATTTGTTATGGAAGACAAAGAAGCTAGAAAAAATCTAAACATCTATCTTACAACATGTACAAAAAGAAGTCAAATATCATGATTAACAGAGTTGGCAAAGAGTTTATTCATAGCATACATTTGCTTTATGTTAGTATTCTTCGAATTTTCATCAGAATAAAGTAGAACGTGCTTTTGAGGTTGGAAATTTAACTGCAAAAAAAAGATGAAAAATAATTTTTTCTTAACAAGCTCAAAATACAAAACTTTTAGACCTATTACGAAAAAAAAACTTCAAATTATCTAGTTTGTAAATTTATTAAGGGAGTTTGTTTATCTAATATGATGGTCTTTTAAATTCCTATTAAAAAATTAAAAAACTGATATTTTTTAAATAAATTTTTGGTTTTATTAACATAAAACAAACCTAAAAATAACAATTCATTAACATAGAACAAAAAATATCCAAAAATTGAGACCATATTAAAATTACTAACAAATTATATAACGAAATTAAATTTCTTTTAAAATTATCATTCATAAAGAACATAATTAAGCATTTTGGTTTTAAAACGATTATTATTATTTTTTTTAATAAAAATGTGAAAAAAATCCTTTCATTTACTATTGATGGGCAATACATAGCATTAAAAGCAAATCTAGTTTATCTGTTGTTTATAGATTTTTCTAAATGATCAATGATCATCTAAAATATATTTTTTAATTTTTGATATAATTTATTAATTGTTTGAGTTCAGTTAACAAACCATCGTTATATATTTAAGAATTTTTGGTTATTTTCACATCACTTGAATCATTAAAATAATTTTGAAAGTAAATAATAAATGAGAAATTCTCTAATATAATACATTTGCAGATACATACTTTTATTTCACTTTTTGTGGAATATTTAAAAAATTAATATGCTCTCGAAAATCTCCAGAATTTAATAATAACTTTTACGTCCCCCGTTTATTCTAACTTTAAGACGTTTTATAAAATCTATAGAAAAGCTATTGTATTTTTCGTAAATATTGCAAAGAAAGGCTTTAACTCGAAATCTATTAAAAATTGTTTTGTAAATTTAATATGGGACTTTGTTTATCTAATATGAAGGTCCTTTAAATTCCTATTAAAAAGAGAGCAAATTATGTTTAATAAATGTAAGTCAGGTAGTTCAAGAGAGAAGATCCAACTGCCATGTGTACATAAACCAGCTAACCAGTGTGACTAGATGTGACCAAATTATTTAGCTAAATCGTATTCCAACTAAATTTAAAAAAGCTCAAAATGATTTTAAAACACTAAAGAATAATGCTAAATTAATAAAATTCCTTTTTAAGTTCTATATTTTTATTTCGTAATATTTTTTTTTTTTAATTTTGACCTTATACTATTATAAAAATAGATTATGTAAACCGAAGAAGATGGAGAATATAAGTAAAAAAATAAGGAGAGTCATCCAATTTACAAAATGAAATCTACAATATTATTCAGTTTGCACCCAGTTCATCATGGAAATGCGTATCTAATCTAATTCAATGATGTTGCAACTGTTAGTAATGGTAAATTATATGTTCGACCTAGGGTAGCCAAATCAAGATTCACAAAAACTGAATATGCGGGATAAAAAAGCTGGACATTAAATTTTAGTATTTTTTTTTAAATACTTCCGAACTTTTGGAAGTTGTTAGCAAAAAATATTTCAATCGATTTTTATTTCTTTCTTTTACGGAAGAAGTGGTTTTTGTTCTGTGGCTCCTCAGAACAATTCTAATTATTTGTTTTGAAAGTTCAAAACTTGATTACGAGAATTAAAATACTTATTTGATACAATTTTGAAACTAACGTGTAATTATGTTTTTTTCGTATCCACTTTTACATACTATTGTTTTTATTTCAAGCTTCTTTATCGATTTTGATTTGTTTTTCAAAAATTAATGTTTTTAACTGGACCAATTTTATTTTGGTCTCACAGTGGACAATTGTCAAAATAGCTGGAAAATCCAGCCCATCTGTAGCCAATTATGAACCGATCTTCATAATATTTTTTACACAGATTGTTACTTATATAATTTAATGTAATTGTGCAGAATTACATTAAAGTATTGTTATATTTAAGGCATTCATAAGCCTTAAACCCTATTCCGGGAGGACATTTGAATGGGGGCTAGGTGAAGCAGTGGTCTGATCATAACAAATTTCAATAGGCTTTATTTAAATTAAAAAATATCACAAGATTTTCAGGAAAAATGCAAATTTTTAAAAGTGTACCAATTTTTAAAACACAATTTAAGAAAGGTGTCAAGTTTCAGAAAATGTGCTAATTAAAGAAATAAATAAATAATAAAAAAAAAAAATAATAATAAAATTGAAATGCACCAATTAAAAAAAAATAATTCACTAGAAAAATACCAATTTTTAATGGAAGTAAAAGTTTTAAATTTTAAATTAAATAGCCAATTTTTAAAAAAGTATTGATTTAAAAGATACAGTATTTCGAAAAAAGATATCAATTGAAAAAAGTGATGAACCATTTTTACATATGTATCAATTTTTAAATAAGAACAAATAAGTTAAAACTCTGAAAACAATAAAACAGAGACCAAAATTTAGTGGTCCATTTATATGTTTGCGGTTATTTACCACCATTTACGATTTATAAATTATTTTTTTTTTTAGTGTTAAATCACTGAAAGTGTGATTTTTATGGGAAATTTTTAGCTACATGGTTGATCGAATTTGAACAGTAAAAGATAATAAAATTCAAGATGAGCTATTTTCAACATATTGTTTTTGATTTAACTTTTATTTTTAAGATTTAAAAAATAAATGACTTTAGCATTTAATGGAATTGTACTTCTTTATATTAAAATAAAATATGTTGCACAACATAGGTACGTTAATTGACATTTGTTTAATTAAAAAAGCATTTTTAAATAAAAAATTAACAAAATATATAAGAATATAACAAGATAAATGCTAAGAGTTATTAACCCTAGAATAATAATGTACTTAAATTTTAGGTATACATTTTTTCAAATCCTTATTACTCTGGTGTGTGGAAATCTATCGATATGAAATTCCAGAAGTTCTTTTGTTAAGTGTGTTTAAACATATATTAAAAAGAAAATCATAAATTTTTAGACGTTTACATGTTTTAAATTCAAATATAGAAAATGTTACTACGTTACATTTACGTATCGTAAGTATTAAGAGCATAAATTTTATACGTAAATTTTACATGCCATTAGTGTTAATAGTATAGATTTGAATATAAATTTGTAAATGTGCTTTGAAATGGCAGAGTAAAAGTTGAAATATTCGGCGAATTATCTTAATTTAATAAATGTAGTATTCAATTATAACTTTTCATTGAAATTAATGTAATAATTGAAAGAAAATTATGAGCTACCGAGATTACAGTTATACTATGAGTTTTCTATAGAAAAGAAAGTAATATGTGTTAAAAATTCCGCTATTAAGTAAAAAACGAAAGGTTAGAACATATTGTTATGGCGTACGTAGTATTTACGTATCGTTAGTATTAACGTATAAAAAATATCGTTAGTATTCTAGGGTTAAAGATGAGCACAACTAAAAATGATTGTTTTTTTCTCTACCATAAAAAACAATAAAAAGTAGTAATGGTCATACTTAACCATGTAGATAAAAATCTCTTTATAACAATTATTTAGTGTGATTTATTTTTTATAAAATAAGTGAGAATTCATGTGATTTTGATAAGTGAACCAGTTATTTTTGGTCTCTGCAGTAAAAAAATAATAATAAAAATTTAATAATTTTCAAAACTAAAAAGTATTTTTTTTTTAAAGGACAAAGGATAATTTTTCAAAAAAGTATCTATTCTAAAAATAATGGGTATATTCTTTTGAAAAGTTCTGAAAGCTTTTTCCGAAACAATTCTAAGAAAAGTACTTTATTCCCGTTTTTAGTTTTGAAAATCGGAATCATTGTAATAACTTTGATGGATATATTTTAAAATATCTAAATAACTGGCTTTCGGATGATTCAATGAAAAATTTTGGAAAATACACGCAGAAAGAAGTTTGAAATTTTGCCAAAGTCTGATAAAAGAATCAATCATCAAACTTTGCAAATAGCAAAAAAAAAAAAAAAAAAAAAAATAATAATAATAATAATAATAATAATAATAATAATAACGAACAAGTGCTTTTCACAGCCAAATTTAAAAAACATTTTTCTTTAAAATGTATATATACATAATTTTAAAAGAACATCAAAAGCTGTGATAAAAAACATAAAAAACATCCTATCAGTGACAACCATGGGTTCAAATAATTACTTCTGTAGCTATTTTTCAGTACTAAGTACCCAGCAACATTTTTTTTAACCTTCGGTAATGACTACTACTTATTAGTAGTTAATTGTATTTATTTTTCCTATTACTTTGAGTTCTGCAATGTAAGAGCGTTTGCATAGCAAACAAAAAACTAAATCCAAATTTTTCTTTCCAAATTTCTTCAATTCCTACTTGTATGTGAAAACTATTAGCAACGCACAGTGTCAAATTTTGCTAAATTAGAATGACAAAATTGAGGAAATAAATGCTTAACAAATGAAGTAATTTTTTGTCCGAAATTCAAAAGAAAGAAAATTGTTTTTTTTTTTAATGGGAGTGTCAATAATTCTACCCGCCTAATTTTAATGGGAATGGTTACAGCCTTGTCTACTAACAGTTTAAAACATTTCCATCCGATACCTCCAAAACTGGATTTTTGTCATTCTAAAATTGCCAAATATGACACTGTGCTACGTACATAGTCTTTGGAATATGTATTAAGATTTTTGCTTCTTTTCAAGCCTTTTTATATTTTTTATTTTTGTTTACTGATTAAGCGAATAAAAAACTATATAATTATTATGTCCTTTAAGAATACATACCTTCCCATTTCCGACCTGATACGAATATTGTTTTTGTTTAATACACTATTAACAACAACATACATAATGCATTATTTGCAACATTATCGTTACGTTCTTTCGCTATTGGTTGATTCCCTAGATCTTCTCCTATTGCTGCTTAGTATTTGTTGGAAGCCAATTTAATTTTTCTAAATGGTTTTTCTAAGTTTGCAACAAATCAGATAAGAATTTGAAATTACAATTAGTTTGTTGTTATTGTGGGTTAAATTTTTTAGATGCTGTTATTTTATTCAACTCTGGTGAATTATGCATGAAGGCAAACAACAGGCAACAAGTTACAAGCAAATAACCTTAAAGTTAAGAATTTGTATTTGTTGTTTTGGTACACATTTGTTGAATGTTTCCGTTATCGGTATCTAAAAAATTATTGCTGGAAAAAAACAAATTATAAAATTTTATGTATTTAAAAGTTAGCTTAGTAGCTAGTGGTCAAGGATTGTGAACTAAATGCGGCTGTATTTAAGTTCAAACTTTGATTTTAATTATGAATGTTCAAGAATATAAAGATGGATAAAGAAGCTATAAGAAATTAATTGCCATCATTTTTGTAATAAAAAATAAATATATATATATATATTTTTAAATATAAAATATCCATTCAAATTATCAAATTAAACAAATATTTAATTAACAAGGATCGGAAGTTCATGCAAATGCATGTTTTTTGCCTTTACTCCCTGAACAGAGTAAAGTAATATCTTTGCGAATTAGAGAATTTGCTTTAAAATGCTTTAGTGCATATTTATGCATATTTTGTTGAAAATGCATGTTTTGGCATATTTTGCTATAAATGCATATTTTTGTAACAAATTTAGTGCACTATTCCAATTTAAAATAATTTTTTGTTTAGAACAAAATAATTCTGTGGACTTTTTATAAAACGACTTAAGTCCACATTACAAAATTTTCACAAGGGCTAAAAAATATTTTAAATTATTAAAAATACCATGGACAATTATTATGTGGTAAGCTATTTCTCTAAAACTAACAATCACAGAAGGACGCTCATTATTGTAAAAGGTGCGTCATTAGAAGGTTTCATATTTATTTCGTATTATGATGCGAAATTACACAGAATAAATAATTTCGTTTCGGAGTAGTATTGTTCTAAAATATTCGATAAAACTTTATCTCTAAAGAAAAGTTTTTGGTATATCAGCCCTCGGATAGCCTAAAACACAGAGATAAATACAGACTTTCAGAGTCAAATTTCCAGTCATTTATCGGAAGGCAGAACAAGTTTGTTTAATAACGAGCTATGTATATGAAACATTTGATTGGTTGCCATAAGTTTTTGTAGAATATCGAGAATTGATTATTTCTTTTCAAAGAAGCTACCAATGAGATTATTCTGTCTGAGAGCACAATAAGCTGTGTAGAGCTATCCTTAATATCATTTTAGAATAATCAATCTATCATTAAGACCACAGCCATCGAAAGAAGTGTTGCCAATACAGTTCTTACAATTTTAGATTCAAACGGAGAAATAATAAAATCTGTCCACATCATTTAAAAATGCATCCATCACATCTGTTGATGTCGAACGGTAATTTTCTATGTACAAAAGCTGTCTAAGTTCTTTACTGTGTATTTATTATACCACACACCACCATAGGTGATTGGGGTATTATGCGTTTGTGCTGATGTTTGTAACGCACAGAAAAAATCATCCAACACCCACCTTAAAGTATACCAATAGACTCAGAATCACTTTTTGTGTCGATCTAACGTTGTCCGTCCGTCCATCCGTCTATCTGCACCTTTTGCACATAGTACAGGTCGCAATTTTGAAGACAATTCAAAGAAATTTGGCACATAGGACTTTCATGGCACTAGGACGAAGCCTATTGAAATTGGTTATAATCGGTCATTATTTCACCTAGCCCCCATACAAATGTCCTCCCAGAATAGGGGTTTAACGATCATAAATGCCTTAATTGCAATATTTTAATGAAATTAGGTGTAAGCAAGTTTTCTATAAGTATCAATCAATCTTTGTGCCAAAATTCATGAAGATCGGTCCATAATTGACCATAGCCCCCACATAAAACCCTTTTTCGAAAATCACTTTAATGTGTATAAATCACATACACATGCTAGTATCAGATTTATATTAGACACAAATAAGTTTTATATAAGTAGAAATCATAATGACAAATTTTATTAAGTTCGCTCCATAATTTACCATAATTCCCATATAAGCCCACTTTCGGGAATCACCCTAAAGTGTATAAATTCATATAAATGTTAGTATTAACGTAATATTCTGTATTCGTATATTTTATTTTACACTTAGTAAAATTATCGGTCCACATGACTATTATAAGACCCATACACGAATTTTGATGGACATGGTATCATATGGTTGGGCTTGACCGACTATATCTTTCTAACTTGTTTTTAATTTAATATGATGCTGAATTATTATTATTATTATTACTATTATTTTTTAGTAAAAGTAAAAAAATAAATGCATATTTTATTTGTTTTTAGAACATACTTTAACATTTTTATAGCATTTTAATCGCATTTAGATCATTTTTAAGCGCACTTTTTAAATGCATGAACTTCCTCTCCCTGATAATTAGTTGTTTTATAACTTATTTTTTATTAAAATCCCATTAAAACATCAAAATAAAAATGATTTTATAGTTTTTTAAAATATTGTTTTTATAAACTAATCACCAATAAATTCATTTTTTTAATTTTTAAACAATAAAATATTTACGTAAAAAATTATTAAAAGTTTACTGATAAGAATCGCATGATTTCGTATTTCAAAAGCAATAAAATTAAACATAAATATATAGTTTTTATATTAATTATGCAAAAATCTAATTTGAGGTTTTATGTGCTTTTTCTATAGGGAAAAAAACTAATCACACGGTCTTTTTGTTACACCATTTAAAAAAGTTTTTTACAGCTTAGTCTAAATATAAAATAATATTAAAAGATGTTAAGTTTCTCATGCATTTGTTAATAACAAAAAACTCCATAAATGATGATAATAGTAACAAAATAAACAAAAATATATAAATTTAAAACGAGTTTTTTTTATCAGTAAAATCTTTTTTAAATTAATACAAAAAATATGAAAAGGTTTATAACTCATCATTCACTTTGCCGTCTTGTATTGTATTCGAGGTTTCTGTTTTTCGAAATTGTAAAGATTCTCACTGTGCTTTACACTGAGAGAAATATATTTTTCAAATTAAAAAAAAAAAAAAAACTAAAAAAAGAAAAATGTTGAACAGTAGTAGGTAACCCACACAAATTCCAATAAAAATAGCTCTCGATTATTCTTAGCTCCTGTTAATTATTAACGAAGATTATCACGGAGAGAAATTTATGTTTGAAATTTCAAAAATATTTAACAAGAGTTACTCACTCTTATTTCATTAAAAACACTTAACTATTATTAGCGCCTGTCAATTATAATGTAGTTAACACTATCAAATAAACATTTTGAGGGACATAAACATAATTTTGTTAACACTAAAGAATAAATGTTGTGTTGAATCTAAAGTCGTCATGTAAAATATTACACATGCCCTAAGGTGTTAAAATCTCAAGTCAGTATGTCATTTACATTTATAAAATGCACATTAGTGTTCAATTCAATTTCTAAACAATTTTGTTAATAAAATTCTTCTTGTCACATTAAATAAATTACATCTCAGTTAAAAATACCATCCCATAGAAAACATAAACTATTACGATCAGTTATAAGAAATATAAAGTGATCATAGACATCATGTTTTATTTCATTATTACTACAACATTATTTCCCATAATACATATTTAATTTATTTTTCTATTACAAAGTTAAAATGATTGGAAGTGGAAAAAAGAGACTTAAAACAACTTTTTTTTTTTAGCTTATTGTTATTATAATTTATGTTTCTAACCAATTTGTTTTTTTTTTATTTTCTTATCGTGTTAAAAGTTTTATATTGTAAAATATTTTACTTATTGTTGTTTAGCCTCATTAACAAATGAGCTGGATTTTTAAATGAGTAAGAAATATAAATATGAAAAACTAACAGCATTTAGAGGAGATATTTTAAACAATGACATAATTTATAACTTTATAATTTTTAAAAGAAAAAATGACATTTTCACAGACTATATTTGATGTTCTGCTAATGAAAACATAAACTAAAATTTATTTTCTATAGAAAATTTTGCTTTCAAAGAAGACAAACTTATTATAGAAAATAGTCTTATAAAGAAAACAAATTTCTTATAGAAAATAGTCTTTCAAACAAGTCAATTATTTTTTAACCATCTATGCGCTTCAAAAATTACTTCAAATATGTGTTTATAATTTAAACTGTTCCTATAATAACAAAAATAATAACAAAATTGCAACGGAAGTTCCATAAATTTTTTCATTGGATTGAAATTAACAAACAAAAAAAAAAAATTAAAGAATTTTTATTAACCGACTAAAAATTTTAAAACAATCACCTGTGTGTATGTTATTCTAAAACTAACAAACACACTATTTATCCATCATTTATCAATAATCTTTTTTTGAAGATTTCTCACTAAGTTAATAAAGTTTTTAAATATTTTCTAAATCTCTAACACCTTCTACTCTCATGTAAATTAAAATTTAACTGATACATTCTTCATTGACTTCACATAATATGATTGAAACAAATTGCTCAAAATATCAAATGAGATTTTAAAAGTAGCTGTTCCTCTTGTAGTTTTATAGATTTTCCCGATGTTATTTTTGTTTAAACTTAAATATCTTTTCTTAAGTTTATTTAAACGATCAACTCGCTCACGTTACTCTAATTAGGTTAAGGCACGATCTGTAAACTTACATATCCAGTACTACTTGTACGATGATCATATTTGTTGGGTGTTATATTATAATAACATAAATATCTGGTACATAGATACATTTTTATGTTTATACAATAATCATGTTGTGTATGTGTGTCATGTTGTTGGATTACCCTTTGTAATCCAAAGAAATTATGTTATATATATATTGGTAAAGGGAAAAAGAGTTTTCTTTTAACCAGATGTGTGAACAGAAATTTCTATAAGAAATTCTTTTTCTAAACAACTTTCAATTTCTATAAGTAATTTTGTTTGCAAAAGATCACAAAATTTCTATAAAAAAATTGTCTTCGAAAGAAACAAATTGCTATAAGAAATTTATCTTTCAAATAACGCAATTTCTATAAGAAATTTATCTTCCAAAGAACAAAAATTTCTATAACAAATTTATCTTCCCAAGAACACAAATTTCTATAAGAAATTTGTCTTCAAAAAGAAAATTTTTTTAAGAAAATTGTCTTCCAAAAGAACATAAATTTCTATAAGAAATTTGTCTCTAATTGGGCTTCAGAAGAGCAGGAATTTCTATAAGAAATTTTTTCCAAAGAATACAAAAAGAGTTTTCTTTTAACCAGGTGTGTAAAAAATTTTCTTCAAATTTTCTTCTAAGAACACAAGTTTCTATAAGAAATTTATCTTCAATGGACATAATTTCCATATAAAATTTGTCTTCAAATGAACACAAATTTCCATAAAAAATTGTCTTCAAATGAACAAAAATTTTCATAGAAAATTAGTCTTTAAATGAACACAAATTTCCATAGAAAATTTGTCTTCAAATGAACACATAAAAAAATTTTCTTCAAATGAAAACAAATTTCCATAAAAATTTGTCTTCAAATCTTTTATGGAAATTTTCTTTTAACCAGGTGTGTAAAAAATTTTCTTCAAATTTTCTTCTAGGAACACAAGTTTCTATAAGAAATTTGTCTTCAATGAACATAATTTCCATATAAAATTTGTCTTCAAATGAACACAAATTTCCATAAAAAATTGTCTTCAAATGAACAAAAATTTTCATAGAAAATTAGTCTTTAAATGAACACATAAAAAAATTTTCTTCAAATGAACACAAATTTCCATAAAAAATTTGTCTTCAAATGAATACAAATTTCCATAAAAAAATTTGTCTTCAAATGAATACAAATTTCCATAAAAAACTTGTTTTCAAATGAACACAAATTTCCATAAAAAATTTGCTTTCAAACGAACACAAATTTCCATAGAAAATTTGGTTTCAAATGAACACAAATTTTCATAGAAAATTAGTCTTTAAATGAACACAAATTTTCATAGAAAATTAGTCTTTAAATGAATATAAATTTCCATAGAAAATTTGTCTTCAAATGCACACAAATTTCCATAGAAAATTTGTCTTCAAATGCACACAAATTTCCATAGAAAATTTGTCTTCAAATGCACACAAATTTCCATAGAAAATTTGTCTTCAAATGAGCACAAATTTCCATAAAATATTTGTTCCAAATAAACACAAATTACTGTAAAAAAAATTGTCTTCAAAAAGGGCGCAAATTTCATAAGAAATTTATCTATCACCAATTACAAGTGGCCATTACCTGATATTTCATCTTAATTTTTTCTATCTTGAAATTACTTTTACCCCCACCCAATAATAATGTTTTAAAGTAATTTTTTCCAAACTTTTTTATCTTTATTTATTTTATATTAAATAAAAAAGTGTAAAAACCAACATAAAAACTAAACGCATTTACCACACACACACTCACCCTTGGTGAGGACAGGCAACATGCTGTCCGTCGTCTTCATCGGGTTGTTGTTTTTGATTTCAACGAATAGGAAAAGAAGTAGTTGAAGATTTTTGTTGCAATTGCTGCTGCTGTTGTTACTGTTGATACAATAAGAAGCTTATGCTACTTTCTGCCCTGACAACTATACTTATTTTCGATGTGTTGTTATTTTTGTTGTTGTTGTTGTTGGCAATCTTATAGCCAAAAAGAAATAAAAACAACAACTATACCAACAAAAAGAAAGATAAATATTTAAACCATCATAATAATAAAACAACACAAAATCAACAATTACAGACAACAGTTAAGAGTAGTGGTGCACAGTGGGTTTAAAGGAAAATTAAATGATTATAAATATATATTATGGATTGAAACTAATTGTTCGAATACCAGATGAACTTAAATTTTTAAAATTCTATATAAAAATATTTTTTCTCACAATGTTCACCACTTGGCAAATATTTTCTGAAAGATTTTGAGCTACTTTCAGTTTATGAGTTTTCATATTGGTTACATAAAAACCATTAACGATTAAAACCTTATCAGACCACTGCAAAAAGTTTTAAAAGAACAACTAGCAGGCCCAACTAACTTCAGCAGCAAATTACAATATTTTGTTGTATGCTATAGTCGATGCTGGTGCTGCTGCTATAAAGCAATAACAATTATGTTGATGCTGTAATGTGATCTCTTTTTTATGCTTATTTTTAGTTTGTTTCTGTTTTCTTTGGACATTATTTTTATTGTTTGGAAAAATTGGATCACTTGATCTAAATGTTGGTGATGCTGTTGTTGATGAGAACTGGGTTTCAACAAAAATGCTGTAACTTTTACCAGTTTTATGAATAAAAAATTGTAATAGTTGTTCGGATTTCTTTTTTTTTTTTTTTTCTCTTGTCTTTTCTTCTTTACCTCTTTTTCAGTTATTTGTTTTCCAAAGTCTTTAAATGTGTGTCCGAGTCATTAATTTTGAATGTAAGCGTCTCTATAATTTTCTAGTAGATGCTTTTTTACAAGAAGCGTGATTTTTATGTCAATTTTTTTATTATTATTTTTTACTTAATACATATTTTTATTATTTGTTTGTGGTTTATAAGTATTTGTTTATGTATAAAAAGAGTTGTTGTTTTTAATAGTTGGCTATTTAAGATTAAATTACCTTGTTAGAAAATAAAAAAAAGTATATAGAAGACAACAAGAAAAGATATGGACAAGTGTCAAATTGTTAAATGATTTAACAATGATAATATGAAGTGTGTGTGTAAATTGTCTGATGGTTAAAAATAACTAGGATTGTTTATTTTTTTATAGTTTGATTTTCAATTCAGGAGAATTTTCATGTAATGGAGTAAAAATAAATCTAATCAATATCTGAATTTCACTTCAAAATAGTTTAAATTTAATATTTTTCTGCGTAAAGTTCTCATTCAGAAAATAAGTAAATCTTATTTAGAGGTAAAAGAATAAAAGCGTTATTTTGAAAAAAATCAATTTTAATATTTAAATTTGATTGATTATTTTTCAATTAAGGAATACAATTTGGAAACAATCAAATGCAAATGTTTTCCGATATTTTGAAGAAATTGGTTGCTTGTGTTTGAATTTGCAGATGTTAATAAGTCGTTAATGGTTAAAGCACTGAATTACAAACGTATTTAGTAGGGTATCCAATTATTGAACCAAGGAACTAATACGTTGAATCAACGAACTAATTTCTTATTTTATTATAATATATTTAACGAATTTTGTTCAACGAATTAATATTTCCATTGAAACAACAAATTCGTCCGTTGAATTGAAGAATTCTTTGAAAAGATCAACAAATTTTATTCAACGTACTTCATTTGTGGAAATTACTTTTTACAGTGTAGCAACCTTATTTTAAAAGTCACAATAAAGGCTCAACTAAAAGAATTTATAGAATTAAGCTCCTTATATATAGTCCTGGGTAAGTTTAAATTCTAGCTACAATTTTGGGGTTCTCAGTTAAGCCTTATCTTGGATCTTTATAGTCTTTGCTCTGATAGAATTTCTTTATATGGTTTTAGTAAAAAATTTAAATCAATAATTGTCCTTGTTGTCTTTATTTGACAGTGTATGTGATAAAATTAAGAAAAAAATGACTGTTTTATATAAAAAATCACTTTTTCCCTATTGAAAAAATATATATCTAAAATATTTTAATAAAGAATAATAGGAACATAAAGAAATCTTTTTATTCAAAAAAATTCAAACACCTACAATTATTGAAAAAATCCATTCAGCAAATTTGGGTATCCCTTCTTAAATAAATGAAATTATAAGTAATAATATTGCAATTTTCCTTTTTTATTCCCATTTTTAGTCCCATTTTGAGAAAAAAATCTCAAACATTTTTAAAATTCCATTTGTTTTATATTCGCTTTAAATTTATTTGAAAAATTCTATTAAAAAGTGAAAATTCCTTCCATCTGACATCACTGCTATTTGCTATTACCAAAGAAGAGTTTTGGTATTAAAATTAGATGCCAGCTAAAAATGAATACGTACTTTCACATCCACATCAGTTAGGTTTCGTTGAAACCTATATGTGATGCCCGCCTTGCACTGTTGTAAGGCACTGTTACCTTGCACTGTTGCAATTTGCAATACCAGGCATTAGGTGGAGATTATAGCTTCTAGCGTCGTTAAATCTAAGGTAAAATTTGAAGTTGCATCCGGTTCGAAGGACCATCAACACGTATCTCTGCTTTAGTTGTGATTGAATTTAGTCCCAGATTAAAGTTCTTAATATCATCAGAGCATTAATTGTAAATGTTTTAATAAACCTTCATTAGCTTTAAGCTGGAATCTCTATTTTATCCTAGATTATCATTAATCGTAGGTCTGCATATATATTGATGATTAGAATGTAGGAGAGGTATAAAAAAAGGAAAAAAAATAGATCTCCAATATATAAAACAAATTGATAAAAAAAAAAAAAATAGATTACAATTCACGGGTGTAGTTCATTTTGTCCAAAAATAAAGATAATAAACTGGATCTTTATATTATCCCATGTAAGCTTCAGTTGAAGATGTTAAACTTGATTTATCGTATATGTGGAAACTGTCCCAGATTAACTTTAAGCGCAGGTCTTAAAATAACCAAAAGTAGCTTTAATTATAGCTATAAATTTAACTCCAAATTATATTCCATTGTAGATTTTTAAATAGTTGAAAGAAGCAAATTTTTTTGTGATGTAACATTTATTTAACTCTCCGTTCCTTATTTAAAACCAATTAAGTTACCAGATATTAAAGAGTATTGCTAAAAAGAGACCACCTGCCAAATCGCAGGTTTATGTTATAAATTATGATTTTTAATTTTTTTTAAATATTTGTATATCTGCTAGAAATTCTAACGAATTTACCATCACTTATTTTTATTGTTTAGTTTTTTACAATACGCAAATTTTTAAAATTTGACATTTTCTAAAAGTTCATATTTAGTTTTATGAACATTTCGAAATTTGCATTTGCATAACCATTTATATGTTCTCCGGGTGCAATTAATATTAATTGCAATAGCATTATTTAAAACAACGCAACATTCATTATCATTATTTGAACTTCAACTCTTGAAAGGTTTAACAAAATCCAAAACAAAGAACTAAAAAAAAAAAATTTAAAATTGCCAACAGCTGCATAAAATTTTTTGCTAAAATATTTTACAAAAAAATCGAAAGAAAAAAATAGCAAAAAAATAATAATGTTAAGTCATTGTCATCATACTAGAAAATATTGGCTACAAATAAACTGCAGTACAAAAGTCAACAAAATTAAATGAAACACGAAAACATAAAAAAAACAAAAATTCTAGGTTAAATTGATCAACGTATAACGAGAACCTTGATTCATTTAAAGCAATTTTCAGCAAAATAAAAATACAATTTTAATACTGCATAATACTGCATATATGACTGTATTAATTAAACAAAATACTTATTTATTTACTTACAATAATCAAAATTTCAACAAATTACAAATAAAAGAATATTTTTTTTTTGTATTTTGTTAGTTAGTCTTTTCTGTTGAACCCTACCCAAAATTTGTTGCACAAACTTTTTTGAACAAAACAACAATTTATGTTGCTTAACCAGGTTGCTGCATATGTTGCACGTTTTTTTGTTTTCTTGCGCAAATAAATACACTTAACAAAATAAAATAAATACTTATTAAAAAAATAATCATGAATAATCATGTTTTGAAAATTGAAACAATTTTAAGCTGCTTAACTGAATTATAGTATTATAATTTTTTTTCATAACTTTACTTTAAGGTGTGGAGATTTAAAGGAGTGAATTATTTAAAAATTAAATTATTCAAATTAGTTTAATTGTTAAAGTCAGTAGTTTCACTAAAAATATTTGTAAGGTGTGAATGAATGCATAAATATTAGGGCGACTCACTCCCTATGGGCGGGAAAAAAGTGTTTTTGTTATCCCTCTGAAAATTAACCTTGATATGTTTTTTGGTGTTTTCCAAAATATTTCGTTTCTACTGATAACCGTTCGTGAGCTGGATCGTTTCTAAAATTGAAATTTTCATAAATATTTTAATTCAAGTAATTAGTTCTTATCAAAAGAAAAATTTTGATACCCATATTGACTATGAACCGTAAGAATATTGAAATAAAAATTAATCACACAAGCAACTTATATCCAAAAGCAAGTAAAAATTTAAAAATCTGAATTTTCATTAAAAGTAACAAACAATATTGTCAAGAAATCTTGAAAAAGAGAATATTTTGTAGAATATATTAATATTGAGGTCACCCTTTGATATGTTTTATATACCAATGGACGCGGCTTCTAAATACCTTTTAAATTGTGCCACATTTTGTATGCGTTTCTTTGGCAGAAAATACAAAAATTTTAAAAAAACCAGAAAAAGACCTGTTTTAAAAATAGTCCGGTCATCAATAGACCCGAAATATTTTGAGAAACATCAAAAAAACATACCAAGGTTAAATTACAGATGGGAGGGGGGTAACCACAACACCTTTTTGAGTGAGTTGCCTCAATAAATATGTAATATAATTCCTACAAGCAAAATAATACGAAAGTGATTCGAATTCGTATTGCTTAGAAGAAAAATTTTATTGCCCCAATAATCGTATTCGTATTACGGAAGTTTCCCCCCTCGGAAGAGATTGTGCGTCACAGGCGATGCATCTAAACAATAAGAAATCAATACGCCTGGAAGAAGAATAGGCAATATTGCTAGATAATCATCTAGGTGAAAAAAAGAAGATACCGCCAGATAATCTTCTGGAGGATGTGATAAATATATAGAAAATGTATAGCTAAATAAATCTTAAAATAATATAATAAAGAAAAGTTTTACATCTTGTAAAGTAAAAACTAAAAAGTTCACATAAAATATAATTTTTTTTTTACTAAAAGACACACAAATTTCTTCAATATTTTTTCATTTTGAACAACTTTTCGAAAAGTGAAAAAATTGTGACTGAAAAATAAAAGTATTGTATTAATTTCTTCCAGATGATCTCAATGGGATTTCATCAATTTATTGAGGAAGTGATAATCACCTTACTGAAAAAAGCGATATTTTGAGGTATAAAAATAATACAAAAATTAAAATTTTATATATTTTTTTAATACTATTTTCTAATTTTATTTAAACTGATAAAAATATAATATTAGAAAAATATTGCTTTGATGATTTTCGTCCAAATAATAAAAAGAAATTATTTCTTCTAGAAAGATATCTTCTAAATGTTTGTATGGATGATAGTTATTTTTTCTTGTAAAGTTTTTCAAATCTATTAATATAAGACTGCTTGCACTTAAACTAATTTATTGCTGAATATCTTGAGCACCATATACAAGATCCCTTTATCTAAATTTGGCTAAATTACGTGGATAGCCGTCAGATTACGATCTTACATGTATTTCTTTTATGTCACACAAGTGATAGCCTAAATAGATGAGATATTATAAAAATTTTATCTTGGCTCATCTATATTTTGTCTTCTTGACATCCCACAGGTCGAATTTATTCATTTATTATTTTCATCGTTTATTGCCCTCATTTCCTGATAGCCATACAAATCCTAAACTTTAATATCCTTGATTGTCTAAGTATTATGTAGTAAATTTTTTCTCACAAATTTCACTTGGAAGATAATACAGGTGCAAAATATCGTAATAAATATCCGTAGTTTCAAATCATCAGAGAAACTTCACGGTGCTTTATACGATTCTATAGTTAGAACAAAAAGTCTACTCTTTTAAATTTTTTAATAATCGATTTTTCGACTTCTTCCATTTTTAAATTGTCGATTTTTCGATTTTTTAATTTTGGAATAGTCGACTTTCAACTATTGTCGACTTTTCGACATCTTACGACTTTTCAACTTTTTTTAACTTTTCGATTTTACATTTTTTCGAGATTTGTTTGCCTTTTTTGACTGTTTTTTTATTATTTGTCTTATAAAAACACAAATATATTGATAAATTAACAGACAGTATATGTAATGAAAGTGCTTGTTACACAAATATATATTTTTACGATACTATCTATTTCCAATAGTTAGATGACGCCGATGGAATAACATATTTTCAGAATTTTTTCAATTTTTTTTTTTTTTTTTTTTTTTTTGACAAAAAGAACAATTTCTTCTTTTAGAGTTTTTTCAACCAAAATTCGTTTGTTGGATTATTCGAAAGTCGAGTTAGAGAACCCTCCCAGCAAAAACTTGGCCTACTAAATAACGAGTTTTGTAAGCGAAAACAATATGAAAAACAGCTTTCTGTTTCGGTGCTCATGAGTTTTGTTCGCAATGTTCAGAAATTCACCAGTTTTTATTAGGGTACCAAAACAGTTGTTTTAGATACTGATTTTTTTAAGTAAAAAAAAAATTGGCTCGGTTGAGATTTTAACCCACTTAACTTAAATGCTCATGTTTGATAGTCTGTCATCTTAATCGTTATACCACAAACGATTTGTTTTTTTTTTTTTTTTTTTTTTTTATATATGTTAAAAAGTAGCTTTCAAATAAGGGTATAAATTAACATAATTTATTAAAACAATTATTTGTCTCAGTTGGGAGTTGAACCCTCTTTGAGTTTCATATACTAACTGAGCTACGTGAAAACCAAATTTATTTAAAATTTACTAAAAACTACTTATTTAAGTACCAATAGGTAATGCAGGGAGTGGCATTTAAGGTCAAAATATAATGCATACAGGAAGCTGTTGTTTTTCAAATTGAGTCCATTTCTAGCTTTCAAAGAATACTTGGAGATCGTTTGATCTCGAAGGTCCCAGTTTACAGAAAAATTTTCTTTGGATGATATTTAAATCCTCAAAATTTAAATCTACACTCTGCCACTAGATATAACATAGATTGTCCCTAAAATCCTGATAAACAGAGTTTTTAAGATTAGATTTATTTATTAATTCGAAAATAGTCTTACGGTTGTCTTATAGCCTGAATCTCATTCGATCAGGAAATAATAGGTCCGATAAGGCTTGAGCAGAACAAATCTGTAATTTGTAAATTTTACGCAGACATCAATTAATGAATTCCCTTAAGAAGGAAGCTATAGGATCGCAAAAGGCACCACTGACTTGTATTGATTTGTAAGGAGTGCGTATGAAAATATTAGTGCAGTCTTTAAGGGTTATAATAAGGGTTATAATAAAGAATAAATGTTTTTACTCAAAATATAAATTGAACTAAAACTCATGAAAATGAGTGAAAACTCATGTCGATCGTTTTAAACAATCGTTAGGAGCTGTGTCGCGAAATACACTTCCTCGGATCAAATATAGTTTCCTGGTAGCCGAAGAAAAGGTAGATTTTCAGACTGAATAAAAGCAGATAAAATAATAAAAATTTTAAGAGAAAATCCTTATATCTCTGAAAGGAAAGCGTCTAATTCTGAAATTGCTCCAAATCTTTTATCAGAAAACTTTTAGAAAAAGCTGACCTGAAGACCCATAAAGGTGAAAAAGTTCCTGATGGGAACGCTAGAAAAAATATGGAGCCAAAAGGGAGCACGAAAATTATTGAGATGAATTTCTTTAAAAATTATGAATAATATCTAAAGAACGATAAAACGTACATACTGGCGGACTTTTAACAACAAACTGGTAGGGTATTCTATGTAGCAGATGTAGTAGGAAATGTTGCAAATATCGTGTAAAAAAATTTTTTGGTCTGGCAAGCCATTTGCACATACGTGAATTCACGTGAATGAGTGCCTTGGAAAAATATTAGAAAACAAATATTATCATAATTTTTCTACAAAAATATAAATGCAGATTTTGTAATTTTTTCGGAAGTTATAAATCATATCTAACAACCAAAAAGGTAATAATTTCTACATAGAAAAAATTATTACCTTATATTTTTCAACTAACACAGTTGTTTCATTTTATATCAACTAATATATTCAAGCAAAAATAAAATATATAGAAAAATAAAATTCTTGTACGATTTTTTTCTCATTTAAATTTCATTTATTTGATTGATTTAAACAATTTTTTAATTGGAAAATTTTTTCTGTTTTTATATTTTTCACAGTTATTAGTAGGGGGTGGATTTTAATGCGAATGAATGCTTTTTGCAGCAGCATTTAAAAACTATCTTATGTATTTATCTATCTAAGTCAGATATTATACTAAAAAATGGCATCGATTTGTTAGTGCACATTTTTGTATATTTAGTCGAAAATGCATCCTTTTCCATATTTTTCTTAATAATGCATATTAGTTTACATATTTTTCATTTTTCCACTTTTTTAACTTTTTTGTTAAAATTTAATTTTGAGGTAAAAAAGTATAAAGAATTAGCATTGATCTTTTAAAACATAGCTTTAGCAGTGTTTAGCTTACCAAGGATTAATTTTTGTTTTTTTTTTTGTTATAGAATAATTTTTTTCTTTTTATTTAATAAATATTAAAAAAATAAATGCATGTTTTTTTCAGTTTTTAGGGTATAGTTTTTTAAGTGCATTTTTTGGGCGCATATTTTCAAAAAATTAATTCATAAAAATCCGCCCTCTAGTTATTAGTAATTGATACACACTCAAGTCTCGATTTGAGTCGTTTTGACTTTCCTCGCTTCGCTTTGCGTTGCTGTTTGAAATTTCAATATTTCGAACTGCGTCACAATATAAGTAGTTTCATAATGATTAATAACAGGTGTAAGGGTATAGAAGAAAATTTTAATGGAAAAAATGAATTAAATTCTCTATGTTAAGTTAGAAAATCAAAATAGAATTTATATAAATAATTTAAATTTACATCTTTTTGCAAAAAATACTACTTTTTTTATTAAAAATTAACTTCTTTTCTATTGAAAGATTTTTATTCTGGAACCAATTATTAAGAGAGAACAGCGTAAATACATAGAAAATAGTGATTCGATTTGCCGTAACTCTCCGGTCCTCATTGATGGTACAGACCAGGGCCTCAGTGTAATCAATTTGGTGAGAGATGCAAGTTAAAACAATTTTAAATTGAATGAATTATTTTCAAGATTAGTGACTTTCTTCTGTCTATGAAAATTAAAATTTCACAAATTTAAAAGTATGTATTTTTACTATCTCTTAATACACAGGAAACATTTTTTAATTTTAATTTTTTTTTAATTTGCACCTCTCACCAAAATGATTATATCAATTACTAAAAGCTGTAAAAAATTAAAAACAGAAGCATTTTTCCAATTAAAAAATTGATCAAATCAATCAAGTAGATAATTGAATGTATTAAAAAATTTTACTTAAATGAGAAAATTTTACTTAAATTTTATTTTTATTTTACATTTACTTGAATATATTTATTAAATTTAGATAATATTTTTTTTTTTTTTTTTTTTTTTTGTACAAGGCTAAAACTGATTTTTAATTAAAAATGTTTATTATAGTTTTAAGGAAAGCACTTCAAAAACAATGATCAAGAAGCATAAAAAGAGCACCCTACCAATGATAATCATGTGTTAAAAAATGACTTTTGCAGCTATTTTCCAAATGTTAAAATCATGACTTATTCAGCTCTTTTTTCAGTTCTTTTTTGCTATGTATATATTTATCAAAGGAGGCAAATCCAGAAAACTCTCAAGAACTGAGTCCATTTGAAAGAGATTTAGCTTTATTTTCAATGAAAAAATCAGTTCAGTCCTCGTGATATTCATCCCGATAAGTTAATTATTAATGCAGGTGCGGGGAGTCTACAACTTATGTTTTCCAGGGATATAAGAATATCATCGATTTATCCGACACCCCAAAATTTTAATAAAAATGTTAAATCTTCACTAAAGCCAAACTATTTCTCTAAGTACACGAATAAACGTTGTTTTAATATTGGTCACAATCTTAATTTTTATTAGATATTTCATTCGTTAACTGATAACAAAAAAAAAAAAAAAAATAAAAAATTAAAACTCATTTAAGCTTAAATGGTAGAACTCTCTAACTCCTATATGAAACACCTACACAATATATCAACTACAAGTTTCGTTGTTGTTTGCAAGATGGTCCATGTGTTGTTATAACAATGGAACCATGCTTTTTACAACATGATATTTTTGTACAGTGATTGCAAAGTTTTTTGTTGCTGGTTGCAACGTTTTTATAAAAACGTTCACAAATTGCTTGTCATCGATGTTAGTCGATAATTAACCAAAAAACAAGTGACAACGATTGAATGTTTTGATTATTTCCATTGTAGACGAGTGTCCTCTAATAAATTAACCAAAGAGTATATGTTGTATTCAAGTCTTAAGTCTTTCCAAGTATAATGGACAAGGTCTCATGTGTGCTAGTAATAAGTTAAAATTTGTTAGTAAAAACATTAGAAAGACCTTTTAAAGTTGTTAATTTTTGTTTTTTGGTTTATGTATGAAAAAAAGGGTCTGCTGCATTTATGTATATCTAAAATCTAACCTTACAAATAACCAACACTAATGCATTTCTATCTTGTTATAAACTCGTATTCATAAGTATGAATATATGTTTAACAATACCTAGCTTAAGCTGCAACATTGACATGCGCCAAATGTGTTTTGTAACAGCTTGTCCCTTGTCTTTAGTAAGGAAAAAAAAACTTATTTATTTTTTTGTTCTTTAAAGTTTCTTCGTATTTCACCCACAAGCTTGTTTTTTTTCTCTTTTAAAATGTACAACAACCAATTTTGGTTTTTCATGGTTTATTCTTCTCAAACTTGCCACAGAGTTTATCAACGTCATGCGATCAATCAGAACTTTTTTTTGCTTCTTCTATTTTTCTTCTCTTTTAGAGCTTCTAATTTGTTAGATTTTAGCTTTAAGCATTTTAAAAGGTTTTCCATTTTATTTTGTGAAAATTGGTTTTTCCTAAAATGTTTTTTAAAGTTTTTAGCTGGATATGTGTGTGCCTGTTTAGGATAATTATTAATGATGGATCTTGGCCATTTTCCTGCAAATTTTTTCTAGTTTGTCTTTTAATGTTATGTTGTTTAACAAAATGTTTTCCAGCACATGCTAAAGTGAATGTAAATTTATTATTTGTAGGCGTTTTATTGCCTTCATTTTATCTTTAGGGAAAAGCTTTAGGTGATTGTGTAAGAAAAAATATTTGAACGGTTTTTGTGAAATATTCCCATGACACAAGCTCGAAATTTAAGTAAGAATTGAGGTAAATTATTGGAAAATTTTTAAATGCGGAACTTACTAATTAGTTCCTTTTGAGAACTAAATAATGTAGAAAGTTTATCTTAAGTGTTGATTCACTCCATTGGTACAAAACTAAAAATGTCATTAGCACTGAACTGACTTTTTTATTGAAAGAAATTAAGTTTTACTTTTTAATCTTCAATCTTTTATAAAGCAAACAAGAATGTTACCTGGGATAAAATCCATTGATATATTTCAAAACTTTTATTTTTGTTAAAGATCCCAAGAATTATATATATATATATATATATATATATATATATATATATATATATATATATATATATTTCGGATCCTTCCTTTTACGTAGGGGATTACAAAGGACGATACGCAGTGAAATGAAATGAAACGGAAATAATTATGCAATTTCGGAACGACTGCTTCGATTTCAATGAAATTTCACATTGTGATAGTACAGGTGCAAGCAAGTTTAAGTTTTGAGCTTCGACCATATAGACCTAACGGGGGCGGGTCCACAGAGTCCTAAAGTTGGACACGTTGGTTATGAATATTTTTAAAAACGATCCTGATTCCTTGTATCTGAATCGATTTGAAAGATTTTTATATGAGAGGATTCTGCTTATTGCTGTCTACAAAAAATGTGCATATCTTATTTCCTTTAGTTCACGAGATATTGGGCTTCAGAGATTAAAATTTTTACTTTCTAACGTACCTTGGTGAAGTTTTTTCGTTATAGCGGGTACAACTTTCACCCATTTTTTTACAAATAGCAAAACTGTATAAAGAAACAATTTTGAAAAAATATTTACAGAGTAAAGAAGATCACGCTTAATTTTTATTATATTAATTTTTATTTTAAGCTTATAAATAGAAATCTCCATAAAATAGTTTCGACTAGTTTAAGATTCTGCCGAATATTAGGTTCAGTTCGGTTTCGGTTGTATTCTACTAATTTGAGAAAGTGTCAATTTAAAAAATAACAAATTAAAAAGGTACCGATCTCCAAAGAGATAGAAGTATTAAAATGTATCAATAAAAAAAATTAAAAATTCAGGCCCTACCAGCGGGCTTTGTACATTTTGCCCAAAAAATATTTCGATTTTCATTCCGAAATGGGTGTCAAAAAATTCATAAATTTTAGCTTCTTTATGAACGGTTTCATAACCAATTTTTTGTTTGATTTTATTTTTTATTCTAATGGACCATTTCCTAAAGGCCATTTTTTAAATCAATTTAATTTCTTTAAACTCTTTTTGTTTTTTTAAATTTTTGACATTTGGGAACCAGCTCAGAAAAGTGAGCATGAAGTTCTACTCCATGAGAACACCATTGGTTCTAAGGATGTTATTAGATAATCTGAAGTGGTTCTGATACTAGTTCTAGAATCAATGATTTTAGAACGAGTTTTAAAAAATGCATTTGAATCGCTTTTTAATAACATCTTTGGATGCTGTTTATACATATTACATCTTAAGCACAAGAAATCGTAGAATTATTGATACTTTTTAAATAATGAAAAAAATAATTCCTTAAAAAAAGATTTCTATTTATTTGGCTTCTATTAGTTTGATATAAATATTCGAAGTTTACTTATGTTGGGCTCACCAACATAAATAAAAAATATCACTTCTCTTTTGGCTACTATTACTACTATTGCTATCAATCGAGAATTTCATTACGGAATTTTCGTTATTGCTTTCAACGTTATTATGCTATATAAAGTTTTATTCTAAGAAGTTACAAAAAATCAACCAAATCGTATTTATTTCATAGTACATTAAAAATAATGATGCGCTTCTATGGCATCAATATTCTCTCTATCTTGAACTTTATGAACTTTAAATATTTTGCGCCCAACTTTAGTTGGAAATCGTACAACCTTATTGAGATCATTAATCTTACAAGTTTCGTAGAATTCAAAATTATCATTATACGCATTTTGTGATATTGATATTGACGGAAGTCTTTATAATAATATCAATTTATAAAATACTAGCTTATCCCGGTGAGCTTTGCTACCCCTTTTGATGCGATAACTAATATTTACTTTATATGGGAGCTAATACTCCCCTTCGACCTATCTGCACTATTCAAAATTTTATATGAAAATTATTTATAAAAATAGAAAAAAATTCATACAAAAATTTGTTAAAGTAATATTTTGAAAAATGTTGAGAATGCCTTAATATTTTTTGTAAATAATTCCTATTTTCTATGATAATAGACGAAATATTTTTTTCCTTTCAATTTAAAATTTTCATTTCACCATACGAGTAAAGATTATAATCATTATAAAAGAAATAACACAAAACTCTTTTAAAATAGATTAAAAACTAACTAAACTATTTAATTATACATTTATCAACTAAAATAACAATTAAATACCACTTAATGTAACACCTCTAGACATTAATCATTAAATTTGAAGGAGGGGAATCTTAAAATGAGGGGACACGTAACGAAATTTTTACAATGAAAACTTGTTTAATTTTAGAAAAAAGTAAAGAAAAAAAAACATTTTATTATGCGTTCGTTTGCCAATGTTTAATGGGGCGTCTTATATGCACAATAATAACAACAAATTGCTAATAAACATGCAACAAAAACTATGTTGTAGTAGATTAACGCGATCCTGCTATAATTCCATATATGCAGTATAAGAGTGTGTATCAGAAATGTGTTGTAAGTTTGCACTAGAGTTAGAGGCAAATTCATATCATACTATAAAGTGATATAAATGTATATAGATATTTATTAACTGGGCTAGCAAGAGTATAGCTTCAACTTGGTTAATATGCAAATCATTAGATACAACAGGTATTTTATAGATACACAAATACACACATACTATTATTTACTTTATATGTATGTATGAAGACGATTCTTGATTTGCCAGGTTTTATTTCAAAGAGACAACATGTGGCATTTGTTGTTGTCATAGCACAGTTGTTGTTTTATTTATTCAATTTAAATTTTCATGTTAAAATTTTTTTCCTCTTGTGTGTGTTTGTTTGTGTGATTTTATAATTTATGGCTTTGTGTTGAAATTGAAGCATTAGCATTGAAAATTAATTGATTTATCGGTGTTTATCTATAAAAAGCAAACAAATACTGCAATATTTTCTAACAACAGCAGCAGCCTAGATGCCTTAGACATCAATCAAAACAAGCCAATAGCAATGGCAGCAGTAGCATCGACACACAGTGTTTTGTCCCATAGGCAAAAATGAGTAATAAAATTACGCCATGTTAGTAAATTTTTTATTTTTGAAAAGCTATCATAATAGCTTAACTAATCATGAATAAAAAAGATTAAGTTTTTTCTATTTGTTAATAATAGAGAGCTTCAAAATCACACAAATTTGGGTGCAATTTGCATATGTAAAAAGTGTTTATTTTATGTTTTTAGAAAAAAATTCGATAAAATTCCATTTTTGAAGATATTGATTCAAAGTTTTATTTTTCGGGTTTGAAACTAAATATTTAAAAACAAAAATCTATCTTAAGAGTGATTTTTATTATCTCTATTTTTTTAATTACATCCCAATTCATGTATTTTTTAAAACAAAACTCTTTTTGTCTTTAATAGAAAATTTGGTTTTGTTTAAAAGCTGCGTGGAAATAAGTCCAAAATTTTGACTGTAAATTTAGAATTGTATGTTGGCGTAAATGCCTAAGTTAGCCATTTGTCAAAAATTAAAAAATAGGTCAATGTTTGTATTATAACTAAAAATGAAATAAATTGTCCAATTGAAAATTTCAAACCAGAATTTTATAGAAAAACATTTGAAATTTTCAGCAATATAGCATTTTTTTAAATTTAAGAATTTTTTTATAATTTATAATATTTACTTAAAAAAAAAAAAAGAATCTATTATGGCAAATTGCAAAAAATATATTAAAAGAATATATTATTTTTTAGTCATGATTTTGTAAACTTAATTGATATTCTAGCAGTCTATAAAAGATAAATTTATGATCTTTGGCCGCAAATTTGGAATTTATGAATGTTTTGTACAAACTAAATTTTTATTTATTTATTTATTTATTATTATTATTATTATTATTATTATTAGTATTCTTTGTTAAATTACATGTATGTTAAGAACTTAATTGTATACAACAAACCCAGCAAAAACTTTTTGGCTATCGGTAATGGCAACTACTTATTAAAGTAGTTTCTCGGTAATGAGGCGTCATTATTATTTGCATACTCTATATTACATGGATAAGTACTCAATAGTATAATAGCACAGTAATATTGCAATCACGTGGATGAGTTGGCTAGAGCGCTGGATATGCAACTATAAGGTTGTTGGTTCAACCCCATTCTTATGCTGTTAGTTTTTTATAACAAAATGTGTAAAAATATATTTTATACCAAAAAGTTTTTGTATCTTAAAAAATTAAATGCGAAACGGTGTACTGAATAAGACGTCAGTCGTTAAAAACGAATGCATAATTTGTGTAAAAGTTTAAATCTCACTGACGGCAAAATTTTTTTCTTTTTCTTATTATTTTTTTTTTTTTTTAGATACCAAATGATCCCAATAAACCATAGAACGGTATAATAGCGAAAACGATATCATATAAGCTGCCGATTATAACATCATATTGTATTGCAGAAAACGATATTATTATGATATCGAAATTTCGAAATATTTTTTTTTTTTCAAATAAAATAAAAAATAAACTTTTGGAAAAAACCTGAAAATAAAAATATAAAAATTAAAAAATTTTCAACAAACAAAAACAAGCTGAGAATCAAATATTAAAAATTCATTTTTTAATACTAAAATCAAATTTTGTAGGTATGTAATTTTAAAAAATATATCCGTAAGGAAAAATCATACTTGAAAATATTATTATTGATAAAATTTGCATAAAAATATGTTATGTATGATGATTTTTATATTTTTTTATATTTATTTAGGACTTTTTCTTATTTTAGCTGATTGTGGCTCTTTATTATTATATTTAGTATATTTAAATGCGAAACATAACTTTTGGTATTAAATAGCATTCAGAACAAAATGTGGACCATGCCGATTTTAAAATCATTATTTTTGGAAACCTAGATAACGAAAACGGTATCATAATTTTATGGAAAAACGATATCATAAGGAAAGATATACTTTAATCCATAAAAACTATCGTCTTAGATTTGAAAACGATTATCGCTAGTGATAATTTCTATCACCTAGATGATATCGTTTCGATATCGTCATAATATAGTTTGGTTTATTGGGATGTATAAAATAATAAATTTTTGTGTTTTGTTGTTTAAACAAATGTGAATCAATTATGAAAAAACAACTTGTGCGGTCAAGCCCGAACATATAACAAATACATATATGCATAAAATTTTCGGAGAGGGTCTTCGGAAGTGGGGTTATAAGGCATAATTGGCAATTATGGACTGATCATCCTAAAATTTGGCACACTGATTTATGCTTATAGAAAATTTATATACTGAATTTCACTAAAATTGTAATATATTTCGGATGGACATTTATATGGAAACTGGGTGAAATTATAAATCGATCATAACTAATTTCAAAATAATAATATGTGCTAAATTTCATAAAATTTGATTTAAATTTTCATCAATATAACTTAAAAAAAAGTACAATTTTTTGTACACACTTTATATGGAAAATGGACGTGTCCTTAAACCGATTTAGCTAAAATTTGGCATAGATAGAAGATATCATAAATACCTGTCAATGTATCAAATTTGTTTGCAATCTGCTTATAATTGCAGACAAAGTATAATTTTGAAAGTTCTGTGTGTATGGGAAGTGGGTGTGTCCTTAAATTAATTTGGCTAAAATTCGGTACATATGCATATATCCCAAATATATTACAATGTATCAATTTTAGTCGTATTCTGATTATAATTGTAGGAAAATTATCATTTTTAAAATTCAGTTCATATGTGAGGTGGGCATTTCTTTGTCCCGATTTTGTTAAAAATTAAAATTTTTCTTAATTTTGCCACTAGACTCTACTGTGCTATGTTTTATATTTCTACGATAATTCTTCCATTTTTGCCGATTAGTTACATGGGCACAAAACACTGTGCGCCATCATCTGCAGCAATAATAAAATTTCTTACAATAAACAATTGTTTTAGCAGCAAATAGTTAACAGCAACATTTTCTTTTAAAAGCATGCAACATTGTATGTCAACATCATTTGTATAAATGATTAGTTTTTATTTTATTACCAAAATGGTATTTGTTTTTCTTTTTTTTTTTTTTTTTTTTTGGAAAAATAAAATCAACATTTTTTATTAACACTTTTAAATTTTGTTTGGAGTTTTTAATTTCAAGATTTCTTTGCAAAACGTTGTGCTTTAGTGATGATGTGCAGCATCAACATTTTAGCCGACAGGTAGACCCAACAGATGCCAGTTTTTTCTCTCTCTTTAAAAAACATTTCATTAAATATTGATTGCGTGTGAACTTTTTTTGATGTTGAATTTTGTTGCTGTCATTGATGATGTTGTTGTTATTTTAAATATTAGGTGTGTTGTTGTTTTCATTTTTTGTATTTGGTGCTTTTATTCAATTTAGCTACTTGTTGAAAATTGCCTGCAGTATTTTGAAATATTATGGAAATTTAAAATTTTTTTTGAATTTAGTCGAATTTGATGGATACTATTTTTGATAAATTATAACTTATTTTTAAATAAACTAAATTTTAAGTCCATCATGTCCGTTTATATTTAAAACTATGTTGTTAGTTTGGCAAACTCCCGATTGACGCGCCCGCATACCATTTTGGTATAAAAACTTGAACTTTGGGCTCACGTAACTAAAGTTTAACCCTTTTTTCAACAGTACGCAATGATTTTTTATTAAATCATTGTTTCAAGCTTTAAGAATTTCAAATAAAAAGATAAGACTCTTTATTAAAAAAAAAGCTATTAAATATGGATCAACACCACAGCATATATATTAGTGAGTTAATTCTAGATTTGTTATAAACAAATACTACATTTATACGCTAGATTATTGCAAATAATAACTCACAAATAATTAACTCACTGTTCAGATGGCAAATAGCATAACATATGTTTGGTTATTTGTCGTTCCGAATTTGAATTCTATGAACATAAAAAGAAGTCGCAACGCCGTACAGTGGTGTAGAATCGCCTAAAATGGTGCTTAATTCAGAGAAGATGTATAGCTCTTTGTTTATAATTTTGTTGTAATAACTAGTACATTAACACACTGCAAAAATACCTTTTGATTTTTAAATTTTTTTGCGTAAACTTTTGTCCGTCCGACTGTCCTTGCATCTGTAGGTCGCAGTTTTAAAAGTAACTTTATAAAATTTGAGCCTATTTTAAGCCTAAAACGTAACGCAGTAAAATTGTTTCAAATTTAATCATTATCTCACTCAGCCCCCATATTAAAATTTTTCAGAAACAGGTCATCATAGATGAATTTTGTCTAAAAATTATATGATCGCATAAATATAAAATTCAGTAAAAATAAATCTCATTTAAGTATTAATCTCACAGCCAAATTTCAGAAGGATCGGTCCATTAATGATTTAATAGGGCAAAACTTGCTCTACTGCTACTTTTCTACTTTTTTTTTTTAATATTGACCGAAAATTCTATATAAGAACTGCGCACGAAAAAATGAGTGCAAATACTTCAGCTTATAAAATTGTTCTGCTAACGACTGTTATATTCTAGTTTTAAATTTAATATAAAACTTATATTTTGATTCGTTTTTAATAAAATATTTAATATTTTCTGAAATGCCCTAAATATAAGTTGTACATTTCAAATGGACTGAGTTTTGGACAGTTTAGTGGATTGACCTCCTTTGATGCATAGCAGCACTATTTGTTTCATACCACTTAGCTACTTTTTTGTTGTAATGATGAAAAATGACATTAGGCCAGACAAATTCGAATTCGATGTGCTTTCTAATGATAGAAAGAAATCTTTGCAGGGAGCACTCATTTGCGTACATTTCTCTGTTAAAATGTCATTTGTTATGATCAGGAAAACCACAAATATGCAATTGCATGTTTTTTCCTGGAGGTTTAATGAAGACATCGATCAAATATTTATCTGTTTCAGAGCAAATGAAGCATTTTGGCATCGATTTGTAAGTGCATATTTTACCTTTAAAAGAAAATAATCAAATTTTGACACAGTTGATAAATTTCAGTTTTGTCTTATTTTATAACATAAAAATATTAACAAAATACTCTGTTTCAAGCCCATACCTTTGCATATTTAGAGCATATTTTTCATTTTTTACAGCATATTTAATGCGCATAAAACCCCTTTTTTTTAGAGCACATTTTTAGTTTCCCTGGCTTTCCTTTTAAGAATTTTTGTTACTTTGTGAGTTTTCAGGTTACCTTTTTTAAACCTTTTTGATAAAAAAAAAATACTGAGCATTTTTAAAAATCAGTCACATTTCATTCACTGAAGTATAGATTTTCCCTTAAAATACGTATTATTTTATCTGCGATTCTACAGTCTGTAAATAAACTTTTTCTTAGATTATCAGGGTACCTTTTGGTGATCATGAACTCTTTTTATTTTTTATGACTCAAAACACAAAATTTTCCAGCTCATTTACACTCCAGACAATTATCCCTTTTTTTGACCGATTAAAAAAAAAAAACATTAAACACAGTTTTAAATAAAAACCTATTCCTGACAACTCCATTGTAAAAAAAATCTTTTTATAAAATAAAACACAATAATGTAAACTTGTAAACTTGAAAATTTTCAATTTTTAGTTTTTACCACTGAGATTAAAAATTGCAAACAATATGTGACTTTGACCGTGCACTACACGGAGAGTGAAAAAACTTAAAGAATTTTTTAACAGATAATGATTTTATCTATTTTTACCTAGAATCCATTACTTTTTCAAAATATTCGTTTTCATTTAATCGCCATATTTCTCAATTTCACCCCTATGAGCGTTCATTACGATTTGTTTTGTGATTAACTTTTCTGCAAATAAAATATTAACTCACCGTTTATGAGACAAAATTTTAATTTTGCAATATTTTTAATTACAAGTAAGAGGTGCGTATAAACGTAGTAAAAATAACGTAAAGAAGCATCTTGAAAGATAACTCGGTAGTCATAGCTCTCATTTTTTTTCATTATCTTTTAAAAAAAGCAAAGGGAATTTGTCCGCTTTATTTAATAAGCTTAAATTTAATTAATTTTTTTTTTTTGACAAACTTCTCTTAGTAACATAGTGTCTACATTAGACAATTTTTTATCAAGACAAACGTCAAACTTAACACGAATTTGTGGAAGATGGCAATAGTTGCACAAAAACAACATTACGGTGTATTCATTATTGTTTCTTTTATACATGCAGTTTGACAACTGTAACAACCAAAATAATAATCAGCTGCTTAATTAAGGTTACCTTGTATATATTCGCACTGATTTTGACGTTTGTTTTGATAAAAATTTGCCTAATGTAGACACTAGGTAACGTTCAATGTTTTAAAACAGTGCTGTGTTGCCAGATGAGGAATTTGTATGCAAATGAGCTATTTAAAATTATATTTGGAGACAGATTTTTGTGGGAAAGAATTGGGGTATTTTTTAATTAAATTTATTGCTTATGAAGAATTTTCGATCAATTTTCTATTTATAGAAAAAATCTGCAAACGAAAAATTTTAGTTAAATTTTCAATTTAAGGAAAACCGTCGATACATTGACTTTTTATATGAAATTTTTGGTAAATTTTTAACTCTTAGAAAAATTTTGATAAAATATAAAAAAAAATTCGATAAATTATCTTTTTATAATAAAATTTTTAAAATTTTTCTTCTTATAAAAAAATTTAATAAAGTTGTATTTTATATTAAATTTGCAATATTTTTTTTTTTTTAATTTAATTGTTTATATTTTGAAGACAAAGTGTGGATTTTTTGGACAATTGAGCTTTGGTTTGGGAACATTCCAGCAAAAGCGTTTTATAATTGAGTAATTGGTAGTACTTATTACACATGTTACATAGTAAGTACTGATCATTACCAATATCATTATTTCCAAAAACAGAATAAGTCCTTACTTGTAATGGCATCAGTAATGACTTATTGATATAATTGCTTTAGGAAAATTTTCTTTAATTTAATTGTTTAAATTAATTGCTTATATTTTGGAGACAAAGTGTGGATTTTTTGGGCCATTGAACTTTGGTTCGCGAACATCCCAGTAAAAGCATTTTAAAATTGGGTAATTGGTAGTACTTATTATACACGTAACATAGTAAGTAATGATCATTACCAATATCATTATTTTGAAAACCCGAATAAGTCCTTACTTGTAATGGCATCAGTAATGACTTATTGATATCATAGCTTTAGGAAAACTTTCTTTAATTTAATTGTTTAAATTAATTGCTTATATTTTGGAGACAAAGTGAGGATTTTTGGGGCCATTGAACTTTGGTTCGCGAACATCCCAGTAAAAGCATTTTAAAATTGGGTAATTGGTAGTACTTATTATACACGTTACATAGTAAGTAATGATCATTACCAATATCATTATTTTGAAAACCCGAATAAGTCCTTACTTGTAATGGCATCAGTAATGACTTATTTATATCATTTCTTTAGGAAAATTAAATTTTAAGTATCTGAAAAGTAAAAAAAATAACTACTTTCTGTTCAACTTTAGTACAAACTATTGATTGCAACGTATGCCGATCTTTTTCGAAATCTCTTTAATAAGAGCGCCTTGCAATGCTTTTAACTTAATTTATGATAACAACATATTCAAAATGCTTCCTTCATGATATAATGAATCAAAATTTAATATTTCTCAGCTGTTCGAAAAGCATTTAAATACCTAAAAAATAAAAATTGACCAGTATTCTGAATAGCTGGGGCCACCAAAAATCTCGATATAATAATATTGAACTTATGTAGTTTACGAAGCTTATTATTATTTCCAGTTTTTATTTATTTATTTTTTCTTTCAAATGTTACAAGTGCTATGAAAAACTCTTATTATTATTTCAACTTTAAACGCAAGAAAATGAACGGTATCTAACTCTAAAACTAACAATGTTTGATATTCATTCACAGCAGCAGCTTCATCAGTATTCTCATCTGTAATCGACAGCTACAACAACATTTTACCAACACTCTAAGACATCAAACATTTTTTAGACACTTCAACTTTTCATCAACTCTTTAGGTGTCTTTCTGTCTGTCCGTTTGGCTGGCTGTTTATTCAATTTAAACGCACACAAACTCCTAACAATGTAACATTTCTAAATAAAGTTTTGAAGTGTTTTTTTTTTCTGAAAACTTAAAAAAATTCATTATTAAGTACTCTATACCACCAGCCTCATGACACAGAAAATCCCATAGAATTGTTGCTTGAAATGTAGGTTTTTATGGCGCTTATTTGCATAATTTCATCATAAGTCGTTACTTTAGCAAAATTTTCGCAAAAAAAAAAAAAAAAATTAAAAAAAAAATACTAATAATAATTTAAAATCAATTTTTTTCCTTTATTTATTTCACTTTGTACTCAATTGCTCATAATTTAATAAACAATTTTGCAAAACTTTTGAAATTGCACGTGCTGTTGCACTTTTTTTTTTTTTGTTGCAAAATGTTTTTATTGTTAGGTTTTTGTTTTGAACGAATGAATGATTGATGCATACAATTGAAGCAGACAACATTTTAGAATTTACATTGAAAACGTGCAAAAATGTTGAGAGAACCGAATGAACGTTTATATAATTTTAAATCTTTAAAATCTATTGTACTCTCATTTTCGTGTACACATGTGTCGTGATATCAATCATGTTAATGTCAACCTAGCAACAATTAAGTAATGACTGTGCGTCTTAGACAGAGATTTGAAAGAGTTGAAATTATTAATGTAAACAAATTGTGTTCTGAAAGAGATTTTTATATTACAAGTACAACATTTTAAAGCACTATATAGTGGAAAATTTGTGTTATTATCTAATCATAAGTCTGTAACTTTTTGATAATAAATGCACAAAATTTGACACCAAAAATCTTGATAATATTTTCCAAAGCACTGTTCCGTATTAGCATTTGCAGATGCTTTGATAATATTTCACAGAAATTCATGTTTTGTATAATATAAAAACTAAAAATACTTTATAAATTTTTAAATCAGCGGGTCAGACAATTATAGTGGTTGACTTAAAATATTATTACTGAAAAGTTTAATAAATTTAAAAAATTCAAATGCATCACTCTTCGAGTTCAAAGTTCTATTTTTCAGAAAGACGTTGGGATGGACATAATAAGAATGTGATTTTATTTTATAACGACCCATGGTGAATGATATGTTATTTTGTATTATATCCTACAGTCTTCCACAAGTTTTCCTAATGACGCCTCAATTGATTTTAGAAAAAAATCTTATATTAAAGTGTGCGTTCGAATAAAACATAACACAAAATTTTCATAATAATACTTATTGTCATTAATTTTAAATATCTTTCTTGATTTTTAGAGACATACCAGACTTAACAGTAGATCGAATTCTTGAAATCCGGTCGTTTGTCACATGTCAAAGAAAAATGTACAAAATAAAGTTTTTTTTTTATTTTTAACTTACTAGAAAGTGTTGATTGAGTAAATTTTGACAAAAGTATTATATTTTAGGGCAATAAAAACGCTTAACAAGGACCTAAAGAATAAATGAAACTTGGATCAGAAAAAGTCATAAGAATAAATTCCAAGTCCAAAAATTAGAGAAGCTACTATGTGCTATGCTAAACATGTTCGGCCGCGTAATGCCACGTTGTGTTCATTTCTTCAAAATCAAATAACTATAAGTCATGCTAAAGCTTTGCCTATGCTTTACTCAATCAAAGCAAAAAAAAAAAAATTAAATAATAAATCTGAGAAGAACTCTAAGGAAAAGAATGGTTAAAACTCCTGAATATTAAAAAAATAATAAAAATATTTTCAATATTTTGTATGTATTAGCCTGGAAAACATGCGTTATTTCCAACTTTTCTCGTTTCCAAGGGATACAAGGTTTGTATACCGAATAGTAGAGAAAATTATCTTGAATAGTATCGAACCAAAAACATTAAACAATTTATCGTATGACAAGTTTACTCAAAATGCGACAAGATATGTGATTGTTTTGCTTCTTTAATCAGAAAAACTCCAAAAATCATAACAAAGTGTCATAAATAAACATTGATGAAACTCGTGACATGCAACAATGTTTTAACAGTTTCTGGTCAGATTTAGAATTATGTCGTTACAGTAGAAGCACCCGGAATTGAGAATGTTTTTTTTTTTTTTTTTAGACGCACAGATTAGTTATTTTATTATTATTAGTTATTTAAACTACCAGAATTTTGGCAATTATAAAGGAATTAGACCCAAGTTAAATGTGAATGTATAACGACTCCAGCAGTGCTCAATTTTATAATTATAAATTTTATAATTATAAATCTTAAACTCTTATAGAGATATATCGCGAAAAATTTAGTTAAAGTACTTTAATTTTTTTTTTCAGAAATCATACCTAAAAAAAAGGAAATAATAAAAATAATCTAGTTATCAATTAATTTTTTATAAAATGATATATCAGAAACATCTTGGGACGTAATGCTACAACTAGTTAATTTAGTTTTAATCCTAACTTATTCCATTCATCTTTTATTAAAAAAAAAAAAAACATGTTATGTTTTATTTGAATGCACACCTTAAGTAATACATTTTTAATTAAATAAAATATTTATACCCTACATTACTATAGGTGAGTAGGATATAATGAGCTTGAGCTGATGTGTGTAACGCCCATAATGTATAGTAATTGATTTAGAACCTTTAGTTAAGTCGATTTAACAATGTCCGTCTATCCGTCTGACCGTCTGTTCATGTAAACCTTGTAATCAAAATACAGATCGTAATTTTAAAGATCATTTGTTAAAATTTGGTAAATATACACGATTTTGTATTTATCTACCTATCTATCTATATATCTACCTATCTATCTACCTTTCTATCTATCTATCTATCTATCTATATATCTATCTATCTATCTACCTATCTATCTTCTAGCTATATATAATCGTATTAAAGAGTAACGTTAATGAATGACTGACTTACTTACTGATTCATCATCGCACAGCCCAAACGCCTATAGCTAAAAAGAATTTTAGGAAATTCGAATGTAAGAAGGGGTAAAAACAGGTAAAGTCGGTTACCTTATATCTCCTACACTAATATAGATACAAAAAGTTTAATACTTATCGTTATTCATTTAAAATATAATTGTGTAAAAACTATGTTTTATTATTTTGGCACCATACGTATCTTCTAAAGCAGTCAACTAAGATTTACATCGTATTCGTAACTTATCGAAAAATGACAAATACAAATTTCTTACTTTTTAGAGATTCCAACTTTTAAGGGGTACAAATTTTTCCTATTTTTGGTAATTTTTTTCATAAAATATTAATAAATTCATTGGAATTAAATTTTTGTTACATCCATGGTACCAAATTACTGAAAATTACATTTTATTCAAACTCAATAGCGAATTTTCTATAATATTAAAGCTAGAAGCATGAAATTAAAGATGTTATGTGAGTAAAAATTATAGAGGGCGACTTTGTGGTACTTTTTTGTTCTTCTAATGGTCCTTTTTGAATCTTATATAATACTGAATGAAGAAACATGAAATTAAAGATACATGGTCCTATGTGCGGAAGAATTCACGAGAGGAGACTTTGTGTTTACACTTTTGTTCTTCTAATGGTTGAGTTAGGAATCATAGTTTAATTTTAAGCTTTTTTATATATTTTTTTTTTTTTGGTATTACATTTTATTTTTTAAAAAGTTACCAAGTTTATATCTGGTCAATGTAGAAGTCCCGCCAGTCCACTAACGCAGTAGCGGGTTAAATGCTAGTAAGTTTTATAGATGTAGAAATTATAATCATAATTTTAAAATAATTTATTCACAATATACCTCAGGTCCCATGTAAGACGTTCTGTATAAATTATAAACCCAAATTTTAAAAGGGTATCATTATGTAGGGCTTGACGACTATAATTTTCTAACTTTTTTTTAATAATTTTTTTCTTAAAAAAAGTGAAATTATTTTGTATGAAAAATATGTATATACGGGAACATTTTTATCAATAACTCAAAAACCGATGGAATCACGATGAAAATTTTTGTGAGGTATGAAGGTCATAATAGTGATTCACATATATTTTTTCTATGGAACTATAAATCTTTGCATTGATATACTAACGTCCGACTGTATGTCCGGCCCAAAGACATATTTATGTCTATGATTTCTTATCGCTTGACTAAATCTTGACTACATCTGCAGATTTTGACAAATTTAAAAAATTTGTGAAAAGTATTTATGATCAGCTCGTATGCTAGCATATTCCACAGTGCACAATGGCACAGTTTCTGAGGGTGTGTAGTAAGATATGTCCATTTTGTTAAGAAATACTTTGACTCTTCTCTTCTGGGCGTAGGTGGCTTTATTCAGAGAAGTATGCAATCGAGCAAAATTGGAAAATAATGCCCTAAAAGAAGCACCATTATAAAAGTTCCCTTTAAACGCCTAAACAAAAATCTTTACAGTAATTTCTCTAATTTCTCACACACCAATTAATTGAACGTGTTTTTTATTATTAGTTTGCGATCACCATAAGTTATTATCTTTCAATTTTTGTCTGTACGAATTTCCTCCTTAAACTGTTAGAAATATCTGAACAAAATTATGTTTTTTATTTCAACAACAAGGCAGTAGTCCATTTATCTTTTATCAGGTTGACTGGTCAACAATTTATTATTATTTTTTATATTTATTATTTACTGTATACTGTTGTACGTTTTAATCGAGAGGTGTGTCTCAACAAAGGTGTTGCAAAATCATAAAACCAAACAATAAGCAAAATGAAAATGTGAAAAAGAACCTCAATATTAATTATATTTAAAGAAAACACCCACTTCCTAAAAAATACAATACTTGTGCTAATAAATACGCATAGGTAGATTCTGGTAGATATTGTATTTTTAAAAACTCTATTTCGATTCATTCCTATATTTTTTGTGTTCAATTTTTTTTTAATAAAAAGGCCAAAATGTTCAAGGTTAATTGAAGTTGTTTTTCAAAAAAAATCTTTATTTACTAGTTTTAGGGTTTTTTACTTGCTACAAAAATAATTGAAAGTAAAATAAAAAAAAAAACGAATTAACTATTATTTTGCTGACAATACACAAAAGACATGGGCTATTAAAAAGAGGTGATATTTGAAATTTTACAAATTCTGTAATAAAAGCAAACTAACCAAATAATTTTGACACATTTCATGCTTATTAAAAATTGTCCAATCAATATGTTCTCCCATCAAGTTATAAAAAGATAATAGGGGAAACTTTAAACTATAGATCTAGTAATGACCTTTAGATCATGGCAAATAAATATAACACTCTCTAAAATATTTAAAATTGCTATACAACATTATCGTATAAAATTTTTATAATTTTTTTGTCTTATTTACAACTCTTACTAAAACACTCTGTTCTTTTTGAACATTCTATAATAAAGATGATCTATAAAAATTAGCCATGGTCATAAATTTGATTTTTTTCTGCTTTTGAGGCATAAATAAAAGACATGTTTTTATTTTTTCTTTCAAAATTGTATACATTGATTTAATGGGAATTAAGTATTTTTATTCAAGTTGCGTATTATAGATGGAGTAATAAAATTTTGCAGTTTATAATAAAAAACAAAAATTATGTGAAAGATAAAATTTTAATTACAGCAAAACATAAATTTTAATTAAATATTTTTCTTTACTTATCTGCATATATTTGCTGTTTTAATATTAATTTACAATTTAAAATTACAACAATTAAACGTGATACATAAATAATAATTTTTGTTGGGAATTAATGACACTTTCTATTTAATAATATTTTTTTCTAGTTGTTGGAGGGGTAAATAAAAAATATTATGTGCATAATACATAACTAATATCCCAGCAAAAACTTGGTAATGATATGTAATTATGGATGTAGTTACTTTTCAGTGACAACAACATACCGTCTGCATTACATAGTAGTAGTTTAGAATACTAGATATTTATAACCCGTTATGTAATTACTTATTTATGATCAGATTTTTGAAAATACTAACTTTTTATTGATTTTTTAATTCAGATAGGATAAATATGTATATGAAAAAGCAAAATTTGCGTATGAGTTAATTTAAACTATTTTTTTTAAATTTATTTAAATAAAAAAATTATAACCTGACATTTCATTAGTTATTGGCAACCTAAAATGTAACTAGTTCCTATTGTTTTTACTAATAATGACTTCATTAATATTTTAAAATCAATAAGTTATTGAACAGCTTGAAAGTAATTAGTTCTTGTAATAACATCTAAGTAACGTCATTCTAAAATGCCTACTTGTAATAATGTCATCATTATTAATATGATTTTATAGGTTTTATTAAATGATTACAATTGTGGCGACCAGCGATCGTAGAAAAAGAGATTTTAGCAATTATTAAGAGCATTTTTTTTTTTGCGTAATACAAATTCTTCGGTGAGTAAAATTGAAAGATAACTTTACAGTTTAATACTAAATAGCATAAGTCCACTAAATTTAAATAATTAAGAAGTTATAAATTCCTTTATCATTTGGGTGTATATTATTTGTTGTGAAAAATAAATTTTTCAGTTTATTATCTTTTTGGTGAAAGATTCGATTTTTGGATGAAATATTTTTTTAATCGACTTTATTTAAAAATCGATTTATTAGAGAAGATTGAGTATGTCATTTCGTTTGTAACATATCGAAATATTAATCTAAGATCCCATAAAGTTTATATATTCTGGGTTTCCGTGAGATTCTAAAACGATCTAGCCATGTTCGTCCGTCTGTCGCGTTAAAAGTAAAATGGGCAAATTGGTTCATAAACAAAAAAGTTATGAGATATATAATAGAAAAACTTATCGCTTCAGCTCATACTTGGATAAATAGTTCAACGATTGATGTAAACTTGGAAACTAAAAATGGGCGTGATCCACTCATTCCCCACATAAAGTGATAATTTAAATTAGGGTGTACAAAATTTAGAGATATTGGGTGTCATAGATTTGGCCAAGTGGAATATAACATTCTTACTTTTTAATTTTTTCAGATCTAAAGCTTCTTATATTAAAAATATTGAGAAATGTCACATTTATCTCTAAGACAAAAGAACTTATAAACATTGGACTTTTTTTAAATTAATACTCCTTTTGGAAATTGGTACTATTTTTTAAAAAAATCTACTTTATGTGAATTTTTCGTAAATGGGCACTTTTTCGAATATTCGATTTTTTTCAAAATTTAGTAATTTTTTGGAAATTAAACTTAAAAAAATGAATCTGTTTTTTTAAATTGTAATTTTTTTTAAATCGCCTAAAGCAAATATAGAAAAATCGTCCAAAAAATCCCATACAAATTAGGGTCATATTTCATATGAAAACTTATTTGCGGTGATTTTTCGTAATTTTTGGGCTTTAATTCGTTTTTGATAAATCATTTTTAATGTTTTGGGTGCTTTTTCGCTTTTATATTTTTTGTTCATAAAAACTTTGATTTAGCGAAGCCGGGTTTTGAAATAACCTAGAGTTGAAAGTCCCTGCGGCCGGCCGAAGGTCGTCCTTTTAGGAAACCATTTTAATCGAGACCAGAGTCCTACTCAGTTAGAACCATTTTCATTCTGAAGATGGCTAATTTTGTTTCGAAATATTATCATTTAATGTTTCAATTTTCAATTTTCGGGTGTTTTTTCATTTGGACGATTTTTCTATATTTGCTTAGGGTGATTTTTCATAGGGTCATTTTGGCAAAGAGTGTTGCCAGAAAATTTTATTCCAAATTTCTATGTCCCTAAGAAAAATTTATTCATAAATTTTTGCTGCAAAGAAAGTTTATCAAAAAATTTTTATTAATATGCCGTTTATACCAAAACATAAACTGGTTGGTTTTTGAAAAACTAAATTTACAAAACCAAATCCATTGTTTTCTCCCAATGTGGTTTTTACTGACACATTTATTTTTGTATAAATTTTTATTTAAATCAAATTTAGTTTAACCTTTTTATTAAACATTTTTTAAAATTTACAATACAATACAATACCAACAAAATTAATTCAAGAAATTTGACAATTTTTTTTTATCATATTCAAAAGCTTACTTATGAAATCAGCTGAACAGGCTGTATCATAAATATTTATTTTAGTACTTTTTATTTGTGTTTCAATAAAAACTAGATGAAAATCCATTGAAGCCAAAAACTACTAGTTTTTGTTTGGTGTAAACGGCATATAAAAGAAAATGTACTGAAAATATTTAATTAGAAAAATTGTTCGAAAAAATTAATTTTATCAAAAGAAAATTTATCGAAAATTTCATACAAAAGGATAAGTTATCAAAAATTGTCTATATTACAAAAAAAAAAAATCGCAATTTCCTATGAAAGGAATATTTTTCTAAAATTTCCTATAAAAAGAACATTTATCGAAAAATTGGCGAAAATTTAGTACAAAAAGAAAACATATCAAAAATTTCGTATAAAAAAAAAAAAAACAAAATAAAAAAAAAAATAATAAATAAATAAATGTATTGAAAATTTCCTATAAAAAATGTATGGACAATTTTTCTATGAGTAAAATTATTCGAAATTCATTAAATTGATTTTTTATATCAACAAAATTACGACTTTCTTCGATAAATAGAAAATTTACCGACATTTGCTATATATTAAAAATTTATGAAATTTGTGTATGAATGCACATTAAGTTGATTAAAAATCCTCACAATACCTCCCACGAAAATTCGACCACAAATAAGAATGAAAATCCGCATATCTCGTAACACTTTTGCTGAGGAAACAGTAAAAGAATAAAGTGCGTATTTTTTCTGGAATCTTCATAAAATCAACTTTTCTGAATTTTTGTTTACAATTCAGCCATTTAAATTAGTAAAATTAAATAGTAAAATTCTTAGAACTTTAATTGATGTACATATTTACGTACCACAGATTACCCTCATTTATGAGGGACATGGAAAAAGTTGATTTTAACAGACAGGCTGGCATCTTCATGATAACTTTTATTTCTGTCTAATCAACAGTTTAAAACTATCAGTTTCGAACTTTGTAATTAAAAGGTTCTGCTGTTGTAATTTTTCAAACATAAGTCTATTACAAATATTATTGTACAACTACTTGAATACAAATTACTTATTACAAAATATTGAAATTCATGCATTTAAATTAAAAATTTTCTTTTAATTATAAAACTATTATTATAAACACAGACATGTCTGTTGAATAAAAACATTAAGAGAACTATAATGTAAAATAAAGAAAGCAAAAAAAAAAAAAATCATATTTCTTTATCAATTATACTTAAATGTAAATTAAAGAGTTTAATAAGAAATAATAAAAATGTTAATAATGTAGTTGCTTTACATTTAATTGAAATTGTTGTAAATTTTTCTTGTAATAAATTAACCATAAATTTAGTTGCTTTTAATAATTTTACATTTATTTTAAATAACGTTATATTGGCGCCTTTAATTAATATTTTTTTCTTTTTTTTAAATTTCTAATTACAATTTTCTTTGTTTAAAAAAGCAACCCAATATTTGTTTTTTTTTTTTTTTATTATTTTATCATAACTTTGTATTTACAATTTTATTACACTTTTTGTTTGTTCGCATATGTTATTAATTTAAAGAAAAATTGTTTTAGTTTAATAACGTGGCAATTAAATGACAAATAATAATTTATTTAAATCAATTGAATGATTTTCATATAATAAAAGTGATCATAAATTAAAAATAGACAAAAGTGCAAATATTTTATTTATACATTTATTTGATCGAAAACATATTGCAAGAAAACGAAATTTATATTGGTTATAAATTATTGCAATAAAATTCTTTTCAATTTTTATGACATTGTTTTCAATTTTATTTTTAATTATTTAGATTTTTTTTGTAAGAACACAATAATTTTATCAAAAGATTTATAGATTATTAAAAATTGTTAATATATTAATTGTTAAATAAAATAAAAGAATAAAGAATTAAGTTATAGAGTCTTTTACATCTCCTGCAATATATGTAATTTAATTACTTTACACATAAATTGTACATTTGTTTAAATCTTAGTAGCAAAAATTATGAAATCTTAGTAGTCTCATTTTTAAAATTCATAATTAATTGCAAATTTTTACACTTTCTTTTTTTTGCAGATTCATCATTAGTCTGAAGTAATTCGTGGATATAAAAAGGTAATACACCAATTATCTTTAAACGAATATTCAGAAATTATTTATTACAATCTATTGAAAGTGTGTAATTCTATTCACACTCATTATTAACAGTGTTGCCAGTTTAGCCTTTTTAAGGCTAAATCTGGCCTTTTTATTTTACTTTTAGCCTCAAAATTTTGATTTTAGCCTTTTAGTCTTTTTTCATTATTAAAATTGCCATAAAAAGGCTAAAATGTTAGTATTTCAATAACGAAGAAAATAGTTTCTTATTTGCTATTACTAATTTTATTTTTATAGAATGATCCATTTAAGCATTTTTGTGCATTGTGCCGTTTCATTCTCCAAATCAATAATAAATTAACTAATTTATGGACTTACTAAATCGATTATTGTAATTATTTTTATATTTATAATATAATTAAAAAAATAATAAATCATAAAAAACGAAAAATCTATTAAAAATTTGGAATTACTTAATCAAAAAAGAATTAAAGTTCTAAAATGACGGCAAATCACTTCTGTTTAGTAATTTATTACACGAAATATAGCCCAAATTTTTATGTGAATTTTTTGAACGATCTTTCATTGATTCATTTTGCTGGCAGCTGTTCCATGTTTTATTTAAAAATTTATAAAAATATCTTAAAAAAATGTCAAAAACTAATGAGAATGTAAAAAAATAAGTTTTGGAACTAAAAAATAAAATTGGCATTATTTGGTTTCATTTTTTAAGACATTTAGCTTTTCTGGGCTTTTTTAAAGTTCAATTTAGCCTCTTTTTTCTCATCTCCTGGCAATACTGATTATTAACTTTATTTTTAGTTAAATAGGCTGCTATTTAACATTTTTTAACTAATAAGTTTTTGAATGAGAAATTTAGAACAACTCATATTCTTTAACTGAAATTATTGTAAATTGCTGAAATAGTTTTTAAATGCCCTCATAAAATGATTCCCAAATAACTGATTTACAAATTTTGTACACAGACAGTCTTGAGATAATCTGTGATGTTGGCTTTAAAGTCTCTTACGAAAAGCAATATATATTGATCTTACTTATACCGCATAGCATACAGTGGATCAGAATCAAAGAATTATTTGAAAAAATTGAGTACTATAGTTTTTCTGATTTATTGAATTAAAGTAAAATTTTAGTAAAAATTTTGGTTTTTAGAAGAAACTATAAATATTTTATCTGTAATAAAATCTTTTTAGTTAATATATTCTAAAGATATTTTCGGTGATTGTCCAATTAATCGTTTGGAATTATGAAGTGTGAAAAATTTTAAATTTTGGTGAAAAAAATCACACAATTCCACAAAAACTATCTAAAATCCCTAAACTTTAATTTTTTGAATTTTGCCCATAAAATACATTTGTTGGAGATATGGAAAAAAGACGTTTGTAAACTCTTTAGAACACATCAGAGTTTCTTAAACGACATTCTGTTTGTAGATTCTGGCTTTGGGATTTTAGAACATATTGACTAAAGTTAAAATTTTGATAAAAAATATATAAAACTCAATAGGTTCTATATTTAGCTCTAATTAATGATGGTTTGGTTTTCTATTTTAAAATCATCTACGTATAGATGCCTTTGAGAAAAGTTTTAAATTATTATATGTACTTAAGGAAAATTTTATTTTATAGAAAAAGAAGGTGTACACTTTTTCGGTAAAAAAAAAATCATAATTCTTTTAATTTTTAAATTAAAAATCTTTTATTTTTTGGGCCCAGTTAAGATATCGACTTCAAATTTCTTTTATTCGCTAGATAACTTTGTTATTTAATGAATTAAGAAGCCCAAACAAAATCGGTCGGAAATATTGAGATATATATGAAAAAAAAAACCGGGCGAAGATCTTTCAAAATTAAGATAGCTGAAATTTTAAAATGCATTTAACTCAAAACCTATAAGAGATGCTCATAAAGCCTTAGGAAGATAGTAGGGTGGCCGGCTCGGTTTTTCAACTGGTTTTAAAACCAGTTTTTTTTTCAATTTAAATACTCCCGTTTTTTTAAATGTTCTTTTGTCGAATTTCGATTAAATTGGTTTTTTAAAACACAAAAAATGACATTTTATTTCAAAAAAAAAAAAAAAAAAAAAAAACATGAATGTACTAAGTACTAATATTTAAATGGAAATGTAGGAAAAATTTATTAACTGATTAACAGGATATCCAAAAATATGCTCTAAGAAGAATATTTTATGCGCATAGGAAATGCTCCTAAAATCGGAAAATATGCCCTTAAAATTAAAAAATATGCTCTTCAAATATTATTTTTTGTGACTAAATTCTAAATTATCCAATATTCATGCTAAAAATAATTTGATCTTTATTAGCAATTGCTAAATAATTTTTTTTTTTGCACTTAAAAGCATTCAAACTTAATGCATTGTATCAGGAAATTACAAATTTTCTTTTAATTTATAACATAAAAAATATTATGGAATCGGATTTGAAAAACGTATGTTACAGACAGTAAAAAGATAAAAAAAAATTTACTAATGGCAATTTATGTAAAAAATTCTATTTGGTGCAAAATATGTAAAATGTTTCCCTTAAGTGTAGAATTTATGCTCTTAAGTATAAAATATGCTGAATATGCCGTTTAAATTGCTCAAACATGCTCTAAGATAAGAATTTTATGTGAAAATATGATAAAATATGATATCCTGTTAAAACCAAAATATGCTGAAATAAATCGATGCCAAACTTTATTGCCAGAAATGAATAAATACCAACAGTTTAGTTCATTTGAAACCTAGGAAAAAATATGATTTTGCATATTTTTGGTTCCCTTGCCGATTAATATTCATAAAGCTAATTTCTTGCTATGTTTTGTAAACATAATTAAAATTAATTCTATAAGTATAAACAAATATTAAAGTAATAATTATCTTAAATGAAATACGGATATCAATGGAATAAGTTTTTTTTTCTTGTAACACATGTAACATTCTTACAAACAATTTAAATATATTATGGCTTTTATTAATTCAATATTTGTAATAACAGTTTACTTAATTCTTTAGAGGAGTAATATTTGAAAGAGTTCTGCCTGCAATATCGATTTGGAAAAAATTTAGACACGCTGTTTCCATATTAAGCCATAGTTTCTGTACATATTATATAAAACTTAGTCTCTTTTTTATGATTATTTTCTAACCATAATTCAAATTTGTTTTTTTTTTTAATAATTATATTTAATAAATTTTAATTTAAATACTATAAGATTTAATAAGTTTTTTTTTAGAGAAATATAGTCTTTTGATGGAAATATTTACTTCTAAAAAAAAAAGTTTTTTTTCGAAATTTCAAAAACAGCAACCGTTTTTTTCAAACCCGTTTCTTCAAAAAGTCTAATAATTGGTCATCCTAGAAGATACATAAAATCGTTGAAATCGTATAAGAAACAAGAATGTAGTAAGCGGTTACAATTTTCTATGTCAGAGGTTCCCTACTTTGAGGCTCCGTAGCTATGCTTCTGAAGGCTTTGTAATATTGAAAAATCTAACTACTAAAACTATTCTATAATATTCGCCAAATTTGAAATAAAAAAATTTTTAATAAAAGGCGAGCACATTTTAAAGAGTATTATTTTCGTATCTTAAACTTTGTGAAATATAATTTATACATTTTATATTTTTTACATGTTTTTTTTTCATAAATTTAAAAAACAATAGAATCGTAGTTAAAATGCTTATACACATTATATTGAAATACTTTTGAGTGAAAAATAATTTGTAATGGAATGCGTAATTTGCTCCCTTTATCTCAATATAAAACGAAAGACTGATATCTTGTGTATTGGATTTTTAAAATTTTATTTGCGGATGTAGCCAGGGATTCACTGTTATAACCTTAATAGCTTTGTAAATTTTCATTATGGTGTCTACGCACTTTTTTTTTAACTAAATATTTAATTTTTTTTTAACTAAAATGGAATCACTTCAAAAGAACTAATTTACATTAAATAATATTACTTATCACAAACAACGTTTTTAATAATATTTTAAAGTCCAATTAATTCCTTATAATAAAAATTTTTATGGAGCTACAAGATATAATACTTAATAGTACATTATTTACCACAGATAATTAGAAACTTATATGGTGGCCATATTATATCCGTCCGGCTGTCTTTCAGGAAGATTAACCTTCAACCCCAAGTAGTGTTCTATTATCATGGTTTAAATCAATTAAAGTATTCAAATGAAATAACAATGAATTTCAATAACAATAAAATTTTATATGTAGATAGTCCTCGTAAATGACTGTGGAATATCTCTTTAATTTAAGAGATTTTAAGCCGTAACAAATCTTTCACTCATTTTTTTTTTTTTTTTTTTTTCAAAAATGGTGGTAAATATTTTTTCGCTTCCAAAAAATTTATTTTTTGTCCTTTAAGTTTTATTTTCAAAAACAAAACTTAACGTAAATGCATATGAAATATAACCGGAGACTTAGTTTTAGTTATAATTTATATTCTATAGCTCCTTTCGTTTTAAAATTCATCTATATTTAAAATTTCATTTAAATCGTTTCAGTGTTTTAGGCGTGATTGAGTCACAAAGAAACAAATTAATAAAAAAAAAACACAAACTTGATTTTACAATATTAATATGGATTAAACAAATTAAGAATTTGTTGATATAAATATAAATTTTATACTATAAATCAATATTATTTATACACAGAAAAATATGGCCTCTTAAACGATTCATCAAAGATAAAAAATGATTGATCAAAATTCAAATTTTCTAGTATTTAAAAAAAAAAAAACTAAAACAATTTATCGGCTTTCATTTATTTTTCTTATTGTATTAATTAATAAACTGATCAAATATAAATAAATATAAGTGATAATTTGAATAATTGAATATATTGAATTGAATATGTATTATTCGTAATTGAAATTGGATTTTAGATTTTTCTGTGTAATATTTGAATTTAATTAGTTAAAATACTTTGATTTTCAGTAATTTATTTAATTATAAAAATATTTGAAATCATTTCAAAATTCTGGTTAATAATTTAATTGAAATTTTTTTCGAAAATATATTTTTCTGTGTACATACATATATAAAAAAAGAAAATTGCAAAATTCCAACTCTACTTACTTTTCCATATCTTTTGGGTCCATTCCACTTGGATTTCTGCTTATAACATTCGATTCAAATGGATCTTCTGTGGTTGGAGCATCACCTACCGCACTACCAGGAGTATCCATAGGATAGCCACGTCTAGCTGGTACCATAGCTGGTGGTGGTACCGTGGTAGTTGTTGTTTTACGTGTAGGACTCGATGTAGGCACTAAGGGTGGTATATAACCACGTCTAGACCAACCAGGCATAGATTTAACACCTGTACTACTAACAAATTCTACATCATCACTATTATCATCACCCTTGCCAGCATGTGTTTGAGTCTGTGTAGGTCCAAAGGTGTTTGTATGTATATTATAGGTATTATAGGCCCATTCATCGTGAGCATTGCGGCGGGTATTATAACGTCTTTGTACAGCTTTGTTGTAGTAATCTTTAGCACTTAAACGTCTCAATTTGGTTGACGTTGCAGGTGCTAGAGCAGTTGCTGTTGTATTCTTTGGTATAGAGTTTTTTACATTATCAATAAGTTCCACTTGACTATTGGGATTTTCTTGATGATGTGATGCTGCTGTTGATAGTGGTGATGTTTGTAAATCTAATTTTCTAGCTTGTCTGGAGGTACCAGCAATTGCACTAGGTATCAGTTGTTGTCTTAATTTTGTTAGATGTTGTCGATAATGTTGATTACGATGATGGTGATGATGATGTTGTTGCTGCTGCTGTTGATGCTGATTATGTTGATGTGGCTGTAGTTGTTGCAGTTGTTGTAAATGTTTTATATGTTGCATTTGTAAATGTCTTGCATCTAAAGTTTCAGCTAATACCGTTAAAAGACAACATAAAACAATTATTGTTATTTGACCCATAAATTTTGCAACTTTCATTGTGGTATTTTATTTTAGCTTTATTTTCTTCTTTATAGGTATAAATTTTGTGTTCTTCTTTTTCTGATCTAGATTTGGGTTTTTGGTTACTTTAGGTTTGTTTGCTTGCGTGGAATTTGACGGTTTGTTGGTTTCGAACAAAATAACTCTGCAAAGATTAAAAAGATTATGTTAAACATAATTTTGTTTTGCAGAAATGTGTTAAAAATTATAATATTTAATGATAAATAAATTTGCATTTGTTATTTAAAACTTCCTGGATGAATCATAAATTATCTGTCTTAAATTTTGGGGCAAGATTACAAAACTTTAACAAGTGTTGAAATTTGCTACCTAAATATGATTTTATTTCTTTGTGGAAGTATTTTATAAGTTGAGCTATTTTGGGTATAAATTAAAATTAAGAGACTTTTTATGATATAGATTTTATAATTGTTAAATATTTTAATAGTTTTTTTCGGTCGTAAAGATGGAATAAGTTTAATGTAAAATTTCATAATATTGATTAAATGTTTGCTAAGTTGAATTTTTAATAAAATTTCTTAGTATTCGTAATAACTGTTTATATTTTAAAACAATTTTTAATCGTATATGATTTTTCAAATTTTATATTCTTTTTTGATTTATGTCGGATGCTGGATTTATACATTTAATATAACATTAAGTTTTGTAATATAGGCAATACATTAAATACTTGTATATCGCTAAGGAGAAATACATTAGGCGTCAAATTTCGTGATATTAATTAAATGTTTGATTAGTTGATGTACTTGTCAAAATTCTTCAGTTTGCTTCACATTTTAGCTTGATTTGTATTCGAATATGATCCATCAAAATGTGTTATAAGATTTTAATTTAAGGCAGCTGTTCTTTGTTTTGCCTCAGTTTTGTATTTTTCAATAAACATACATCATCAAAAGACGTAAATCTTGTTAATACGATTCAACCTTTTTTTTTTTTTGTCCATTCGCTTCATTTAACCAATCAACCAATCCGACAATTTACGGCTGACCACTAACGCTCCATTATACAAAGACAAAATACAAAATCATGACAACACATTACCACACACGGTGACAGAATTTATGTCAATTCCATAAAGATTTATTTCCAATCAAAAAAAAAAAAAAAAAAAAAAAAAAAAAACACACAAATTCCCATCCCTCTCTATTCATTATGGCTTTAAGTGCCTTGTCCCAACCTCTAATATTAAGTTTCTCTTTCGTTTAATTGTGATTTTATTTGAATTTGTTTTATTTCCAATAAAATCATGATTTAATGCTTTTCTAATCATACGATGATGATTTTATTTTTTCTCTTAATTTTTGTTGACTTTTTTATCATTCCGCCTTGTGCGCTGTCCAATTGCGTCTGATACCCATTTTGACAAGGTCACTTTCATTGGCATTTTTTTTAAATAATTTTATTTAATTTTTGTTTTTTTTTTTTTTTTTTTTTTTGTCTATATAAATAAAGACACGTTTTATGATTTTTTAAAGTTTCTTCTTCAGTTTCGAGTGTAGTTTTTTCTGGGAACTTTAGTATTTTTTTTTTTTTAACATTATGAGAATTTGAAAAAGTATTCAAAGAAATTTGGAGAATTGCAGCAAGCAGGTACTGAACTTGAATATTATTGAAATCACATATATAGATTTTTTTTCAGTATTTCCGGTACCCTTAAAGGTGTGTTTTAAATTTGAAAAATATTTATTATAAGGTTGTGTCAATAAATATTGATAAAAATTTTAAATGTAAATTAAATTTAAAAAAAATATTTTGTATATGCTACTAACACGTTCAAGGAAATAGGAAAACGTTTTATTAAATTAATAAAAATTCGCTTAATTCTAAGAAAGAAGTCAATAACTATTTATATTAAGAGTTTTAAACATTTTTAAATATTAGCTACTTTATATTTACTCTGAAAATTTTTGTAGTTTTTTATAATTCTATAACAAAATCTTTATCAATTATTTTGTCTAAAACTTTTAACATTTAACTTTTTGTTATCACTTTCTTAATTGTGAATTAACTGCTGCAGCCTATTTAAGGTCATCATTTAACATAATTTACAACAAATTTTATTTCACCTCATAAAACATAAAAATGTGAAGGTTGTATTTTATTTTACTATTGTCTTTTTAAATACCCTAAAATTATACTTAATTATAATAACAAATTATTGAAATAATCGCCTTAATTATTAACGGGAAAAAAATGGCTAAATTGCTAAACATACAATTTATAATAATAAATAATAATGATAAGTATAGATATTTAATTAAATAACTTGTGTTTATTAGCTATAAGTAACTTATTTACCTTAAACATTAAGAAAATTACTCTCACAAAAAAAAAAAAAACTATAAAAGCCCCCATACACCTAACAAAAAATGTTTGGATTTAACTACAAAAAAAAAAAAAAAAAAATAATATTGATTGAAATACTTAAATATGACATGCGTTATAAATTTTTTTAGATTTTCAAAAAACCATAACTTATTTTAAATATTATTTCAATGTTCCCTAACAAATGCATAATTTAGAAATTTATCAGGCTTTAATTCTTTTTCATTTTTATTGTAATTTATGTTTCTAAAAAAAAAACATATTGTATTGTATATTTGAAATAAATTAAAATAATTACTTTCAAATTTCTTAGAAATCATTAAAATACTTAAACAAATTGTTCGGTTTATTCGAAATAGTGTAATCTTATATTTATACACATTTATGAGAATGTATAAAGAACATAAAACATTTAATAGTTTTGGAAAAAAAATACATAAAAAAAATAATAAAAACTAGAATACATAATAATTAAAACATATGTTTTAGTTTGTCATTATTATGGCAATTTTTTTATACCCTACTTTATGTACACTCTAAAAATTACTAATATAGAGTAAGTAAATTTTTATTAAAAATAACATGCTCAAATTTAGACACAATTAGTGTTGCCGTTTTTTTATTTTATTTTTCAATGAGGTAGGTGACTGGTGAGGTAGGTGACTTGTTATTTTTTTTTTTCCTTATTTATTATTATTATTTTTTTTTTTAAATCAAAAATGCTATTTACTTTGTTAAACTTGCTAAGAATAAAAAAAAAAAAAATAAACTAAAATGAGAGCGCACTAAAAATTCATCACACATTTAAAAACTAAAGGTTCCTATAACTTCATTCCAATTTTAACTGACAAATAAAGAAAACAATTCAAGCATATAGAAAATAAAAAGATTTTCAAATATTTAACCAAAAAGTAAAATGGATTGGGAGATTTTTGTGAGAAATTTCTAACGATGTAACAAAGAACCTAAATACTTGTAATTACAAAATAAATTACTATTAAAAAAGAAATGTATATTCGGTGAAGACCGACTATATGATATCCTACACTATTGTGTATGTGACTTAATATAATATATACTTGAGAGAGAGCGTTATATGGGTGCTATGATTAATCTTATTTGAACCAAATTTTATTAACATAAACATTTATGTGGGATTTAAGTACTTTTAACTGATTTTTGGGAGGGGACCCTATGTAGAAGCTACAATTAATTTTAAACCGATCCTTTTGAAACTGAATGCTATATACATACAACATTTTTTTACAGATTGCTTTGGGTTTAAAAATGTTTTACTTGTGCAGAAATCTGTAGAAATACGCTTATATGTATTTAAGATATTTGAACTTCAAAATATTACTCCAAAAGAACATTTATTTGGGGACTAGGTGAAATAATGAAACAATTTCGAGCAGCCAAGGAGATTCTGAATCGACTAGTATATTTTAAGCGACTCCCCTATAATATTAAAACTATGCAAGACAACATAATTGAATAATAAAAATTTAAAAAGGACACCACATTATTTTACAAATAACGGCAATAAAGTGTTTTATCAATCCCAATGTCTTTTCAATTAAACCAAAATTTTAAAATTAACTTATTGAAAATTAATATATGTGAATGTTTTGGTACATGAACGATTGATATTGAATCTTTTCGCCAAACCTCCCAATTAAATATATTTTACTTTTTTTGGAATTAATATTACCAAATGAGATTGCCTAAGTCCCTATAAAAAATAACTCTTAATTGCATTCTTTTTCTGTGAACACATAATTATAAAAGCCTAGAGGATGTTAAAAACAAATCATACGGATAACCCAATAAATTTATTTCGTGTAAATTCTATAATAGATATTGATATTAAACATTGTAGTACGACCTAGTTATGTAAGCTAATTAAATTGGCTTTGTTTTGTGTGTAAATTGACTCTTTTGTTTATGAAAATGTTATTAAAACCACAACAAAATGGTATACGTTAATCGTATGATTTGTCACTAAATAACTCATTAAAGATGCCTTTGTTCGAAAATTGCAAAATCGGCAAATATATAGAAAATAAGAATATATTTGTGTATTTCTGCTCGACCCAGCTGTTCTGCAATTCTAAATTTATTAAAATCTGGTTTGCTTTCGGCATCATACCATAAGGACGTGAGAATAATTAAATCCTTATTATTAAACTGACACCCTAAAAAATTGAATCAGGGACCACATTTTGATAAATATTGTTCTAAATAGTTAAATTTTAAATACTTTTTTCTCCCAAAGACTAACTAAAGTTTATGATTAGTATGCAAAGTATTTAAAATCTGAATATATATATATATATATATATATATATATATTCATTAATATAACCTATATATATATATATATATATATATATATAGGTTATATTAATTTTTATATAATAATTTTGAATTTTTAAAATTTGGTTATTTTTTCCAAAATTTTGTTTAGAAAAAAATTTCTGCCGTGGCAACACTGGACACAATTACTTAATTCTATCTATAAAAATGTAGTATTTTCTATGTTGGTAAACAATATGACAAAAATTATAAATTTATTATTATATATAATGTGTAATCGTACTTGCTTAAACAAGTAAAATAAAAAAAAAAAAAAATGTCAAAATATATATGTTTTTCTTCTAAAACAAAACAGACGGAATGAAATTATAATTATTATAATTATTTTATTAATTATTAAAAAAGAGTATCAATATTGAAATCACAATAGAGTACTGCATCGAACACCTAAAAGAGGCTTTAACAAATTTACATTTTAAGGGACAATATCAAAACTTTAAGAAAACTTTGTATGTGATGATAGTGATTTGATGGTGGTTAACAATATAAAGATATGCTCAATTTCAGTGTATTACAAAGTTTCTAACTTGTGATGAAGAAATTCTAATATTATATTTTAATAAAACATAATTAATCTAAACTAATCATTATTATCATATTATTAGTATATTATTATTATCATATTATCATACATACATATTAACTTTAGATAAAAAATCTAAACGTATTTAGAAACATTTTGACAGTAACTTTGTTTATTATTTGGTATGTTGCTGGTATGTTGCTATACATTTTATAAACAATATAAATATATTAATTTAAACATTGTGTGCCTCTTTTTTTTTTATACACAAAAACATTTGAAATAAAACACTTCATGTATATTTACTCTATTTAAATTAGGAGTCAAGAAACATCTATTTATTTAGTTGTAATTTTATTACTAACAAACATATCCAAAAAACTTAATACAATTTTAAAAATCATTCCTTAAAGTTGTGTTCAAAAATAAAAAATCTTTTTAGTTTTTTCTTTACATATGTTCCATTTAAGATATATTCTATTAAAACCATAAACACAAAAAGTAAAAAAATCTATTCTGGGTGCTTTTGCATTAAAATTTGAACATTCCGGCTGTCCGTATGTTCGCCACAATCGTATATCCCGGAGGTAAAAATTTGAAGGAGTCTATCATCTTCTAGAAGGTCTATTTACACCATCTTTAAGATGCAGTTTCTCATGCTAACCTGCCTTCTATAGTAAGGTCTTCGAGAAAGCCTCATACTAAAATATCCGATAGAACTTCATATTTCATTTCCTTCATTTAGAAGGAGATTAAGAAGCTGCATTTTGCAATAACAAGATCAAATTCCAAAACATAATAAGAGTTCATTTAGTTATGCTAAAAGCTTTGTTTGGGCCTTTAAAAGGCCTGCATCGGGTAGCGAATGTGTAAGGCCTTGACTGCAATGACATTGCGTGTAAAAAATATATTAACACGTAATGTAAGTAGAAGATCTAAGGAAGAGCTCCCGGTTCTGAAAAAGGTATTCTTGAAGGCCTCTTTGACACTTCTTTTTACCGCTGGGATGTTTGACTTTTTCATTGTTTGCTGTTCCCACGTAATTCCATATAACACTTTAATATGTAAACGTCTTAAATTCAGATGTCATTAATTTTGAAAAATGTAGACTTTAGTTTTCTTAATACGATTTTTTTAATAAAGACTAAGGGCTAAAGTGTGTATAAACTAGTGTTTGCTATAAACTTAAATTTTTTTAATTCTTTTTAGTGTGTTCTTTAAAATTAAATTTATTTTTTTAACACGACTGTAAATCTTTATCTAATTTAAATTCTTAAAACAAGTTTAAAATAATTTATCAATTACACAAATAAAAATTCTTATTTTCTATATATTTGCCGATTTTGCAATTTTCGAACAAAGAGTTATTTAGAGACAAATCATACGATCAACGTGGACCAACAGTTTGCAAACATTTTGTTGTGGTTTTTATTTCATTATTTCATAAACAAAAGAATCAATTTACACACTCTTTATTCTTGGATGGAAAGAAAAAAAATAAATAAAGTTAATTTAATTAGCTACAATGATTAATATCTATTATAGAATTTACATAAAATAAGGTTATGGGGTTATACGTATGATTTGTTTTCAAAATCCTCTAGACGAAACATTTAATCCCAGGTACACAATTACAAGAGTAAAGCACGGAGTTAAAAATAAAATAGTGTGCGTCTGGGAAATTGGTCAAATTACTTATCTCTAATCTACAGATTTCGACTGAGTAATATTTTGATACACAGAATAGGAAACTTATGAAGAAGATTGTAAAAGATTGCTTGGAAGAAATGAAAATTAATGTAATGTTATGTCCATCCCAATTTCTCGATCTCAAACCGATTGAGAACATGTGGATCATTTCAAAACGGAATATCGGAATGAATTTTACGTTGAATTGGAAAAGCAGTATAATGCTATTACCAATGACTATATTGAAAAGCTTATAAACTAAATGGCTGATAGATATTAGGAAGTAATATAAAACTGTGAGTCCGCAACCAAATACTGACCAATAATGTATTTTTATTTTTTTCCTTTAATAATTTTTAGAATTGCACATATTTCGAACAATTAAATTTCGATTTGTTTTATTATTAGAATGATTACATGTTAAAACGGACAGCAATCGGATTTGACATTCGTTTCTCAAATCATAAACTTTTATACTCACAGTTATTTTCGGTCCAAAAACGATATTTTAAAAATTCTTAAATTATATAATGTTAACATAACTCTTCTCCATACTCGTACAAAATTTCATATTGGAAACTCCTTTAGTTTAAAAGTTATGTGGCAAAATATAATTTAAAGTCAAATTTTGTATATAAATTTCATTTATTTGAAATATAAACTCATAAAAAAAAACATATTTTGAAATTCATTTTTTTTTTTAATATTTCAAATTTTATATACAAAAATTTAGTTTTTTAACCAAACTTTGCTCCATAACTTCTTAATTAAATAAGTGTCCACCTTAAAATTTTATATATTATTATATATTTTTTTAAAAATTTAAAAAATACGAGTTTTTGAAATATAATACTTTGATTTTTATATGTACACACTTTGACTTTTGAACTTTTGATATAAATAAACTCTATGCATATCGTAATAATAGCTTTGTCTTTAAACTAAAACCAGAGATCTATCATTTATATTTTAGAAGTTATTAGCAAAATTAAACAAGTACATATTTGTAAAGTTTTTAGCTTTTCTTTTCATATTTTTCAAATTTTTGTTCCAGAAAGGGCCCTGAGTCTAACGGTTTATAATTTAAGAAACACTTCCAATAGCCAATGTTTGTAGTGAATTTTATTGAAATCGGAGATTTCAAATCCGAAAATTACTGTTTTCTGTCCGTTTTGATATGCATTTTTTATTTGAATAATTCGCACAAATAATGAATGAAAGTTATTATTCGAATAATTGAATAAAATGCATTAAAACTAGACGATTAAGATAAAAATGTTTAATATATATTTAAAAAAAAAAAAAAAACATAGAAGTTAAAAAAAAACAAAATTTCAGGTAAGAGACATTTTGAATTCCTTTAAATTTTACATTTACATTCGAAATTATGTATTCCTCATCTTCACAGCAAATTTATAAGGCGTAAAAACAGTAATAAGTACTGCGCACAAAAAATTCGTGCATGCAATTCAGCTTATAAAAATGAAACCATTGGGTCAATCTTATTGAAATTTTGATTTTTTAAAGACCGTTACATTTTAGATTTTTAATTAAAAAGGAAAATTAATTTTTTATTCGTTTTTAACAAAAAATATTTAATATTTTCTGGAATACCCTAAATAAAAGTTTTATTGTGTTCTCGGTTACTTTTTTGTTGGAATGGTCCCACTTTTTTTTTAAACTCTACTTTATTTTTTACTCAGCTTTAAGTGTTCTTTAAATATGTATATATATGTATATATATATATATATATATATATATATTTTTTTTTTGCTATGACCAATAAATTTTAAATGGACTGAGTTTTTGGCAGTTTAGTGAATTGGTCATCCTTGTTACATAGTAGTTTGATACCACTGTTACTTTTTTGTTATGATGATGAGATGCGAGATGAAGGTAGAAAAATTGGAATTACTTGTGATATGATATGAATGACAGAAAGAAGTCACTCATTTGCGTATATTTCTTTGTTAAAAATGTCGTTTGTTATGAACAATGTGATTTTTTTCCCGCACTAACAAATTGCTTGCCAGTCAAAAAATTTGTTCGACAATTTTGATTTGTTTTTACACGATATTGATCTGCTACATTTCCAATAACATCTGTGATATGGACGCATTCAATAATTTTCGTTCTCTGTTTTGCCAACACATTTTCTATAGTGTTCCTATTAGGATTTTTTTTTACTTCGTGGGTCTTCTTTTTTTAAACTTTTCTGATAAAAGATACAGAACAATTTAAAGAATGAGTTATACTACATCCAGAGATGTACCGAATTAAATCAACTACTTCTTCGGTTATCAGTGTTCGTTTCGTTGACCATGAACACTTTCTATTTTTTATGACTCAAAAAACTGAATTTCCCAACTCACCTTCACTTTTTTCAATTTTTTTATTTCATTTTAAGAAAAACTAAGCTATTAAAATGAAATTCAGCACATAGTTACTGAGAATAATAGCAAATGTATAGAAGCTAACTGTACAAAATTTCTTTGCGTATAACAAAAGTTATAACCCAACAAAAACATTTTGATTTTCGGTAATGGCAACTACTTATTAAAGTAGTTTCTTGGTAATGAGGCGTCATTATTATTTGCCTATTCTAATTTACATAAATAAGTATTTAATAGTAATAATAGTACAGTGGCTAGAGCGCTGGATTACCAACCAGAAGCTTGTTGGTTCAACCCCATTCTGATGCTTTTAGTTTTTTTTTTTTAACAAAATTTATAAAAAGATATTTTATACTAAAAAATTTTTTGTCACTTAGAAAATTAAATGCGAGTACACCATATTGAGAAAGACGTTAGAAATTAAAAAGGATTTTAATTTGAGCTCAAATTCAAATCTCACTGACGGAAAAATTTTTTTGTTTTTTTTTTTCATTTAGGTACATATTTTTGACTGTCCTAGAGGCTACAAATAATTACATGAATTTTTGGATAACTCGAAAAAAATAACTAGTTATTCAGGCAAAAAAAAAAGTAGTTTATTATATTTCCAATTATACCTGTTAAAATTGAAATCAAACGATTTCAGTACAAATTTGTTTCAAACACTTTTTTTTGACAGAGCAGCTGCAAACTACTTTTCTGTTTTTCTGAGAAAATAATCTTCAATATTCCGCTTTAAGGAGAAAATAATTTTTATTAGAGTGTTCGATTATGCTTGACAATAATTAAATAATTTTTTATTCAAAACTTAAAAAAAATTTAGTTCGTTAGAATAATTTTTGAAATATTTTCTTTGATTAATCGAATCATTTTTATTCGAATTTTTTACTCTTATATAAAATTGAAATTAATGACTGCTTATGACATACATATTGTATGTAGAGTGTCTCATATTCGTCATTCATTGTTTTTTTCACTTCTAATTTGTCAGTAGTCGCAATGAAAGAAAGCATAACTTTAGTCTCTCTCCTCTAAATAATTATTTTGAATAATGATGAGTAATTATTATAAAAAAAAGTGTGTTCATTCATATGCAGCCAACACCCTTCATGTCTCACTCAAAAGTTTTGTATTTATCCATAGGGAAATATTTATTTTACTTATTTATATTTTTTTATATGTCTTGTTCTTAGACCATTTAATTAATATATTTTTAGTATGAAAATGTTTGTACTGAGAAGACAACAACAATAATGCGTATTGGTAAATAAATAAACTCAGACAGAATTTCATACATTTAAATTTGTGCCTCGTAGACAAGTACAAAAAAAAAAAAAAAAAAGAAAAAAAAAATGCTGTAGATCATCATGTCTACTTACTCATCATCCCTGGCTGGATAAATGGATTTGAACTATTACTTCTTGGCTGCTACCACATTTCAACGAAATTTTATTTGACGATATATCTCATACGGGTAGGGTCATGTATGATACATATAATGAATTGACATGTGAAAAAACAATTTTTATTTTTATTTGCTGTTTTTTTTATTTTTTTTTTTATTGTTTTGTCTCACATTAAATGCGCATAAATGCGTAATTTTGAATATTGTTTTTTGTTATTTTCTTTTCTGTTTCTTAATCATATTCACGCATAAAATTATAAATTGTATTATGTCATGTGTCAGTAATTTAGCAACTCGAATTAATATTTAAATGGTCTTATAAAGGGCAATAAAAGCAAAAACTCGGAAACTAATAAATATATTTTCATTACTCTTTCACAACCTAACTGATATAATAACCTAACTGATATTGAGTTATAACAAAAATACGTAGAAGGGAGAAAAAACAATTTGGATATTTTGGATAAAAATTATGGTTTAATTTAAAATGAAGACAATTAGAAATATATATTTTAAATTAAATGGAAAAAAGTAGTTCGTTCTAACTAATATGTACCTAAATGAAAATAAAAAACAAAACAAAATAATTTTGCCGTCAGTAAGATTTGAACTTGGGCACAAATTAAAATCGTTTTTAATGACTAATGTCTTTCTCAGCATGGTGTACTCGTGCTTAATTTTCTAAGTGGCAAAAACGTTTTTTAGTATGAAATATCTTTTTAGACATTTTGTTAAAAAAAAAAAAAAACTAAAAGCATCAGAATGGAGTTGACCAACAACCTTCTGGATGCTAATCCAGCGCTCTTGCCAACTGATCCACGTGATTGCAATATTACTATGTAGTATATAGTATAATTATAGAGTAGGCAAATAATAATGACGCCTCATTACCAAGAAACTACATTAATAACTAGTTGCTATTACTAAGAACCAAAAAGCTTTTGTTGGGTGATCATACAAGTTTATAGAATTTATGTAGATTTTTTTATATTAAGAGTTGCGAAACATTTTTGCACAAAATTGAACTAAAACATAATCACGAGATCACTTTAATACAAATAATAGTAAATTATCTTACAAACTTTACACACTTGTATACTAATAAATGATCATCTGAATGCCTTCTAAATATTCAACAAAATTGATCAATAAATTATAAAGTATTGCAAAACCTGGTCCACAGAAAATATTCTGAGCATGACAGCTCAAGTTTTTGTGTTATTTATAGCGATTTAAGTCTCTAGATACATTTGGACATATTTTTTTAATTAATTAAAAAGCTAGTATCCTTTAAGTTGGTATATTACTGACAATTTCTGAATGGTGCAATTTAAAGATATCACTCCCAGTTTGTACAAATTACGAATATTATATCTAGAACTAACTAAAATTGTATGATGATATGTCAAATACTTAATTTATTTGGCTATTTATAGCGATCAGTCATGGGTATATATGGGTCATACGTTCCTAAATTTAAATTAGAGTTTTTGATAATGAAGATGTTGAGATATGTTTTCGCTATAACTAAACCATTTAAAGAAATTGTATGCTCCCAAATAAATCATGGTATATTGGATCTCCGAAATATAAAAACCTCTGAGTAGCACATACATTAGCATGTGTCCAAATTAAAAAGTGAGGTTATGAGACAAAATCGCAAATTATTCCAAATTGAATAAAAACTTAATATTAATTTTTATTTGGGTCAAAAGTATAGATAATAAACTTTAAATGGGTATCATTAGTCTATTATTAGTGCAAAAACTATTAATTTTATAGCGTTTCAAAAATGTCATAAAGCACTTCGGACCACCCTTTATGTTTTATGTATTAGTTCGAATTACAGTTTCTTTTTATTGTCATTATATTATTAGTCTTTCATTAATTAGCAAAGATATAAAAAATAAATAAAACAATGTTTTAAAGAATTATTTCATATTAAGATAAAGCAATTTAATTAAACATATTCTAAAATTAAAAAAAAAACTTTTGCTACAAAATATTCAAAAATATGCTCTTAATAGTAAAATATGTTGTACAGACTAAAATATGTACAAATTATGCCTTTAAGCTTAAAATATTAAAATATAATAATTTTATATAGTAATATATTATTGGTGGTAGTAGTTAAAAGTTTTTATCTCTCTCATATTATAATCTTGGATCTGCACCTTTATTTAGTGCTTAAGTATTTAATTTTTGTTTATAAAACTTTTTTTTTTCTAAGATTAATTATTTTCTAAACATTATAATTGTCTATTAAACATTCAGTTGTTTTTTAAAATATAATAAAATATTTTAATTAATATTCCAGGAACCATGAAAATGAATAAAAACATATTTGTTATTGAATTTTATGTTAATTGTGCGACACTCAACAAGGCAGATGATACTCATGATGATATTTAATTAATTTAAGTTTTTTAAATATCCGCCATTTGAGTCATTTGTTAATTACAAACATGTTAATTATTTTTTAATATGATGCTTTTACTCTAATTGAATTACATTATGTTTAATATGATTTCGCTAGGACAGAGAAAAATATTAAATATTAATTTTATCTACTGTGAAAAGAAAATGTTAAGATTTACTTTTCGTCACACCGTCTTTTTGCATATTTTTTACTTTATAAAATATTCGAATATTAAAATACACATTTCATCATATTTTTTTGCACTAAAACATTATTGAAAGGCATATTTTTAAAAATTATACTCATATTTATAGAAGCAGATTTTGTAGTAGACAGAAAAACTTATTACCTTATGTTTTTCAAATAACACAGTTGTTTCATTTTACATCAGAATTTAAATAATATATTTAAACAAAAATAAAATAAAAGAAATGGCAAAAAGTACAATTAATATTTTTCTCATTTAAATTTTTAATTCATTCAATCATCTACTTAATTAATTTAATAAATTATTTTAATTGGAAAAAATTTTGTGGTTTTCATTTTTTGCAGTTATTAGTAATTGATATAATCAATTTGGTGAGAGATGCAAATTTGAACAAATTTTAATTGAATGAATTATTTTGGTCTAGGATTTTTCAATACATTTGAAATAATTTATTCCATTTTGAAAGATAAAAACTTTGCGATCGCATACATTTGATACACTTAAATTTCCTGAGTATAAACGCATTTAAATGTTTTTAAATGTTTTCTGCCTCACGGAAGTATATTATTTTTCTAACAATCTATTTTACAATATGAATATTTTTTACGCATTTTTAGAATTTATATTTATATCATTATAATGATAATAGTATTTATATGGTAATAGTATTTATATTTAGCGCTTTTCGCGCCAGATTTAGGGCTTTTCAACAACGCAAAAAATTTTTTTCATAAAATGCGCTAAATTATCGCGTTTTACTTTTGTGATATGCCGATTAGGAATATGTTTTTACGTCCCTATTAACAAATAAAAAATAGTATCTTATTGCCTATGTGAATCGGTAGAAAAATTTTCTTTTTAGTAAATTTTAGACAGCTATGAGCTGGACCAAATTTTACTAGTTCATAAGGCTAGTAGAATTTTGACAAAATTATGCATATAAATTTTCGACGTTTTTAAAATTGATCAAAAAAATTCAATATTGTAAAATGGTTAGTTGCCATTAAATTTTATATGTATACGAGTATCTAATGTTTTCCTCACATTATATTTTTCAAAATACTTCATATTCATTATATGAAGTATTTCATATTCATTATATCCATTCTGAGAGCAGCTCTCAGAATGGATTTAAAATGCAATCATAATATTTAAGATTTGTTCATTCACATCTTTTATTTTTTCTGTTTACTCATTTCTATTTTTTTAATGATAAAATTTTAATTCGTCAATATAAAAATTTTAATTCGTCAAATAAAGTTTTATCTTAAGTTTTGTCAAAGAATTTTTCTCACCGAAGAAAAAACATTTTCTTTGATAGAACAATATTATTATTTTTATTAATTTTCGAGTTCACTAAAACTAAAACGAGTTTTTTATTTCATTTCCAAATATACCAAAATATACCTTTAGAATTCTTTGATTTAAAGTGGTCATTTGAGATGTCTATCCATTTTCCCAATTTCATCGAATAAAGGATTTATTAGCAATTTTCTAGTTTCTTCCAAATATATTCCTATTTATTTTAGGAATCGCCATTTTTGAAAAAAGAAAAAAATGGACTGATTAAATCAAAGGTTTTGCAGTAAAACTTTAAAAAATCTAACCAAAGATAACAGCTTCACAAATTTAAATTCTTGGAAGAAAATCTTTCATGAATGTAGAATTTTAAATGTGCATAAAAATTTTCCACTTACTTCTGTAATTAAAACACTAAATTTTCATTTCACAGAAAAAAAAATTTATATATTTGAAAATTTTTTTCATAAATATTATGAATCGAATATGACCTTTTTTCCCAAACTATTTTCATAATATATAAAATTTTGTTAATAGATAATATTAAATTGTTCAAAATGAAAATTTTAAGAATTTTGCAAAAATTTTGTTAAATCTTTGATTTAGTTTTATTAGATTTGATTGCAAATGGTAAATGAAAATAGTTATACATGAAAATATAAACAACAAATACCTCAAAATGGCAAAATTCCAAGGAAAATCTTTTAAGAAATAATGCTTGGAAATTCGCATAATTTTGCTCGCATTTTGCAGCACATCATTTTCATAAAAAGCGCTTCTGTTCAGTTCCCAAAATATAGCTAAAAATCATTAAAAACTTAAAATTTTCCAAAGAAAATTTCAAAATTTTTTTTTGTTAAATTGAAAAAATAAATGAAAATTTAAACAATTTTTTCAGTCTTCTTGACTGATTTGAAAAAATATAAAAAAAGTTTTAAAGCTTAAGAAATTATGCTTAAAATATTATGAACTGAAATCAATGAAAGTAAATTTTTATATTTACATATGTACAAACTTTTTTCTGTATTGATTTGAAATATAATTCATTATTTCTTCTGAAGTTAAAAAATAAAAAAATAAATAAAAAAAACTAACAAATATGGACCTTGTAATGTTTAGGTTGATACTCTTAATCAGTGTTGTCAGTTTAACCTTTTTAGGGCTAAATCTAGCCTTTTGCTTTTAGTCTCAAAATTTTCTAGCTTTTTTCAACTTTCATTCTAAGAATTGCCTTAAAATGCTAAAATTTTAGCATTTCAACAAAGAAGAATATAATTTCTTATTTGCTTTTACTAATTTTATTTTTTACAGAATCATCCATTTAAGATTTTTTGTGTATTAATTCGCACAAAAAATCGCTGTTATTTATAAAAATTTTCGCCTGCGGCACTTCATTCTTCAAATAAAATATTGCTTAACTTATTATATCAACTTAATTTAAACAATTTTAATAATTATATTTTAATATACTTCATTAACCATAGAACTAACTGTGCACGAAAAATTGTCCACTTTTTAGCAAAATTTTTTTAGTGTTAAAACTCTTTTAGTTTTTAACTTTAAGAGGTTAGTAAATGTAAAATATCGTCAATGCAAGAAAAAAAAAATCGAAAAACAATTTTGAGCAAAGTATTTGAAAATTCAAACTTAAGGTATAGTAAAGTACCTCGAGATTTAAAGGTTTCAATAAATTCAATTATGTGGGTTATGTGTCCAGACAGAGAAGTGGACTGTGTAAAATATGTACGAAAAACATTTTTAAATTTCTGAGAAATTATACAGTTTTTGGGAAATTTAGCAGTCCATTAGTAGTTGTAGTATTTGGGACACAAAAAGCTGTTTGTAAAAGGACAAATAAACACCAAAATTTATATGAAAATGTATTGATGGAAGTCTAAAACTTTTATTCAACAACACAATGTTTCTGTGCTATTTTAGCCAAAATTTTGCCTAAATTTACTATAAAAGTAAATTCTTCAAAGTGCCCGGGGATCCGCCAAACTGAAAAAATGTCATGCTGATGAAAAGATCATTAAAGAAGAACAACTAAATAACACAAAACTGCCAATATTTTCAGAATAATGTTGATAAAAGTGCCGCACAAAAACTAATGTGGGACTATAAGAAAATGGTTGGAAAATTTTACGAAGGCAAATCACAGTAACATAATTTTTATTATTTTTTTTTTTTAATGTAATTATATTACAACTTAATTAAAAAACATTTTAGTTGAAATTTAAATGCAGTATATCATTTTATGATAACAAATTCAAAGAAAAATTTTTTGGTAGACAGGCTTTATTTAGAAATATAATGTTAAAAAATTCTTATAAAAACGAAAATCACCCTGAAATGTTGAAATTATTAATCAAAAAGAAATGATAATTCCAAAACGACAAATCACTTCAATAGATTTGGTCATTTTTCATATGATATATAACCCAAATTTGTATGGGAATTTTGTGGGTGATTTTTCATTGGGTCGTTCTGCTAACAGCGGTTGTATATTTATACAAATTTATAACAATATATCTTCAAAAAATATAATAACAACTAATGAAAATAGAAAAAACAAAAAAAAAAAAAAAAACGTTTAAAAATATATTAGCGTTTTTCTGGCTTTTTTCTTTCTCATTGGATCATTTTGCTAACAGCGATTCTATATTTTATTTATAAATTTATTACAATATATCTTAAAAAAATGTCAACTAGTGAGAAAAAAAAAATAATTAAATAAATAATAAAAAAATATATCAGCTTTTTCTGGTCTTATTTTTTGGGGCATTTAGCCTTTTCTGACCTTTTATTAAAGTACAATTTAGCCTCCCTCTTCCTGGCAACATTGCTCTTAATAAAAATCAGATTTTAGTTTAAAAAAGGAGATTTGGTTCAATTTAGCGCGTTTTGAATTTTTCTGTGCGTTTTGGTCATTAATAGTTTACAACTCTGATTTTCATAGAAAATCTTAATTTTAAAATAAATTTTAAATTTTTATTAATTGAAACTTAATTATATTGTGGCATATTTTTTTTAGAGCTTTACATTTATTTGTTAGCCATAACATTTAAAGTATTAAAAACATTTGCAATTTTTTATAATTTCTTCTAGTTGAAGCTATTTAGAAATAACGATAATTACTTAATAATTTTAATAAATTGTGTAAAATTTCATATGTTAAATTGTGCCTAATTTCAACAAGCAAACGAACATGAAACTTCTCACACAACACTCTACTTCTTTTACTAATTTTTCTAAATTATGAGCTATAAAATTTAAAAAAGAAATGTGTCTCTACAATTATGTATTTTCGCACGAGAATGTTTCATCAAATAACAAGTTCAATGGCCCATAAATTACTCTGGACTTTTTTTTTTTTTTTGCTTTAAAATTTAAATAAATGTATTTTTTATTTTTATTATTTTTCTCTTTATTAAAACAAAACTTCCGCAATACAATTTCATTGTCTTTTTTTTATTTTATTAATAAATTCGATTAAAAATAAACAAAAAACCAAATAAGTAAGTTTTTGGATTTGAATTAATGAACAGAAAATAATAAAACAAAACAAGAAAATAAATAATAAAAAAAGACAAATATTACAAAATCAAACAATCAAAAAAACGTATTTTTCAATTTAACGGAGCATTTAATTGAACATGCAGCAAGCAAGCAGTTGGAAAAGACTAAAAAACAATAAAGACAAAGACACTTCTAAAAGTCAATACTGAAATACTAAAATAAAATAAAGAAAAATAAATCCTTTGACTAAGTATGATTTGGCATGTCAGCACAGTTTTTTAAGCAAAAAAAAAAAAAAAAAAAAAAAAAAATGAACTACAAAGTACAAGAAGTAAAAAATGTAAAATCATTATGGAAATAAAAAATTTACCCGCAAGAAAAATATTAAAATATAGGGTGGAGGAAAAAGTAATTTCAATAGGGATTAAATGAAAAAAAAAAAAAAAAAAAAATATTTAGTATTATTCACAGGTATACAAGGTTTTGAACTTGAGTAACCAAAAGTGGTTAGTGATGTTATTAGGACACTTAATTCGAATTTTCACCAATTTTTTCAAAATTGGTTTTAGTTTTTGAGATATTAACAAAAATATTCGTTTATTACATTTAAGATTTATTAAATAAAAAGTGATAAATCGTAATTAAAGATCTGTCAAATTTAATCGTTCGTATTATTTGCAATCTGTTTCATGCATTAGAGTCCAACAGTAGTAACTTATCATCGCCTCGACCCAAAATCCTTGGTATTATTTTTCATTTTTCGCCAAATTTAATTGTACTTGCCACCTCCATTCTCATTACTCGTTCCACCAAACTTTTAAGTAAAGAAACGAAATATCAAATAAAGAAAACTAATTTTCAAAGATACTCGAGCTCCAAACTTGTGGTATTGTTGCGAACAAGATTTTTTAATTTTCCTTCCGCTAGCGGTTTACTGAACATTGAAAATTTTTTTAAAAATTCCGTCGGCCATTAGTTTTCGAATATTATGTTTGAAAATATATTATTTTTAATTTTTGTGCCTTGAAGAAATTCTTAGTAACGTAATGTTCTATGTGAAGATGTGGCTTGAAAGTATTCTGTGAGCTTAGAAGTTGTAAAAAGGAGACATTTTGTTTTCCGTCATAAATGATATCGAACGGTGTATTCAAGAAATCAAATAAACCGTTGATATAATCACTGAAGTATATCAATTGCCTATATTTAAAACCCTCTATCTCAGGATTTCACGAAACTGCGTTTTTCATGCAATTATATTCCCTATAATGAGCGGATTTGTCCCCAAATTGCAGATTTAAACTTTTATTTGGGGACAGATTTTCGTGGATTTTCGTAAAATATGGGAATTATTTATTAAATAATACATTTATTCAATTTGTAGACAATTTTCGAAAAATTTTAATTTTTAAAGAAAAAGTTCGATAAGTTTTAAATTTTGCAGATAACTCCGATGAATTTAATATGTAAAAAATTTTTCGTTAAATATTCTATTTATAAAAAATTGTTACCACATTTCTTTTTAAAGGAAATTTTCAATGAATTTTCTATTTATGAAAAATGTAGAATTATTTTTTATTTAGTGAGAATATTGGATTTATGTGCAAAAAATATTAAATTACTATTTGTTATTTATATGCTGTTTACACCAAATGAAAGCTAGTAGTTTTTGGCTTCATTCGGTTTTTAAATGAAAAATTATATTAATGTTTTTGGTTTTTCCATACAAGTCAAAAACCATTTTCAATTAATTTTTTTTCGCTAACCAAACAAAAATTACCAAAATAATAATTTATGAAACAGTCTGTTCAACTCATTTCATAACATTAAGTTTTCATGGCCTTCGGATTTTAGTTTATAGAAAAATTCAATACATTTTCGTTTTGCACGAAATTTTCAATAAATTTTTTTTATGGAAAACTTTTTTTAACTTTTTCTCTTTATGAAAAATTTTTGATAAATTACTATTAAAAAAATCGATAAATGTTCTTATAACAGAAAATTTTTATTAAATGTCCATTTTTTAGAGTTATTTTAATGGGAACATTCGATAAATTTTCTTTTTGGTGGAAATTCTTTATAGAGTTTCTTTTTATAGGAAATTTATTTTATAAAAAATAATGTTTGCTAAATTTATTAGCTGTTTATAGAAAAATTTTAATACATTTTCTTTTTAGGAAAAGATATTATTTTTTATAAAAAGCGGTAATTATATAATTAGTTTTATATTAAAACATTTTGGGGACAAAATTCGGGATTTACATTTTGAAATGGGGACTTTTGGGGATTTTGAGCTTCAGGTTTGGGGAAATGAGGCAAAATTTTCTGGCAACACTGATGACAACGCTCATCTATGATATAAATTTCAAATGAAAATTTATAATTTTTAAAATTTTATCAACGTTTCTATATCACTCTGTCTTGCAAAATAAATATTTTATTTTTATTTTTTAGGACAAAACTTATCCCCCTGATTAATTACTTTATTTTTTGAAAATTTATGAATATTATGAATATGAATCAGACCAAAAAATTTAAATCGGTTGAATAGTTCTTTAGATATACAATAATTAATATTCACCTTGTATGGCGGCTACTACCCCTTGTAATGCTACCCTACCTGTTTTCATATCTATTGGGGAAATTGACAACAAAATTATTCCCACAAAATTTCGAGACTTTCACTATAATAGTTCCTTATAGATGCGATAATAAAGATTTATCATGTATGGGAGCTAACACTTCCCCTAGAGCAGACCGCTTTATTTTTAAATCCGTTATGATTATTGATAAAGAAATTTTCCTACAAAATTTTAAAACTTTTGCTCTAATAGTTATTCAATTAAGTGGTAAATAATTTTAACTACAATAATAATCATTATTTTGTACCATTGGTACCATTGTCTTTGCTCGGATCCCAAAATAAAGTAGCCTATTTAAATTATGTTAGTTTTTTAAATTACTAATTAGTTTAAAAATTTTTAAAATCATACACTAAATGGTAATTAAATATATTTTTTATAATGCAAAACCCTTTATATCGTTATTTTATTTCTATTTATTTATATTTATAAAAAAGTGCAGAACCCTCTCTCTATCTTTCTTTAAAATTGCCAATATTGAATATTTAAATAAATATTGTAAAATAAAATCTTTTTAATACTGACAAAAGTATTAAAAAGAAGAAGAAAAAGAAGAATAAAATTTTTTGTTCTCCTGAAAAGTTGTATTTTTCGAGATAGAGGGTTTTGAATATAAGCCTTCGATATGTTATAATTGTCTTGAGGATCGGGAATAGTGCTTCATTTTTGGTACATTGAGGTTTGTCACAGCTTCCAACATTTGCTAGCCCTGCAACCATTATGCGATCAACTCTGCCAATTCTGTTAGTAAATTCAAACCTCGTATCAAGTCATTCAATTCAGAAATCAATCATTTAGCGACGTCAACACTAAAAAGACGTTACTACAGTGCATTGCTGGAACATGCGAGAACTTGAAAACTAGAACCAATCTTGAGAATTAGTTCTCCTCTGCTCAGGTCCAAAAGTTGACGCAATTTTTTAAACTTGTGTTATTAAATTTTACAGATAGCATTAAAATATTTTTGAGATTTTACGTATTTGATTGAATTCAGAATTAACTCTTTTACCCCAACCTAATACCTGAATATCTTAATCGTTCATTCATGGAATTGCAAATAAATTGTTAAACATTTCATTAAAAAAAAAATCATATAAAAACAAGATTGAAAGTTTATTATTGACTTTCAATACAAAATGACGATAACGATGATTATAATGATGATGATGAAAAGAAAACAAAACAAAGATCTACTATTCGAACCATATAAAACAAATTGACAAAAGTTGTCATGTAAAACAATTTATTCGACCATAACGAGAGTGACTCGTTTTAAATTCAAAAATCAACTTACAACAGAGATTGAAAGTGAATTAAAGTTGTGAATACAATGCAAGAATATAAAAAAACTGCATTAATAATTTACATTAAATCCATGCAACCAACGAAACCACTCGTCTACAAATGTTGCAAAAAAAATAAAATGAATTTTATGATGTGTCATTTAATGACTTGAAGTATTTAAGAATTTTAAATTCAAAAAATTTTAAAATAAATTCTTAAAATACCCACCCAGTACTGTGTGCTGAATAGGAAAATAATTCAACGAAAAAGCAATTATGAGAAAAAAAAAGAAAACAGAATTAATTAAATTTAAATAAATTTATTTATTGATTTTTTTACATCCTTCTCATGCGACAAACTTCAGTGTGTAATAACACAGTAATTTTTCTTTTTTATTCGAAATGACAACTTTACGCTGTATGTATGTTTAATTTCCTGAATAAAAATCAAGAATAAAAATTCATTGCTTTTACAAGAGCTAACGAGCAAGTGACTGTAAGTCTGGTACTGAATTTAAAGTTTTAATTAAAATAACAATAATTCAATATCAAGTGTCAAACATAAATGTTCTTTATATAAATTATATTTTTATTTTAATCAGTCTTGTTTCTTTTTTATATTATTTTAATTAAAATAAACATAATTAATTACCGTCTTATGAAATTTATGCGTTATAGGCTAACAAATAATAAATGAAACCTCTAAGAAGCATATTTTGTTCTATAAAATAATTGCCTCACTGTTTTTAAAATCTTAACTCAAATCAAGCATTGTACAGTGGGGTCGATCGTAAAAATTTTGGTAATAAAACTGTATCACTAAAACTACTAGACGGGATCAAATTGAAACCTATGGGAGGAAAATAACCTACAAATTAAGTCCGATATCAAAGATTTAAAAACCTTTGTAAAGAACTTGATGATTAAAAATATATTTGCGCTTAATTTTCGAAATTGGCGAAATTGTCTTGCCTTTTTTGGTTTTTCTCAAATAATTTCCGTAATGTATTGAAAATTTGTTTCAATTATCTTAATTCGTCTAGACGTGAAAAATTATCAATGTCAAGACTTTAAATTGAGCATGAAAAATTCCTGCTACAAAAGAGTTGTCTGCCTGATTCTTTCACTTTTTTCTCAAAATTTATTTAAGTAATAAAAAACTATTTTTCCACATATGGAAAATAAAGAAATTTTTATTTGATTATGAAATTTTTAACAAAAATTTCAAGTCCATGGGACCAGATTTTTCAAATCTAAAAGAAAAGAAAAAATAATAATTTCATACACTATATAGATTGATTTGACACTAAATTAGTTGCCGCCTACTCATAAATGTAGACAGAAGAGCATATTTTATGAGTATACACAGAGAAAAAAATTAATGTATTTAAGAATTTTTTTCATAAATATTATGAATCCAACATGACTTTTTCCCCAAACTTTTTTCATAAAAAAGTTAAATTTTGTTCACAGATAATATTAAATTGTACTTAATGAAAATTTTTCGAATTTTTTAAAAATGCTGCTAAGATGTTCATTTAGTTTTATTAGACTTGATTCAAATGCTAAATAAAAATACTTATGCATGAAAATATTAATAATAAATCCCTTTAAATGGCAATTTTTCAATAAAAAGCTGTTTAGGTTTCAACGAAACCAAAATGCATAAGGCATCACGAATGCTGATGAAGTGTGTAGCGGCATAGAAAATACGTTCCACATTCTGCTGGTGTCTAATTATAGTCCACAAACTCTGCTTTGGTACTGCCAAACAGAGATAACAAGGCAATTACTGTAATTCAAATTTGTTTATGGTCCTTCGAACCGGATGTCGGCTTACGACATTACTGTAAACGCATCTATAACAACGTCTACGATGCTAGTTTTAATCTCTCTTTTACTTGCTCCAAAACGCCTGGTGCTGCTGAGTCCCTCAAAATTGCATCCAGTGCAAGGAGGGCGTCCTGTTTAAAAGCTGTTAAAAAGCAATGTTTAGAAATTTGCGTAAATTTGCTGCCATTATATAGCACATGCATCATTTTAATAAAAAACGCTTCTGTTCTTATGTTGTTCTGCTCCCACATGTGTCTAAAAATCATTAAAAACTAAAAATTCTCCAAAGAAAATTTAAACAATTCGTTTAAGTCTTCTTGACTTTTGATTCATTTCAAAGAATGTAAAGACGTGTTAATATTATTCTTACATATTATGAACTAGAATCAATGAAAGTAAATTCTTATATTTATACATTTTTAGAAACATATTAATTAAGTGCCCAAAATAACTCTTTTAGTTATTTTTAATGTAATATATTAGAAAGATAACAATCCTTTTGTGTATAAAAATCACTGATTTGTGATTATATTTTTTACAAAAAATTTTAAATTTTAGTACTTATTACTTTTTAATTCTGTTTAGATTTGAAACGATTAAACGAATTAAGATAATTAAAAAAACAAAAATTGTCAACACATTATTTTTGAATGTATTGGAAATCTAAGGATATTTTTAAAAAAATTTTCATTTCTGTATTATGAAAATCAAAATTCGAGCACAAATAATTTTCTAACCATAAGAAGAGATATCATATGTAGGTGAGTGAGTTACGATTTTTTTTAAACTTTTCCATACTCGAGGTGGCCACCTTTAACACCCTGTAGCTTAACTCATATTACTACGAGGTGACTACGAGATGATTTTTCTGAAAGACTAGGTCCTCTTCTACAACTCTCCCATTCACTTTAATTTGATCTTTAGATTAGGAGATATAAAATCAAAAATTTTGAGAACGGCCCCACTGTGCATTGAACAGCTTAATTAAATTTTGGTTTTGTTTTTATTTATTTTTTTCTTATATTTTTGCACTTAATTAACTAATAGTAATAACATTTAAACACTTTAAGACTTTAATAAAATTCTGCAATTTATCTGTTTCCATCATTATAATTATTATTATCGTTTTCATTTATGTGCCCTGCCTTACCTTGTCGTCTTGTATTACCATATTTTTTTAATAACAAACTCTAATGTTAATTGATTTTTGCCTTTAATATTTTAAATTTTAATGTGATTTGTGGTGTCTCAATATAAGATAAAGACAAATTAATAAATATTTATTATTACCATTATATATTTTGATCATAGATATACAACGAGTATTGGTAACTGGATTGAAATTAATCTTTTAAAAAATATACAAATATTATTGCATTGAAAAAACTAAAAACAGATTTAATAGTTAATTTATTTAGTTGATAAAAAAGTTTAAAGAAAAATAAATATACACATTTATTTAATTATATTTATTAACTAAATGAAAATAAATTTGTTCGTAGCAATTAATAAAGCTTAATGTTTTTTTGTATACAGTACGTCACATAAGTACAAATGTGGTAATATACTGAAACAGCTTAAGTTAAGGATCGTAAATTAGTAAAATAATAAAGTGAGGAAAACTATTTAACAATTCTAACATTTAGAGAATAAAAATGTATTTTTTTTTTTATTTTTTTAGTTAAAAAGAATAAGTTGTCAAATTTTTAACCTCAAAATAACCGAAATCAATTTTTTAAATGCAATTATAGAAAAAGTAATTTTGGACTGTAGGTTTCGTCCCTCCAAAACTCGAATTAAATTATCTTTTAAAAAATGGGAATAAATCGTGTTTTTTTTCTATTAAAAAAGAGCTAATTATATTTTAGTACTTTTTAGAAAAAAGACCATTATTAATCTATCTTCAAAATCAATAAACTTATGAGCTTGTATTGTCAAGTGAGGCCAAATACCTGGGTGTGTACTTGGACATTAAATTGTCTTGGAGGAGAAACACTCAGGAGAGGGTCAAGAAGGGACTCAATGCCTATTACACCTGCAGGAACTCTATAGGCAAGAATTGGGGCCTTAAGCCGCAAGTTGTATACTGGATTTACACTTCGGTTGTTAGACCTATTCTTACTTATGGCTGTACAGTCTGGTGGAAGGTATTGGATAGGGAAACGTACAGGAAACTTCTCTCTAAAGTTCAGAGGTGTGCTTCAGTTGGCATCTCAGGTGCCAGGAGAAGTACACCTCAGGCGGCGCTGGACATAATCCTCCACCTTCTTCCAATTGAGAAATTCGTGAGGGGTATGGCTGTCCGTGGCCTATTTAGATTGAAGGAACTGGGTTTATTAGGTTCCTCTAGAGCGGGGCATGTCGGCATACTGGATGAAGTCAGATTCAACGGTCGGACACTATCCTTGGCTGAGCCTACGGATTATGTCGGGACTACGATTGACTTCGGGGCTACTCCCGCTTTGGTGTTACCTAGCAGGGACCTTTGGGATGGAGTAGAAAAGCTCTATGGAGGGTGCGCGGTCTTCACGGACGGTTCGAAAATGGAAGTTGGCACTGGTGCAGGTGTATACTTTATGGGAACTGATATCAGACGATCCTACAGATTGTCTGACGGTTGTAGTGTCTTTCAAGCAGAGATTCTTGGCATTTATAAGGCTCTAGGCTTGATTGAAGGGAATGTTGGACGAGGGTCTGAGATTACTATCTATGTTGATAGTCAGGCGGAGTTATTGGCTCTGACAGCACTCAAGTCCAGACTGGTACTTGAGTGCAGAAGGGAATTGAGAAGGTTAATGGATTCCTATATGATGAGACTCTGTTGGGTTCCTGGTCATTGTGACATTCTTGGCAAAGAAATAGCCGATGAGCTAGCTCGCAGTGGCTCGGAGCTAGATAGGTCTTTCATAGAGTCATCTGTTAAGATTCCAATTGGGTCCTTCTTTAGGGCCATAGGAGAGTGGACTCTGGACAACACGAATCGAGCCTGGAATGACAGATCGGACTGCAGAGTTTCTAGGGCATTATGGCCTAGCTTAAAACTGGCGGATTCCAAGCATCTTCTAGGTATGAGTCGTGGTAGTCTTAGAGTCATAGTAGGTATGATTACGGCTCACTTCCCAATAGGGAATATGATGAGTAAGTGGGACATTGGCACATCGGACTTTTGTAGAACGTGCGATGATGTTGAGGAGCTAGAGACAGTGGAGCACATACTCTGTCACTGCGTAGGGCTTCAGCGTAATAGGTTGAGGTGGTTTGGAAGCCATACACTACATGAACTAGGTGAGGTTAAGGGCAAAGGACTTGTCAACCTCATAGGGTTTGTAATGGGAATAAAATGGCTTAGGAACAATCATAACTGATTGATTGGGTATAGGTTCCAATTTTCTCTTTTTTCTTCTTTTCATAAAGGGATCACAATGGGCCGTCTGGCCTCTGGGTGTAGGCGTTAATGCGCCGCCCTTTCCAACCTAACCTAACCTAACCATCAATAAACTTAGGAAAAAATCTTAATTTTATAATTTTCCAAAAAGTCTACATTTTTAAAATTCAAAAATTTATGGTTTCAAGATTTTTGGTACTTTTCTTATAAAGATGTTTTTTTTTTTTTTTCTTAATTTTATACATTGAGATAACAGTATTAATAATTCCTTAATATAAACTTCTACTATGACCCAAAATTTTATTTGAGTGCATAAACTCTTCAAAATTATAGAGATAAAAATGATCACCTAACAATAAACTAGAGGTAGAAAGGAGAATACCTTAGTAAACGCTTAAGTTTTTTATTCCATTTGTAATTTCTGTAATCTGGTACACCATTACCAATTTTATTTAAAAAAAATGAGCACAAGTTAAAAATAATAATTTAGGAAAATTTATCAAATACAAATGAAAAAAAGCACTAAATTTTGAACAAATACTAATTTATAACAAGCACTAAATTCCAAAATAGCAAGAAAAATATACAATTTTTTTAAACAAATACAAATTAAAAAAAAATGTTTAATAAAATTTATCAATTTTCAAAACAATAAAATTTGAAAAAATAGGAAATTTAAAAAATTTCCAATTTTCAAATTAAATCTCAAAGCACAAGTTAAAAAAAAAAACAATTTAGGAAGAATTTTAAATGAGTACTGGTTTCTAAAATAATAATAAATCAAGTACTAAATAAAAAAAAAGAAAATTTTATACTAATTTAAAAAAAGTAATAAAATACTACAAATTCTTAAGAAAAAGTATAAATTTTAAAGAAAGAAATATGTAAAAAAATCGAAATTATAAAGTTAAGAAAAACAATTTTACAGAAAAGGTATCAATTTTAACAAAAGTATAAATTTTCCGTAAAAAAGAAAAAAGTTACCAAAAAAAGATGATACTTTCCAAAAAGGATCAAACACATGATTTAAAAAAAAGTATAAATTTTCTCAAAATTAGAAAAAAATACAAATTTTCAAAAAAGTACCAACCTTAAATAAAGTATCAACTTATAAAAATGTACATGACTAAAAAAAGTAAAAAAAAAAGAAAAAAATGAAAACTTTCAAAAAACCAAGACATTTTCCCAAAAGGTACCAATTAAAAAAAAAAAAAAAATTAAAAAACTTACAAAAAGTCTTAAAAGTTTTCAAAATAGGAACAAGTTTACGAGAAGTGTGCCAAAACGACATTTCCAACAAAATAAATTACATATTTAAAAAATAAAAACAAAGAAAACCTTCAAAAAGAAAAGAAAAAAACTGAAAAAGTTCCAGCAAAAAAATACAAAATGAGAAAAAGTACGAAATTTTCAAAAAAAAAAAAAAATCAAAATTACAAAAACAAAAATGAAAAAGGACCAATTTCAATATTTTCAACAAAAGTACAATCTACAAAAAAAAAAAAAAAAAAAAAATAGCAAAAGGTCCCAATTTCCAAAAACGTATAGATTTTAAAAAAAGCCCAATTTTTGGAAAAAATTTATTAACCAGGTTGCAGAAAATGAACCAATAAAAAAAGTACCAATAAAAAAAAAACTCAAAAATATTACAAATTTTAAAAAAGGTATTCATTTTTATGCTCACCATTCATATCTATTGGTATATTGAGTTTGTCATTCCATTTGTAAAATATCGAAATATTCATCTAAGACCCCTTAATATTCTGGGTCCTCGTGAAATTCTAAGACGATCTAGCTATGTCCGTCTGGGATAAGGCTCAGTGCGGACCACATAGAGGAGCGAAATTTGGCTCAAATATTTCTCTTATATAAGGTTTGTTTGGTACTAAAAATTTTCAAATACTACAAAAACAGAGTGTATATCGCAATTCTAGATCAGACTTTTCCGCCGATATCTCTTATTAAAAAGCATGTAAGCCATCGAAATTTTGCACAAAAATAGTTAAAAAATTGATGTAAACTCGGAAACAAAAATTGGTCGTGATCCACCCACTTTACCGCCCACCTCTCATATAAGGTGACATTTTAAATTAGGGTGGTACAAAAAGCTGCAAATGGTGGGTATAATAGATTCGGCCAAGTCGAATATAAGCTTTTTATTTGTTATAAATTTAGTTTTTATTTGTTATAATTTAGTTATAAATTTTCCAAAAAAATAAAGAAAAAAAAAAACAAGAAGTTCCAAATAAAAATAATTTCTTATATATTAACAAATATACCAGTTTTCAAAAAAATGAAACTTTATTGATATAAAATGCTAAGAAATTTTGAGATAAGTAACAAGTAATTTTTTACAATAATTTCCAAATTTCAAACTATGGCATCAATATTTAAAAAGTACTAATTTAAAAATAATCCAAACTTTTGTATTAAATAATCAAACTGTAGTTAATAACATATGATCGTAATATCTGCTTTTGGATTTTCCCACGCAACGATCAAAATACATTAATTTGCTCCAAAGAAACTCAATTTGAATTTGTTTTTATATTTGTCAACTCAAACATATAAAATAGACTTAAAATTTAAACTTTAACAAACTATCAAAAAATAATTCGTTTTAACTTAATATTCGTTAATAATATCAATTTGTCTCAAAATTCTAAAGAATTTGTAGAAAAATTTCAATTAACCACCTTCTAATCACCACATGAATTTAATGTGAACATTACGAAGAAAAAAAAATTTTTTTGGAAAAATTTTTCCGCCTATGCATCCATCGTTGGCGCCAAAATGGTCATTAAACTTTATGCAAAATATCATTTCTTATGTCATTAAATGTTACATTATATTATGACCAAAACGTATCGTATCTTAGTCAGCCAAATGCTGGCAGCAGTGTTTACTGAATCGTAAAGATATCTATCTATCTTAAAGATACTCATTTTCATATAAAAAGTGCAAATTTACGAGTATGTAGTGCGTGTATTATAATAATACACATATGCAAAACACGCATAAGAACGTGTTGTATACTTTAGAAAATGATATGATCATAATAAGTATAAAATATGTGTCCGTCCAGTCATCCATCCGAATATCTGTTTATTTGTCCGTATGTCTGTCTGTCTGGCTTTGTGTCGGTTTTGGCTCAAAAACGTATTTGTTTTCAATGTTTATGCGTTTAGTCGGTAAGTGGCTGACAACACATGTTCAAAAATTTAACACAACAAACGCACCACAATTACATGAACATACAGAATGTTTGTACTTATGTATGGATTTGATGACTGTGAGTTGTATTTGCAAGAAAAAAAAAAAAAAAAAAAAAATAATTCAAATAATATTTGTATTTCTGAAAACTTTAAACGAGTACAACTATATTTGTGGTTTTTCTTTTTTTTTTACTTATTTAAGCGACTTCAATTGTTAGTCAGTGAGTAAATAATTTTTGTCTTAAACATTTTGCCAAAAAAAACTTCATTTTTTGAAATGTTCATTTTATTGAAATACAAACATGTCAATTTGATTGAGGGCAACAGTGTCAATATAAATATACATACATTTAAAACATTAAAATCAAAAAGATACAAGATACTTTTGTTACAAGTGTAGTAAATGGTATATAAAATATCAAAGAAACAAAATTTAAGAATGCAAAAGAAAAACAAAAAAAAAAAAACGATTTCAAAGATAAATGTTAAATTTATTTACATACACAAATTGATAGTGATCAATCACTATTAAGTAATAAATTTAAACAATGATTATTGTCAAGAAACTTAAGAGATAAACACAGGGTATTTATAAAAGACTTAATATTTCAAAATTTAAGATACACTGGTGCATATTCCTATAAGCGCTTATACATTTCTTTAATCAACTTAATCAAAAAATGGGATAAAAAATAACCAAGGTGCTACAAATTAATTGTATAAATTACTTATTGGCTTCGCTTAAAAAAAAAAAACTTAAAAAAAAAACTTAAAATGTACAATAAATTTTTTTCACATTATTAATAATGTGTTGATGATCCTTTATTTCGCATAACTTCAAAAATTCGTTCATTGGCATTGATACGACTAATTTTTGAAGAAAATCACTGTCAATTTCTTCCCAGGCTTGCTTAACTCCGTTATTATCATTATTATTTCATTCTGTGCATTTCTTGTGTAAACTTTACGGGCCATGTACCCTCACAGATTCTTTAATGGATTTAAATTTGAACTGTAAGTGGGCCAGTCCAATAGTGGAATACAATGTACATAAACCACGATTGAGATTGGTTCGAGACATGGATTGCAACGTTATCCTGTTGGAATATGAAATCTTTATCCATTTTTTCATCCATAAATGTGAGAAGAGCATCTTCCAACAGTTCATTATAAATTGCACTATTCAAAACAAACATATTTTTGATTTTCCTACAGCAGAAAAGGCTGCTCAAATTATAACACTTCTTCCACCCAAAATTGCATTTCGACATACGAATTTTGTTCAACCTCAAATCATGCCAGAATAGAATATGAATCGGGACTGTCCAAATTAAATTTCTTTTCATCAGAAAAGATTAATTTATTCCACTCATCTGTCCATTTTAAAAATTTGCATGCAAATTTTAAACGATTTTCCTTATGTTGCTACTTTAACATTGGCTTACATTTTAGTTTCTTCCATTTTATGTTACCATCTGTTTGCAACATGTTTGGAAGTGACAGGAAGGTCAAGTTTATTTTTTATTTGTGTAGCATTTAATTTATTGTGGGTGGCTTCTTCTTTTATTTTATTAATTTGCCTTTTTGTTAATTTTTAATTACCTTTTATTGGTATCCGCAATCCGTATTTTTGCCCTTTCTTAAAGAAGCCTCGAATAACTCCTTCCGAACGGTTAAATTTTCGCCCAATTTCTCTGCTATAATAGCCTTGAATGTGAAAAAATTTAATTTGAATTTGTTCCCAGTCTGTAAGAAAAGTTGCTTTGAGCATCCTTTAAGCTGATGAAATTTCCCAATTAAAACAAAAATATTTCCAGTGAACAAAGATGTTGTCATCAGAAATTTACCTTAAGTGAAATAAACAACTAAAACTGTTAATTTTTTTTTTGCAATAACGTTTTAGACAAATTTTTCTTGACTGCGTTTATAGGAATATTCCGCTGAAATGATCACCAATATGTTCTGATTGCTAAATTAGAGAAAAGAACAAAAGCGAGAAACAAATAGTTCTTACATAAACGAGTGTATTGCGAGTTATTGTAACAACACAACATTGTTTTTGGTTAACAGAAACGAATATACCTCAAAGAAAAACAAAAATTTTAAATGCGTTTATAAGAATATGCACCAGTGTATATTTAGTTGTGTTAGTTTGATTAATTAATATTATTTTTTTTTTGTCCCAATTTTGATTACATCCTATAAGTCATTGACTTTGTATTTTTCCGCTTTTTATGAAGATTTTCTTTATTGTAAAGCCAATACTAGTAATAAGCTGTATTTTTTTTCTTTTGTAGCTAAAAAAACATCTGTGGCATTATTGAAATTCTTTTATAAAATCTGATAAAAACTTTTTTCTAAATAAAGAAAATATTTGCCTTCACCTGCTGTGAGTTTTGATTATTATTTTAAATATAAACATTCAGCCACCAGTTGTTTAAATATTTGCTAAATATTCAGCTTAAATTTATACAATCATCATAAAATAGTAGCAATTATTTTAATGCTAAATAAAGACAATGTGACATAAATATTTCTTTATTATTTATTTATTTTTGCATTTTAATACTCATAAATTTATAAATAAAAGAACGAAGAAATGATTTGCATGCTTGGGACAAAATCTTTATAAATTATAGAAATATTTACTAATCTAATACATGTTTTTTTTCAGAGATTTAAAAGAATTGATTGATCTTTTAAAAAATGTTGCACAATGTTTACAAAATACTTTTTAAGGCGTGGCTTAATATATAATAAGTGCATAGTCTTTTCCCTACTCTTCACAAAATTTAAAAAAAAATTTAAATTAATTGGTGATTTGAAACACGCATCAACGCTTTTTAATAAAGCATGCAGAATTCAAAACTTAGTTTTCAGTAGTTATGGTTTAAATTTTACCTAAAACAAGATTTTATTTAAACATTCATAAAGAAATTAAAAATTTCTCTGTATGTTGTTTACAAAAATGTACGAAAACATTTTAATGGTCTGGGAAATTTCTAATAACTTAAATATTTTCTAACCGATTTTTTATATTGCTTTATAGATAATTATGTCTACATTACGGTTTCTTTACATTAAAAAATTCATAATAGCAAATTAAAAAAAAAAAACTGTGAAAAAGTCAAAACTATCCCATATAAATGCACTCTGCAAACTTCAGGGTCGATGATACATGTTAGCGACATCCGATCAGTCTAATATTTTACATAAAAAAAAACAATCCTAGCGGGAGTTACGATTGAAATTCGAAAGTGTTTTTTTCTCTTTTGCGAGAGTCTATTCTACATCCCAGCAATAATAAATAGAAGTCATTTTTGAGGAAGTACTTTTTCATTACTTCAAAAGTTTCAATAGTGTATAGTTTCTTATGCTTAAGAAGTTGTATAAACATCATCCAAAGATGTTATTTAAAAGCTATTCTGAAAAATTTTTAAGATATAAAATGTTGAGAATTTACAAATACTTGTTGCTTAATAAAAACTATTTTCATCACATGAAAAATATTTATATAAAAATTAAAAATTACTTTCATGAATTGATAAAAAAAAAACATCAATTTTATATGACATCGTGAATATGACTTCCTACTTAGGGAATAGATATCCACTCACAAGCCTATATTAAATTCATTGTAAATGATTCAAATTTGCACTACTTCTTTATCGCAAGTTCAGGATCTTATTGACTTCTTTTGATTTTGTTTTTGGTGGGATGCATTCGAGTCACTTCACTTTTATACAAGTGGATTTTAATATGCAATCAATCATTTTACACAGAAAAAAATTTGTACATAAATATAAGAATTTACTTTCATTGATTTTATTTCATAATATTTAAGAACAATGTCTTACATATTAACACTTTTTTATATTTTTTGAAACGAATCAAAAGTCAAAAAGACTTAAAATAATATTTTCTTCGGAATTTTTTATATTTTTTATGATTTTTAGCTAAATTATAGCAACAGAACAGAAGCGCTTTTTTTCAAAATGATGTGCTGCAGAATGCGAGCAAACTCAGATTTTCCTTGGAATTTTGCCATTTTAAGGCTTTTGTTGTTATTATTTTCATGTATAACTATTTTTATTTATTTATTATATTTTATAATAAATAAAAAAATAAAAATACTAATATAAAAAATTTACCCTTTTAAGAAAATTGTGCATTTTTTAAAAAAAGTACCGAAAAAATATAAATTATATACTTACACAGAGAAAAAAACATTTTTTTTTTCAAAAATAATATGAATGGAACATGATTTTTTCCCAAACTTTTTTCATAAAAAATAAAATTTTGTTCATAGATATTATTACATTTTTCATAATGAAAATATTCTGTTCTGCTCCAAAATTTTCATAATGAAAATATTCTGTTCTGCTCCAAAATGTAGCTAAAAATCATTAAAAACTTAAAATTTTCCGAAGAAAATTTCAAACATTTTTTACAAATTGAAAATATAAATGAAAATTTAAAAAATTGTTTCAGTCTTCTTGACTTGAAAAAAAAATAAAAAAAAGTTTTAATGCTTAAGAAATTATGCTTAAATATTATGAATTGAAATCAATGAAAGTAAATTTTTATATTTATGTACAAACTTTTTTTCTGTGATACTAAAATTTTATTTATTTATTTATTTATTTTTGCAAATAATATCTAAAAATCATTTGTCGATCCAAGTCTTGTTCTACAATTTTTTTTTCTACTAAACCGGTTTGTTTGATTTTTAGTAGCAAACTTCTTAGGAAGACAACACACAAAGTGCCTAAATTGAATTTATTTCGGGTTAGTAGTTTGGGCGTGAGAGTGTTTTCCACAAACGTAAGGCGGAAATATTTTCTTACAGACCTCTTTTGCCAGTATTTCTAAATATGAATTAATTGTGAACACTACGGAATATTGACATCATTAACATAAAATGCTATTTTTTTATAATTAAAACGATTTAACTCTTTGAAATCTCTGTCCTCTTAGAAAATTTACTACCTTCACCCACATCATCTGTTTAATGTCAAATGCAGAGTGAAAAATACATTTTTCTTCGAATGCATTTGACTGCACTCAACATTAACTGCTGCTGCACTACGCAGTAGTTTAGTTTACTTTTTTGTCTTTCTTTTTTGTTGCATTTTTATTTAGTTGATTTAACATTGATAGATGATGTTTGGATACATGAAATATTGTTGTCGTATCTAAAGCTACAAATAAACACACTCAGGAATAATGTAAAAACTATTTACAACATGCAGTATGTAAGAAAAAAAAAGAAAGATTGTAAATACAATTTATCTTGCGTTAATAGACTTAAACGACTAAAATAAGAAAAAAACAATGTTTTGCACTTTTTTTTTTTTGAAAAACAGAATCAAGAGAAAAACTGATACCGTTTTGTCAACAAATGACTGTTTTTTTTTTTTTTATTTTCATTTCCAGACATTTATTTTGTTTACTTGGCTTTTTTTTTTTTTTTGTTTTACTTAATTAAAAAGTCTTAGTGGTGACCATAATTATGTAAATTTTAAAGAAACTATTTGAAAAGTTGTGGGAGTTGTAATGAACCCGTTTGCATAAGACATATTTAAATGAAAATGTTATAAAATTGTTCACTAATTGAGGTATTTGTAATGGGATGTAGGTTGCTTTATATTAAAATTAGTTAGTTGTCAATTGATTAGAAGTTTAAATGTATATGAGCGATAATTAAGTGATTTAAATTACATTCTGAATTACTCAATGAAAATAGATTTATTTTAATGTGATTTGACATACTTATCTTAACTTAAATTATGCAACTGATTTAGTAGTTGACATTTATTTTGAAAAATGTTTTTAATAATAATATAAAATAATTTAATAATAAAATTTTAAATATATTAAAGGGTTATAGAATAATTTCCAAATTTTCATAGATTTAATGACAATTAAGAATATTACTTTAATAACACAGTTTTACAAAACTAAAATTTTTTTCTTTGGCACGGGATATCTCAATCAATTTGGTTACATGGTATTAATATACGAGAAAAAAATTCATATATTTCAAAATTTTTTTCATAAATATTATGAATCGAACATGACTTTTTTCCCATTAAAATTTTTTTCCCAAACTTTTTTCATAAAAAACAAAATTTTGTTCATAGATATTATTAAATTATACTTAATGATAATTTAGCGAATTTTTCAAAAACGCTGCTAAAATTTTAATTTAGTTTTATTAAATTTGATTCAAATTCTACGTATGCATGAAAATATAAGCAATAAATGCCTTTAAATGGCAATTTTCCAATAAAAAGCTGTTAAAAAGTAAGCTGCCATTCTATAGCACATGCATCATTGTAACAAAAAGCGGATCTGTTGTGTTCTTCTGCCCCCAACATGTCTCTAAAAATCATTAAAAACCAAAAATTCTGTAAAGAAAATTTCATACATACATTTACAAATTTAAAATATAAATGAAAATTTAAGCAATTTGTTTAACTCTTCTTGACTTTTGACTCATTTCAAAAAAATTTAAAAAAAAATGTTAATATTTAAGACATTTTCTTAAATATTATCAATTAAATTCAATGAAAAATTCTTATATTTATGCACAAACTTTTTTCTGTGTAAGTACTAAGCCTATTAATCAATGTTTTTCGAATTGACTCTAGTACACGCGATAAATCGCTATTTGTAAAGTTAGCGGTGTTACACTATATATATAGAAGCATATCTCGAAAACTATGTCTGATTTTGTTCAGTCAAATTTCTAAAAATTCGAATTGAAATTGCCTTCAAGTTATATTCACATGATTTATTCAATACGCTCAACAGTTATGGACATATTATGCCTATTTTGTGAAAAGAAAAATAAATAAATTTCGTGCAAGATTTCAACAAATTTACTTTTCAAAAAATTACACAGAGAAAAAAAATGCATACATTTGAAAATTTTTTTCATAACTTTTTTTCCCAAACTTTTTTCATAAAAAATATTTTTTTTTTTCATAGATGTTAATAAATTGTTCATAACGAAAATTTTAGAAATTTTGCAAAAATTTTGTTAAATCTTTGATTTAGTTTTATTAGATTTGATTGCAAATGGTAAATGAAAATAGTTATATTTACATGAAAATATTAACAAGAAATGCCTTAAAAGGGCAAAATTGTTAAAAAATTATATTTAGAAATTTGCATAATTTTGTTCGCATTCTACAGCACATCATTTTGATAAAAACAGCTTCTGTTCTGTTCCCAAAATGTAGCTAAAAAGCATTAAAAACTTAAAATTTTCTAAAGAAAATTTCAAACATTTTTTACAAATTGAAAAAATAAATGAAAATTTAAAAAATTTTTTTAGTCTTCTTGACTTTTAATGCATTTGAAAACATATAAAAAAAGTTTTAATGCTTAAGAAATTATGCTTAAATATTACGAACTGAAATCAATGAATGTAAATTTGTATACTTATATACCTACAAACTTTTGTCTGTGTATAAAAAATTCCTAAATATGAAAATTTTTAATTTTTATTCTTCAGTCAGAAAGAAAAATTCGTTGTCAATAAAACAACACATATCTTATTAAAATTAATGCATAAATTTTAATTTTATTCACAAATTAGTGAAGATACTCATTTATAAATTACATAGAAATACAGTGCAAGCTAGATTTTCGCGACTAATTAAAAACCAGACCTGTCGCGAAAACTGAATTTTCGGGATAACAGAACCCAAAATTTTATTGAAAAATTTCATGTAATTTTTAAAATTAGAATTGTTTTTATTGACATGTTTATATTTTAAACATTTCTAAAGAAATTGGAGATTTTGAGTTGCTTTTTTTGGCAAATTATTTTTTAAAATAACAGCTGAATCACGCAGTTCATATAGTGCTGTTGTCGGCTTATCATTTTCCAAAGCCCATATGTTTAGCATATTTTTATCGATATTATACAATCGTCCACTTTAATTTTATTTTCTTCATGACCACTATCGTATAAATCCTCCCATTCTGTATCTGAAGAAGACTTATGCAACTTGTAATTTACCCAAATTGAATTTATGGAATCTCTACTTTTAAATTTTTTTTAAATCTCCAATTTTTGAGAAATCGTTGGCTTTAAAATATGTTGATTTTTTTCCATATTAAGAGATGTATTAAGAGATGTATTTACACAACAAATGACACGAATAAACTGACAAAATTATATATCAAAATCATCATCAGGTTAGTATACCAAAAGACGGGGATTTCCTTTTTTTGGTTATAGACATTGTAATCAAATTTAAAATAGCAGATAAAAGTCGCGAAAATAGAACTCGTTTTTCGTAAACTGTCGCGATCATAGAGCCTGCAATTTTAAAAATTAAGCCATCGCGACAACCGGGCCGTCGCAATATTGGGTAGTCGCGAATACCGAGCTTGCACTGTATTAAGAAGAATCACAAAATAAATATTATTTACCTTTTAATATTTCTATGTAACTTCTGAATGAGTATCTGCACTAAATTGTGAAGAAAATCAAAAGTTATACATTGATTTGAATGAAATATATATTGTTTTATTTGAAAACAAATTTATCTTTATGATTAAAGAATAAAAATTAAAATTTTTATTTACGAATTTTTTATGATTTTTTGAAAAAAAAATTTTTTTTTTTTTTGAAATTTTGCACGAAATATAATTTTTTTTCCAGAAAATAGGCTTAATATTTTCATTACTGATGTGACTATAACTTGAAGGCAATTTAAATACGAATTTGCTTTTATTAAACCAAATCAGACAAGTCGTTTTCGAGATATGCTTCAATATAAAGTGCAACCTTGACAATTTTACAAATAGCGATTTTTCGCAAAAACCAGAGTTAAAGCATTCGAATTGGCTGAAAAATCCCGTGCCGCAGATTCAGTAGTATACTAGTGTAATATATATTTTATTTCTTTTCAGATTTTACAAATATAATTCCATGTGGTTTCAAATGTTTTATTCGTATTAAATTATTACCGCGTTTTTAGCTAACTTTTCCAGCAAAGGTATGCAGATAGAACTAACATTTAATTCAATTGAATAATAAATTAAAAACTAAAAAAAAAAAATATTGTCTTTTATTTCTTTTAAAAATGCAGGTATGTAGAGGTACAAGTTGTTAATTAACAACTTAATTTTTAGTTTATTTTTACCGTATTAGAGCCAACTTCCTCTATTATCACTAATTAAATTTTTATAAAATAGTCAGATAGATATAGAAGATTCCGGCTATGAGAAACGAGCTATTTAAATGTAATAAATGTTAATTTTATGGACTAAAGCCATAACAATTTTTAAAACTTAAATGTTTTTTCCTCAAAACGCTCATAATGCAGAAATTTAAACAACAAATGCCCTTGAACCGTAAAACTCCGTAAAGCTGTACTCCGGAGACCAAGCAGCAGCCTAAACAATGGGTTTCTCCGGGTGAACCTGCTCCGAAGAAGGGCAAGGTAAGTTTGTCGGCCAATAAGGTGATGGCAACAGTTTTTTCGATTACCTTCAAAAGGGAAAAACAATAAACGGCGAATATTATGCCAAGATATTAGACCGATTTAATGAGGATTTAAAAAGAAAACGACCCCATATGGACAAGAAAAAAGTTCTTTTTCATCAAGATAATTCACGGGTGCACACGTGTGCAGTCTCAATGGCAAAACTCTATGAATTGGGCTACGAATTGATACCCCATCCGCCATATCCTCCGGATTTAGCCCCTAGTGACTACTTCCTATTTCCAAACCTAAAGAAATGTCTCGGTGGAAAGAAATTCAGCTCCAACGATGACCAAACAAATGCATATTTTAAGGACCTCGAAAAATCCTATTTTTTACCCAAAGTAAATGACGACACTTGCTCAAAATTTTACAGTAGTCTATTAACAGGTAGTGTTGCATTTCATATAACTACGAGGGAAGTTCGAACAGTCACGGGCTTATTGATCCGCCCTCGTAATTTCAAACTATTTAGATCTAAAATGTTGGTGCTATAGCATAAAAAAGTAAAACTGTAAGAAACGTTTGTTTGTTAATTTTAGAAAATTGCAAAATTGAACGAGAAAAATTTGTGAAGTAATAGGTGAACAGAATTTAATAGCACGTAAATTTTTTATATAAATTTTACAATTTTGCATATAACTTCAAATATGGATGAATATTTAGTTCAAATTAAAGCTTATTAAAAAGAACAACGTTCAAGCTTTTCTACGATCAAAAAATTTTCGCCCTCTATATTAAGAGTGTTAATAATGGAAACGCTTATAACGTTGAAGCTAATATGCTAACATATTTCTTTTTTCTACCACTACTTTAAAGTTCATATTTTTCGCTATCCCTATGCCAAAATTTAACTGTATAATCCCAGAGATATAGCAGCTATAGCTGTATAACTGCAACAGTTTAACTTTTTCAAAAGTTTCATAAAGGTTTTTATTACTCTTTTGTTTATAACTTCCACAGTTAAAGTCATATTGGGGTCAAATATATCTTATCGAAAAAAGAAAGAGATTTGATCTTTGCAATGGTAGACATATTTTTTGACCATAGTCACGCCCACTACATGTTTTTTTCAGCGTTAAATATGAAAACGCTTAGAACACGGGATCTGCCATGCTCGCAAATTTTAATCTACCACCACTTTGCAGTCCAAGAGTTCTTCCATCGCTATGTTCAATTTAATGAATTTAATGGTAACAGTGGAAAGCGTTTTAAGTCTTACAAAACTGTTAATATACTCTTTTGATTATACTTTTCAAAATACAACTTATATTGATATGAAATTTTGAGCATCAGATAGATTTGTAACTTGAATGACATAATTACTTATCAAATTAAAAGGTTTAGTCTAAAAATTATTAAAGTACATTTAATTAATATCTAACTCCATGTAAAATTTCAAAGCGTTTGAAAAAAACAAGAAAAAATGTGGGTGCTATAATGTAAAAACATAAATAAAACCGTAGGAAGTGTAGAAAGAAAATTGCAAAGATTGAACCAAAAATTTTTGTGAAGTAATAGGTGAACACAATTTGTTAGCAAGTGGATTTTTAACATAGATTTTACAAATTTACTTATAACTCAGAAAGTTGACGACATATTTAGATCAAATAACGCTCATCGTAAAGACTAAGATTCAGCCTTCACAATAGTGGCAAGATTTTTCGCCCTATGTTTATTTATTGATTTAAATTTATAAACGCTTATAACTAAGAAACTAATAAGACAAGACATTTCTCTTTTTTATTATCTAAAAGTCCACGTTTTCTTCTATTGCTATGCTCAATTTCTAAACAAATATCACAGAAATATAAATGTTATGGTAAGATAACTGTAATAATTGTAGGCGTTTTAGATCTCATTAGTGTCAATAAATGTTTTTATTCTTTTGCTTATAACTTCCTAAGTTGGTAACATATTTAGACCAAATAAAGATCATTGAAAAGAACCAGAATCAGGCTTTACAATGATACAAATTATTTTAGCCCTCTGCCATGCCCATCTCGCGCCTTAAAAGCAAAAATTCCCCACAGCCAAGTTGTCCCATATTACTAGGGAAGATAGTTAAAACTCTGTTCCCGGAACATAGAAGCAATATAAGTACGGTGACAAGAATGAACCCAATATAATCCATACCGTTGGTGACCAAAAAGGAGTAAAATTCTGAAGAAAATCATACTCAATCGATTGCTACCCATTGTGGAGGAAAGAAATGGTCGGTCGAATTAGCAATTTGGATTTCGAAAAGCAAGATCGACCATCGATACTATTCGTATGGTAGTAGATACAGCACGGATGGCGATAGAAGGCAAGGGAGCACGTAGGAAGTACTGTGCTATCACAACTCTTGTTGTAAAGAACGCGTTTAACTCTGCGAAATGGGGAATAATAATTCAAAAGCTAAACAGAATCGGCATACCGGCGTATTTAACAAGATTAATAGTAAGCTATTTCATAGACAGAAAGCTCTGTTACCAAACCGACGAAGGTGTCGTAACATACAATGTTACTGCAGGAGTTCCACAAGGCTCTGTGCTTGGTCCTCTATTGTGGAATATAATGTACAACGATGTTCTCGAGCTTAACATTCCAGAAGAGGCGAACATTATAGGTTTTGCAGATGACATAGCAGTTACGGTTTCAGCAAGATATATGGACGAAGTGGAGCTAATCTCGAATGAAGTAGTATGGACTATTAGAAACAGGATGAAAAGTGTGGGGTTGGAACTTGCCGAATATAAAACGGAGATTGTATTAGTTACAAGCAGGTGTAAAAAAGAGACCATGAGAATAACAGTTGGAGAACACCAGGTGGCTTCAAAATCCTATCTCAAATATTTGGGAGTTCTCATAGATGCCAGACTTAACTTTAGGACTCATATGGAGTATACTGCTAACGAGGCAGCAAATATTAGAGCCACTCTTGAAAGAATGATGCCGAATATAGGTGGACCAATGTAATCCAAAAGGAAGATAATATCCACGGTCAGCTCAGTTATACTTTATGCTGCTTCCATATGGTCGGTAGTTCTGAAAGTAAAGACCGCAGCGAGTAAGCTAAAATCTGTATACAGGTTATCGATCCTACAAGTATGCTGCTCTTTTCGAACAGCATCCGACGAAGCGGCCCACGTCATAGCGGATTCGCCACGATCGACAGAAAACAGAAGAAGTCCTTGGATACCAACTGAATCCGCAAAATATTGTTGACATCATCCTTAATTGGGATGTAATATCCTCAACGATTAAAAGTATCCATGATAAACTTAGAACGGAAGAGAATCTGAGGAAATCCCAGACACCAGAAGTAGCCTAGATAAGGCTCACCTGCCCTGCGATGCAATATCTTTGTAGACAGTTCCGCAGGGTTTCTGAATGACGAAGGAGGTGGTTTTAGTCGGTATGAATCCGACATATCTCATGGTTAATCTATAATCGTGAGAATTTTATGAAAGATTTCCACATGCCTAATGAAAAAAAGACAGATAGATAGATAGATAAATACATACATAGACAGATAGATAGATAGACAGACAGACAAATAGATAGATATATGGATAGATAGTTAGATAGATAGATAGATGGATGGATAGATAGATAGATAATTAATTGTTACAGCTGCATATTCCCAAGTATTATATTCAGCTCCAGTTATATGTGAGACCGTCTTGAATAGTAGCGAACTCACAAGTCTTCTTGAGAAAGTGCATAGAACATGTGTACTACGAGTCATATCGGCATATCGAAGGATATCAACCGCAGCGGCAACCGTTCTTGCTAGTATGCCTTCAATTGAGCTTTTACTTCAAGAGAGAAAAGAAATATATGAGGCACATGCATCATTGGTGAATATTGTCAGAAAAAATGCGAGGGAGAAGATGCTTCAAACATAGCAGACACAATGGGATGGAGCGAATAAGGAAAGATGGATCCATTCTTTCATACTCAATATAAAGATCTGGGTGAATAGAGGGCATGGGCAGCTTAACTTCTACCTGACTCAAATGTTCAGTGGACATGGTAACTTCGGTAGTTACCTACATAAATTTCGATGCAAACAATCGGCAGTATGATACGATAAATGTTGCTTCTGGAATAGCAAACGAAATACAATATCAGAGACGTCTGAGAATACGAACATCGCTGAAGGTTAAACATAAAAACGCTTACAACGGAGCTATTATCAATTTCATAACCAAAAATTTTTGTGAACAGAATTTGATAGTAAGTAATTTTTTGTTATGCATTTTATTATTTTACTTGTCACTTCCAAAGTTGAGAGAATACTTAGGTCGTATAAATCTCATCGAAAAGAACAAAATTCGTCGGCACTCCCACTATTTTTATTTAGAGCAATATTTATAATTTAGAATCTAATAAGACAACACATTTAAATTTTTTCTCATCTCGAAGTCCATGTTATCCTGTATTTCTATGCATAATTATAATATAAAAGTCCCAGAGTAGTTTTAAAAATATTTTAGTCAGATAAAGTTTATCAAAAAGAACAAAAGTTATGTTTTACAATAGTAGTAACCTCCCAGCAAAAAAAGAAAATTGCCGTCAGTGAGACTCGAACTTGGACACAAACTAACCATTCGTTTTTAATGACTAACGTCTTACTCATTACATCATCTCGCACATAGATTCCTAAGCGACTAAAACTCTTTTTAGTTTAAAATACCTTTTCAGACATTTTGTTATAAAAAACTAACAGCTTCAGAATGGGGTTGAACCAACAACCTTCTGGTTGTTAATCCAGCGCTCTAGCCAACTCATCCACGGGATTGCAGTATTACTGTTCTATTATACTATTCAGTACTTATTAATGTAATACAGAGTAGGCAAATAATAATGACGCCTCATTACCAAGAAACTACTTTAATAAGTAGTTGTCATTACCGAAAACCAAAAAGTTTTTGCTGGGCTTTTTTGCACACTGCCACGCCCACTATTTTTTATTATTCCTTCAATTGTTTGAACGCTTACAATATAGAATACAAATTTAACTATTTTGCTATTTCTTATAGCTCGTGCTCAATTTTAACCAAATAGTTATAGAGATATAAAAATTATACAAATATAATTTTAATAACTATTACAGTTTTAAATCAATTAATATAGTTAACAGAATTCTTACTCTTTTGCTTAAAATTTTGAATGTTGAGGATGTATTTATATAAAATTTCCAACATTAGATAGAATGAAATACGTTTTATTTCATAGATGTTAGTTTTGTAGCCTGAAATCACGGGCGTTATTTAGTTCTAAACTAAAACGCTTTATTTATTATTATCATTTACTTCATTTAAAATAATCTTTATAGCTAATACTAAAGGTAATTTATTGTAAAGGCTATTTTTCAACTTGTCCAAGTTGCTTTTTCCTTTTGAATAAAAGACAAGCTATTAAATTAATATGTTATAAACAAACTTTTCATTTTCCTTTTTTTAAAAGGTTCTGTTACAAGGAAATATTGCAAACGTAATTTTTTTATATTGCCAGCTTCCAATGTCTGCGGTTAAAAAGTACAATTCAGAAGAGACTTTATAGTCTTGCAACAAACATGTTATGTTTCTACAAACATCTCTCTCTAATTGATTAAATATTAAATATTTACTGATTAATTGTTTGCACTTCTAACACAATTAAGTAGCACAGCATCATTTATACTACAAAAAAAAAAAAAAAAAAAAACAATAATTAAATGCACACATATCGCCGTTTCATTGAATTCGATACAAATCTCAAGTGGTGGAATCTTTTAGAATTTTTTTATAAATGAACCGATAAAATAATACTCAATATCGTATAAATATTTAAATTTTACACTTCATTTATTTATTTATAAATTTCCATTTATAAATATTTATTTTTCGTTTTCAATTTAATTTTAATGATGCTATTGAGATAAATGAAATCTTTTCTGAAAACACAATATTTTCTTTTAAATTAAATTTATGTAAAAATTTTGTTAATTTGCTAAACTGTGTGTGATTGCATGTGTGAAAGCATTTTAAAAGTATTTAACAAACAAAATACCTTTTGATCGCTAATTAAGTGATTTAAATTATTTTAAGCGGCAAATATAAGATGCTGTTGTGTGTACGTTATCAAATGCATTTAATTTTAATTAAATTTATTTGATTTTTTGGCATTTTCAAGTGTTTTTTTATTTAGTATTCTGAAATTTTTTTCATAGCTACCAATAAGCATGATATTGGTGTTAATTTTAAAAATAAACCTTGTTTTGGGCAATATAATATCTTTAAAACAAAAGAGTTAAAAAGATCTTTTAAATGACTTTTAAACTAAAAAAAAAAAAAATTCTGTAACAGTGAGGAAAACAATATTTGAAAGGAACCAACGTTAAATATATATATATATATATATATATATATATATATATATATATATATATATATAAAGTTATATGTGGAAATTGAACGATTATGATCAAAGAGAATGTTAAAATTAGCAAATTTTAACTTTTAGAGAAACATAAACCGTTTAATGATTAATTTTTAATTGAATTTGTATGAACCACATATTGTTATACGAACTTTTCACCAAATTAAAGTAATTTATTTATTGGATTATGCCTTCAAGATTAACATAAGTTTATATTCATTAAATTGTAAAATGTGTTTTACTTTAATAAAACTTCTTAAAAATTAGCATTTATATGGAAATTTACAAATTTTATTGACAACTAATGCGTTTTTATTTTTGTCTTTTATTTTTAAACGCAAAATTTATGTAGGATTTTTTTGCCTTTACTAAAACTTAAAAAATACCATGTAGAAAATCTAAAAAAATGTTAAAAAAAATAATTAAAAAAAAATTAATATTCATATGAGAACTCAAAGTTATTGATTCTATTTTTCAGCAATTCTTAAAAGTAAATTACATTTCCATTTCGTTTTCTATAAAAGTTTATTTTTTGGAAAAACTGCATTCACTAAATTGTGAATAAAGTTTACATTTTTAAATGCATTTTAATTAAATACAAGTATTTTTTGTAATATATTCAGCTTTATGACAAAAAGAAAAAATCTACATTTTCGTCAGATTTTGATTTTTTTATTAAAAAAAAAAGCTATTTTCAAATTTTGTACGAATTTTTTTAAAGCTGTCTCCTAAACCATTGAGCAGATTAAAAAGCTGCTTATCAGATTTTATATTAAAATTTAATTAACTCATTAATTGATTTAATTTAATTGGTTTTATAAGTTTTCAAAAACAAACAGAAATGTTGACTTTTATATAATTTTATAAATTAAATATAAAAAAAACTATTTAAAAAAAATTTAGGTACATTTTTGTTTAGTAGTAACAATATTATGAATATTTCCTAATTTGTCTCTGAATTTGTCCAAATTGAGGGACCTAAGTATATATAGTAAGGTATTTATACATATGTATAATTCTTAAGTTCTTTGGTGTTTTTAGGTCTTGGAATCCAAAGAATAAACTTGGGAGCTGGTAGAAGCTAAAATCGGTCAAAAAAAGAAAAATTGTAGATTGAAACAAAAGGGTGTAAAAGTATTGGGGTATTGCCCCATAAGCATTAAATTTGATATCGCTATTCATATTCAGCGTCAATTTTTATTATTCCATTTTCACTTCTTTATACCTATTTCATGTCAAGAAGTATATTTCAGATAAATATCGTGATATTCCCTTTTTTCAGCAAAAGAACAGAAAAACATTTTTCTAAATGCCATCATATAGAAATGTTCGCCGCCCCAAGAATTAAGTCATCATCTAAAAACTCGTTAAATCTAAATATCTCTTAATAATTATATTTTATCAAAAAAAAAAAAAAAGTTTCAAAAATGGAATTTCAAATTTTGTATCCAAATACCAACACAAGCAGAAAGTCATCAACAGGGCAACCAAAAATATGCTGCAAAAAAAAGTGTTTTATGTGCATAAAAAATGCTTTGCAATTCGAAAATATTCCCATAAAATTAAAAAATATTCTTCAAGCAAAATTTTAAATTACATACTAATTATGCCAAAGATAATTTGATTTTTATTAGCAATTTTTAAAAAATATTTTCTTTTCTCACTCAAAAACATTCACATTTAATCAGAAAATTACAAAATTTCAATTATTTTATAAGATGAGAGTTTTTCGGATTTGAAAAACTTGTATGAGAGTAAAAAGTTTAAAATATGCACAATTATGCTCTTAAATATTAAATAGGCAAAAAATATGCCATTTAAATTTTTCTAAAATAAGAATTTTTCGTGCAAATATACAAAATATGCAGCTAAGCTGAAAACATACAAAATTATGCATATGTAAGAAATCGATGCCAAATTCTTAAAATTTTCTGAAACGCATAAATAATTAATAGTTGGGTTCTTTTGAAGAACAGAAATAAATATGATTTTGCATATTTTTGGTTGCCCTGATCATCAACAATGAAGATCCCGAATTCTTTGAGAACAAAGGTGTGAGTTCGGAGAGAACAAAATTCAAAATAAAATTATAAAGGAAAGAAGTTTCAGAAAAAGTATAAAATAATTACATGAATATTATGTATTTCAAAAAATAAAAAAAAAAATATATTTATAGTAATTAAAAATAAAAGAAATAGAAAAAAATTTAAATATTTTAATTAAAATTTTGATTTATTCAATCATCAATTTAATTGATTTGATTAAAATATGAATTTGCTATTTAATTAACTTTCTGATTCATTCAACTAATACATTGTATTTTTTTTAATTAAAATTTTAAAAGTGATTTATTGGAAAAATCCAGTTTTGCAGTTATTACAATTATTAGTTGGTAATTGATATAATAATTCCGTTGAGAGATGCAAATTTAAAAAAAAAAACAAAAACTTTGATTGAGTAAATCATTTCGATAATTAAAGTCGTTATTATTATTATCCCATATAAGACTCCTTTCCGAATTTTGATGCACATATAAAATGGTGTAGGGTTTATTTATGTATTGATTTTAATAAAATACAACTTGTTTGTTCGCAACATATCCCACCGTAAGATAAAATATGAAAAAGATTATTTTTTAACGTTTTTTTTACGATTTGTTTAAAAACAAACAATTTTTAATTTTTTTAAGAACTTTTATTTGACAAATAGAACAGATTAAAAAATTGTGTAGGTATTACTTGGACATAATACAAATTTAAATTTTATTAAACCATAACAAACATTTCCTTCCCTAGATATGCTTCAACGCCATTAATTTGCTGAACAATGGTTTATTTTGAGAAATAATGTCAATTCAAAGTAATTCTTAGAACTCCAGTATCTAAATTGGCGGAGAAATCATGTGCCACAGAATCAGTGTTGCCCTGTGTATTTTGATATTATTTTCTCTTAAGAATTTCCTATTGGCTACATTTTCGCACACATCCACTTATTCTAAACTTTTGCTATTATTTTGATTGTGTTTGTGTGTAGTACGTAACAATTTTCTTACCCACGCTTTTGCAAAATTTTGTTTTAAGATTGCAAAGCAGATTATTTTATTTTTAATAATTCTTTTTATTTTTGTTTTGATTTTGTTTCTTTTGATGATCTCTAAACAAGTCACACTTGTTTGCTATTCCATACTGCAAAGCTATTAATAAATAGTGTCACTTAATTTTTTGTTTAACGCTTTAAGATTTCATGTTGCTATAAATTCCCTCAACTTTATAATTTTATTCTACTCATACGTTTACAAGAAATCGAAAGTATTATCTTATGGTTGGTTTTTGTCTTTTCGTATATTGCAAGAATTAAAAAATGTTTTTGTAGCTGTATCTGTTAGCTTTGATCTCAACAATTTTTTAGCATATTTTTTACGATTCTTTCGGCCTATTATATTTAGTAATAGGGACTTTTTTCTTCTTTTAAATGCTGCTTAAATTTTCTAAGAAATTTATTCACACCTCGTGCTAGTGTTATTGTTTAGATATCAAATTTCTGAAATATATATCCAGTTTTATGGTTAAAGCTTAACAATAATTTTGAAATAAAACATAAAAGAGGTAAAATAATTTTAATGAATTGGTTAAATTTTTAACCGAAGAATTTAAAATAAAATAAAAATATAAAAAAATTGTTTAATCAAGACTTCATGTTTGTTATTAGGGAATGCGGGAATGTTTGTATTAAATTTATTTTTATTGTTTTTGATATTGTTAAATAAATTGTTATAAATATTTTTTTTTACACTAATACTAAATACTAAAAAGTAGTTATTTAAAATATTAAGCTTATAAACATTATTGAAACAGTATTTAACCTTCAAAAAAGATATAACTTTAGCAATAAACATTTTCACTAAAATTCATGTTCAAAGCAATTGAATTTTAAGCTTTGCATCAGTTTGAAGCTTTCCCTATTTGTTATACCCTTCACCACAGACGTAAAGGGTATGTATAAGTTTTTCATTCCGTATGTAATTTTCACAGTTTTTGTCGGGGAGCCAAAAAGTTTATATTTTCTGGATCCTTACAAGAAACGCGATTGATAGGACGATGAAATTTTATGAAGCCCACCGACAACTGCCATATATAATATATATCAAACGATTCGAAATCCTTTCAAGAATTTTGTTATTGAAATTCAGCAAGATCGGTTAGTAAATGGTGGAGATATGGGTAAAAATCGGTTTTTTTTATTTTTTATTTATAAATGGTGTAAATGGCGTTTGTGAATATCTATGGTCATAATATTATAATTTTTTCATGTTGCATTTTATATTCCAACAAAAAAAGAACATCCAAAGATGTCAATAAGATTCTGAACTTGAGATCCAGAAGTAGAGTAAATTAGGATCATTGCTAATGAAGCTAACATAGGCTTGTCATAGGAAGATGTGAAAATCCAGATTCTTTTTTATCGACGCAAGCAAATTAGTTTTAATGTTTATATAAACCAACATATTTTTAATAAAAAAATATCCATAACATTATTTTTTATTAGTTTAAAACAGTTCCTTTTAGTAACAAGTATTTGCAAAATTTAGAACCAAATATTAACGTTTTATAGCAGAACAATTCGTTTAAATCTCTTTTTAATAATATCTTTGAATGATGTTGGTATTACTTCTTAAGCACAAGAAAACGTACACTCATTGATACTTTGGAAGTAATGAAAAAATACATACATACATGTGTATAAGAAACAGACATTTTAAAAGGGATGTAGTTGACATAAATTTATCTTAAAAATGAAAAATGTTTTAAATTTATAACACCAGAAAATTACATTTCAATTAATATGTTATTTGATACAAATATTCGGATTATTCATTACTCGAAAATAGACAATTTTAAATTATATGAACAGTTAATCGACAAAAATTAATCGAATAACCAAATGACGGTAAAACGAATGGATACCCTAGTCAATAGAGGATCAACCACATATGTGTTCAAATTGTACACTGCGTGCACAAATAATTAACGATAATTGTTACCTCTTGGCATCAGGTTGACTTCAGTTCAATATCGAATTATTAATTTATAATATGTCTTCTATTTTGTGTATTAAAATTATTTGTACACACAAAAAAAATATTTTAAAATGGGGCTTTTTAAAATATAATAAATTTTGTGAAAATGTTTAAAAACTTATCTGAAATTTTGAACTTTTTTATAAATAATAATTTTGTTGAAAATTTCACATAAAAAACAAAATATCAATATCAAAAATGTTTAATCTTGCTGAAACTGATCTCAATTTTTTAATAAATTTGTGGTAATACCATTTTGAACAAATGGGTTACAAATCTGAACTCACCAGACTGGAAACTAATAGAGTGCAAAATTTTAGTACCATAGGTTTCATTTTATAATCATGATTGTTGCTCAAAACTCAAAAACTTAGAAAGAGGCCTTAAAATTACTTAACTTTTTCCCATTCTTCTATACTTTTTGTTCACGCGTTTATACTTTTTTATCTCATTCAATCTTATATAAACTAATTGAACTTTGTGGATAAATTCTACACCTTCTTTGTTATGCAGTCTTTCAACAGTTAAATACAAAGTAGTCGAATTTTGAATACAAAATTTTTTTAAATTTATTTATTTATTTTATTTTTTTTTTCTTCTCTTTTTTTGAACGGGTTTTGTGCGCTCCTCAACGAAATAAAAATTTTGAAACAGGCATTGATACTTGTTATAATTATGTTTATGTGCCCTAAATAGTAACGCAATATATAGTCTCAAAGTTTGGAAAACAAGAACTAAAACTTAAAAAAAACAGTTTTTCGCGAGTCAAATTTTTAATGGAATAGCATGGATTATTGCTTAGTTTTTTCTTTTTGTTTTTGTTATTTTATATAATCGAAGGAACATTAAAAATAAGTTATTCCAATGATTAAAATTCTTATTATAATTGTTAAATAACTTAAAACAATTATTTCAAAAGTATTCGAAGCCAATTAATAAGAAAAAAGTAAATTATTTTAATAATAGCGGTGTAATATCCCAGCAAGGACTTTGGGATGTATGTCTTCGCTATTGGAAGGATAACAAAGGAAAGTAATTATGTGTTTTTTCACGCTATTGTTGATATTTACTAATATATAAAAAATATGAAATTATTTTCAAATTTCAAAATTTTTTTCAGACACACCTATTTTATTGTCCACAAAAAATATGCTTTATTTCAAAAAAAAAAAAAAAAAAACATTTCCGATCTTCAGACTCCAATGTAGGTTAATTTCAAAATCAGTTTTTTATTCTTTATAGTTTTTTTTTTTTTTTTAATATATAAAACATAAACATAAGTTTAAATAATTTTAAAACGTAAAATTTAAACATTTTTTCATTTGAAGAATTCATACCTATTTTATTATCCATGGGTGTATATAAAATACTACAACAACAACAAAGAAGTATTTTTTAAGGTGTTTAAATTTTTTAAGAATAAATATACATATTTTATTTGACAAAAAGGAAATATTTTTAAATATTTTACTTCATTTTAAAAAAGTTATTATTTAAAGAACGATATACATTTGTAAAAATTTTACTTTTTTGACAAAAGGGATCGTACTCTTTGAAATAATGATTTTTCTTTGAAACAGAGTACATTGGTACTTTATTACTTTACTTACTTCATTTAACAAAGGGATTTTTTTTTTTTTGAGAAATACTGTTCTTGAATAAGGATACAATTTTGTTTTATAATCATTTTTTTTTTTTTTTTTTAATAATACTATTTTAAATTTTAAATAATAACATAGGTCTAACACTGATTCTGAGGAACGCACAGTATGAGATTTTGCCTTATTTTGACATTAATGATTTAGAAACTGCTATAAAAACCATTTTATAATAGTAGTCAATATATTTGAAATAAGTTCGGCTCATACTTTTTCAACCTCTATTAATTACCCCCAAAAGAATCACTTCAGTACCTCAATATTATTTAAATAATTTGGCTTTTAAATGAAAATTTACTAAAATTTACTAAAATAGGTATCAGCAAATTATTTCACAAATTATTATTGCTATCAGTCCACATTTACCCATATATTAAAAATCTGGGTATTAATTTTCTTCCTGTAAGAAAAATTTGTAAAGAGGCAGGAAAAAGCACCTGATTTTTTAAATTTTATAATCTTGTATTAATTAAAAGAAAATAATTGACTGACAGATAAACTTTTATAAATAGGTCTAAATTTATATTATTTTGTAAAAATATTTAAATAGTTTTGTCTTATGTTAAAAAAATTATACAAAGTAAGAGCTCTAATAATTAAAAAAATTATTACGTGAATTTTCGATTCTAATAAAATGTTATAGCGTTCCAATGATAAACAATTTTCAAAATCTTATTGAGTTTTTTTAAGACTAAAAAACATTCACTTTGAGGTGTCTTTGTACAGTTGTTGCATGCGGAAATTTAAATTTTGTGTCAAGTTTTTTAATCAACATATAATTCTTTAAAATATACAATTATTATTATTATTTTTTTTTTTTTTTTTTTTCATTAAATTCAATTAATCAAAAATTGACTATTATATGGCTAAATCATCAAAATCTTTTACAGTGGAACGGAATTTTCTCTGTAATTTAAGATATACAAGATTATGGAACATTAATGAGGTTACAACTCATATTACACCTTCATAATTTCATAATCTTCTCAACAGATTCGGAGATATTAAACAAAAAAATTTTTTTTTCAAAAAATTGTTAAAAAAAACTGTCAAAAATGCTCAATGCTAAAGCTTTGTTTTACAATAAAGAAAAGGCAAAAAATAGTTTTTTTGGCAGCCTATGTACTTTTAAGGAAATACCTCTCGAAATGAGCAATTAATTTTATGCTTGACTTTATTATTTTACTGTCTTTATTACCCATAAACTAATCCATTCATTTATATTAAATATAGATGTAAACATCGGAATAAAATAAAAATAAAAAAATAGAAATCAAAAATTTTTCAGTAAAATATTTTCTAAGTGATGGTATCATAAATTTTGACAAAAGTAAGCTTGATAAAAACAGATTTTGTATAAATAAACTTTGTAAGCACCGGTTCGTATTCTATGTCCAATAAACTTTAAAGCTTCAATTGGAAAATATAAGATGAAATAAATTATTTTATGAAATATTTATCAAGTAATAGGACATGACAAATTACACCTCGTGACAGTGATTTTCACACATGAAAAACATCGAACACGCATGAAACTAGAGATCATACGTAGTAAAACTATGTCCTCAGTTTTACTCCAGGATGTTCTCTTAAATAGACTTGAAAATTTCGGATGATACAAAATTCAGATCACCACTTAATTAAATTGATGCTGAAAATTTTATTTCCCAGGAAATAAACTTTAATATATATATATATATATATATATATATATATATAATTTTGATCATTTAGTGACAGACATTTTAAAGTTTACACCGTGTGACAGTCATTTTCATACATGAACAAATTCGATATATGCATGAAACTAGAGAACATAAAATTACGTACTCAGTTTTGCTTTAGTACTTGAAAGTTGCGAAGGATACACATTTTAAAAAATATTTTTAAAATATTTACAAATACAATATCAACTAATAATGGGTGTCAAATAAACACTAATAATCCTTGCAATATAATAATATTTTTTATTTAGATGTTGCAGCACAAAAACTTAAGAAAATAACCTTTTGAAAATAAAACCTTTTACTATTTATTTTCAAATATATATCAGGCTGCAACAATCATTTTCACACGTAAAAAAAATCATTATATAAATAAAACTAGAGACTATCCACGGTAAAAATGTGCACCCAGTTTTTCTTTGCGTCGTAAAATTCCCTCTCAAAAGGACTTTCTAAGTTTCGAAAGATGAGCAATTTTTAAGAATTTTTTAAACAATTTGTGAAGATTATGTCAACCCAATATGAATGTCAAATGAAAGTTACCAATCACTGCAACAGAATAATATATTTTATTTAAATATTGCAATAAAGATATTTTTGAAAATTTAACCATTTAATATTATATTTATCAGTTAATTATGTAATTTATATAAAGGATATTTTCTTAACATTTTATGCTTCTGCATTAAAAAAAACTCTTATATTGTTGCAGTGATTCTTGGCATTCATTTTTTTAAGTTGCATCTTTTTTTCTTAAGTTGCATATTTTTTGAAACTTTGAGTCTTTTTGAGAGAAAATTTGACGTTCAGTAGAAAAACTAAGTACGTAATTTTATTACGTATGAGTTCTAATTTGATAGATTTTTTTGTATGTGAAAAATTTTTGGTTAATTATGTTATAATTGTTTTTATTATTTTGTTAGTGTTTTAGGTAGCTCTCATTAGAATGTTTAAACAGAGAACAGTAGGTATTTAAAGAAAAAATGTAACATATTTAGGCACTAGTATTATAAAAATATTAAAAAAGAATTAAATTTATATATAAAACATTAAAAAAAAACTTAAATTCTTTAATCGTTTTGGTTTTTATATTACACATTTATTGTAAATTAAAAATTTCAGTATTTTTTAAATGTTTATTAATATAATTTATTTTCATTTTTGAAACACTTTCCCACGTTTTTTTTTTTCGAGTATATTTATTTATTTTTTTTTCCAAAAACAGTTCCGCATACATATTATCACATTTTTCTTGTTGTTTTGAGTTTTTATACAATATAAATATATGTACATATGTATATGTGCTCATTTATTTTAAAACAGACATCTTCAATACCCCAAAGAATTGCAATAAATCTTATGCTCTTCCTTCATCTTAATTTTTCACTTGATATACTAAACATACTTACAATTTTCACTTGATGATATTAAACAGTCTCAAAGAGAAAAAAAATCCAATGTAATTTTTGCTTCTTTTTGCATACGATAATCACCAAAAAAAAAAAAAAAACCAAGAAAATTAATTTTGTTGCAGATAACTTTTCGTTTAAGGAGCAATACTTAGGCTTCAAATTAATTACAAGAAAAAGTTCAACACTATAGGGAAATTTTACATAAACAAGCACAAACACAGCACGAAGCAAAGAAATTTTCCATAAAAGTGTAATGACCACTTTTGACAGGAATGAAAAAATTCGCAAATTTTTATGAAAAATACAAATGTGTTTTACAACAAAAAAATTGTAATTAAATTAAACTGCTAAGACGTAAGCACAATTACACAAACATTAAAGAATATGAACTCCGATAACCGCAAGACTTTTTATTTTATGACTCCTTTTGATGAGGCTAAGAAAAAGATTTTTTTTTTTATTACCGTTAAAATATAATTTGATTTTTCTTGTCTTTGCAGCATAAAAGATCTTTTTGAAGAAAACCGTTATAGATATAGTAAAATTAGGGTAATTATTTTTTAAAAACTTATTTTTATTTCATGATCATTTTTTCGCCAAACAATTTCTTTTATAAATTCTTAATTAAAAACACTAAGATTTTTTCTTTCGTTATTTTATTCGTTTTAGAAAAATCCTCTCGTTTTATTTAAGTCACAAACAATTTCTTTTGGCACGAATCCAATCGTTTTATTTAGACGTCCATTCGCACGCAATGTTTTTAAAGAACTGAAAACTGATCGTTCGTTGTTGAGCATGTGAAACTGAAAGTTTTTATATCATGCATTTGTTACATGTTGCAAGCATGACAATGTTGATCATCGAAAATAAAAAACATGTTTGATTCGACTGGGTTGGAATATATGTTTTTAACAAAGAAGTCAGAGCAATTGCAGTGATTATGGTAAAAATTATGCAGTTCAGAGTTTAAAGGAATGATATTTTTAAAGAAATTGTATTTCAAATTAATTAAAGGTTGGGTAAGAGTTTCTTCAATATCATTTATGAGTGGGTGCCATTTGGAATATTCTTTTGTATATATATTGCATTTTACGAATTTTGCGTATAAGGTTTATATTTATATCAGGTCTGATAAAAAAAGTTTACAAAACATTTAGAATACACAGAAAAAGTAACCAATCGCCAAAATAATTCATTCAGTAAAAAATTTTTTTAAAATTACACTTCTCACCAAAATTATTATATCAATTACTAATAACTGTAAAAAAGATGAAAAATGGAAAAAATTTTGCAATTACGAAAATTATTAAATCAATCAAGTAGATGATTGAATGAATTAAAAATTTAAATGAGAAAAACAATCGCATTTTTTCTGTTTCTTTTGTTTTACTTTTTTTTTTGGCTTAAATATACACATTAATTAAATTTTTATGTAAAATGAAACAACTGTGTTAATTGAAAAATGTACATTGGTGTTTATAAAATATTTCGAAAAATCTTTTTGCCTTCTTTAAAATCGCCCACGAAAAAATTTCTTTTCGAAAATATATAATTTTTATATGAGAGTTTTCGTCAATTATGGACCGATCTTTATAAAATTTGACACTTTGCTTTCTACTTAGGTGTTTTATCAAATATAATTTCAGTATTAAAATGTAAATAGGATTTACACACGTTAATGTCACTTTATGAAGGGTTCATATTGGATTCTATGATTAATTATGGACCGATCTTCATAATATTTGGAATAAAGGTTTATAATTATATAAAACTAATTTTTGACGAAATTAGAATATTTTTATATTTAAGACATTTATGAGCGTTAAACATTTGTATGCGGACTAGGAAATAGTAAAATATTGGATAGGACATAATTAATTGCAACAGACTTCATCCTTGTGCCAAAATATGTAGTCAAATTTCATCAAGATATATGGTTTATAGGGACAACGAGATAGATTGATATTATAAATAGACTATGAAAGTCATTCTGGGCCGAATGATATACATACTTTAAATAGGGAGTCCGAAGACTTTTCTTGTGCGTTACAAACATAAGCATAAACCCATAATGTTGTATTAAACCACCTATGGTGATGTAAGGTATAAAAAATACAATTCGCTAAATTATGTAGAATTCAATTCCACTACTAATTGAAATAATGATTGAATTCTTTCCTTACTCTGATCTTTGGTAGCTAAACTTCCGCTAACATTTCATACATCAATTAACGTTCTACCAAAAATGAAACAAAAAACTGATTTGTTTTTATTTTTTTAATTTGTTTATTTTCGGGAGAAGGCCAATACACTTTGGTTTGCTTTCTTTGTATGATTCATTTCGATATTTAAACAACAAATTAGTTCCAATCAAACATGTTAGATGTTGTGTTTATATGATCTTTTTAAACAGCTTTTATTTGTTATATATGTATGTAGTTGTTGTTGTTCAGGTTCAGATTTATTATTTAATAAAGTCTTTGTTTAACAATAAATATTTTAGTTTTGTTTGTATGTATGTTTATTTGTAAGTTGTTAACTTAAGTTTACGGTTTTTCTTTCTGTTGTTTATGGTAGGATATTGTTGAGGTTGTGGCTTTCAAACAGCTAATTGTACTCGTAGGAGAGTGAGTATATGTTGTTGATAGTGTGTTTAAGTAGGGTGATGGGTTGAGTTGTAGAGTATAAATGTTAGCGATCATTTCTTGTAATAAATAATCTAGACTTTGATATTTTGTTTTGTTGGGGAAGTAATATAAAGTTAAATATTTAAGTTGTTGACTTGTGTTGAATTTTATTTATATTCTTTAGAAAATTTTAGTTTCGATAGCTGGGTGAAAAGTCAACATGAATTTGTAGGAAAAGAGAGGAAGAAATTTTTATTTTAAAAATATTGTATACGAGTAATTTATCTTTAACAACTCCTGAGTTGATGACGAATATATTTAAAATAATATGAAAAAATACGATTTTCACTATCTCACCTTCCTTTTAGCAATTTTTTAATCAAGGGATTTAAGATGAGACTTGTCATATAGAGGGCATAAATTATCACCTAATGTACACTACCAATTTCTTTGTCAACATTACTTGCTATTTTTTTACATTCTGAAATAAACCTGTTGTCCTATAATGGTTACTAATGTTTGAAAATCTTTTACTTCAGGAAGTATCATTTTTTTCTCTTTATTTTTTTATTTTATTTTTTATTTATTTATTTATTTATTTTTTTTTATTTAGATCAAATTTCTTTGTTCGTTAGCAGTATTATATAAAAAAACTACAAATATTATTAAATTTATTCCTTAACACAAACCTGCACTATCTTAAATACCCTGAAAGGAATATTTGGCATTAATTCAAAAGCACAGCTTCCCCATAAACTTTAAATGATAATTTATTTTTTGTAGGTGTAACCAACCAAATGAAAAGAAGATGACACATGAATGTCCGTATTTGCTCAGAGCAAATTAATACATCCATACTGTGATAATCGAACACCAAATTACAGTGAGGAATAAATAAAATAGGAAAATTTTGAAAAATTAATCAACTAATACAAATTTAAATCCTGAGAAATAGCATAAAGTGTGCATGCGAATAAAATATAACATAAATTTTCGTAATAGCTCTTACTGCCGTTAATTTTAAATATCTTTCTTGATTACAATATCTTCTAGAGACATGTCAGATTTAACAGCAGATCGAATTCTTGAAATCCGATCGTTTGTCCGCAAAATTTTAAGTTTTTAAACTTTTTCTTAACTTACTAGAAAATATTGATTGAATAAATTTTTAAAAAAGTATTACATTTCAGGGAAATAAAAAAAAAACCTTAACAAAGACATAAAGAATGAGATGAAAAAGTCACAAAAGTGAATTCTAAGTCAAAAAAGTAGAGGAGCTCCTAAGTGCTATGTCTACGTAATGGCACATTGTTAATTTCTTCAAAATCAAATATGAGCCATGTTAAAGCTATGACTAAGCTTTAATCAGTCTAAGCAAAAACAAAAAAATAAAAAACAAAGCTGAGAAGAACTCCGCAGCAAAGAATGATCAAAGCTTCTCAATAATAAAAAAAAAACTTAAATATTTTCAATATTTTCTATTAGCCTAGAGAACATACGTTATTACCGAATTTCCAAGGTACAAATTATGTATACCGAATAATCGAGAAAAAGTTCCCGAATAGTATCGAACTAAAAACAATATAAATGAATAAAACAGCTCGTCGTATGACTAGTTTACTCAAAATGTGGCAAAATATGTGATTGTTTTGCTTCTTTAGTCCGAATAAACTCGAATAATCATAGCAAAGAGTATCACAAAAAGACATTGATGACACTCGTGACATGCAAACTACCCATAATTTTGGCAATTGTAAAAGAATTGGATCCAAGTTAAAAGCGAATTTAAGAATGCACCAACAGTGCTTAATTGTGATTACTAATTTTAAATTCATATAGAGAGATATCGCGAAAATTTTCATAAAAGTACTCTAAATTTTTTTCAGAAGTTATACCTAAAATAATTAAAAATAACCTAGTTAGCAATTAATTTTTATATAAAATTATATATCAAAAAAATCTGGAGAAGAAATGCTACAAGTGGTTAATTTAGTTTTAATCCAAACTTGCTGCGTTCATCTTTTGTTAAAAAACAAATATATGTTATGTTTTATTTAAACACACACCTTAAAACACTGAGGACTGCGCACGAAAAAATATACTGCACGCTTTAAGACTTATAACAATATGCTCTAAAAAAGCGTTTTATGCGCAATAAATATGCAGTAAAAAACGAAAAATATGCTCACAAAACGCGAAAATATGCACTTAGAAAATATTTTTTTTTAAATTTTTTTACAAAAATTATGTTTTTCATTAAAAGAAAGGGTTTCATTAATATTTTAATGTTATGAAATAAGGCAAACTGAAAATTATCAACTGTGTCGAAATTTGCATACCCATCTAATTCTAGGTATTACTATTAGTTCAGAAATTTTCACGCATCCTAAATCGTTTTATTTTTATTATTAAATCAATATAAATATTTTTGCTGATTAATTTTTTTTTTAATTAGTTCAAAAAAAAAAAATATATATATATATATATAAAAAAATATATATATATATTTTATTTTTAAATATAAATATTCATCATGTTGAAAACAATAAATATCTTTTAAAATAATTATCAGTATGAAGAAGTTTTCAGAAGATTGTTTTTTATTTATACTTCCGTTTTTACTTCCAAAATTTTTTTCTATTTTTTTATTTTTTTGAATTTTGTATGTATTGTGTGAATACTAGGGTTTTGGGTCCGGCAATTCTCGGGAAATTAAATATTCTCGTAGTTATAAAATTCCATAGCAAACATTTTTCTATTTTTGACACCTTATATCAATGAAAGATTGACGTTACTCTAAACACGGTACTTGCAAGAGTTTAACGCATATAGAACTTTATCTGAGAGGAACGTTAATGTAGCATGAATTAGGCTCTTGACTATTGAATTAGGTTTTTTCTCTTCGATATCTATGTATTTGTTTATCTCTTTATGTTTATCGAATTTACTTACAAGTTGTTTCACATGAAATTTTAAATCAACTTGATTTTTGTCACGTTGAAATTTTAGATGCTCTAATTTTATTATAGATTTGTGGAAATGAATATTAAATAAGTTGAAATTCGAAAATACTTACTGTTACAAAAAAATTACTTTGGGAGATTTTTCATTCTAATACAACATTTTCTTTTGAAATAGCATCTTTTACTGAAGCAATAGATCTTTAAATGTTAGATGTAAATGTTACAACTTCAAAATACTTATAGAAAGAGCTATCTCATGTTGTATTCATACATATAAAAAATTATTTTCATCAGATTTTTGAACACTATGATTGCTGCAAATCAAGTTTTAGTATTTTCCAGATTTATCTTTAATTTAGTAAGAATAAGTAAAATAAAAATAATAATAATGTAAGTTAGAGAAATAAAGTGGAAATAAACAGCAAGCTATTTATAATGAAATTTATCCAATAGATTACTTTATATTTTTGAAAAGTTTTTGCATCAAAAACACATTAATATAAATTACGAAAGATACTGACATTATTTGTATAAAATGTTTGATTTTTTTTTTTATCTCAGGAATGGCGTTATACTTTTATATTATTTCATTTTTCGTTAATTTAGTATAATTTAAAATGTTCACTTTTGTTTTATTTATTAAAAAAAATAATTTTCTTTATAAGAAATCGTGGTATTTTTTCTTATAAAGAAAAGTAGAAGGCAATTAATTTACTTAGATTTCATTCCTATAACCTAATATCGAACACTCCCGAAGACTTGCTGCAATAATGAGGAATAAGAGAATACAATTAAGTTAGCACCTTCTATCTTAAAATGTTCACTGATCAGACCTATATCTGCACAAATAATCCTCTTTGTTATCACAACAAGTCGATACCGAAAGGTCCAAATTTAGGCTGACATAAACTTATAACGATACAGTTTTGTTAATATTTATATTAATAGCACAGAGCCGAATTATCTAATTTTCAATAGCTCTGTCGCATAGATCCGCAAAATTTGAGCGAAGGCCTAGGTTAAGTGGACACCGGTCGATTGTAACTTATTGGAATAAAACGGCGACTTTACACAATCCTTCATGAAAAAGTCTAATCGAACCAATTCACACGAAAGTGACGCCATATTCGCGACTATTAACCAGATTCACCAAACAGGACTGTTAACCAAATTCTCAAATATTTTAAAATAGTATAAAGTGTTCACTGTACATTGGCACAGAATCGAAATTAGAAATAAATCTAAAATTTCTAAACGGCTGCTCAGATTTACACAAAAGTTAACATAATTGTAGCAGAGAAGTATCCGAAATAAAATTTTATTGGCGAATTTCACGGACAACATAGAAGTGGAGCAATAGGGTATCTCTAATATGTACATTTTTTGATAAAAAAATTTTATTTTTAAAAAAATTACTAAATTAAATTTAATTAATAACTAAATAATTTATATATTATATTTTTTTATTATTGAAAAATTGTTAATATTTTCCATAGAGGATTTTCCTAACATTTTGGACAGCATTATTTAAATAAATAATTTTTTATATTGATGAGTCATTTCAACTTTCATTAGACACCTATCAACATCACTATATAGTAAAACAATCTCAAAATAATTAATTTCTTCGTTGGAATTAATGGGTCGAGATATTTCAAACAACTTAGTTTCTCAACATTTAGCACATAATCTTAAAAAGTGGGCATTTAGTTCCATTTTAAAAAAGGGGCCAATAAAGCGGCCAAGTGGTTGAAAAAGGGGCAATTGATGATTAAGTCACCGAATGGTAACGCTGATTGGAAAACCCTTTATAAAATCAATTAAGAATCACATATAACATCTGCATTAGGTTAAGATTTGAATAAAACTTCTTAAAAAAATACTTAAACAAATTCAAAGTTATTAAGTTGCAAATGGCCAATGTTTACAGCCAAACAAATCCTATTTTGCTAGTCATATTTTTTTTATTTTTAATCAAGAATTTAAAAAGTTAAATACATTTATCACTCACTGTAAATTGACTGCAATACTAGCGCAAATAAACCTTAACAAAACATCAAAAGCGGTTTTTTGTTTAGAACATCATGAACATGATGAACAAGTCACTTTAAGTGTAGGAATGCTTTTCTTCTTTTTTTTCTTTTGGTTTATTTTTCCATTTTTAACAACAATTTTTTTTATCTTCTCTATGATATATTTATACCCTTAAGAAACAAAAATACATACATATTACAAAACATAAGCCAACAAGCGAGCTTGGCTACTTGACAAAACTGTCAATTCATTGTAAACTTAATATAAGTTGAGTTAAGCTAAACCATAAAACAAAAACTAAGTTCAAGTTTAAAATACCGCTGAATCGTCAAGCAATGGAATAATCAACAAGCAACCAACAAAAATTGGTAACCAACGAATACAACAATTTAACAACAAACAGAGAATAATGCATAGCAAATCAACAAATATTTGTGCAACATGTGGAAGCTGTCTTCTATACTTCATCTTTTTTTTCGTAGTTTACTTCATTTGCCCCTCTTGGCAGAACTATTTGCCCTTACAAACTAACAAAATAAACGTCACATTTATTGAAGAAGATTATTTAACCATAGTTACTTGCAAACAAACGTACAAACATATGTATAAACAAATACATAGTTTAAGTTAAACTAGTTTTACCATATTGGTTTTTTATAGTTGGTAGGTAGAATGAATGGATGCAGCTATTATTGTTGGTGTTGCTACTACTTTTGGCTGTGATAAAAATGCAACTGCATCTATAAGATATAGTATATAGTTAAAAATAAAAGTTTCAAATAAAAAGCAGTTAAGACATTTGTCTATATTGTGTAACTTTATTCTACATATTTATGTGTAAGTGTGTTTGTAAGCTTTGACTATAAGGCGTTTGCAAGTGATTCTTTATATTTATTGCATTTATGGTGAGAAAATTATTTGTAAAATGTGGATTATTACCATTTATGTAAAAAAAATCATCATCTTTGCTTTTATTTCCATTTATTCATTTTTTTATTTTTTATTTTTTTTATTTTTTTTATTTTGATCATACTAAATAAAGACAAAGAATTTTACTTATTCTTCCATTTAAAACTAAAGAAAGAAAGGGAGTTATAGTGTAAAGTTTTGTGGTAAATGACATAAACTTGTGGTTTTGATATCAAGAAAAAAAAATATATATATATATATATATATACATTTTTTAAAGAAAATGCTGGTTATTAATTCATTGAGACTTTATAAATACATATTTATCTATTAAGGAAATGTTATTTATATGACCATAATTTGTCAATAGTTTCTTTCTTTAAAATTATAAATTATTAAATTTTTATTTTAGTGATCATGCTAATGACCACTTGTTTTTCAAAGTTATTTTAAATGGAAAAATCTTAAATTGTTGATTCTTATAATAGGTGATATAAAAAGTATCCAAGGCTTTTTGTCACTAACGGGTAAAACTAATTCGTTTGTGTCAAACGAACATGTGTTTGAAAGGCGACATTTCAAATTACATTTTTGGTAAAGACGGTTCTTTTAGTCGCCGCTCGTGTAATAAGTTGTATTGATTTGAAAATGAGTGAAATATTTCACATCAATCAATGATTTGAAGTCGTTTGTGGAAGGCCTTTAATAATGATTTGTTTCGTTTAATATTCTCGTAATGAACCCATTTCTCATCGTCATTAATTATCCGTTTCAAAAACAATTCGATTTCGTTGCGTTTCACCAGCGTTTCACTAATGGTAACTCAGTCAATCAAATTTCCTTCCGAAATTTCCGAGTTTATTTGAATAGCCAGTCTTTTTAAATGATTCTAAACCGTCATATTGTTTGATGTCTAGTGCCTCCACTATCTGCTGAGAGCTTGCGTGCGTGGCCGACCAGAGCGTAGTACATCTTTGACATCGAAATTTCCGGAACGTAATCGTGCGAACTACTTCTGTGTTCAACGTTAACTAACAGCATTCTCTCTGTACCCTACAAAATTTTCGTTATGTTTTTGCAGCGTTTTTTCCTTTTTTTTATAATAAAAAGCATCACATAGCTTATTTGTTCATATATTTCACTAATTTTCAAATCCATATAACCTTTTACACGAGCAAAAAATTAAAGAACTGCCTTCACAAAAAATGTAAGCGAAATGTCACCTTTCAAACACGCGATCATTTGACACAATCGAGTTAGTGTTACCCGATATAAGAGCATCAACACCATCTAGTAAAAAAGCCCGTGGATACTTTTTATATGACTCAATATTAAAAAAAAATAAAATCTTCTAAAATATGTTCAAACGTTGTCAATATTATCGTTAAATATGCCTGCAACTGAGAAAGGGGACTCGGTTTATGATCACTTATATTTTCAAATAAAAATTGATTTTTTTGTATGAAAAACTTAAAAAATTTTAAATCGTTAATATCTCAATAAATAGGCATACAATTGAGAAAAGAATCTTGATTTGTGATCGCTGATATTTTCAACCTAAAATTCATTTTTATATTAAAAATTCAAAAAAATTTAAACCGTTAATATCTCAATAAATAGGCATACAATTGAGAAAAAAGTCTTGATTTTTTACCAGTCATATTTTCAATCTAAAATTGACTTTTATATGAAAAACTCAACAAATTTCAAATCGTTAATATATCGATAAATAGGCGGCATTTTAGAAAGGGCCTCGATTTTTTTTTTTTTTTTTTTTTGTATGAAAAACTCAACAAATTTTAAATCGTTAATATCTCAATAAATAAGCATACAATTGCGAAAAGGGTCCAGGTTTGTGATCACTCATATTTTCAACTAAAAATTTATTTTTATATCAAGAACTCAACAAATCTTAAATTGTTAATATCTCTATAAATAGGCCTCTAATTGAGAAAAGGTCTCGATTTGTGATCACACATATTTTCAAATAAAAACCGATTTTTTATGTGAACAACTCAACAAATTTTAAATCGTTAATATATCGATAAATAGGCATCCATTTGAGAAAAAGGTCTCGATTAAACAAAAAATTTTAAATCGTTAATATCTCGCTAAATAGACCACAAATTGAGAAAAGGGTCTGGGTTTGTGATCACTTATATTTTCAACCCAAAATTGATTTTTATATGAACGAATTTCAAATCGTTAATATCTCGGTAAATAGGCCTGTAAACAAAAATCGTTTTTTCTTATGAAAAACTCAAAAATAACTTAAATCATCAATTGGTTAGTGTTTGTATTTATCTTTCAAATACCACCCAATATTTTGTATATAATAAAAAATAAAGGCCTTTCTCGCTTTGGTTAAAATTGTACATAAATTTTACAATCACAAGCTTTTTTGGAGCAATATTTTACGTTTAACTATTAATCTATTCAAATCTAATAAAATACTGACAGTAATTTTTAAATTATATTACATATTTAGTAATCTTTTAGTAATTTTAAAAATTAGTTCAAATTCCTGTGGATTTTATTGTCAATAAAAATAAAAACTGGACCATAAAAATTCTCCCCATCATTAATTTATAATTATTTTGTTGGTCAATTTATTGTTTTATTGTTTTTTATATTCTTTTGCTATAATTTATTGATATAATTTTATTTCGTTCAAATTGTTTTTGCGTATTTTTTTTTAAACTGATATTATTTTTGTATCTGTCTAAATAAACAATTAAAAGAGATTTGTTTATATTGAATCAGAAGCAAATGTGTTTTTCTTTTGGACATGAAACACAATAATATTATCCAGAAAATAATAAGCATTTTTTGGGAATAAAACTTAAATAAATAATGGATATGCCAACAAAACATAATTGATGGAAATACATAATTACGTTGCAGAAAATGTCAATTTCAGTTTTAATGAAATGAAAATCTGATTTAGATATTTAAAAAATAATCTACTTTTTGTTTTAATTTTTCCTAAAATTCTATAAAGATATGTAAAGATATTCTGAAATTGATAATTCATATTGAAATTTATGAAATGAATTCGTCGCAAAATTCCAATATTTTCTTTTATAAACTCGTATTTGAAAAAAGCTTAGACAAAGTTTATATTGTAAATACTTTTTTAATCACTGTTAACAATCGAATAACCGGGATTAAAAAATATCAATCGTCCCGGCTAATAATATAATTCAAATTGGAATAAAAAATAAAAAAAAAAAAATGTAATAAATGAGCCGCCACTAAAACAACCCACGTAATCTAAAATTAATGAAGTGGTGTTGTTATCAGTCAGAGATTTAAATGAAAATTATAATATAAACACATTTAGATACAATAGCAGTAGAAATAATAAATAGTAAATATTTTAACAACAAAACAACAACAAAAACAAATTAAAAATCCCAAGATAGAAATAGTTCCATATCATATTTTAAGATAAATGTTTGGATGCATTACAGATATTATAGTGCATATAGGCGTGGTAATAAAGAAATTATGCACAAATTAAGATAAAACATAAAAATGGTTTTATTTTTATATTATTGTTGGATTATAAAATAATTTGTAATGTTTATTATTTTAAGACTATTATAAAAGTATATAATTAAAAGACAAGCAGAGAAAATATTTCTTTATTTTATTTCTTATTAAATAAAACCCATTTTTTAGCTTTTATTAAATTATGCTGTATAGCAGAGCTGTAAATGCATCATTCAGTTTTGAATTAACTAGCGAATCATTCACGCACTGAATTAGCAAGTTTTGAATTAATTCTTTTCACAGAAAAAAATTAATTGAATGAAATTTGAGTCAATTCAAATGAATTTTGTAAAAAAGGAAATGCAACTCAATTCCAATTCAAATGAATTTGTCAAATGAATTGTAATTCGTTTCCAATTCAAATGAATTTGTAGAATGAATTGCAATTCGTTTCTAATTCAAATGAATTTGTCAAAGTGAATTGAAATTTATTTCTAATTCATTTGAATTGAATTCATTTTGAATTAATTCAAATGAATTAGAAAAAAGAATTAGGAATTCATTTCGATTTAATTGATTTTGTAAGTAAATCTACAGTAAGCATTACTGTGGTTTTGTTATTCAACTAATTTTTTTATGTAAAAGACAGCAAGTATTACTCTCGTTTTGTATATCCTAGTATAGTCCAAAGACAAAAAATTCTTGGATTTGAAATTCCCAAGATAAACTGAAATTGTCAGGTAGCGGCAGAATTGGAATTGAATTATTAGGTATCGGCGAAAATTCTATCAAAATGGGAAAATTTTGTTTAATTACTAAAAGCAACTTAAATTTTTATTTTTATCAAATAGTGTGAAATATATTATTAAAGGTGTGTTTAACAATCATTTTTTTTTTTTTTTTTTTTTTGTTTAAATAATCTCATATTGTGAAAAATTTCTTTTCAATTTTCAAATTTCTTTTCAATCGAATTTAAAAGATTCTAGCAACTTTGAATCTCAAAGTAAACACCAAAAAAAAAACACCATGTTTTCTTTGATCCAGGACAAGGCTTTTCCATTTCTGTACTGAATATTTTCATTTTGGTAGGAGAAATTTCCATTTTTCTAGGGGGAATGAAAAATGGAAATTTCTTCTGCTCTTGAATTTGATTGATTGCAATTTATTTTTGATTTTATTCATTTGAATTGCAATTCATTTTTCTAATTCATTTGAATGAATTCAAAATCAATTCAATTGGAACGAATTGAAAATTAATTGCAATTCACTTTAACAAATTCATTTGAATTGGAAACGAAATGCAATTCATTTTACAGATTCATTTGAATTGAAAACGAATTGCAACTCATTCTACAAATTTATTGGAATTGGAAACAAATTGAAATTCATTTCTGCCTAATTCGTTTCAATTTATTAAAATTTAATTCAGTTCTTTTTTGTTGTGAAAAGAATTAATTCAAAATTTAGCTAATTCGTAACGAATTAAAATCAAAAAAGAATGATTCATTTACAGCTCTGCTTTATAGTAGGTAATTGAATATTGTGGAGTCCGAAATCGTTTCCTAGAGTAAAAATAGGTCCTTTCTGTTTTGTGTCTGTCCCAAGATTCAGCTCCCTGTTCTTTTTTTTTTTTTTTGTAGAATAATGACAGAGCTCATACCCAAAGAAACATAACTAATGATAATTTTTGTTTTTGATATTTTCTGAAAATCACAAAATTTGTTGTTAGAATATGTTTCTTTTGTTTCAGAAATTTAAATTATTTTTTTTTTACTTCAAAGTATTGTAAAAAGCCTTTAATTATGTAATTAAATATTTATTATGATGATGATTTAAAGCTGTTCCATAGCTTTAACTATTCATATCAATATCAATGTTCCTTACTCCAATTAGATCTCGACAATCTTTATGATTGGTGTATGATGTAACTAATAGATGTCAATTTAAGAAAGTCTAAACACATGATGTTCTACAGAAGAAGTTCAGTACTCTGTAGATACATAATAAATGAATATCAACTCGATCCTTTTCTAGGTGCATTGCTTGATTTTAAACTATCCTTTAATTCTCACGTTTCGCAAATCGTTAATAAGGCAAACAGAGTTTTAGGTTTCCCCAAGCATTGGGGAAGAGAGCTTAATAATCCTTACGTTTTCAAGCAATTCTTCACATCTCTCGTAAGACCAATCTTGGAATATGCTTCAGTGGTCTGGTGTCCTCAATACGAAGTTCATATAAAGAAAACTGAATCGGTCTAGAAACAGTTTCTCTTATTTTGCCTTCTTAATCTTTCATGGAATCCTAATATTAATTTATCATCATATGAAAGTCGATTACAGCTTATTGATCTCCCTACTCTTGAAAGTAAAAGAAAATATGTGAATATTTAATTTGTAATTAATTTAGTAAACGGTTTAATTAATTCGGAGTTCCTGCTACGTAAGATCGAATTCGTAATCCCAAATTATCCAATTAAAAATTATATTCCTTTAAAAATCAAATATTTTTGAACCAAGTATACCAACTTTGATCCCATGAGACGTATATGTCCCTATTAAAGTTTTTGCGTCTAATACCATCAAACGCAGGACATGTGTATAGATAGTGTTCAAGTATTTCGTCCTCTTCCTCATATGCTCTGCATGTGGCAGCATCTGATGATCGCATGTGAGCTAGACGGATTCTCAACTCTCTATGGCCGATTATTACGCTAAGTAGTCTCCTGAGTATCACTCATTTTTATTTTAGAATCTCTTACGATTTCTCAGGAATCTTGTAAATCTTTCTTAAACTTTTGACAAATTTTGGAGTTTTGTAGTGTAATGGTGTTCGGAAAGCATCCAATTTTGGATCGTCTATTCGCTTTTTCATATTAATCATATAAAAAGTATCCGCGATTTTTTGGTAAATTTTGAACTCGAATTTTCTTTATTGAAAATTAATTTTAATCAAGTATCTAATACCTTTTGCCATTTTTCGGGTAAAACTGGTTTAACGGCGAAAAACTTGGCCAAGTGATATTCAGCGGCTCTTCGGTTGCCTAATCTTTTTTTTTTGGAGAGACCGAAACAAGAGATAGTTAGACGGTGCAAGGTCCGGGCTATACGGTGCATGCATCAAAACCTCCCAGCAATGTACATTGAATTTTTGGCGGGTCATTAAAAGTGTGTGTGTGTGTCATGATAGAATACAACACCTTTTCTGTTGGCCAATTTTGATCGTTCTTTCTTGATTTCTTCGTTAAAACGATCGAGTTGTGAACAGCAGAATTCAGAATTGATAGTTTCACCAGTTTGTAGCAGCTCATAATGGATAATTCCCTTCCAATCCCACCAAATCCTCAACACAACCTTGTTTGCCATCGAACCAGGCTTTCAAGTCGTTTGTGGAATGACGCCGACATTTGACCATGATTTTTTTGCTTAATATTCCCATTTTTCATGGTCAATAATGACCCACTTCAAAAATAGTTCTATTTCGTTGCGTTTCACTGATGGTAATTAGGTCAATCAAATTTCTTTGAGATAATTCATGTGGCACCCAATCATCGAGCTTCTTTGAGTAGCCAGTCTTTTTCAAATTATTCCAAACTGTCATGTGGGTTGATGCACAGTGCCTCCGCTATATCCTGACAACTTGCTCAATCACTTCTTCCATCAGTTGCAAAATTCCCACCACTTTTTAAGTGACTTCCCGACCAGAGCATAATGTATCATTGACGTCGAAATTTCCCGAACGGAATCGAGAAATCACTGCTTGGTCCAGCATTCACTTACAGTTTTACAGCGTGTTTTCCTTTTTATAGTAAACGAGAAAGAAAGATATTGTCGATCAAGACCGACTATGATACCCAACACCATTGTGTACGAGCATAAAGATTCGAGAACGGAACTTATATTACACCTGTGGCTAATTTTACTAAATGTAAAATAAAATATACAAATACAGAATAATGCGTTGATACTAACATCTAGATGATATTATGCACTTTAGGAAGATTCCTGGAAGTGTGATTATATGGGACCTATGGTAAATTATGGACCAATTTTCATAAAATCTGGCAATGTTGTTTCTATTTATTTATGTCGAATATTAACTTGATACTAACATACGTATGGAATTTATGCACGTGAAAGTCATTTTCGGAAGGGGCGTTGATATGGGAGCTATGATCAATTGTACTTGTCCAAAACCTTTTTGCACGAAATTTCATTAAAATATTCGTATTTTTAAGGCATTTTTGGTTGTTTAAACTCTATTCCAAGGGACATTTGTATGGGGGCTAGGTGAAATAATAGACCGATAACAAGCAATTTAAATAGGCGTCCTTGAATTATCTTTAAAATTGCGACCCGTACTTTGTTCACAAGGTTTACTTAGACAGCCTGCTTTCTAGCTAGCCATCAAGACGGAGGACATCGTTAGATCGATTAGAAAGTGATTCTGAGTATACTTTGGTATACTTTAAGGTGGATATTGCATGCCTTTTTCTACGCGTTACAAACATCAGCACAAACGCATAATACCCCAACCACCTATGGTGGTGTACGGGTATTATACATATTTCACTCAATTTCAAATCAATATAACTTTTTACACAAGGAACGAATCAAGGAACTGTTTCACTTTAAATGTAACCAGAAATGTTATCTTTCAAACGCGTGTTCGTTTGGTAGAACTGGATTAGTGTTTACCGATATATGAGTATCAACACCATATAGTGACAAAAAAATGTCTAATATTATTATGTTTTTTTAATTCTATGAATGCTTTATATCCAATAAGAAATTTTGAAATTATTCACATTGAAAAACGCACTGACACCATTATATTTCCAGCTGTACTTGGAAAATTTTTACCACTAGAGGATATCAAACACCAGCTCTTCCATCTTATCTCCAGAGGCTAAATTTGAACGCATCGTAATACATTATTCCATTGTTGTAAAGACCAATTCAAGTGGGTTCGGGCAAACTTAAAACGCTAAATTTTTTTTTTTCTTCCACCTGTAACTTCTGAGTTCACATCTTTTTAGCTTCCAGTCATTTCTCATAAAAAATTTTGTAACATATAATTTGAATTTAAATTATTAATGGAGAATATTATGACTATTATTTTTAGTAATAGGTTTTTCAGTACTTTTTAGGTAATGTGCGGTATAATGAAAAAAAGTAATTTTTCTCCCACAAAAATACAACAACATACAAAAGTACGGGAACACAAAAATCCGAATTATTTACCCAGAAATAGAACAGCAAACTGTTTTAGAAAGCCGTATGTGAATGTAATTTTATTTTTAATTTTTCTAAATGAAATTTTCTTGTTAGTAACAAAAACAAATAATTTTTTATTCATTTTCGTTCAAATTTTTTATTGTATATTTTTATTTTTTAATTATTTGACAATTTATATAATCTAACCGAATAAATATTCTGGGCAGAAGAAGAACATTGTTCTCTCAAAATAGCTCTCATTTGCCCAATTTTCGAGTACGAGAACGCCTTTCGGTAAAATCAGGATCCTGTGTGCTCCCAATTTAGAGTACGAGAAGAAAGCTAATGTGTTAGTATTAATTACATCAAGGGTTGCAAATGTTTTGAATACTTTAGTTTCGGTCATTCCAATAACTCTAGCCTTTTAATTTTGCTTTTAGCCTCAAAATTTTCGTTTTAGCTTCTAGCTTTATTCTAGCCTATTTTGGTTTTTAAAATTGCCTTAAAAAAGGCTAAAATGTTAAAATTACAACCATGAAGAAATTTATTTATTATTTGATATTACTTTTATTTTTAAAGAATCATCCATTTAAGCATTTCCGTGAATTTATTAGGGTGATCGATTCGGTTTTCCAACTGGTTTCAAAACCGATTTTTTTTTTTTGTTGAAGTAATATCGGTTTTTTCAAAATGTTCATTTTTAGAATGTCGAAAGACCAGTTTTTTCATGCACAAAAGACCGGTTTTAAAAATAATTTTTTATTTCAAAAAAATTGTACTAACTAATGGAAATTTAGGAATAATTTTTAACTATTTTGTATTCATAAAGTTTAATTCATTTTCTTATTTTATATTGATAGTTAAAGGCTAAAGTTAAAGGGATATTAATTCTGTGTAAATTTAAACAAAAATTAAATAATATTTATCTTGAGTAAAATATACATATTAATGAAATTCGTTTTTTCTCAGCTGTAGCATATTTAAAAATAATTTAAATATTAAAAAAATAGACATGCTGTTTTCATATTAAACCATAGTTTCTATTTATAGTATATAAAACTATTGACAAATAATATTCACAAATAATATTTTGACTGAAAAATAGTCACAACATATAAATTATGACTATAATAATCATATATTTCATATTCACAAAATAAAATTATACAATTTAAAATTGCCGAAATTTAGTCTCGGTGTGTAGTCGAACCTGAAAATGTGTCAATTTGTTTGTAATAAACTGGTAAAAAGCGTTATAAACTAGTATTTCGCATATAAAAGAATAACCCCCTTATCGCTTCACCTCATTGAAAAATTTTCCATATAAATTTTTTTAAAAACAAAAACAATTTATATGAAATTTTTTTCAAAATGAGGTGAAATGTCTTACAAAATTAAGCCCTATATTAAAAGGTGGTACTTACCTTATATTTTTGCTGTTTTCATTCATTATTCTTTATATTTAAAAATTTTCTTCACATTTTCTGTTTTTCTGTTTGTAATATTTATACCCTACACCAATATAGATGGTTGGGGATTATGCTTTATGCTGATGTTTGAAACAAACAGAAAAAAAATCACCTAACACCCACCTTATAGTATACCAATCAACTCAGAAACACTTTTTGAGTCGATCTCACGATGTCCGTCCGTCCGTCTGTCTGTCCATGTAAACCCCGTGCACAAAGTACATTTTCAAGATAATTCAATGAAGTTTAGCACGTAGGACTTTCATGACAAAAGGACGGAGGCTATTGAAATTGGTTATGATAGGTCCATTATTTCATCTAGCCCCCAATAGGAGTTTAACGATCATAAATGCTTTAAATATTGCAATATTTTAATGAAATTCGGTATAAGAAAGTTTAGTATAAGTATCAATCTTTGTGTCAAATTTCATGAAGATCGGTTCACAATTGACTTCTTCGGAAAATCACTTTAACGTGCATAAATCACATACACATATTAGTATCAAGTTTATATTCGATACAAATAAGTTTTATATAAATAGAAATCACAGTGACAAATTTTATGAGGATCACTTCTGTATTCGTACATTTTATTTTACATTTAGTAAAAGTATCGGTCCACAATTGTAAACAAGACTAATATATGACCCCTCCACGAATTTTGATGGACATACACAATGGTGTGGGATATCATATGGTCGGGCTTGACCTACTATATCTTTCTTACTTGTTTTTTATTATTTTCAAAAATAAAAAATTCACAAATTCGGCTTTGCTTTGAATGTTAAGCAGAAAATGTTTTTTTTTATGGTAACAGAATATCAAGTTAAGACTGAATCATATATCTAATCATAGTATTCACACAGTCTTAACGAAATTGTGACTTTTTTAAGACTCTTTTAAATTTTAGTCTCATTTTTCATGAGAAATATAGTCCTTTGATAGATATATTATTCTCTGTAAAAAAAAGCCGGTTAACCATTTTTTCTGAATTTCATAAAATGCAACAGTTTTTTTTTTTTCAAAATATCAACTATTCGAAAATCGGTCTCTCAAAACAGTCGAATAATCGATCACCCTAGTATTTATTCGCACAAAAAGTCAAATTTTTGACTGCGGCGCTTCAATCACCAAATCGAAACCATATAATATATTTATGAATATAATTAAAAAATCTTACAAAAAGCGAAAAATCACCCAAAAGTTTTAAAGTCCTTATTAAAAAATTAATTATAGTTGAAAAATTAAAAAAAAAATCACTTGAAAACTGCGTCGTTTTACATATGAATTATAACCAGTGTTGCCACGGCAAAATTTTTTCTAACCAAAATTTTGGACAAAATAATCAAATTAGGAAAAAAAAAATAACCAAATTTTAAAAATTCAAAGTTATTATATAAAAATTAATATAATCTTAATATATGTATTCAGGTTTTAAACACTTTGCATACTAATCATAAACTTTAGTTAGTCTTTAGGAGAAAAAAGTATTTCAAATTAAACTGTTTAGAACAATGTTTATCAAAATGTGGTCGCTAATCCAATTTTATAGGGGGTCGGGATATAAAATTTAATAATAAGAATTTAATTATTCTCACGTCTTTATGATATGACGTCGAAAGCAAACCAGATTGTAATAAATTCAGAATTGAAAAACAGCTGGATCGAGCAGTAATAGAAAATAAGATTGACTTTTACAATTATGTGTACAAAGAAAAGTAATGCAAACAAGAATTATTTTTTATAGAGACTTAGCCAATCTCGTTTGGTGATATGAATTCCAAAATTTAAAGATTTATATTAAAAGATATTTAATTGGAAGGTTTGGCGAAAACATTCAATATTAATCGTTCAAGTATCAAAGAACTCACATATATTAAATTTTAATCAATTAATTTAAAAATTGTGTACAAAACTGTGATCCAATTGAAAATATATCGGGATTGATAAAACACTTTTATTGCAGTTATTTGTAAAATAATGTGATGCCTTTTTCAAAAATTTTTATTACTTAATTATGTTGTCCTAGACATTTTTAATAACTAAAAAAGGTACATTTTTTATTTGCTACAGCACGATATTGGGGAGCCCCCTGAAATATACCAACCGATACAGAATCTCCTTAGCTGTTCGAAATTGGTTCATTATTTCACCTATTGCCCAAATAAATGTTCTTTTGGAGTAATATTTTGAAGCTCAAATATCTTAAATACATATAAGCGTATTTCTACAGAATTCTGCACAAATAAAACATTTTCAATCCCAAAACATTCTATAAAAAAATTCTATATGTACCCACATAATATATAACATTCAGTTTCAAAAGGATCGCTTTAAAATTAATTGTAGCTTCTATAAAGGGTCCTCTCCCAAAAATCAGTTAAAAGTACTTAAATCCCACATAAATGTTCGTATGTTAATAAAATTTGGCTCAAATAGTTTTAATCATAGCACCCATATAATGCTCTCTCTTAAGTATGTATTACTTTAAGTCACATACACAATAGTGTAGGATATCATACAGTTTGTCTTCACCGAATATATATTTCTTTTTTAATAGTAATTTATTTTGTAATTACAAGTATTTAGGTTCTTTGTTACATCGTTAGAAATTTCTCACAAAAATCTCCCAATCCATTTCATATTTTGGTTAAATATTTGAAAATTTTGCTATTTTCTATTGATTTAAATTATTTTCTTCATTTGTCAGTTAAAATTGGAATGATAAGTTATAGAACCTTTAGTTTTTAAATGTGTGATGAATTTTTTGCATACTCTATTTTTATTGTTTTTTATTGTTGGCAAGATTAATAGAGTAAATAGCATTTTAACAACTAATAAAAATGTAATTTCTATTTAACAAAAAAATAACCAAAATGGAAAAAAAGTCAACAGATCCACATTGAAAAACAAAATAACCAATTTTTGGTTAAAAATATCCAAAACGGCAACACTGATTATAACCTAAAATTGTATGGGAATTTTTGGGCAATTTTTTATGTTTTTTTTTTTTCTATGTTTAATTTAAAAATTAATTACAAGATCTTTAAAAAAAACAATATCAAGAACTACTTAGATCGATAAAAATAAGGTTTTTAAATGAAAAAAATAAAAAATAAAAATAAATAAATCAATAACTTTTTCTGGCCTTATTTTTTGGGACATTTAGCCTTTTCTGTCCTTTTTTAGAGTTCAATTTAGCCTAATTTTTTCTCACCTTCTGGCAACACTGCTAATAAATAATAATTTTTAATAATAATTTTTAGTTGTTGAATAAAATGAAACTAAAACATTTTGGTATTTTCTAAAAGGTATCAAGAAAATGCAAAAGGTGAATTTTCATCTCAGTTCCAAAGTTCAATTTTTACTGTACGTATAAAAATATTGAAAATTATCTCAGACATTGCAGCAACACACGCAGAGAAAAAATATGGTTACAACATTATCACTACGACAATAATATGTTCTCAATGTTAATTTTATTGAACTTTAATAACTCTGTGTTCATGATAACAATGATTTTGATTTAATTTTGTCATTTAATATTTACACTCAATAAGAATTGTAATATGATTGACTCCAAAAATTATATGTTTTTAAATATTTTTGCCAGAAACAAAATTTTTTTAATATCACACATATCATTACTTCTAAAACCATTAAATATTTGCAATCTTTTCCCTTGTTCTTAAACCATATTCTGTTTTTAAACCATATTAATATTATTATTCTTATATCAATAAAATGTTACAAATAATTATAATACATATCCTTTTCACAAACTAAAAAAACTTCAGTTTATATATGAATAAATACAAATAGACAAGGTTTGGATATACTCGATGTGATACAAGCAATATTATATTGCATTTGAACCACATATGGTGGTGCAAATGAATATAACTAATAATATGTAAATATTATTATTATTATTATTATTATATATATATATTTCAATAAAAATTTTATAAAAATAGTAATAATAATAATTTTTATTAATATATGATAAGATGGAATAACATGACAAAATGAAATAATAATATGATAAAATCGGATAACTATATGATAACATGAGGTAATAATATGAAAAAATGGAATCATAATATGACAATATAGTATAATATAATAAGATTGTTCCATTATATGTAAAACTCAAACTGAAATCATAATAATTGTTACTTATAATCATTTCGATTTTTTGCTGCGATCATATATTCCAATCATAATATGTTGCTCTTAGTCACGACAACTATATTTTTTCTCTGCGTGTAGGAACATCAATAAGCCCATAATTATTTACTGCTTTCTTAATATTCCATTTTATTAAATTTCATTCCCATCAAAAGTATCATGTTGACTAGTAGTTCATTGTTTAATTATTACATAATTAGAGTGAAAAATTAAACTTCATTTATTTTCAATGTAAATAAAGAGAGATGAAGATTTCAATTTCCAAAAATACACAAAAAACAATGGAACGGTGGGCGTTTATTTTATTGATAACAAATAAAAACAAAATTAATATTCATTAGGAAATTCAATAGAAACAAGTTTTAGTTTTTTGGTTGATGTTTAACGTCATTTTATGAGGTGTTGATTGAAAAAGTTTAACAAATATTTGATAAATTTTTAGTATTTTTTTTTTTTTTTTTAGAGGGGATTTTAGAGTTATTTTTTATGGAAAATTAGTAAAGATTTAATTAAGACAAACAGAAATAACAAACAAAGACTTTGTAATTTATGTGGCATTTAATATATAAACAAAATTTTAGTCGTGGTTGTTTTTTTAATTAGGTGTAATTACGTTTTTTTTAGATATTTAGTTTTATTTTCAATTATAAATTAACCAAATTAGGCTTCAATGTTGAGTGTATTTTAAGCATTTCCAGTTTTAATTGTAAATTGTTTTTATTGGAATTGCATCCAGAAAATCGTGCTCAATAAATTTTTTGTTAGATTTTTTTAAAAAAATCATTTCCGTCAGTCGACAATGGCTTTGACATGTTTTTTTGTTGTTTTTTTTTTTTGTTTTATTACATTTTTTTAATTCTAAAACAAATAAAATTGAAAATGAATCTTCTACATAAAAAAACACGATTGCATATGAAGAAAAATTGCAATTTTATTTTACAAATTAATCATGTATTAGCGAAAAACAAAGATGCATCTATTTGAATCATATGGTACAGTGTTTTCAAAGAGAAGAAAATATTGTTAATTGAAAAAGATTTTAAAATTAAAAAAAAAAAAAACTTTTAATAGAATTATTAATTACATATAAGGAGTGTGATCTAAAAAATCTTAACACACTTTTGCCTCTTAACTTTTTTTCGGAAGCAATATTTATTTTTTTTCTAATCTAGTTATGACAACCATGTTGGTTTGTTATGAGTTTGATCAAAGTGAGTGACGAAAAAGATGAAAGTGCTGAAATTATTAAAAATAAAATTAAAAAAAATCCAAATTGGTTCCACAAAAAATTGGCCAAAGAATTAAAGGTCTGTCCTCAAAATGTTTCCAGTGTTATTAAACAATATCAGGAAAATTTGATAGGAAACATGGTTCTGGAAGAAAAATAGGTTCACCAAGAAAATTAAAAGCATATTGAAAAGAACTCCCCATACATCTGGTAGAAAAGCAGATCGGTTTGCTCAGTGCTTTGACTATTTGGTACGAAAAGTTAAAGCCAATGCAGGCTTGAAGACACACAAAATTCAAAAAGTTTCAGAATGCAGGAATGCTGCAAAAGGTTTAGAAGCCAAGAATAGGGAACGGAAATTAAAATCAAATTTCATTCATAAAAATCAAATTCACTCATGTTGTATAATGGACGACGAAACGTAAGTATGAACTGGAAGATTTTTCGCAGCTTCCGAGACAAAATTTTTATGTTTGGACCCAAAAGCAGACAAAATTGCGACAAAAAAAGCAAGTTATTTGTTACAGTGGACTCTATTAATACCGAATATACATCAAAGAATGTTTGCAAAAAAGGCTTCTTCCTTTCATAAGAGAGCACAATGTGTCATCATGTCACTACGGTAAGAAAGCTCTGGAGTGGTACCAAATCAATAACATAGTTTTTGTACCAAGAGAGGTAAATCCTCCAAATTGTCCGGAGCTAAGACCAGTGGAGAGATATTGGGCTCTTTTCAAAAGAGAATTGAAGAGCACAAAAAAGATGTCCCAAAATATCGAAGAATTTAAAAGATCGGCAAACAGTTCCAACAAAATGCCTGAAACAACTATCAAATCTCTAATGGAAGGATTACCAAAAAGGTCCATAAGTTCATAAGTAGTGGTTAGAATTAAAAAATTTATATTTTTCTGTGATCTGTAATATAATATCAATTAAATAAAAAACCAAAACCTTAAGATCAATCGTTTCCAAATTATTGAATTCTATATATGTTAAGATTTTTTGGATCTCACTCTTTATGTATCTGTAATAGAAATAGAGATTAATGATTTTTCGAGTTTATTATATAAAATCTTGATCTGGTATATTTATATATAAAGGATTTAACGAGACAATTATATTAAATATAATGATCCATTCACAACAAATATACAAAAAACTAACGATTTCTATCATATTTACCAAAATATAAATAAATCCAAAATAAATAGATACAGTTAGTTTTTATAACCCTTGCAGGTGTTACATAAACACAAAACAGTTTAACTAAAAATCCATAAAATTAGCATGGAACACGCAATTTTTGAACCCAAAAAAATAAAAATAACAAATAAATATAAAAAATGACATATAAGCCAAACATCAAATACAAAAATAAACAAATACACAAATACTTAACTGCATATAAAAAATAAAATTTAATATTCAAACAATAACTATCATAAAATTTTGCACAATTTGTTTATTACGAATATTAATGAAAAACTTCTAAAGAAAAAAAAAAAACATATATATATGAAAATGAACCATCGACCCCAACTCCTACTAAAATGAAAAATTAACTTTGGAAAAAAATTTATGAAATTGTTTTATCCAAATAATAAATGTCAAAAAATACCATGAAGTAAATAAATACATGCCGCTCACACAATGTTCTTACAGAGTCATATCTACATTAGACTGGTCCAAATATATATGGGATTTGGAAACGTTATTATTTTAGTGCTCCACAAAGCCGCCCCCTGTTCGCATTAATTAAAACAAATGTGTACATTAAGAATTTTTTCCATATAATACATGAAATTAAGAGTGAGATACTAAATCCCGTTTTTTTTTTTTTATTTAAATATTTTACACAGAAAAAATTATTACCGTATATTTTTAAATTAACACTGTTGTTTCATTTTGCATATAAATTTAATAAATATACTCAAGTAAATATGAATTAAAAAAATAAAAAATTTAAGTAAAATTTTATTTCTCACCTAAATTTTTAATTCATTCAATCATCTAATTTATTGATTTGATCAAATTTTTAATTGAACAAAATTTTCTGCCTGTCATTTTTTAGAGTTTTTAGTAATTAATTTTGGTGAGAGGTGCAAATTAAAAAAAAAAAAAATAATTGAATGAATTTTTTACTAATATATTTAGTGATTTTTCTGTGCACTTAAAAAATTTTGAAAACATATACAAATGTATATATTTTTTACAATTGAAACGTGGAGGCGTATAAACTATAAGAAAATTCTACAAGAGACTATAAAATCTTCACAAAATCATACAACTTAATAGTTTTCTTACTTTTTTCTATATTTTATAAGCATCTATCTGTATGCAAAATATCACTAAAAAACATGCCAAATTTTGCTGCTAAAAATAGCTTAAAATGGCATAAGGGATAGTATCCTTATATTATTAAACAGTAGAAGCAATAGACGTTTAAAAATGCTTTACATTAATCACGATTTCGTTAAAATTCGGACCAAGTGAGCTGTGTATATGAACAAAACAGTGTGCCAAATTTTACGAAAATCGGTAGAAAACTGACTATGGCTTCCATATAAGCCCAGCTTCCAAGAACAACATTAAAGTACTAAGTCCTAAATAAATGCTAGTATAATAATAATAATAATATTTGAAACAAATAAGTTTTTTATGGGTAGAAATTTGTGTTGTGTTAGTGTTGTGCGATGATGAAGTTGATCGAATAAAATTTCATTTATATATAATTATTCGTTTGGTCGAATAAAATTTGAATTTTCTTCAATTATTCGAATATAATATATTGTTCGAAAAATTAATTACAAATTAAAAAATAGTATTTTTAAACAATTTTTGGTTTTATTAACATAAAACCAACCTTGAAGGCTTTATATTACTGAAATAAATGAATAAATAAATAAATAAATAAATAAATAAAGATTATCATCAATATTGCTAAAATGGTCTCTATTTTTGAAATTTTTAATATTATTTATTGATTGAGTTCAATGAATAAAATATTATCATATATTTCAGAATCTTCGGCTATTTCCACACGCAGAGAAAAAATGTAGTTGCAGTGACCATAATTTAAGAGCAATATATTATGATTGGAACATATGGTCACCGCTAAAAATAGATATGATTATAAATAATAATTGTTATAATTATTAGTGTTCGAGTTTTTTTATATTATTATACCATTTTACTACATTATTATCCCATCTTTACATTCCATTACATTTGTTTCAAAATAATGAATCACACCAAATATATCAAAACTTTGTCTTTTTATATTAATACATGCAAACACTAAAAACAAAATGTATTAAAAAACAAACAAATTATGAATTTTTCAACAATATTTGTAAAAAGTATTTTTAATTGTAACATTTTATTTTTATGGGAATAATAATATTAAAATGGTTTGAAAACAAAATACGGTTTAAGAACAAGGAAAAAAATTGATAATATTTAGTGGTTGTAGAAATAATGATATTTTTTATATTAATAATATTTTGTTTCTGGTAAAAATATTCAAAAACATAAAATTTTTGAAATTAAGTATATTAAAATTTTGATTGAATTTAAACATTCAATGATAAAACTTGAACAAAAAAAGTATTATTAAAATTAATGAAAATTAACAACAAGAACATAAAATTGTTATAGTGGCATTGCCGTTACCATGTTTTTCCTCTGCGGGCATATTTATTAAAATATTTTTTTTCAAATAATCTCATATTCTAAATTTAAATATTTTATTCGTTCGAAAAGAGAAACAAATTTGTTTCTCGAATAATTTCTGTTCGACTGACAACCCTAATAGAAATCTAGTGCAAAGTTTCATCAAAGTCGATACATAATTGACCATAACTCTCATATTAAAAGCTATTTTCGAGAATCAAGTGCATAATAAATGCCATATAAATGGTTATATCACGATAATATTACAGTTTTTAACTACTTTTTAGGAAAAGATGAAAAACGTTTTATTTTATTAATTCGCAAGCTTTTTTAAATTTTTGATTTTTGTATTTTTTGCTAGAATATTTATTAATTTTACGCTTTTAAAAAATCGATATCTTTTGGCGTCCACAAATGGCAAAATAAATTGAAAAAATTCCAAATATTGGATTTAAAAAAGTCCTATGTGTTTTAAAAAACAATAGGAATTTTTTTTCCCCAAGAAAATCTACAACAGGACTTTTTGTAATGTAAAACGCTACGACTAATAACAATACAAGATGCGATAACAAAAAATTTTCAAAATATTCGTCAGCGCACCGACTATATACATATGTTTTATAAAAATACAAAATATACCATCAAATCTTACATGGTGTAAGGTACCAAATGATCGGATTTGCCCGGATACATGTTGTTTACTTGTGTTATCGAATCAATTTGCTGAAATTATTAACAAATTCACATAAAAAGATTATTGTATTACTACTTGTTATTAGTTTGATGCAATAAAACTCACAAAATAATATATATATATATATATATATATATATATATATATATATATATATATAAAGAAAAAAATAACTTGTTTTTTCAGTTTCTACGTGGACATAAGAAAATCGTCAAATTATAGCGACCTCTAAATATCATTGGATATGTCCGAACTTTTTAATTTTTATTTCTTTTATCGAATGTAACACGGGAGTTTTCCCTAGTCTACACGTAGACATTTGTATGTTGGCAATTGTCAAATTCTATATTTCTCTTTAAAATGTTACATATGGACCAATAAGAAATCTATTGTGCAATTTATTTCGCAATAAATGTTTAAACACAAAGTTGAGCAATAATGTTTAACATAAACTGTCAAATTTATTGTTCTGTTTTAAAATTATGCTTCTTTTAACAAAAAAGGGTGCAAAGTAAACTAATTTTGTTTTAAAAAGACCAATAAAAAAATAAAAATGCAAAAAACATCAAATTTTCGCTAAAAAAAAAAGGCAATTTAAAATTTAAATTTTTCATGTACGTGTTCTCCACCCCTTAGCATAAAGTTGAAAATAAAAATTTGTTCCCGTTATTATGTCCCGTATTATGTGTAGACACAGAGTTCATATTTTTAACGTCTTTCGAAAATTTAACCAGTCTAATATACATACTTAAAAACGGAAACATGCAAATATGATTACTAACTTATTGTATATAAAAAATATTTTGAGAACGGTGAACATCCTGCACATTATTTTAATAAGGATGATTTTGAACTTGCAAAAAAAAATCTATAATTGTTTCGGTTGAACTCGTAAGAAAAAGACTCGGCGCTATTTTTTATACATAGACTTCGCGAAAGGTGGTGAGTTTCTTGTTTCTTTCTAGGTCGTCCATTGATCTGTTAAAATTAGAAAACAAAATATTGTATATAAATATTGAAATATGTATATTGTGTATCCAAATAATGATGTCTGAATCTATGTTCGTTCATCGTTCCAAAGGCTTCCGATAAAAAATTACTACATTCTTCTAGATTCGTTGCTTCGCCCGTCTGCTTTCCGAAAATCGTTCATAACAATTAACTACATGCTCTATGGAAGAATTTTTTATGTTTATTTCGGATTCCTATAACAATCTCCATAGTTCATTCGTACGTCTATTGAAATTAACTTTTTGAAGGTTTCCAACAGAAGACAGTGTTCACTGTCTGCTTTTTTTAGGATTCGGTTTGGACCCCCAAAAATATATACATTAGAGTGTTAGGAGAAACTGTTTTCTTGAGATTCTAATGTAGGTAGAATACTGAAATGTTTAAATTTTTTTCAGAATCTCAAAAATTTTTAATTTTGAACTTATGGAAAAATATTTTATTACTGGAGGATTTTGGTCCTTCAGAGGACCCTTTACTGTACCTTTGCGATTTTAAAACTAGTTTAGGTGGACTATACTTACTACAAAAACTTTTCAATATATTACTCAGAAATGGAAGAAAAGTATTTGCAAAAAAAAAAAATATATATATATATATATATATATATATATATAGATATATATATAATAAAGAAAATGCGCTTATGCACAGAAATTTTTGCAAAAAATTTTTTTTATAACAAGCTGAAAAAGATGCCAAATATCTTAAAAAGGTGTCAATTAAAAAAAATGATCCTAAAAAGAAAAGTACCATTCTTTTAAAAATAGAATTGTCTTCGGAAAAGTAAGATTTTCAAAAAAAGAGTACTAATTCAGACAAAAAAGTATTAAACATACAAAAAAAGTGACAAGCATTTCAAAATGTACCAATTTTCATTAACAAAAAAATTCTAATTTTGCAGAATGTGTTTCGACTTTATGTAAAAAAGTACAATTTTTCCAAAAAATGTAAGGCTTTTCAAAATATAACATTTTCGAAACAGATTAAATTTAAAAAAAAAAGAAAAATCACTTTTAAATAGGTGTCGCCTATTACAAAAAATGGTATTGTTTAAAAAATTATTTAAGAAAAAAGGACAAGTAGATACGTCATCCATCCTATCGGCATTTATCTTAAAAACGAAAAGATAATTTTTGTAGCACAAATTGTATATCTGATGATAATCCATCAAACATTAATATTTTCAATTTACATCTGACCGGAGACAGACGTAGTCAATTCTTTTTTTTTTGGAAACCCGCAAAAAATTTATATATGTTATGGCAACTCACTCGAAATAGGGTTTTTTGTTATCCACCTGAAAATTAACCTTGGTATGTTTTATGTTTTCCAAAATATTTCGGTTCTACTGATGACCGTTGGTGAGCTGGACCATTTTTAAAAAAGGTCTTTTTTTAGTTTTTCTTTTTTTAATTTTTATATTTTCTTCCAAAGCAATGCATAGGAAATGTGGTGTCATTTTAAAGGTATTTAAGAATCGCAACCATTGGAATATAAGACATATCCAAGAGTGGCCTAAATATTTTTATTTTCCACAAAGTATTATATTTTTAAAGTTTTTTTTTTCAAAATATTGTTTGTTATTTTTAACGAAAATTAAAATTTTGAAATTTTCTACTTTCTAAAAATATAAGTTTTTGGAATAATGTTTATTTTAATATTTTTGCGGTTTATCAGTCAGTAAATCTGAAATAAAATTTTTCATAAACAGTCAATATGGGTATCAAAATTCTTCTTTTGATAAGAACTAATCGTTGTAATTAAATTAGAATATTTACGAAAGTTGCAAAAAATACTATTAAAAGGAATAAATATGTGTGTGAAGATAAATTTTAAAATTTATAACCCCAGACGCAAACCACGTTAGTTAACAGAGGTCTGTTAACTCGTTAACATAGCTCTGTTAAGCATGGAAAAACTGATATATTCAATAAAAATGGAATTAGGAACACATTTTTGGACCAAATGGGTCCAGAAAACCGTTACCATTACGAAATACACTCACATATCTTAAATGCAGGCAACTTTCTCAGAATTGGCTTTAAAACATGAATTTCACGATCATTCAAAATTTGGGATTCTGAGTGGGATGAATCCAGATTCCAGGGAAACAAGGCAACGTGGGCGGACAAAACTTTTTGGAGATGATAGATAAGGTATCCCACTATGTCCTCCACTTTTTAGATCCTTTAACAGTGTGAGTTGGAAGGAGTTATACAAATTTTTCAAAAATTTAAAATTTGGGATTCTGAGTGGGATGAATCCAGATTCCAGGGAAACAAGGTAACGTGGGCAGACAAAACTTTTTGGAGATGATAGATAAGGTATCCCACTATGTCCTCCACTTTTCAGATCCTTTAACAGTGTGAGTTGGAAGGAGTTATACAAATTTTTCAAAAATTTAAAATTTGGGATTCTGGGTTGGATGAATCCAAAATTCTGTTTCCAGGAAAATAATTGTAAATAAGGAGTAAAAAAGAGCTACTTTTTTATTATTAAAAAAAAGTTCATTATATTTAATTTAATTTCAACTTGAATAAAAATAAAATTCTTAAATTATATTATCACATACATATGTATTCATATTTTGCAAAACGTTCAAATTAATTAGCTTTCATGCGAAATAAACAGTTTAAAATTTAATTTATTCAATAATTTAATAATAGTTTATTATTGTTCATAACATTATTCTTAAGCTTAAAAATAAAAGGTAAAATCAAATGTTTAAATATTTAAATATTAAATATTTTTTACACTATGTTAAAAGTGTATTTATTTTTTTATTTTTATTCTGTAGCACCGAGTTATTAATAAAAAAATTTGAACATTATTAAAGCGCATGGATATCATTTGTTTAATATAGGATTAATAAATATACAGGACGCTGATTCTGGGTTGCGAATTTTAATACACGTGATCAGGGAGTACTAAGTCTGTGCTTACTTTTGTCAAATTACGAGGCATATTTTGTAAAACACTTCACTTTGAAAACTTTTTCATATGCTTTTATTTTTCAAAAATTTTTACGGACAAATTTTCAAATCGAAGTGAAAGGATTTACAAAATAATTTAGTACTTTGCTTGTCATTTCAAAGCGGTGTTCTACATGTGTCGTCCTTCATGATTACGTGTATTTAAAATGACTTAGAAAGTGAAACAAAATTTTTTGCCATCCTGTGACATTATTATATGTTATTTTTTACAAAATATTTATAGCTTTTCTTTTTCATTACACATGTAATGGTATTTAATGCAGTCGAAACATGCAGGGCGATTGCACTCAGAACATTGAAATGTAGGGTTTAGAACTTTATAACCGCAATGGACACAAATTTCACTCATGTCATAGGCATACTCTATTAGATACTTTTTAATTGTTTCCCTATAAATGTTGGTAGGTTCGTTAGGGGCTTGTTGTGGAGTAAAGCTTCAATATATAGACAAATAAAAACACCGCAGTTGAAGCTATCATTTTGATAGTCGTGTTCAATTTCAATATAATTCCACGATTTATCATTTACATTATACAAAAATGTTTGAAGTATTGTGTCAAATCGATTGTTAGGGGAAAAGGAACAATCTTATTTTTGTATACCTTATTATATGTCAGCAATATGTGGCGTTTTTCTTTTATATCCCTTGGCCTCGACGAGAATTGAAATAATACTTTATCGAATATTATTTTTCGGTTAATTTTCTGTGTATCTTTTTTGGAGTCCTCTTCCATTGGTCTTCCTCTAATATTATTGGCTTTTGAACAGTCATACTTTGTTTTTGGGTACTTTGAATACAAGCATACGTACTTTCGGCATCAGTTATTTTTGCTTTGACATACGTATAGCTTTTTCGGACGTATTTCGTAGGCACCACCAAACTTTTCCTTTGCAAGGTTACATTTTTTGTTATATTAAAGTAGCTCTCCACAGGACTGTTGGAAACTCTTTCCCATATTGCACAGTGGGGCAGAATCGAAATTTTTTGGAAATAAATCTGTTACTTCTGATCAGCTAGTTGGATTTTTATGAAATTTGGTACAGGCGTGGTAAAGGAGCGCATAATGTTAAGTTTGGAAGGGGTGCACAACAAACCCCTGAGGGGTGGAGCTAAGGGGGCTCAAAGTTACCTCTGACATAAAAAATTTTTAATCGCTTGCCAAATTTTTGTTTCTCGTTCGATTTTATATATTGTCGTAGGCCTTGATAAGACCTATAAAAGACATGCTTACATGTCCTATTTATCTCTTATAATTTTCGAGTTATTTGCGTTTGAATTTTTAAGCACCATAATTTTGCATGTTCTTGGTCCAGTTTTTTTCATATATATCCTAGTATTTCCAACCGATTTTATTAGAACAAAATTATCTATTGAATAAAAATAATTTGAAGTCGATATCTTTACCGAGTCAAAAAATAAACGATTTTGAATTTGAAAATTGCAAAAAGACGACTTTTTGTGTTTTTTTAGCCGAAAAAGTATCTACACTCTCTTTTATCTAAAATAAAATTTTCTTTATTAACATATAATAATTTTGCACTTTTCTGAAAGGTAACTTCACAGAGATAACTTTAAGATAAAAAACATGCACAATAACTCAATTGGTCATGGTACACACCCTCCCGAATTTGACCCATTTTATATGAAAGTTTTGATTTTAGACCATATTTTTTCAAATCCCAAAGCACGAATCGACAAGCAGAATAAATTTTAAGAATCTTCAATATGTTGTTAAAAGTTTCAAATCAAAATCTACGGGAGTTCGGATAAATGTGAATTCTATCACCAAAAATGTAAAAAATCCCATTTTTGGTAATTTTCGTTAGTTTTTTTTTGAGAATTCAGGAAAAAACTATCCCTGAATGAAATATGGTTAACGCGCTTTTGTTTATGTTAATAAGATCCACATTTCCTGCAAATTTCATTAAGATATCTTCATAAACAAATATGCTATTACAATTAAAAAATTTGTATCTTCTCCAAAAACCCCAAATTGGGATTTTGTTTGGTTTATTTCTAAAACTATGTATTCCAAATTAAGCTTATCTTTTAGCACATATAATTTCCGATATTTTGCAAAAAGATTCAAGTAAATATCATGCCTCACTTCAGAAATATGCGCCTTTAAACTTTTATATTTCCAATTTATTGTATATATGACTACATTTTTACAAACTTGCAACTTTTGCCTTTAGCTTTGCGTAAATAATTACTTAGAAAATTATGAATATTTCTGTATACTTTTAATAATATCTATACACAAAATATTTTTAAAAAATAATTTATAAATATTTTCTATTTTTAATAGGGTTGCCACATTTCCCAAATTTAAGTAAATCTTTATCCTTTTCTAAGCATTCATATATTTCTATTAATGAATTTAAAATAACAAAACAAACAAAAAATGTCTATTTTAACTCAATCAATATTATTTTTGGTATTTATCATCTTCCTTAATAAATATTCTATTTCTAATACGATTTTTTATTACATCAAATTTATGTAGACAATTTTTCTAATATTTTAAACATCTACTACTTATTTTCTATAAAATAATTTGATGTATCTGTATACATATCTAAAAGATAATAAAAGTCCTTCAAGTCTTCAGTATTTTGAGTTGATAAAGGCTCATAATAAATCCAACGTTTTCTCATTGTTGATAGTAGCTCTTTTTTTACTTCTTATTTACAATAATTTTTCTGGAAACAGAATTTTGGATTCATCCCACACAGAATCCCAAATTTTAAATTTTTGAAAAATTTGTATAACTCCTTCCAACTCACACTGTTAAAGGATCTAAAAAGTGGAGGACATAGTGGGATACCTTATCTATCATCTCCAAAAAGTTTTGTCCGCCCACGTTGCCTTGTTTCCCTGGAATCTGGATTCATCCCACTCAGAATCCCAAATTTTAAATTTTTGAAAAATTTGTATAACTCCTTCCAACTCACACTGTTAAAGGATCTGAAAAGTGGAGGACATAGTGGGATACCTTATCTATCATATCCAAAAAGTTTTGTCCGCCCACGTTGCCTTGTTTCCCTGGAATCTGTATTCATCCCACTCAGAATCCCAAATTTTAAATTTTTGAAAAATTTGTATAACTCCTTCCAACTCACACTGTTAAAGGATCTAAAAAGTGGAGGACATAGTGGGATACCTTATCTATCATCTCCAAAAAGTTTTGTCCGCCCACGTTGCCTTGTTTCCCTGGAATCTGGATTCATCCCACTCAGAATCCCAAATTTTAAATTTTTGAAAAATTTGTATAACTCTAACTCACACTGTTAAAGGATCTGAAAAGTGGAGGACATAGTGGGATACCTTATCTATCATCTCCAAAAAGTTTTGTCCGCCCACGTTGCCTTGTTTCCCTGGAATCTGGATTCATCCCACTCAGAATCCCAAATTTTAAATTTTTGAAAAATTTGTATAACTCCTTCCAACTCACACTGTTAAAGGATCTAAAAAGTGGAGGACATAGTGGGATACCTTATCTATCATCTCCTAAAAGTTTTGTCCGCCCACGTTGCCTTGTTTCCCTGGAATCTGGATTCATCCCACTCAGAATCCCAAATTTTAAATTTTTGAAAAATTTGTATAACTCCTTCCAACTCACACTGTTAAAGGATCTGAAAAGTGGAGGACATAGTGGGATACCTTATCTATCATCTCCAAAAAGTTTTGTCCGCCCACGTTGCCTTGTTTCCCTGGAATCTGGATTCATCCCACTCAGAATCCCAAATTTTAAATTTTTGAAAAATTTGTATAACTCTAACTCACACTGTTAAAGGATCTGAAAAGTGGAGGACATAGTGGGATACCTTATCTATCATCTCCAAAAAGTTTTGTCCGCCCACGTTGCCTTGTTTCCCTGGAATCTGGATTCATCCCACTCAGAATCCCAAATTTTAAATTTTTGAAAAATTTGTATAACTCCTTCCAACTCACACTGTTACAGGATCTGAAAAGTGGAGGACATAGTGGGATACCTTATCTATCATCTCCAAGAAGTTTTGTCCGCCCACGTTGCCTTGTTTCCCTGGAATCTGGATTCATCCCACTCAGAATCCCAAATTTTGAATGATCGTGAAATTCATGTTTTAAAGCCAATTCTGAGAAAGTTGCCTGAATTTAAGATATGTGAGTGTATTTCGTAATGGTAACGGTTTTCTGGACCCATTTGGTCCAAAAATGTGTTCCTAATTCCATTTTTATTGAATATATCAGTTTTTCCATGCTTAACAGAGCTATGTTAACGAGTTAACAGACCTCTGTTAACTAACGTGGTTTGCGTCTGGGGTTATAAATTTTAAAATTTATCTTCACACACATAGAATAAATAATATTAGCAGAAAGATAATAATATGATAAAAAGAAAGAAAATTACGTGCAAGTTTAAAGTGTCCCGAGAAACCACTTTTGTTTAACCAAAGAAAAAATTTCGAATTTTAAGCTTGTTATGAAAAGAAAAATGTTTTAAGATTTTTCACCATGGGATTTTGGTCCTCCAGATGGCTATTTAGTGTATTTTTCGGAATATTTATATCACTCAGCGGAAGCTAGGTTTTGATTTTAGTCTCATGGTTTTTTGAGAAAAATTTAGAATTCTCCGAAGGTTACGTTTTTGCTATACAGCTTTTGTCAAAAATAATTGAACCGCCCTATCGTAGGTATTTAAGGCTTTTCAGAACTAAAGAAATTTTACAAGAAACGTTTATGGTTATGAGAAGAGAGCTTATTTGGTTTTCATGTACGCTCGTTTTAACAAGACCATACCGCTCGTTAGATGTAAGTGTCTTACTAGAAACCTATGCATCTTCCTTGATTTGGAGTACTGTATCTAACCTGTAGCTGGTCATTAAGTCTGGTTCCAAGTATCACACTATAAATATTACCTATTATATAATCGCCCAGAAATCTGTATGTTCTGACAGCTAGGTCATTTGCAGGAAAATCAAAAACTGTTTGCACTTTTCGTTCGAAAAAGTACCTTTTATAGAAGAGGTAAAAATAAATAAAAATTAAAATTTCAATTGGTTACAAAAAATAGTTTTTAAATGGACATGTGTATGTTTATAAATATAATATAAATTTTCTTCCTAAATAAATGTTTATTTTAATGCAGCAAAAAAAAAACGAGAAGTGCTTCCAAAAAAGAATACTTTCACCACTTCAAAAGTAGAACTAAGTGCATATTTTGCACTTTTTGGAAGCTATTTATAATTGCTTCCAAAAAGGTGAAAAGAAATGTACTTTTAACGGGAAAAATTTTAATAATTTCAAATTTAAAAGTATTTTTATTATTTAACATATAAAAAAATGTATAAGCATACACGCAGAGAAAAAATATAGTTGTAGTGACCATAATCTAAGAACAACATATTACGATTGGGACATTTGATCACAACGAAAAATAGAAATGATTATAAGGAATAATTATTATGATTCCATTTTGTCATAATGTTTTCTCATGTTATGATTCTAGTTTTACATATAATTGAATAATCTTGCTACATCATTATGCCATTCTCGTAGATTATGATTTGATTATGTTATTCTTTTATGTTATTCTTCTATATTATATTATTATACCTCATTGTCATATTATGATTACATTTTATCATATTATTTTCCTATGTTATCACAGAGTTGTACAATCTTATCATATTATTTAATTTTGTCATATTATTATTCCATCTTATCATATATTAAAATAAAACGTATTAATAAAAAACTATTTTTATAACTTTTTTATTGAAAATAATAGAGGTGTTCAAAAAAAAAATATTTCATTTTATTTGTTCATTAATTATATTCAAGTGTTTTTTAACTAAAAATGGTCCATGGTAGTTAAGCAATATCGTATATTGTTTAGCATAACCAAATCTTGTCTATTTATATTTATTCATATATAAACTAAATGAGAATTACAATGAACAAGCAAACATTAAAAACAAAATATATTTAAAAACAAACAAGTTATGAATTCTTCGATTATTATATTTATTTGAAACATTTTGTTGTCATGGGAATAATAATATTAATAAGGTTTAAAAATGGTTGTAGAAGTAATGATATTTTTTTTTATTAATAAAATTTTGTTTCTGGTAAAAATATTAAAAACATATAATTTTTTCACTCAACCATATTAACATTTTTATTGAGTGTAAACATTAAGTGACAAAATTTAAACAAAAACATTGTTATCATAAACAGAGAGTTATTAAAATTCAAGATAATTACCAATAAGTACATAAAATGTTGTAGTGATAATGATGTAAGCATTTTTTTCTCTGCGTGTAGAATTAAAAGGCTAACTTAAGAAACAATGAACAAAAATTATACAAAAATAACATCCTATCAGTGGCAACTATGAGTTAAAAAAAAAAAAAAAAAACGTATGTAGCTTTTTTTCAGCACTAACTACTTCCTTCTCATGACAACACAATGTTAAAATCATTATATTTTCAGTTCTGTTTTTGTTGTGAAGGCAATAGTCAATATAAATTATTTGAAGTTTTCATATAAAATAATTTTTGAAGTAGTTTCTTGATTAGGCCCTATTAACAGAGTTATTGTTGAGCAAATATCTTTTTCAGTTTGTAGGCTTTAGCTATAATCTGAAATCACCCATACTCTTGTAGCTTACAGTATACAAATGTCATGCAGTTTCAAAAAATGCAACATGCAAAACGTTTTTTCTTTTTTTTTCAAAACAATACAAACAATTTTTGCAAAATTAATATTGCGAGTATCATGATACATTTTTCGGCTTAACAAAAAATTAATAAAAATGAACACAAAGTTTTTGGTCCACTAAACTTGGAAATAAAACAAAAAGTAAAATGAATTGCTAAAAGCCATTTGGATTGTCAAAGAAAAAGCTTTGTTTCTTTTAAATCTTTAAGAATTATTATATTGGTCAAATTATGTGATTGTTAAAATTGACACAAGAAATATAAAAAAAGAAAAATAACTAAAATCATCCAAAGTGCCAAACAGTATCAGCCAACAAAGCGAAATAAAATAAAGCTGGGCTTGGTTTTTTTAAAACCATTTTTTTTTTTTTTTTTTTTTTTTTAAGAAAAAGAAAAGACTTTATTTTGCATACACTGCCATTCAATTTAAGGTTTACTTCTCCAATTTTTAATTTTATTTTTCGATACGTGTATCAATAACTTGGTGTTCTTTTCATTTATGTTTTAAGCGCAGCTATGAGTATCAGAGTTTATTTATGTTTATGAAAAAAATGGTACTCGTATTTTCGCCAAGACATGAAACAAGCAAGCAATGTCATATTTATGAAAAACCACATTAAAGAAACCAAAATGCACCAATGAGTCAATAAAAAAAATGTAAATACTACAAGTTTAAACACGAGGAGATTGACTAAACGCCACATATCGAAACAACCACCCAATAAAAAAAATAATTAAACTTAAAAGTCAAGTAAAAAATATTGAAAAAAGAATTGAAATATAAAAAACCGAAATTCAAAGCCACGGGTGTATGCCACTTATAAATACACATGTATCAAGGGTATCAAAGTGTGTCTGTGTTACCAAAGATTGGAGTAATGCATTAAAAACCAATAAGAATTAAAAATTGTTTCTTTTTTTATTTTGCCAAGATTTTGACAAATGTGCCGTCAATAGAGTTGTTAAGCTTAACCTAAATGTCAAAAAAGGTATTCAATATACCTTTACGTACATTCACATATATTTACATTTATTGACAGTTTTAGTTTTTGAGATTTGTGCGAAATATATAGGTTACCAGAAGATAAAAATCGTTTAATGTTACACAGGTAGCCAAAAATAAAAAAATCTCTTTGACTGAGAAATAATTTATTTGTAGTAGACACAATTAGATTTTTGGGAGGAAAACATAAAATTTGAGTAAATAAAATTTAAGTTTGAAAATTTTAAAAATTAATTGTGAAATATGAAACTACTTGAGTGCTTAACAGATAATATTATTTATACGAAAAGGAAACACTTGAATTCAATTCTTCCGGTTGATATTATATGGTCCAAATTACAAGGCTTGTTCAAAAAAGTAATCAAGACGATGAGATAGAAATGATCAATGTCATTTCTTATGTAACAGTAAGGGAAAATAATTTTTAAGAATTCATTAACTTTATTGGCTCATATGAAATTCTCAGTCATCTTAGCGATGTACATCCTTCATAAAATATTAATAATAAAAAAATTATCGAAAAGTAATGTATACGTTATACATGAAGATCTAAGTTTTCGTAAAAATTACCTTATAATCATCCTGTTGAAATATGAAATGCCTATGGCATCAACAATCTCACGCACATTTACTCTTCGGACGGCCAACACCATATCGTGGATTTTTTTCGAAATTTTCGGGTGTACTGACCTCAACTTGTGCGACCACAACGAAAGTCAGTAAACCACTTTTTACCATTGAAATCTATGGTGCAGAGTCCCCGTAGTATTTATCTAACTTTTCCTTGGTTTAATTGACGGTTTTTTTTTCGCAAAAAATAATGTTTAATGAGCCCTAGAAATTCACCTTTTTCCATTTTTAGAAAAATACACGAGGTTGTATGTTTTGAATAGCTGTTAAACACAAAGTAAATGACGACACTTGCTCAAAAATTTGATAGTAATCTATTAACAGGGAATAATGTTGCATTTCATATACCTACGAGGGAAGTTCGAAAAGTCACGGACTTATTGATCCACCCTCGTATACTTAAATTTTTGTTTTTAATTTTTCACAAATATTTTCCATAAATCTATGTCCACACGAAGACATTTTTATTTCTTAACATTAGAAATAACTATCTTTAGTATCCATAGAACAAAACCTAAATAATCTCTTAATTGTCCAGTATATTTTCATCTAGAGAATATTTTCATCATTAATTGTGAAAGTGTGACAAAATTGAGCAGGAAATCGTGTATAAATGAAATAAAAAATTAAAAAGTTTATAAATACCAATAATGGGACTGTCGATACCAATTATTTTGCAAGTTTGGAAAAACAATATCTCCAGAATTCACTCTACAATCAATTACAGGGATAAAAAAAATATATACTAGTGAACCTTCAGCCAGAAGACTTCTATGAATTTTATAAATTGTGTATGTGTATTGTAAATGATATAAGTATTTATGTTTTAAAATTTAGTATACATATATATTGCCTATTTTTTGAATTAGAGAACTGAATTTTATATTGCATTTTTCAGCACTGATACTAGCACTGATACGTTCAGATTTTTCCAAATGAATTTCGATGGCCTCTACCATATAATTTATTGCTAATAAACGAATTATTCGGTCTGTGCAATCGAATTTTTTAATGGCACGTGGAATCGAGTTAATTCGATTCGCTAAAAATTCGTACATCTTCCTTATTTTAAATCGCTTCTCCACGATTTATATTTTTACATCATATAAATTGATTAACATATATTATTTCGGTTCCGAGAAATTAATTTCATTGACTTAATTTTTTTCCAATTTCCAACTTTGTATTGGCAATTTTAAAAGTGACCTAAGTCTATTTGAGGTCCTACAACATATATCCATTGAAACAAGATATTAATAGTGCTGACTGAGATGATTAATTTTACACCTCTAAAAACAAATGTAGTTATTTTTAGGCTCTAGGGGTACTCAAAAATATTTTTCACTAAGTTTGTGAAAAAGATAAGAATTATATTTATTTGAAACATTTTATTGTGATGGGAATAATATTAACATGGTTTAAAAACAGAATATGGTTTAAGAACAAGGAAAAAAGTCTACAAATATTTAATAGTAAATATATTTAAAAACATATTATTAATTTTTGCAGTCAACCATATTAAAGTTTTTACTGATTGTGAACATTAAATGACAAAATTTAAACAAAAACATCGTTATCATGAAGACAGAAATATTAAAATTCCAGAAAATTAACAGTGAGAATATAATATTGTTGTAGTGATAATGGTGTAACCATTTTTTCTGCGTGTAATTAAAATTTATTGTTCTAAGTAACATATAACTCAATAACTGAAATAATATACTTTGAGAATTAGGTAATTTTTTTCTGGTTATAATTAATTTTTCATTTGATTAGAAATAGCTATATATATATATATATATATATATATATATATATATACTTAAAAATATTTAATACATACTTATAAATTGGTGGGAAATTACACATTTTCCACCAATTTATAAGATGAAGAATATTGAGAATTGGATTTGAAAAATGCATTTAACAGAAAAATTATCTAATGTAAAAATTCTCTTGAGTGCAAAATCCAAACTTTGCTTTCATTTGTATGTAAATTTGCAAAGTTGTGCAATAATGCAAAAATATATTCTGAAATACAAAATATGCAAAGATACGCAATTTATAGCACCAAAATATGTTTTAGAATAAGAATTTTTCTGCAACCAATCGATGCTGAAATTCCTAAAATTATATAAAACGGATAAATAACTAACAGCTTGATTTATATGTAGCATAGACAAAAATATGATACTGGTTATCAGTTTTTAACCAATTTTGTTTGAATAAACTTAAATTGCGGCGATAAAAAAATAAATATCCTTGAAAAAAAAAGAACTGATATTTGTGATCAGTTTATTTTTTAAAACTTTAAGCAAAAAACATATCTTTGTAATTGATAATCTTCCAAAATCAACACTTAGTACCTTAAAATATGATCCATGTTATTTAAACATTCCTTTAATGCTACCAACATTTTCGTAACCTTAATAGCATAAGTTAAAAATAAAACTATTCTTTTTTTATTTTCCCATAATTCTATTTTAAAATTGACAAACATGATAAAGTCAAATTTTTTCCACAAATTTGCAAAATCATTTTTAAAAAATTTTTATTTTTTTATGTAACTACAAAACACCTGAATACCAAATACAAATATTATGCAAACGTATCAATGTCACAACAGCATGGTACTCTCGTTACTATAATATACAATAAAAGAAAAAAAAAAAGACTTATCTCATGGCGTTCCATTAACATGTGTATCAAAACATTTTATGGCATTTTAATGCACAATAGCAACAAAAAAAAAAAACAAGCAAAAACGATACAACACAAATTTACAGAAACAAAGTACAGAGAACAACACACATTCCTATAAACTTAAATTAATAGAGAATAAAACAGATGTAAAATTTAGATAACTCCTGTGGAATCCTTGACAACTACATACTATAGAGTAATAAAAAATTCTGAGAGACATGAAAAACATGAGAAAGTGGAGAGAGAGAAAGTTACAAAGAAAGCTTTCTCCCTTTTAACAGCTTACTGTTAAATACTCATTATATTAAACATTTTGTAGCACACTTGTAGGCAAATAATAAAATGTAGGTGAAATGTTTTTTTGAATATATCAATAACAGACAAGTAATGACGTCATTAAACATTTATTTATGCTGCAGCTGCATTCAGGCTCGAAATCGATGAATGTTCTACAATTTTTTTACAATACATATATAACAACGTGAAAAAATTTTAGATAATAATTTCCTAAGCGCGCTTCTTTTTTATTGTTTTTGTTATTATAAATAAGTTTTATTTTTATCTATGTTTATTTTTATTATTGTTTTTGCTGCTATTTGTATAGTGCAATTATTTTGCATTTTTTCCTTTCTTTCTATTCTGTTTATGAAGTGTCTAACTAACTATAGTTTCAATGTAGAATTTGTCGTTTAGTTTCACAGAAACAAATAAAAATGGATATCAATTACGAAATTGCTTATATTAATTAAAATATGATTTGATTTTGTTTCAATCATTATATATACTTAATTTTTTAATCCAATAAATTATGTATATATATGATTGAAATTATTTTGCACGAAATTAAGAAAAATAGTAATTGATTCAAATAAAGAATTAACCAAGTCTTTCAGCAAATAAAAATACAAAAAAATTATTTAAATTATTTATTGCAAAATTATACATATATTTTATTGAAATATTTTATAGTAATAAAGAGGAGTGTTTGTGTATAATGTGGTGAATGACAGACATTTGTAATTAATGTACATAAACTTTGTATTGCATGTAATTAATTTATGTATACTATGAACTAAACGAAGTTATATACTTCTAAAATTAAACGCAGACGATTCATATAAAACGGTCTTTAATACAAAGGGGATGACACATCTATAAAGTCATTAAGCACATATTATTTGAAATTAAGAAGAGGTTAAAAACAATGCATTTTTGTTTTTCTTCATGCAGAAATGTTTTTCCCTTTTTGTCCTTGATACAGGTCCTAGATTTTTTCCATCTTCAATAAGTGGATCCGCTTTGGAGGAATGTTTCAATGCATTCAATGACTAAACATTTTACCAACCTTCTTTACATTCCATAAGGTGATACAACATAAGAAACATTTAATAATATTTCTTGGAAAAATAATGATTACTTATATTAAATTATCTTTGTAAATCTTACGAAAGTAGGGATTTTCTTAGTCAGTTCATTAAAATAAAAAGCACACCCGGGGATTTTTGACGTTCTAGCTATGAATGTCAAAAATCCTGAGTCGGCAAGACAGGAAAAATTTACAAAATAGGTTACTAAATATACAAAGCGAATACCTACCATATATTTAATACAAGCTCTTCATATTTTAAAAAGTCCTATTGGGTTAAACATGCAGAAAAAATCCTACAAAGTCAAAAAGTTGTTATACTTAAATAAATGTCATTTCGATATTTATTTTTCTTTTCATTTTTTTTTTTTTTTTATACTGCTTTTTTCAGACAATTGTTAATTTTTTTATTTCTCTTTTCAAATATACATATAAGTCAAAGTAGTTTTTTTTAAATAATTATATTAATAATTTTTATTAAATTCAAATAAGTAAGAAACTAAAAAATTTTATGTTATAATTTTTCTGTTTTAAAATACATATTAAATACACAGTATGTACTACTGTGTAATACATAAGTATAACTGCTGCTACTGTTTCTATTGGCATTGACCCAGTTTATGCAGTTTTAAAATTTTTTAAAGAAGAATTTTGTGTTGTTTTTATACACATTTCCTCTAAAACTACTATGTATTTAATACTTTTGGATGTGTTGTGTTTGTAATAAATATTTAAGTTATTATTGATTGGCTGGTATTATTTTTAATACAACAATTATAAGCTCTATGTCCACAGGTGGAAAAGGAAGAAAGAAGGGTTTTTTTTGACAAATTTTAAACTCCGAAAAATTGCCAGAAAAATTTCTTTCACTCGATATTTTCCAATAAAAGTTAACTTATCAGAAATATTTTATAAAAAAATAACGGAAATATTTTATAAAAAAAAATATCGGAAATATTTTATAAAAAATTTATCGGAAATATTCTATAAGAAGAATCATTTATTTTCTGTAAAAAAAAATTGAAAACTATAAGTAAATTTATCGAAAATTTTCTACAATAAGTAAACTTATAGAAAATTTTCTATAAGAAGAAAATTTATAGAAAAATTTCTATAAAAAGGAAATTTATCCCATATTTTCTATAAAAAGGAAGTTTATCGAAAATTAATTATGAAAAGGCAAGTTATCGAAAATTATCTATCAAAAGTAAATTTATCGAAAATTTTCCATAAAAGGAAAATTGATCAAAGATTTCCAATCAAAAAAAAAAAAAAAAAAAAATTATCGAAAAAGAATTTTTGATAAAAAGAAATTTTAGCAAACATTTTCTATAAAAAGTAAATTGATCAAAAATTTTTGATAAAAAGAAAATGGATCTCTTGATAAAAAACTTAATCGAGCATTTTTTTATAAAAAGAAGGTTGATCGCAAATTTTCTATAATAAGAAAATTAAGCGAAAAATGTTCAAAAATTTTCATATGAATAGAAAATTTTTTGAAAATATTCTATAAACAGAACAGTTATCGAAAATGTCTTATGAGGAGAAAAATAATCGAAAATTATCTATAAAAAGTAAATTTGTCAAAAATTAAAAAAAAAAAAAACAAAAAAATGTATCGAAAATTTTATATAAAAATAGAATGTGTCTTAAATTTTCCATAAAAAATAATTTATGTTAAATTTTCTTTAAATCTATAAATTGAAAATATTCTATAAAAAAAACTAAATAGAAAATTGATTAATCCTATGAATCAAAAATTTGTCGTAAATTCTCTATGCGAAGAAAAAAACCTACGCTGAAACAAATACAAAGGACTTTTTTGACCGATATGTAAAATAACTAAGTCCGAAGCTTATAAGGATCTTTCAAAAAGTCGAAAAATGTCAAATATGTAGGATATACGCTTTATCTCCTCCATTTACGCTTTATCTCCTACGATTTTATTGATTTTAAAAAGCAAAATATTAGTTTAGATCAAGATAAAGGGCAGAAAATAGTCACTATTCTTGAAATTTTAAACAAAAACATCAAATACAAGTAAAAACCGGATAAAAGTGTAAAATACAGAAATGTAATTCTCAGAACAGGTTCTATCGAAATCCGGAATGATTTTATTTCTTTTGATTTTTATTAAAAAATATCTATTTTAATGATTATGTTTGAGTGTTAATTCTTTGCTATTTTTGATTTTTATTTTTCACTCAACTTATAAAGGTTCTTTCAACTTATAAAGGTTGAAAAATTAGATTTTTTGCTATAAATTCGAATCAGATGTTTTAACCCTTATCTTTACAACCACATGCCCGGGTACACGGAGAGAAGAATAATGGTTGAGAGAACCATACCAACATATTATGATTGGACAACTTTTCATATTATGATCCAAGTTTTTTCATTTTGTATTTAAATATGGTTGCGAGAACCATACCAACATATTATGATTGGACAACTTTTCATATTATGATCCAAGTTTTCGCATTTTGTATTTAAATATTTTATAATTGTTATAAAAATTATACAATTATGCTTTAATTTTCTTATATTATGACCCCAGTTTATCATATTAAGATTCGGCTTCATCATATTATTTACTATAAATATGTTCAAACTTACTTATAACATGTTTTATATTAATTTTATTATGATCAATCAATATTAAATATTTGTTCATTAATTAATTCTATTTATTTGTACCATCATATGTTGTGCAAGGTAATTCAAGATTATTTTTATAAACTAAATACTTTAATAGTAGTTAATCAATATCTTATGCTGTTTGAATTGTTTGTCTACTTATATTTATTCACATATAATCTAAACGAGAATTATAACGAAGTTGGAAAACAAACATTAAAAACAAAATATATTAAAAAACAAAGAAGTTATGAATTTTTTAACCACATTTATATATTTATTTGTATATATATTTGTAACATTTTATTGTTATGGGAATAATAATATAAATATGGTTTGAAAATAAAATATAGTTTAAGAATAATGAAAAGGATTAATAACATTTAATGGTTGTAGAAATAATGATATTTTTTCATATTAATAAAATTTTATTTTTGGTAAAAATGTTTAAAAACATAAAATTTTTGTAGTTAACTATATTAAAATTTTTATTGAATGTAAACATTGAGTGATAAAACTGAAACAAAAACATTGTTATCATGAACACAGTATTATTAAAATTAATGAAAATTATCAATGGGAACATAATATAGTTAATCACATTGCCACAGCCATGTTTTTTCTCTGCGTGTATGTATTTAATTTTTGAAATATAATATTTTGATTTGTAATTATCATATTATCTCCCATTTGCTGCAACAACGTCATAACAAAAAAAAAGCAAATTTCGAGTTAACATCAACAATGCATAGTAAATATTATGTTTTACGAACTTACAAATTCTTGTGTTCAAATTTTTTATATATCATGCAGGATCGCGATAAAAGCATTTTATTCAAATTTCATAATTCATTGAGTATTTCTTGCAACAACGTATTATTTTATTTGTGCGTCGGCTATTATGTAGTCTACATACATATACATATAGAAAAGTAATTAAATTTGACTATAACATTATTTTCATTCAAAAATTTTTAAAAACATATATCAACTTAAAAACTAAAAACTCGTTGCCCGAATGAATAGATTTCTTGAGTTATGACGTTGTTGCAGCAAATAAGCGATAAGTTGAAGATTTACTATAACATTTCGAAGAAAAAATTTAAAACAAAATCTTTTGTAGCCAAAGTTATGTGTTTTTTGAAGGGTACTCCTTACATTTACATTCATAACACCCGGGTATGTAATTCATATTTGAAATATAATATTTTGAGTTGCAGTTGTCATATTAACTAGAAAATTCAAATATTCATCGTTTACTATAATATTCCGAAGAAAAAAATGTAAAAGAACTTTTATAGCAAAAGTTATGTGTTTTTGAAGGGTTCCCCTTACATTGGATGTAAATCCGAACTGCAAGCCGGCCAGTCCAATAGTGGAATTCTATGTTCATTAAACCACGATTTAAATTGGTTCTGGACATGGATTGCAGCGTTATCCTGTTGGAATATGCAATCTTCATTAATTTTTTCATCCACAAATGAGAGAAGAGCTTCCTCCAACAGTTCATTATGTCCAAATATTACTTTTTAGAAAAATTTTTCTCGACTGCATTTATGGGAATATTCCACTGAAATGATCATCAATATGTTCTGATTGCTAAATTAAAGAAAACAACAAAAGCAAGAAACAAATATTTCTTACATAAAAAAAGTACCGTTATATCACGAGTTATTATAACAACACAACATTGTTTTTGGTTAAGAGAAACGAATACACCTCAAAGAAAAACAAAAATTTAAAATGCGATTTTATGAATATGCACCAGTGTATTAAGATTTTATACTTTTCTGAGGGAAAGCTTTACAGAGATCATTCTAGGTGAGAAAAACTGTTGGAAGTTTTTGATAGGAGCCAGTACAGAGCCTACCGAATTTGTCATACCCGGGTATGTTGGTTATATGGATGTATATATTTTTTTGGTTGTTAACATAAAGGTTAACAAAAACCTTTCATTTGTAATAAAAATTAAATTTTTTACAAAAAATCAAAATTGTTTTAAAAAATCAAAATTTTTACTGAAAATTTAAATTTTTACTAAAATCTAAATTTTTATTAAAACTAGTTTATAGGTTTTTGTTGAACTTTTTCATATAGTTTTTTTTAGAATTTTTGAATTTCGGCTTAAGTTCATTGAATAATTGTAGAAGAATACAGTGTAAAAGTTTTATTGGACCCTCGGCAGAATGGAATAAATTTCCGCCACGACCGTCATCAGCACTTTTCAGCGTCCCACCGTGGTGTTCTCTGTAAACATCATCTATTTAACTTACAACTTTTACACTGCATTCTTCTACAATTATTCAATGAACTTAAGCGAAATGCAAAAAATTCGAATCGTAATTTGTTTTAACTTTGAAATATATGAAAAAATAAATTAATTTGTTTGAGTTTTTTTTTAAGAAAACGACACGTTTTTCAAAAAACCTCTATATGTGAACAAGAATTGAAATCTAAATAAATTTTTCGTTTAAGAATTAAAAAAATATATATATATATGCGATGGTAGTCTCATGTCTTGAAGGAACTAAAGGCGTAAAGTAAAGCAAAAAGTGTAAAAGCATTCTTTGAGTATTTCTCATCACAAACTTACAATACGTTCCTTATTTTTCAATTAAAAACCAAAATATTCACTAGAACTAAGTTATATGGCAAAACAACGTTTGCCGGGTTAGCTAGCATATAGTGGCAATTATCGGTTGTTTTCATAAACAAAGGGCGGACTGCCGCATGGACAGACGGACATCGTCCCTTTGTACATGTGGTGAATGGTACAAAAAACTGCGATAATCCCCAGTGTAAATAGTCTCTTATATATTTTGTCGATTGTTTGACTTGTAGAAAAATTAAAATCTTGAATAAAATTAATATCTTGAACGAAAAAGACTAAATGGGTTATATGTGGTATACAAAATATGAAGATAATTAGATGATTCTCTGTCAAAAAATAACACTTTTTAAAAATGTTTCCTAGTATGGACGATATATTTATATTTATAATGCTTTTCTAAAGATATTCCCAATGCATATTTCTGTTATTTTTACAATAAAATTTTTTAAAGAAACTTACAAAATCGTAAATATTTTACTTTATTATTTTTTTGATTATTCGAAAACAATTCGAATAATTTTAAATATGTGGTCGAATAACTTGAACAAACTGAAATGCCTTATTTGAATTACTCGTTTTGTTCGAACAATAGGAAAATCGAACAATTTGAATACCCTAATATGTACCAATTATTAACAAAATCGGAAAATTCTCTTTAAAAATATTATATTTTTATAAATATCTCACGGAATGAACGCTACATAATTTCCTAAACATTTGTATGTACAATACGTTTGCTTCTTTCCAGAGCCTTCTAAAGTTCTTAGATGATATCGGAAGTTCAAATTCGGTTTACTTTTTAAACTGTTCGTACTTCAAATCGTAATGAAGCCAGATTTTAAAATTTCGTTCAGATTGTGGAGATAGTAGGATTTTTTTATTTATTTTATTTTATTATTTTTTTTTTTGTATAAATTTTTCGGTCGGTTTTTCTCTTATTAAACGTTAATCTGCTATACAGATTTTTTACTACGGTCAGGAAGCGGTATTGTAAGATTTTGTTTTTCTTATATTTTTGTACGCAACAAAACATGTAGTATGTCCTAATAACCTAAAGCTATGTTCACTTTTGGCAAATGTTTGATCAAAATTGCGTTTGCCGTTGTTTGACCTTGCAAATGTCAAACAAAATTCAATAAAACATAATCTGTGATTTACGATAGGTAAAAAAATTTTCCAAATTGAAAGAAGAAATTAAGATTTATTCTATTCAGTCTTATTCGTCAAATATTTGACTGATCTGAAAATAGCTTAAATGTAAGACCCATAAAGTATATGTATATTAAATGTATATTATTGTTTTAATTTTGTTATCTACTGTACATAAAACCTATTTTATATACAATGGCATACCTTTAGGCTTACCAATAAATTGACCTTTGCAAAGAATAAATTTTTGGATTTTGTTAATGAATGTTGATTTTATTTGCTATTTATATAAAAAACATGTCAAAATAAGATTATAAAAAAAAAATTATATATATATATATATATATATATATATACACATATATATATAAATATATATATATAAATATATATATAGAAATAGTAAATAAAATCAACATTCATTAACAAAATCCAAAAATTAATTTATATATATATATATATATATATATATATATATATATATATATATATATATTGAGCAGCTAAATCTAAGCTAACTGCTTATGAAATTCATATATACTGAAATTTTATATGCATTTCGAATAAAACACACCTAATATTAAATTTTTTAATTTTTTAATTTTTTAATTTTATTATTTTCTTTTGTGTAATTGAAATATTTGTCTTTTCGGTTGTTTTTTTCCTTTGAAATAATTTAAAAAATATTTCTTACAAATTTTGAAATTTCCATATTTTTTATTATTATTGCACATTATTATTATTTTAGTGTTATGAAATAATTTTGTTTGTTAATTTTTTTTTTGGAATCGTTCTGCAAAATATCCATTATCAAAATTATAAAAAATGTTCAAGTTTTGGAATTTTTTTAAGAAACAAGAAGTAATTGCAACACCAACTAAAACAATGTCAAAATTTTTGCTGAAAACTAATGAAATATTTAAACTGTAAGTAAAATAATATTCAATATTCGTCCTTGGTACAATTGATAAAAAAAAAAAGGTAAAGGAAAAATTAGATATATGTAAAGTATAAGTGAAACATAGACCGCTAATAAAAAAAATTCATCTGAATTAACTTCTTTCTTTTTATTTGCTTAAAAATTAAGTTTCCTATTTGAAAAATAAAATAAAATTATTCTATTTTGTCGATTTTCTTAAATGCAAATAATAACTCTTTTTAGAACAATGACCTTATAGATTTCATCATCTCTGTCTAGGAGATTAAAAAGAATAAGTAACTGTTTTCTTTTTATCTCTGCTAGAGCTTTAGTTCATAAAATATGTATGTGCATAAAAGCAATATTTTTAATCTTAAAACAAAATCCATCAATTCCTCCTCATACTGTTTTTATCTATCTTTTAGTTTCCTTAACAATTGCAGTTGGTTTGTCTATGTCGTAGCGGGTTTGTTGATTTTGTGTTGCATTTATTATTACATCTACGATTGTAAAAGACGCTTGGACTTTAGAAGACGTAGAGAAAATTTTCAAAGAGCCAATGAAAGGTTTGTAAAATTAGCATTTCTTATATATGTACTTACAGTATAAAATTAAATTGAATTTGTTTATAAAATTCTAAACAGAATTCCACAACGTCGTCGTCCTGGTGCAGTTTATCGTGATCATGAAATTTTTCGCAATGTTATTAAGACGGTTCAACAATATATAGGGCCCAACAAAAAACATAGCCCTAATGGTAAATCCTACGTTTTGAAGAAAACTCGCAGTGGCGCTATTTATGGCAGTTTTAGCGATAATGAAGATGATTAAACAGCTCAATACAATTAACGGTTTATGAACAAATTTCATATAACATTGTGCAAATTTTTTTATTTTAAATTTTATATACATATTTTTAGAATTTTTTTTTTAATAATCTTATTTTGACATGTTTTTTATATAAATAGTAAATAAAATCAATATTCATTAACAAAATCCAAAAAATAATTCTTTGCAAAGGTCAATTTATTGGTAAACCTAAAGATATGCCATTGTATATAAAATAAGTTTTATGTACAGTAGATAACAAAATTAAAACAATAATATACATTTAATATACATATACTTTATGGGTCTTACATTTAAGCTATTTTCAGATCAGTCAAATATTTGACGAATAAGACGTAACCACTAAATAAAATAAATCTTAATTTCGTCTTTCAATTTGGAAAATTTTTACCTATCGTAAATCACAGATTATGTTTTATTGAATTTTGTTTGACATTTGCAAGGTCAAACAACGGCAAACGCAATTTGATCAAACATTTGCCAAAAGTGAACATAGCTTTAGGTTATTAGGACATACTACATGTTTTGTTGCGTACAAAAATATAAGAAAAACAAAATCTTACAATACCGCTTCTTGACCGTAGTAAAAAATCTGTATAGCAGATTAACGTTTAATAAGAGAAAAACCGACCGAAAAATTTATACAAAAAAAAAAAAAAAATAAAATAAAATAAATAAAAAAATCCGACTATCTCCACACTCTGAACGAAATTTTAAAATCTGGCTTCATTACGATTTGAAGTACAAACAGTTTAAAAAGTAAACCGAATTTGAACTTCCTATATCATCTAAGAACTTTAGAAGGCTCTGGAAAGAAGCAAACGTATTGTACATACAAATGTTTAGGAAATTATGTAGCGTTCATTCCGTGAGAGATTTATAAAAATATAATATTTTTAAAGAGAATTTTCCGATTTTGCTAATATTTGGTACATATTAGGGTATTCAAATTGTTCGATTTTCCTATTGTTCGAACAAAACGAGTAATTCGAATAAGGCATTTCAGTTTGTTCAAGTTATTCGACCACATATTAAAATTATTCGAATTGTTCGAATAATCAAAAAAATAAATAAATAAAATATTTACGGTTTTGTAAGTTTCTTTTAAAAATTTTATTGTAAAAATATGTATTGGGTATATCTTCAGAAAAGCATTATAAATATAAATATATCGTCCATACTAGGAAAGATTTTTAGAAAGTGTTATTTTTAGACAGAGAATCATGTGACTATCTTCGTATTTTGTATACCACATATAACTCATTTAGTCTTTTTCATTCAAGATATTAATTTTATTCAAGATTTTAATTTTTCTACAAGTCAAACAATCGACAAAATATATAAGAGACTATTTACATTGGGGATTATCGCAGTTTTTTATACCATTCACCACATGTGCAAAGGGACGTCTGTCCATGCAGTAGTCCGCCCTTCGTTTATGAAAACAACCGATAACTGCCACTATATACTAGCTAACCCGGCAAACGTTGTTTTGCCATATAACTTATTTATAGTGAATATTTTGGTTTTTAATTAAAAAAATAACGAATGTATTGTCAGTTTGTGGAGATGAGCGGGCATGCTTTTACCATTTTTGCCTTACTTTACGCCCTAAATATTATATATATATATTTTTTTTTTTTTTTTGTCTTCAAACTTTATTATAAAATAAACAATATCACAATTTCACCTCAGCGCCAGATTGACATTATAGAGGCTTGTTGGCAAAATTTTAACAAAAGTATTAAAAAAATATTTATAATAAATAATAATTTACAATTTTAACGTGTATATCAAACATACCAATAAACATTATATCAGAAGCTCATCAACAAGTTGAGATAAAAAAAATTTTAAATAATATTTAAACTGCGATAGGCTTGAGGCTTGTTTAATATTATGTGGCAAGTTATTATATTCTCTACAACCAGAGTGTTCAACTCGTCGCTTAGTTGTTTCAGATTGGCAAAAAATTATTCTTAAATTGTCACGATTTCTTGTGTTGAAGGTATCCTGATTCCGTGTGAATTGTATGGTATGATGCCCAATACAATTAAGAAATTTAAACATGTACAGTAATAACTGAAACTTATAGAGCACGTAAATTGGCAAAACAGTGGGAAAAACGTCCCTGAATAAAATAACAGTTGGAAACCGGCTGGTCAAGTTAGCTACACTTTTTAATGCTTTGTTTTGCATTCTCTGAAGCGATTTAAACTCTGTAGTTTTTTTGAATCCATATATTAATGCAAGGTAATTACAATGACTTTGAACCAAAGCTTGATAAATTAAAAATTTGGTTTTTTTTATCAAAATTGTTTCTAAACTTATATATTAAACCTAAGGCAGGAGAAAGTTTTACCTTAAAATTCCTAATATGCTGATACCACATAAGATTTCACTGTAAACATATACCCAAATATTCAACAGATGAACTTCATTTCCATCGGCAAAAATACTAAAATCATTAATAAAACCAAAGTGCGGTTTAAACCTTATAAGTTTCGTCTTTGCAGGATTTAAAAAAAAACTTATTAATACGAAGATATTCCGAAACTAATGAAGCATCTCTTTCCATATACGGCTTTAATGCAGTTTCATGTTTATAATGATAAAATATACTAATATCATCAGCAAATATAAAAATGTTCCCTGTCAAGTTTAAATTTTTTAAATCATTGATGTATATTGAAAACAACAAAGGGCCTAGAATACTTCCCTGAGGAACTTCATGTACGACATTCCGCAGATTACTCTTATTTTCCTTAACTTGAACAAATTGTCTTCTATTTGTTAAGTAGCTCTCTAGAAGCAAATTTTCATTTCCATGAATACCATAGTATTAAAGCTTTTGCAGCAATGTTTCATGATCTATAAGATCAAACGCCTTCGTTAGATCATAAAATATTCCAGTAGTAGCGCTATAACCTTCATCTAATTCCTTACAAATATAATTTTGCACATTACAATAGCCTCCTCAGTGCCACAACCCTTTTGGAAAGCCAAATTGAAACTCATTTAATAAATTGTTTTCCATAAATTAAGTGAAAATTTGTTTGTGCAATATGCGTTCAAAGATTTGTTCAATAATAGGAAATATCGAAATAGGACGATATTGTTCCAGTATTGTTGCTTTACTTTCCTTGGGAATAGGGATTACTTTATGGATTTTTAAAATGTCAGGGTATACTGACGAGTCTGCAATGGTATTAAAAATATAAAAATTTACGAACAGTGTAAAAATACTTTGGGATAAATATTGTCGTGACCACAATTATGAACCGGTCTTAAAGTTCTCAACCCGTTACAGAAATCGGAAGGTGATTAGTGATTGTAGTAAATGAGAATTAAATGTTTCAGCTTTACGAACATTGTTTTCTATAATTTTTCCATTGGTTTCAGCAATAGAAATTTCCCTTTGTTTTACCCTCCCAAGAGTTTCATTCATAAATTTCCATGTTTTTTTTTTGGGTCATTATTTAAGTTTTTTAGGTTACTGACGTAAAAATTATTCATCGAAATCTTTAAAGCTGCCTTTATAACTTTACTAATTCTTTTCAACTTTGTTTCAAGTATATTATTGCGATTTCTTCTTCTTTGTTTTAATAGACTGTTTTTAATAATAATTAATTTTTGCAAATTAACATTTATCCAAGGAGCTATTTTGTCTTTATTATTCGTCCTTCTAAATGTTTCCACAGTGGAAAAGTCAACAGCGCTTCTAATGGAGGAAATAAGATTAGAAGTGTCAGCCATTTTATTTTGTAAAATACATTCCAATTTCACATAATCACAGTTAACAATCCTTTCCATTTTATAATCCTGTCTTTTAACCTCTACACGCTATTATATTATGATCCGAAATTATACAATTAATAGAATCAACAATTAATTATTGGCTTGTTCATAATAAAAATAATAAAAATACCAATTTAAGAAATTTGAAATTAGCAGCCATGTTTTTTATTTCATTTTCATGTGAAAATGAAAATTTTCACTGAGTTCATGAATTTCGAAAATTTAGCTTTATTTGATTTCATTTTGTTTCATAAATTTTTCAGGAATTTTTGTGTTCTAGAAATTAAAAATATCTTTATTGTATATCATTTTAAATCGACTACAGAAGACTAAATGAACTTTAAAAAAAAATTGATTTATTATTGAAAACATATATATGACGAAATTTGTCACTGTCGTTTCTATTTATAAAAAACTTATTTATATCAAACTTCATGAAATTTGGCGCTTAGATTTCGATTATATAAAACTTATTTGTGCAAATTTTATTAAAATAGTAATATATTTAAGAAGATATATTTTAATGTTCACTTGAACAGCCAGCCTGTCAAACGGACGAACATCGTTAAAACGACTAAAAAATCCTGAATCTGAGTCAAATAGTATAGGTCCTCTTTAAGAGGATGTATATGGATTGAAAAAAAAAACATGTTATTTAATCAAAACAATAATGACCCTTTACATATAAGATTATAAATTTATTGACGCTTTTGTGGATTGGAAAGAAACACCATAAAAAAGCAAAATACTCTCAAAAAAATGTCGTAGTTGTGGCAATCGCGAGAAGTAGGAGACAGTATATCATCTTCTATGTGAATGTCTAGCCTTGAACGCAATCAGACATAAATTTCTGGGAAGGTACCAATTAGACAACCTCTGTGAGATATCTGATACTAGACTCAGTGACATTATTAAATATCTCAATGCTACAGACTGGATCTAATTAATTTATGTTCTCATTTTTCTTCCCTACACTTCTATCTCATTATAGACTCAATCCAACTCATTCACCTGGCGAGTAGTGTGGTCCCATTAAAACGGAATCTAACGAGTCTAATTGATTGGCCGTAAGTTTACGGGCTACCACGTAAACCAACCAACCAATCAACCAACCAACAAAATGTAATCATCTGTCATTGGAGGAAGTTCACATAGTTATCAATTTATGTCACAAAATATTGAAGAACTTGTTAGAGGTTGCGGTTTGTATAAATCTATTAAAAGAACATCTTCCACCCAAACATTTGGCATAAATAGCGACCAAAATGTAAGGAATTTAATTGCAATAGAATCACTTTTAAATGACCAACTTTCAAAATTTTATGTTAGGTTTATGTTATTTTATGCTCGTTTTTTCTATAAAAACGAATAAAAAATTGTTTTTTAATATTTTTGTTTTATTTTTATTCTAAATATTTACTGTCAGTTAATTGAAACAAAATTAAAACGAAATCGATGAAAAATTAAATTGAATATAATTTCACTCGAATTGCGGAAAATACTAAAAATTATAGATGGATATAATTTTCAGTTTCGATTTAAAGTCACTTCGAAGTACAGACCATGGCCGTAAAATATGTATTATCATATTTTGTCAATAGTAATGTAAAAAAAAAATGGAAAAATCTGATAAAATTGAAAAGCTATGGTCTCAAAGATTTCCGAACTGTATAGTGTATATTCAGAATTTATTTCAGATCTGAGAAATTTTATTTTGAAAAGTGTGATTTTTTTGCATCTTAGCAGGGGTAATACATAAAAAAAAATTGAAAAATCGGCTGGATTTCAATACTAAATAGTTTATACTCAGAATTTATTTCAGATCTGAGAAATTTAACGTTGAAAAAAATGAATTTTTGCATTTCCTAAAGGATAATAAACTTGAAAAATCGGGTAGAGCTAAAAATTGTGCGCAGATTAGATCTAAAGTTTGTGAAAGTCTTTATTCCAAGGATTTCAAAAATGTATAGCATATGTTCAGAATTTATTTCAGATCTGAGAAATTTAACTTTGAAATGGGAATGGGAATTTTTGCATTTTGCCAAGTTTAATATATAGAAAATTGGAAAAATCGGGCAAAATTAAAAATTGTGCGCGCATTAAATCTAACGTCCTTGAAAGCCATGGTTGCAAGAATTTTAGAACTATTTAGCTTATACTCAGAATTTATTTGTGATCTGAGAAATTTAACTCTGAAAAATGGGAATTTTTGAATTTTGGCAGGAGTAACATAAAGAAAAAAAATTTAAATAAACTCTCTTGTCTAGCTGACGTAATTCTCAATTATATATTTTTGATATTTGCATATGAGACCATATTGAAATCACTGACAAATTATATACAATTACATAATTAAAATTATCATTCATAAAAAATATAATTTTCGGTTTTGAAGCGACTATTGCTTTGTTTTTAATAAACAGGCATTACAAAGCATTAAGAGCAAATCTGTTCTTTATAGATTTTTCTAAATGAGGTCAATGATCATCAATATTGCTAAAATCTATTTTTTAAATTTTTTATATTATTTATTAATTGATTGAGTTTAGTTAACAAATCATTGTTATACATTTCAGAATCTTCAGTTATATTAACATCATTTTAATCATTAAAATAATTTTTGAAATAAATATATATATTCTAATGAAATTTTCAACAGGATTTTCTAATTAAACAAAAGTTTTTACTCTTATAATTTCAAAAAGGCATAATAATTTAACAAACCTTCATTTTGAAAAATTAGTCGATTAATCGTAAAAAATTTAGCGAATAATTTTTTATTCAAAATTTAAAAATTTTGTTCGTTCGAAGAGAATAAAAAATTTGTTCCTCGAATAACCGAATAATTTCTGTTCGAGTGACAAGCAAAAGTGGAACTGAAAAAGGCATGAAAAAGTCATTATTTTAACATTGTGTTGTCATTGGAAGGAAGTACTTAGCGCTGAAAAAGAGGTGGGTTGTTCTTCTTTTATGCTTCTTGTTTATTGCTTTTGCAGTATTTCTCTTAAAACTATATAAATTTATATATAAAAAAAATACTTTTCAATTTGTGAAATTTTTATTACATTTATTCACAGTTTTTTCTGCTAAAACTACATTTATTTTGGAAGTCATTTTTATTAACTTCCAAAAAAGTGCAAAATATGCACTTAGTTCTACTTTTGAAGTTGTGAAAAAGTTATTTTTTGGAAGCACTTGCTTTGTAACATTTTATTGTTATAGGAATAATAATATAAATATGATTTAAAAATAGAACATGGTTTAAGAACGAGGAAAAAGCTGCAAATATTTAATGGTTGTAAAAGTAATAATATGTTTCATATTAACAAAATTTTGTTTCTGTTAAAAATATTTAAAATCATATAATTTTTTCAGTCAATCATATTAAAATTCTTATTGAGTGTAAACATTAAATGACAAAATTGAGTTATTAAAGTTCAATAAAATTAACAATGAGAACATAATATTGTTGTAGTGATCATGTTGTAACCATGTTTTTTCTCTGCGTGTGGGAACATAAAAGAATTTATGTTTAAAATTCTTTTTTACGGAACATATCGCAATTTTGCTATTAAAAAATTCTCTTCAGAAACGATTTTTTCCATCAAATTCTTATTTTTGATCCAGGAATATATTTTTTTTTTTAATTTTCATAAAAAAACAATTAAAAAAAAAATACAAAGAAAAACTAAAATAAAATAAATATTTTTTATCCACAATTTATTTTTTTTTTTTTCGTAAACAAACTTTTCTAATAATATTCTTATTTTTCAAACATGCAAAAATGTACATTAAGAGTTATGACACTATTGAGGCAAATGAGCAACAAAGTGCGTCATAACAAAAAATAAGTCTAGGTCAAGATTTTATAGGCAACATTACATTATGTAGCAGCAACATTTTTAAATTACATGGCGAAAGTTGAAATTGCATTGATTTTTTTTACAACATAAAAATAATCAAAGAAATTTACATTAAAGAAAAAAGAAAAAAAAAAAACAACAAACGCTTGTCAACAGCTTTAAACAGCCACCAACACTTGCTATAAACTGTCAAACCTTAGATGTCATCACATGTAGAAAATACAAAACTTTAGACAGGCAAATACTAGTATAAATGTACATGAGACCATGTCGTTTCCGAACATCATAAAAATTAGTTTGACATCATGTTGTAGCAAGTACAACAACATATATTTTAACACAGAATAATGTTGAGGAAAACAAATAAAATTTTGGGTATGTTGTCTGTTTTAACAGTTTTACACATTTGTTTATATAGTTAAGACGCATGCGTCAAATGTCAAAAAACGTCCTTAAACAAGAGAATATTAGCAGAGTGCGTGAGATTAAACCAAATGGAAATGAGAGTTTAAAACAAATGACACAATAACAACAACCTGTGAAAAATATGTCAATATTGAAAGAGACGAAATAAAAAGGCAAGAAAAATAACAATAATACCAAAGAAAAACTGCTAACAAAAGCTTTTGTCATTTAGCCAGGCCAACCAATTTGAACAAAGTGTTTTCGGACACAAGCAACCAGCAGCAAAGCACAATTTTCCAACAGAACACAAAACAGTTGATGTGAAGATTTTATGCGGTAAAGTTGGTCTAAAGTGCCTAAACGAAGACGACGACGACGTAGAAGACGACGAGTGTGGTGTTCAAAATTGTGATTGTTCGTTTGAGAGTGTGATTTGGAAAACAACAAAAATTAAAGTGGATGGTTAAAAAAAAAAAATACAAAATATACAAAAAATAAAAGAAAAAAACAACAAAACATACATGAAAAAAGCTTAATAAAACAAAAAAGTAAAATAATCAATTTAATAATTTATTAATTACACAAATTATTTATTTAATGTTAAAAAACAAAACAAGGTGCATTTTGTTAAAAAAATAGAAAACCATAAATTCGTTTGTATATATATTTTTTAAGAAAACAAAATATTTTTGTTCCAAATTAAAATTAAATCTTTCTCTATTAATAATTGAAAGTATACAACAGAAAAGCATTTTCTTGCTAATTTCCTTCTGTCTGAAAAAATGAACGACAACACCCACCCAGCCAGACGCCAGCAAATGGAGAAAGAACAACAAAATGAAAACAGACCAAAAAAATGTCATTTAAGCCAAACAAAATATAAATCAACTTAAAAATTACCCACTAAAAATAAGAATAAAAACAACAATAAACATATAAATAATATCACCAATTTGTTTGTTGTAAAAATATCACTTTGTAAACAAATATAAATTAATTTTTAAAAATCTTTAGCAGCAACAACTAACTTGGCTTAAATAGAAAATTTGCCACAAAATAAGAAAATTCTTCTTTACAAATTTCCTATAGTTTTTTTTAATCAAAAATATATAATATTTTATATAATTTTGTTGTATTTTTCATATTCTTAACAAATGTAACGTGCGCATGTGGGTGTTCGATAACAAGAAGCACGTGAAACTACCCCAAAAACAACAAATTAACTACACAAATAATTTTAAGAAGAAACAAAGAAAAAAATATAACAAACATAAAAGATACACATACGAATATAGTTTGAAAGCGATACTATCTTTCTTTGTGTATATTATGGTTATTTTTTTATTTTTATTTTTTGTCTTTTAACAATAACAAAAACAAACATAATCAAAAATCTATCAAACAGCGTTGCCGTTTTGGTCCGATTGAACCAAAATTGGTAGATTGTTTTTACAATTTTATATTTTGGTTGTTTTGTTTTAATTATTTAGGTTTTTAGTAGAATGTTCTATAATATAAATCAAAAGTTAAAATAACTTAAATTAAAATTTACAATTAACGAAAAAAATAATTATACAGAATACAAAAATGTATATATAAGAAAAGGGAGAAAGGTGACAATACTTTTTTACTAAGTGTAATAAAATTAGCAAAGCAAAATTATAATTTAGAAACCTTATGCTATGTTCACATTTGGCAAATATTTGATCAAAATTGCGTGACCACTTGCCTTACAAAAATGTTATTTGACGTTGTTAGATCTTCCAAATGTCAAACAAAATTCTATAAAATGTTAGCTATGATTAGTGATAAGAAAAAAAATGTTTTCCCATTAAAAAAGAAAATTTAGGAAATATTTTATATAGTGGATACGTCAGTTTGGTTAAATATTTGACTAGTGTGAACGTACCTTTAGAGTCATTGGTGTATATTCTTGAAAACGCGTCGAAGAAGTTTAAATTTCCATTAAAACAAAAACAAAGTTTAAAAAATTATTTTTGTTTACCGTACATTTCTAAAATGGAATTTACCGTTTTTAAAAGAGAGAGAAACGCGTTAATGTTCTCACGTTTATTACATTTTAAAAATATATGGTAAACAAAAACAATTTTTTAACTTTGTTTTTGTTTTAATGGAAAATTTCACTTCTTCGACGCGTTTTCAAGAATAGACACCATTATCTGGCCAGAAGAGAAGATTTTTACAAAAGGAATTAGTAGCAATCAACAATAAAAAAAACTTCTAAAAAAGTGAAAATGGAGTATAATTTTTGAAAGTTTTTATGCATTTAACTTTTTGTTTTTAATTTTAAAATACATTATTTTTTCCAGACTGTTAAATATTTTAATTTCTAATTTTTTATTTTATTTAGAATAATTCACGAAAAGATAATTATTTCTGAGTGGTAATTTTTCAATGTCATTAATCTGATATTAAATATTATTGAACCAATAGTTATGGAACATTGTGGTAATTCAATTCATAAGTTGGAACTTTATTCAATATAGTTCCATTATTTAATATAGTTCATGATCAGTTTTATTTAAATATTTAATTAATTCTCTATATGTTTATTTAAATTAAAATTGCTGATAAATTTAGGTAGGTTTTGGTAGATTTTCGAGAGAATTTTGGTGGGAAAAATATTTTCTTTGTGGCAACGCTGCTATCAAATCTATAACAAAGAAAACAAATACATAAAAACAAGAAGAAAAAAACAGTAAATGGGCTTAAAAAAAATCATTAAAAATTTTAATTACATATTAGCTTTTTAAAAATTTGTTTTCAACCACTTTTTGAACAAATATTTCAAATATAATTTGATTAAAAAAAAAAGAAAACAAAAAAAGGTTAATAACAGTCTGCGACAAAATTACACTTTTTAGTTTTCACTCTAAAAACCAGCTTATGTGAGATATTCCGCTAAATTTTGAGATATTTTGAAAAAAATGTTTTAAACTCCCTAAATTTAAATTAAGTTTAGATTTTCAAAATAATATAAAAAACATAAGAACGCAATTTAAAATATTTTATATATATATATATTCCGAACAAGAGGTTACTTTTAATATTTTAAAATTAATTTACATTTTTAGCATTTTGATTTTAATGTAGTTTTTTTTTTAAAGACTAAACTCATTTATAAACAAAATGTGTAGAAAGTTTAATTAAAATATTCCATATAATTTTTTTTTTTTTTTGGTCTGATATAATAAAACTAAATCTTTTATGTTTAAAATAAAAATCCTTACAAGCAAAATAATACGAAAGTGATTCGAATTCCTATTGCTTAGAAGGAAAATTTTCATATCATATTCGTATTGCGGAAGTTTCCCCCCTAGGGAGAGATTGTGCGTCACGAGAGAAACATCTAAGTAATAATAAATCAATATATCTAGAAGAAAAATTTGAAATATTGCTAAATAATCATCTAGGTGAAAAAAAGATGATACCGTCAAATAATCTTCTGGAGGATGTAATAAATATATAGAAAAATTATCACTAAATAAACCTTGAAATAATATAATAAAGAAAACGTCTTGTAAAGCATCTTAGTATCATAAAGCACGAAAACTAAAACGTTCCCATAAATTACCCATTTTCATTTTTGTACAATTTTTCGACAACTGAAAAAATTGTGACTGAAAAATAAAAGTATTGCATTAATTTCTTCCATATAATCTGAATTGGATATCATCAATATACTGCGAAGGTGGTAATCACCTTACTGAAGAATGGGCGATATATTGAGGATAAAAATAGTAAAAAATAAAAAATTTTGTATATTTTTTGTTGTTTATTGATTCATTTTCTTTAAACTGATAAAAATACAATATTATAAAAATATTCTGTTGATAATTTTCGTCGATTAGTAAAAAATGTTTGTAGGAATGCCTTTAAAAATTAATGCATCTGTGTAAAATTTATAAGAAATTGCAGTTAAATTTGAAAAATTTTGGAAAAAGTTCACTTTCATAAATGTTATTTAACTTGGGGGACAGAGAAAGTTATATTTTATTAAAACCCATTGAGACAATTTTGATAAATTGGGGGACAGGGAAAATTATATTTTATTCAAACCCATTGAGACAATTTTGATAATTTTTTAAGGATTGGTTGTTCATTTAGTCTCACAAAATAAAATAACTGGATGTTATTTGGAACTCGGCTACCAAGACATAGATAGAACCATATTCGGCTAAATAGTTTAGTAACTTTTAAAAACAAAATTTTTTTTAAGCAAATGAGGGCAAATTTTTATCTTTTGAGTCATATCTGTGATATGCGAATTTAAGAAGAAGAATAGATCTCTTCTAGGGCAGAAAAAGGGAAATTGGTTAATGGTACTTTTCAAATTTTTTCAATAAATTAATTTACCGGCATAAACGTTAGCTAATATGACTCTGAAAGAATTAATGTGGTGTTTAATGGTTAGTTTTTCCCTTTAATGGTACCGCAGGTGGAAGTCTAATAGTACTTTTTTTTATATATTTTTGATTTTAAATTCACAAAAAACATGACTTACTGATACTTTTGCGTTCCTTTAATGATACTTTTAGTATTTCGTATACTATGAACTTAAAAGCATGAAAATGAGTAAATGAGAGCAAATATGAAGGAACATTTTGGTACTTTTTTGTTCTTCTAATAATACTTTTCGTATTTTCTATAATATTGAATCTAGAAGCATGAAATTAAAGATGTATTATGGTACCTTTTGTTCTTCAAATGGCACTTTTTAAAATTTTTTGTAATAAATTAACCTAGAAAAATTAAATTAAACATGCCTGGCCCTATATGAGTGAGAATCCACAAGAAGGGACTTTGTGATGCTTTTTTTATTCTTCAAATAGTTCTTTTTGAACTTTTTTTACAATAATTAACCTAGAAACCTGATGTTAATTATGCACGGTCCTAAATGAAAGAGAATCCACAATATGGGATTTTGTGGTACTTTTCCATTCTTCTAATGGTACTTTTTGAATTTTTTATAATTAGCTATAATATTGACCCTAGCAACATGAAATTAATGATATCTTATATGAATGAGAATCTTTAAAGGGGATTTTGTTTTTCTAATGGTACTTTTTAACTTTTTCTATTAATAATCGTAACCTAGAAACATGAAATTAATAATCGTAACCTAGTACTTTTCTGTTCTTAAAAAGGTGAGAATCAAATAGTACTTTTTGATTTTTTTTTTTTTTTTGTAGTAATTAAGCTAGAAATATGAATTTAAAGATATGCGTGAGAATCTACAAGCCAATGTGTATTTTAAGCTAACAAACGCAGGGATAAAAGTAGTCACATTATTCTCTACTAAAAAAAAAATAGTAATCGAAATAAATCATTTCGTACTTTTCGAAGCTTCGAACATTTAGGCTGAAAAAAACTGTATTTTGGTACTTAATTAGTACTCTAATACACTTCTAAACTCAAAATAAATAAATTTTAAAACTTAATATTTTCTTATTACAAATATTTCAAATAAATTGTTGGTACTTTATAATAATCCTCTCATTTAGGGGTTAAAAATTTTACGTTTTTGCACTTTTTTTTAACTAAAATATTTAAAAAAGTTTATTGTTGTTAACGTACAGTAAATCTTACCCACTCTACACTGCAGTAGCTTTTTGGTACCCTGTGTTATTTAACGTGAAACTTATAGGTTACGAAGTGGTATGATATTACAATCCCTGCAGGCATGAAATTATATTCATTATGAAGTATGATTGAAATGTATATACTCACTCTTTGAAAATACCAATATTATAACAGTTTCCATGAGAGTTAGGGGTTATAGTTTAATTTTTCGGTTTTTTCCACTTTGGCAGTACAATTTGTTTTTTTTTTTTTTTTTTTTTTTTTTTGTCTTATACCCACCATCAAAAAATGATGAGGGTATATTGGGTTTGTTATTCCGTGTGTAACATATCGAAATAATCATCTAAGACCTCATAAATTAAATATATTCTGGGTCCTCGTGAAAATCTAAGACGATCAAATGATGTCTGTCTGTCTGTTGAAAGCAGGATAAGGTTCGGAGCGTGCATCATAGAGGGAAGAAAATTGGCTCAAATATTTGTCTTATATAAGCTTTTTTTGGTGTTGCAAATCAGCAGAATCAGTTCATAAACAAACAAGTGATAGATAAATATTAGGAAAACTCCAGTTTATACTTTTTGGCGGCCTACTTTACCTCCCATATAAGGTGAAACATCAACGAACTTTTGTACAAATAGTCCAAGAACTACCTCCCATATAAGGAGAAATTTTAAAAAGTTGCAGATGGTGGGTATATGGATTCGGCCAAACCGAATATAATATTCTAATAAATAAAGTTACCAAGTTTATACCTGATGTATTTAGGAGACCCACAAGTCCGCTAACACAGTAGCGGTTTAAATGCTAGTATACATATATTTTTATAAAGTAATAGTAGTAATAAATGTTCATAAATGCTTTAGTTTAATCACTATATTATTGTAAATTGGGTCCAATTGGACTGTATATATGCATAAATTAGTATGCCAAAAGATCGGCTTTCATATAAGCCCATGTTTCAAAAATCACTTTAAAGTGCATAAGATCCATATAAATGCAACTATATTTGACGAGAATATGTTGTAAAAAAAACAAGTGCAAGGTCATATCAAAGTCGGTCCATAATTAACCATAGCTTCCATATAAAACCTACTTGCGAGAATCAAGCGCATAATAAACAGCATTTAAATGATAGTACCACTATAATACATATTGAGAAATATTTACAGAAATATAAATTACACCATCAAATCTTATAATAACTGGTCGACAATTGACCATAGGTCTCATCAAAGACCCCTCCGAAAATACATAAACATGGCGTGTGGTATCAAATGATTAGATTTGACCGACTATATATTGTTTACTTGATTCTTCGACTAAATTTGCTGAAATTATCAAAATCACATCAAAAGATCATTTTATTATATTATTTAAATGATGAATATACATATGGCATTTTACTTGTCCTCACTCACAAGATAATAAATTTTTTTGCAATATGAGTAAATATAATCTAAATTTTAAATGTCTTCTAATAATGGATTGTACTCCATTTATACAAAAACACCTAAAAATCCTAGAAAAAAATTAATATGAAAAGTAAAAAATTTCATAAAATTGCATCTTTAAAGTATTCTTTTCCGTGAATATGACAGATTTTTTAAATTATTTTTTTATAAATAGATGTAAATTAGTTACTAAAGCAATATTATGCAAAAAAAAAAAAAAAAAAAAGAACGCATTTTTAAAAAGTAGGTTTTTGTGCTTCAATTCTTGTTACCCATGTCGAATGAAATTGAAATTATGAATTTATTTTATAAAACTATTCCTAAATAATGGTTAAAATGTTTATAAAATATACCTACACTTTTACAACAGTTTATTCATTGAACAAATTATAGCTCTTTTTAACTATTAGTTGAACTTAATATTTTAATATTTCTTATAACAATTTCCCTAATAATACAGGCCAACAAAATCGCAAAAAATATATCGCGAATAATTCATATTCCTTAGGCTTGATATAGTGTAAAAAGTTAAATGAAATTTTTCCATCACGTTACAATTTTAACCCATTGACGACCAAGTTTACATATTTTTCTAGATAATAGATAGATCAAATTATTCACTCATGTTTTATAGTCAAGTCCAAAACTTAGCCCATAGAAGACTTTAAAGTTTTAAAATTCAAGAACTTCTCAATAAAACCTCGAAAAATGAGATGTAAAAACTAACACAGATTTCAAAAATGGTACAATTTTTAAAATCTCACTGACAGAAAATGTCTAGACATCAAAAGTTTGAATAAAAAATAAAAATCCAAATTTAAATAACAAAATAAAAAGAAAAAAAAAGAAAAGAATTACATCGAGAATAATTCCACTAAATATAATGTAAAAAATTAAATGAAACATTTCCATCGTGGCCTTTTGAGGATTAATTGAGAAATTCTTTATTTTTATAACTTTAAAAACTTCTGGGGGCTATATGTGGCAAGTTCTAGCAATATAAATTTTTTGTTATCATTTAATGGTCAATAGGGTAATTACTCGAATAATGTTTGTTCGATTAATCGACAAATTAATAAAAAATAAATGTTCGATTAGCTATAATTTATAATTAAAATAATAATTAAAGCCATAATTTAATCGAACATTTATTTTACATTAATTTGTTTATTAATTTAATTTCGAGTAAATATTTATTCGAGTAAATATGCCGATTAATAAAATAATTCAATTAAAAATATATTTTAAAAATTTGCCTTTTAACTGTTTTTAAAGATATTTATGATATCACAATTGGGAATTATTTAAAAATAAAAAGAAAAAAATATGTGTCAGCAGGCGCGGATCTAGCCAAAGTATTTAGGAGAGTGGGGAGGGGGGATTAATTTTATTTTTTTTTATTTATTTTTGAAAATTCGAAATCGTGTACAAGATTTTAATGGCTAAAAAATTTAAGTTGATAATTTTCGATGCAATATTTTTATAAATAACTTTTGAACTATAACTTTTTTTTGTGTCACCATAAAAAATTGACATCTTACTTCATTATTCCTTTTTAGTTTTCGAAATACAAACAAAAATGTTCATATTATTAAGATATTGAATAGATTTTAATAATATTTTATTTATTATTTTTTATCCTCTAAAGGACTTCAAGTAAATAAATGCATTTCAATGAAATTAATTAAAACGCATGACCTGAAAAAGACGAAAAGTTGAGCTATGTAGATTTTGATATTTAGAATATCAATTTTACTTAAATAGATCTAATTATATTCTTTGATATCATAAGCAGATAAATGGAACCGTACCGGAAGTCGATATTTTTTACAAAAATAAAGTTAATAATTTATTTTTATTTGAATTTAGTTAGGAATAGTTTTGCTCCATTACTTTTCATTACTTGTAAAAAATAAGAAAAATAACAAAACTAACAACAACAAATTTTCAAAAATTTGAAATACCCTGCAAATTTTATTTTTTTGAAAGGCTATTTCCAAAGGGCAATTTTTAATTTTTACTAAATATTAAAAAACTAGCAAAATTTTAGGTCATAATTTACTCGATTAACTCGAGTAATTTAAAAGGTCTTTACTCCATTATTCGGCTGATTTAAAATCAGCATTTTCGAGTTATTTGATTATTTGATTAAGTCGAGTAAAATAAATACCCTAATGTCAATTTCTATAAATATATGTAAAATCATACCATTAAGTATCACTGTGACGTATAATTAATATTTAAATTTAAAATAATTACGCTTATACACCCCATATGACAAATACTTGTGAGCAGTGTTGCCAGGAGGTGAGAAAAAAAGATTCAAAAATGAAAAGGCTAGAAAAGACTATATGCTCCAAAAAAATAAGGCCAGAAAAAAGTTAGCATTAGTTTTTTATATTTTTTTAAAGATATTGTAAGAAATTTATAAATAAAAACTAAAACGTCTGCCAGGAAAACAAGCGAACAAAAATCCACCCAAAAAATTTTAATACAAACTTGGGTTATATTTCATATGAAAAATTATTGTTTCGTCATTTTTTTACTATAATTTTTGTGTGATCTTTCACATTCATAAGATTTTTTTTTTTTTGTATTGGAAAATAGTTTCTATGGTTAATGAAGTATATTAGAAAATAATTATAATAATCGACATAGTAAGTCCATAAAATAAGTTGATATATTTGATGTGAAGAATAAAGCGCCGCAGGCGAAATTTTTTGCCAAATGTAAATAATCTAGATTTTTTACATGAATAAATACATAAAAATTATTAAATGGATGATTCTGTAAAAATAAAATTAGTATTAACAAATAAGAAACGATTTTCTTCTTTGCTAAAATACTAACATTTTATCCTTTTTAAGAATCAAAAAAGGCTAGAAAAAAAGCTAGAAGCTAAAAAAAGTCTTAAAAAGGCTAAACTTGCAACACTGTTTGTGAGTATATCAACCCAAAATCAGCAACACTGTTTGTGAGTATATCAACTCAAAATCAGTGTTGCCAGGAGGCGAGAAAAAGGAGGCTAAATTGAACTTTAAAAAAGGCTAGAAAAAGCTAATATTTTTTATTTAAAAACGTATTTATTTTTATTTAATGAATATCTTCCAAAATATATATATTACAACAATCATTGAGGTCTATAGTTAAAGGTAATAAAATTACCTTTAAAATGATATCTAAAACATGTTTTTATGATATTTCGTGAATTAAATTTCGCGGTCGCGTATTTTAAAAAATTGGTACTTACAAATTCGTGAAAAATATATATGTTAGTGATGAAACTTTTCTGTATATTCTCGGCAAATATGGTGCTAGAACTCTCAATGGCTTCTGATTTCTTATTTGGGGTATTAACAAAATAATACTTTTCGTGTTATTGATATCTAAAGCGAGATATTTGTTTTACATTTTCAAAACCAATATAAACTTTTTTATTTTAAATGCTGATATTTATACATTTTTTCAGCTAATTATCTTATATTTTTTTAAGCGTGTAAAATATATAAACAAAATATGAATATAGTCGTATTTACCCATACTTCGATATATATAATGATATATAGTAGCCTAAATTCAGACATCTCGGGTGAAATAAAAAAAACCCCTTGTTCTCATTAGTTTTTGATATTTTTTTTTAAAGATATAGTAATAAATTTATAAAAAAAAATATAGAAAGACTGGCAGCAAAATGATCCAGTAAAAAATCTTCTACAAAATTTCCATACAAATTTGGGTTATACACATTTAACATGAAAAATTACCCAATATTTTGACGATTTTTCGTCATTTTTGAATTATAATGCCTTTTTGATTATTCATTTTCATTTTTTTTTAAATTTTTTGCTTTTATAAGACTTTTTTTTAATTATATTCATAAATATTTTCTGTGGTTAATGAAATTTATTAAAATATAATTAAGTCCATAAAAGTTATACTTGATTTGAATATAAATAAATAATATCGATTTTTGTGCGAATTGGATAATTCTGTAGAAATAAAATAGTAAAAGCAAATAAGAAATTATTTTCTTCTTTGTTGAAGTACTAAAATTTTAGCCTTTTTAAAGCAATTTTAAGAATCAAAAAAGGCTAAAAAAAAGCTAGAAGCTAAGGCGAAAATTTGAAAGCTAAAATCAAAATAAAAATGTTAGATTTAGCCTTAAAAAGTCTAAACTGGCAACACTGCTCACAATGCACTTACACATGTACATACATACATACATACATACATACATACATACATACATAAAAATGTATGTATTTATGAATGAATGACTGAGTAGTTGGATGAATGAATAAATAATATCACCATATGTTATCAAATACTAAAAACTCAAATTTTTCGTTTTCTTTTCTCACACAACAACCTTTTGTTCAAGGTAAATATTATTTTAAAATGACAGTTGGTCTAACCATATAAATGTGTGAGTGGCTGTGTGTGAGTATGTAAACACATACTCTTGCAATTAAACTAACATTGTTAAGAAATAAATAAACATTGTTAGAAATAAAAAAACACGTGCGTTATTTCATTAAGAAAAGCAGATGTTTTAACATAACTAAAAAATAACTACAAAATATTTTTATAAACAAAATAAATATTTTTAAACCACTTTTGTTGTCCACTTTGTTTAAATTTGACATTTTCTTGATTCAAAAGCTTAACTTGTTCCCTGTAATTATTAAAAAAAAAAACTTTATTTTATTTTTTAATAAGTTTTCCATTGTAGGATGTTTAAAATAAAACTAAAAATAAAATGACCCTTTTGTTTTATAAAAAATTACTCTCTTAATATACATGAGATATACAACTTTTATAAAGGTTACATAAAACTTGTTATATTTATATATATATATATATATATATATATATATAACATAATGAGAATTTCTAATTTTAAAACTAATCCATTGAAACACACCCTTTTGAAAAAAAAAAATATGCAGTCACACAGCTTTGACATTTTAATATTAAAATTAACCTTAAAAATTTTACAATTTGCGACTATTTAAATATTTATTTAGTTTTTATACAATTCTATTTTTATATTCAACTTACCTTTTTTCGCATTTTAAATTAAGACCTTTTCTCTTTATCCATTCAATTTTAACCATTTTAGGTCATTTTGTTTTAAGGTGCGGTAGGGTTTTCTTATATTTCAATTTACTTTTGAAGGCAAATTTACGTTTGAACTAAAATTAGAAGTAACAGAAATATAAGATAAAAATAAATTAGAAAATATATATATAAATTAAATTATTCCCTTAAGAATTTATATAGAAAGATATATATATAAAACCAAGCAGTATTTAGGGGTTTAGTTTTATTTTACGAGTAAAATAAATTTATTAGTATCTAATAATAAGAGTGTTATTGTATGTATTTAATAGGGTATCCACTTTGTCGGATTTTAATATTAACCCGGTTAGTTCGACAAATAATTATTCGAGAACAATATTTGATGGATTAATAACCGATTAATGGCAAATTATTCGATTAACCAAAAAGTCTTTGTAATTCGTGTAAAACATATAAATAACTTTAATTATAGTATTTAATATTTTGAAATAGTTATTTAGAAATATAATGTAGATCAGAAAGGTTTCATATGATCAGTTCTTTTGCCCATTTGTATGAAAAATTTGTATTTCTTTTTTACCTAATACTACAAAATATTTTCTAAGTTCAGCTTTATTTAATAAATTAGTTTTTTTTTAATTTTTTCATTTCGGCTTAAGTTCATTGAGTAATTGTAGAAGTTTTATTGAACACTATGCAGAATAGAATGAATTTTCTAGTCCGCCACGACCGTCATCAGCACTCTTCAGCGTCCCACCGTGGTGTTCTCTGTAAACATCATCTATTTAACTTACAAAGTTTTGGGAAATAGAATCTGTAACTTATTTTCCACATATGTTATTAAGTAAGACGAATGGTTTACGATAAAGCTTTTTACAATTATTTTGTATTCTCCTTTTTCAATTATTATTGTTCATATGCTTAAAGCTACCAGTTATATAGTAATGAAACTTTTACACTGTATTCTTCTACAATTATTCAATGAACTTAAGTCAGAATGCAAAAATTCTAAAAAAAAACTAATTTATTAAAATGCAACAAAAAACAATAAACTAATTAAATTAGTGTTTTTTATATAACTCGTATTATTTTCTGTTTGAAAATTATCTTTTGTCATAAAAGTCAAAATTAATACTGGTATTTTTATTTACATTTTGTTGGTGAAAATTAAAAATTTTATAACTTATATAATTTTACTTTACTCAAAACTATGTTTTCAAAATTTCTATTGTCATAAATATAAGAATTTCTGAAGTTATATTATAATCACTTCATGTTGCATTTTATTAAACACTAGCGGACCCGGCGAACTTCGACTTGCCCAAATTTTAAGCCTTCAGACAAACTTTAGAGTAATAATACAACACAAATATTTAAATTTTCAATGTGATTTATTTGAAAGGAATCAGTAGAGAGCGTTTTGATGAACAGTGTTTTTCGATTTGTTTCAATCAATTTTCGATTTTTCCAATTTTCCGACTTTTGCGGAGAGATTTTCCAATTTTCCGCATTTCGCATTTTCTATTGTTTGATTTGGAAAGCCACTAAGGAATAATTTCACACAAAATTTCAAACAAAAACTCGATTTTCTATTTTTCCAATTTTCCGACTTTTCCGGAGGGATTTTCCAAAATTTTCTTCCGTAAAAACCTTCTCCTCGAAAATACGAACAACTGACAAAAAATTTTATAGAAATTGGCCCTGCCGTTCTCATTTTATGAATTACTATACATTTTTTACACCATTTTTATACATATAGAAGATTCTATCCCAAAAAAATAAATAAGTAAAAAAATAAATAAATAAATAAAAAGCCGGTAAGATCCTGATTTGCAAACCAGAAATAGTGAATATTCGTTTTATTTCCAATCAATTTAAAATATTTTTGACGTTGGAAGATGATCTCTTTTTTTTTATTGGCGCAAGGACATTTGTTTTAAATTTTCTTTTTAGTAACAACTGTTTGCAAATTAACAATTGAATCGCAAAGTTTTATAGTGGAACAATTCATTTAAATATATTTTTAATTATATCTTTGGATGCTGTTTGTATTACTTTTTAAGCACTAGCAAACTTACACTTATTGATGCTTTGAAAGTAGTGAAAAAGTACTTCCCTAAAAATTACTTTTACTTATTTTTGCTGCGATATAACGGACATTTTACAAAAATACACACAGAGAAAAAATATTTTTGTAGTAACCATAATCTAAGAGCAACATACTATGATTGGAACATATGGCTGCAGCTAAAAATAGATATGATTATAAATAATAATTGCTACGACTCCATTTTATCATATAGTGTCGTATTTTATGGCGCGTTTTTTCATGTTATGTTTCGAGTTTTCATATTATTTTACCATGCTACTATATTATTACCTCATCCTATCAAAATATGATTTAATTTTATATCTCATATTATCATATTATCCCATCTTATCATATTATGATTTCTTTTCATCATATTATTATTCCATCTTATCATATACAGGGTCAGATGTGATGATTTTTTTTAATTGCTTTTGGCGACTGAATTTTCCGTTTGGCGTCATGGTGTTTTTTTTTTTTTTTTTTGGCGATATATAATATGGTGGCGATTTGTTTGGCTAATTTTTAAAATTTGATTAAATAGGCAACTGTAGAGAAAAACTATTAATTTTTTTTTTTTACTAGAAATCGACTATTTTTAGTACTTGCCTATCTAGCAAAATGAAGAGCCTCAATTTGTAAATAACTTTATCTTAGTTTACGAAAAAATATGTTTTGCAATACTTATGTATTAAATGTTTGATAATTTTTTTTCCATCATATTTCAAATATATATTAAGAATATTAATGATTTCGGTCACAATGAAATAAACGTTCATGAATAAACTAATTCTTGATAACAATTTATAAGTCTAATAGAACCAATGTTGTTATATAATGTTAGAATTATTCTTTTAAAAAATATAATAAAGTCTAATAAATTTTAAAAGTTGATGACTTAAAAAGGGGCTATATGTCAGAAAAATGTATTTAAACTTGATTTTTTTTATTCAATTACACTGTGCTCGAAAATGAGACAAATTTTTTTAACAATGTGGGGTTAAACTAAATCGACGACGCTGAATTTAGTGGTGTTAACCATTTCTAAAAGCTCTCGTTTTTGAGATATTTAATTTTGAAAGGCTAATAAAGAGTTTAGGAAAATTAAGTTTTTTAGCTTGAATAATTTAATTATAATTTAATTTAATTAATTTAATAATTTAATAATTTAATTTAAACTTTTAAATTTAAAATGCATTTTAATTAAAATTTTTATACAAATTTTGTCTCTAAAATGTATTTTAATTTTAAAATTGGTTTGTGAATACGAGGGTTAATTTTTTGAATTTAAACAGTTAAGATTCTATTGAAGTATATAATAATGAATTTTTATTATCGAATATATTTTAAACGCTAATAAACAAAACTTTAGACTATAATTCTATAATCAAATTGACTAGTATTACCAATGAGGAACTTTTCAAACGAAGATTTAAATGTTTAATATACATAAATAATGTTGCTTTTTTTCTAATTTTCAATTAATTCGCCACTTTCATAGTTAAGTTTATACCCGTAATATCGCGAATACGAGCGCTAACTTCGAAAAACGTCTGTCACCATTGAATTCATCGTACTCAAATTAGCTTTATCAGTAGAGTGCCCAGTTTGTAAAATTTTGCAACTATTAGTTATTACAATTATCGTTAGCTTTCTTAAAGGTGAATTTACAATTATAACTTGTATGAAATTTTAAGTACTAAAAATTGTACATCACTTAAAACTATAGTTAATTTTTTAGTATTTTATTTTGGCGATTTTTGGCGATTTCTGATTAACAATTTGGCGACAGAGTCTCAAAAAATCTGACAACCCTGATCATATATTAAAATAAAACACATTAATTCAAAATTATTATTTTTATAAATTGTTTATTAATTCCACTACGTTTGTTTCAAAATAATAGATAAAAGTGTTTATTAATCATAAAAATTTAAGTTATACATCATTTGTTAATTAATTAGTTTTATTTATTTGTACCATAATATATATATTGTGTAAGATATTACAAGATATTACAAGTTACTTTTTATTAACTAAAACCTTTAATAGTCGTTAATCAATATCTTATATTGCTTGAATCGCACCAAGTATAACAAAACCTTGTCTACTTATATTGATTCATGTATAAACCAAATAAGAGTTATAATGAAGGTAGAAAACAACCTTTAAAAACAAAATATATTCAAAAAGAAATACGTTATGAATTTTTAAAATTCATATCTATTTGTATAATTTTGTTGTTATGGGAATAATAATACTAATATGATTAGAAAACAAGGAAAAATATTCATAATATTTAGTATCTGGTAAAAATATTCAGAAACATAAAATTTTTGTGGTCAACTATATTAAAATTTTGATTGAATGTAAACATTGAATGATAAAACTAAAACAAAAGCATTGTTGTCATGAGCACAGTATTATTAAAATTATTGAAAATTAAAAATGCGAACATAATATTGTTGTAGTGACAATGCCATAACCATGTTTTTTTCCTACGTGTACGTGTTATTTTAGAAATAAAAATTTATCTAAATTTATAACTCTAGAAAACTAAATTTCACTTAATAGGGTATTCGACACAAATTGTTCGGTTTATTTATTGTTCGAAAATAGACAAATTTAAATTATTCGAACAGTTAATCGAACTAAATGAATCGAATAACGGTTAATCGATTGAATACCCTAGTATTTACACAACAAGGTTAAGTATCATCGCTTTGAGTTATAAATAGAAAATGGAAAAGAGCCAAATAAAAGATTTTTCATCTTCCATTTGTATATGAAATATGAAACTTTTAACCACACAACAAGCGTTTTACTCGTATTATATTCTTTATTTAAAAATACATAAACTTAATAAATAATAAACTTTTTTGGCGCTTTTGTTTAAAAACAATGAAACATTTTCTTTTCTTTTAAACACCAACCTCTACATTAAAAGATTTTTTTTATAGCTTAAAAGATTTTCTTATAGCTTAAAAGCTTTTTGTTATTGTAGGGTTAACGTTTGAAAAGGAAGTGGATTATGAAATATAAAAGGAAAGAATTTTTTGTATTTATTAATTTGTTCTTTGCCAAAGCTATATATTTTTAATATCTATATTCTTTTATTCTTTTTGTTATAAAATTTGTTATAAAAATAAGACCTTCAGAAACCAATCTCCAAAAACGCTTAAATATTTTTTCTATCAATATGTTTAATATATAAAGGTCAATTCAAAATGTTGAAATTGCTTAGATGTTCTTAAACTAGTAAAGGGTTATAAAATATTGTGTAGACTCAGGTTTCGGTTTGCGCCGTTAATGTGGACCGGAGAATTGCAACACAAACTGAAACGATGCAAATCGAATCATTGTTTTCTATGTATTTACACTGTTTTCTTAATAATTGGTTTTAGAATAGAAGTATTTGAACAGAAAAGAAGTTAATTTTTAATAAAAAAAGATTTTTTTTTTTTGGAAAAAGAGATGAAATTAAAATACTTATGTATATAAATTCTATTTTCTTGCTTAACACAGAGAACTTAATACAACAAATCGAAATATTGAAATTTCAAACACCGACGCCTTTATATCAATTAATTCACTTTGTTTTTTATTGAAAAATTATTGTTTATTGAGAGATAAAGGTGTAATATGATTTCTTAAAAGTATTGCCTATCGAAAGCTACGACTTTTCTGCGAGCTTTCTAGCAGCTTCTGAATTCTATCATCTTTTGGAGCCAGCAACAAATAAATGTAATTTTTGATGTCTTATTCTCAAATTAAACGTTTTCTAGCTTCACAGTTAAAAATAAAAAATTATTTTAATTACAAAAATTACAAAAAATTTTTTTTTTAAATTTGCACCTCTCACAAAAATGATTATACCAATTACTAATAATTTTAAAAATTAAAATATAGATCATTTTTAGGATTTTGATTAAATAAATAACACTACGAGACAAATTTTGAACCATCAAATATTCCCTCAATGAATCCAAGACGAAATGAAAGTGTACCATCAGATTAGTAAAATCTTCGAAGTAATTTGCAAAGTTAGTTCGAATTTCGATTTTATAGGCTCTTAAACTTCAGATATTTTGGAGCACTTTTTTCATTACACCGAAAAAAATAAAAAAGAATTTTAATTACGAAATTATTTATATCAATTAAAATTTTAATTGATTTTGTTCCAATCATCAAAGTGGTAATATTAATTAAAATTTTAATTAAATAAATTAGGGTTGTAATTAAAATTTTGCTAAAAGTCAATTAGTATATTTATTAACAAAGTGAAAATATTAACTGAATCTAGTAGCATTGTATATTATTTCTTTCAATGTAACAATAAAATTTGCAATCGTTTTAATAATACATTTTTATTTAAAAGTTTATTTTCTAAATACATTTTGTAAATGTATAATAAAATCCTACAGCACCCATTTTGTCCGGACGTTGCAACAAATTTAGAACTTTTTTTTATCAAAAGATGAACGTTAAGAACGTTTTGTGACAAAAGAGCAATTCAAATGTTATCAATGCTAGCTTACGTATACGGAAGTGCAAATACAGTCGGGACTGGTACCATCTGAGGCAACATCAGTCAGATATAACTATACACATAGAAAAAATATAGTTGTAGTGACCATAATCTAAGAGCAACATATTATGATTGAAACATATGGTCACAGCAAAAAATAAAAATTATTATAAGTAATAATTTTTATGATTCCACTTTTTCATATTGTATCCGATTTTATGGGTTGTTTTTTTTTTTTTTTTTTTTTGTTATGATTATAGTCTTGATTTTCAAAGTGATTTTAAAGAGAAATATCTCATTTTATTCTAAACAAAATAGAATTTAAAACTTTGAAGACAAATATGTTTAGTTTTAAAGGCAAAAGTTTTTAAATTTACATCAAAATCGAAAATTTTAAGAAGAAAATAAAAATAAATATTTTAAGTAAGTTATTACTCATTTAGATTTTAATATAGTTAAGTTAGGTTAGATGGGGAGCTATGAATATATAAAATAGACAGCTCACTTGGGTTCTATTGGTCCCGTTGTATTACCCTGAGGGACTATGTGAAGGTGTTTTCCCATGTCCAAAAAATAGGTTCGAATCGAACCAATCAGATGCACGAATAAGAGATCTAATCCGTCTGACACCAATTGCAGAGAGATCAGATAACCCATGCATATGTGGACTCCCAAATTCTGTAGTCCTTATATTCGTAAGAGCAGGACAATGACAAAGAAAATGTTCCACTCTTTCTTCTTCCTCCTCGTTAAAGCAACTTCTGACGCCTTGGCAATCGCAGATTGAAGTTCGACCGTTTTTGATCGTACTAGGGCCATATCTGCCTCGAGATAGAACATGTAGACTCGTTTGTCCATCTATTTTGAGCTATTCTCGACAAGTACTGCAGTATCATTGATCTGCTAGATGACAGCGATATTCCAACTAATTGTTCTGTTTCTTCACTTTGAAGAGGGAACCAGTTCTGACTAGTTCATCCCCAATAACATTTCCCGGCGTACTTGACTGACCTCTTATCCAGATCAACTTTAAGTTTGAAGGTCTCGCCATCTAATTTAGAGGTGTCCGGCGTTCATGTACCAGCTTGGATGTCGAATAGACACCCGGAAAAAACTTAATCGCGGGTTGACTATCGTACAAATTTAAATATCCTCCCCGAATATCCTATAGTACATTGGCCAATATACCGTTCTCCTAATAACCAAGATCTCCGCTTGAAGAGCACTGCAGTGATCCAGCAATTTGAAAGAAATGTTTCAGAAGATTCAACATAAACCTCAATCGCTCCGGATTTTATAGTGGGATCGACTGAAATTGAAACTGACAAATTTTTGTCCACAAAGGGTTTGGGAATACAATAGTTAATATTATCAGGGATATCATTCGTAATTTCCATGGAGCATGGACATGAAGCTGACATGAAAGCGATTTCTTTGGCCATTAGATCCACTGATATCCAGGTCATCAGAACGATTAATGCCTTGGATGATGTTGAACGTAGTGCACCTTTAATTAGTAGCGCTCAACTACGCAGAACCTTTCGAAGATTCCGTAGAAGGTAGATTTTTCAATCGCTTTCCACCATACTATCGCTCCATACATATGTATAGGCTTGTTCATCATATCGAAGAGCCATTTTGTATTCTTAGGATTTCATCCCCAAAATTTCCCTATGGCCTTCCTACACATATAAAGTGCAATGGGTGTTCTGGAGCCAAGACAAATTGGAGTCCAGTATTGTACTTCGCACTGTCCGACACCTTTAATTCAACTCCATTTAGGCAAAGAAGTGGGAAAGATGGAATTTTGTATCTCCTTGAAAAGAGAACTAGTTCCATTTTTCCTAGTTTTATGCTAACCACATAACATTTAGTCATTTAACTTGTTATATAATGATAAGTCAGCAAGTATGTACAAATTTCTTTAAGGTTTACTAACTTAAATTTTCTATAAGTTACATATTTGCTACATGTAGAGCAGAAAGCATCTTAACCTAATAATTGTACTGTATACACACTCATACTAATGCACATAATTCAAAGTAATAAACGCTTTCTATTATTTTGATAAGAACATATATATACTTAAGCAGGTATAAAAGACACACACACATATGCATAGAAAATGGTTATACAAAAATTTGAACATTAAACAAGAATAATGAATAAGTACAACAAAAACTAAAACAATATAATAAAGTTATTTTGTGTGTTGTTTTCTCAGGGTATTTGGGTATTTTGTTCTGTTATGTTTTATCAGTTTTTTTTTTTTTTTTTTTTGCCAACAAAAACATTAAAAAAACAAAAATCTTATTAAATTAAAACAATGACTGTAAATAAGGGAGAAAGAGATTCATCTTTACACATACATAAACATTTATATATAACTGTATTTGTATATGTTGTGGTTTTTAAAACATTGTGTATGTATATACTCGTATAAAATTTTATGTTACAGCTCTTTGTTCTAGCCTAAATATGTTGACGTAGGATATAAAAGAAACTGCGTAGTTTTAAAATAATGTTGTATGCTGTAAATTTTACATATATAAGATAGAATTCATTATGAACAATAGACATTGTATTGTATATGTATGTATATGGAAAACATTGGAAACAGGTAAATTTCCAACATTTGTTTATATACTCAAACTCAACATTACATTTATGTGGTAGGTATAAAAGGAATAATAAACATCTATGTATTTGTTTTCATAAATTAGAATTAATTATTATGGTTATTAAGTAGCCTTCAAGAGGGCCTTATTTTGGATAAAGGCAACTTTTTAATTTAATTTTTTGAGAGAGAAAAAATGTCAGATTGAAGACCAACTATCGAACCTTCTAGAAAACGCTACAAGAAGGGCTTTCAAAATAAATTTAGTGATAATTTCTATATATAAAAGAGTAACTCAAAACCCCTGAAGCTAGAGAGATGAAATTTGGGTAAAAGGGTAAAAACGGATAAAATCGGTAACCTTATATCTCCTAAACTAATATAGATACAAACAAATATTAACACCTATCGGTAATACGGCACAGTGGGATTCCCTTTAACGAAACAGGGCAAAAAAATTAATATTGTTTTTAATATTGTTTGTATTTTTTATTTAACATCATTATTCAGAAATTAGTGTCGGAAAACACAATTTTTCATGTAAAAGATTTTTTTTTTTTTTAATTTTTGTTAAGAAATTTAACCGGAAAAGATGTGCAGTTTTTAATCCATGGTCATAAAAGTGGTATTTTTGTGAATAAAATAAGCCATGTATCATCAAAATTGATACACAAATCTTGGTTATATTCACAATTAAGTGAAAATACCTACAATTAAGTGGAGACACAGTGGGCAAAAAAATAGGATTTTTAAAAAGTACAAACGACATGTTTGATGTATTTGTGATGAAGAAAGAATACTATTTAATTTTTTTTTTTAAGTTTCTTGTCAAAGTGGAATTTTGTGGAATCTTACTTATTTGGGATTACATATAATTAAGTTCATGTTTCTAGGTTTAATATAAAAGAAAGTTCAAAAAGTACCAAATAAAAACGAAAAAATAACAAAAAACCATTCGTATGGGATCTTATTCACTAAGAACCGTTTATATTAAATTCCATGCTTATACGTGACATATTACAGAAAATTAAAAATAGTACCATCAGAAGAGGGAAAAATTTCACAAAGTCCCCCATATTGTATTTTTATGAACATAAGACTATTTATCTTTAATTTCATGTTTCTATATTCAATATTATAGAAAATTAAAAAAATAATAACTTTAGAAGAATAAAAAAGTACTAATTTCTAAATAACTTCGAAAATATTGAGCATAAAAAATTATGTTATGACGGTTTTAAGACATTTTTAGTCCGCATCTTTTGGTGTATCACTTATATAAATCGTACACACTGTTCTTCAGTTATAGTGAAATATACTTGTGTAATGGTCTTATTAAGGGCAAAATATTAGACATGGACAGGGGGAGTAAAAACTGTATTTTATTCCTTTTTTGCACCCTATGTATTTTTTGAACCAATAAATATAAAAATAAAATTAGCACCATATTCGTAACAAATCGAAAAAAAACAAATGCAAATTTGGTAGTTTTTGGAAATTGGAACGTTTCAGGGGTAAAAATCGAACATATTTTTGGTACATTTTTCAAAATATTTTTCGTTTTCTAATGGTACTTTTTGAATTTTCTATAAATTTAAACTAAGAAACATGGACTTAAATATATGACATCTTAAGTGAGTGAGAATCAATAAGAGGGGATTTTTAATGAGGAACTCATAAAGGGTTATGAAGTGGTATAATATCCTACTCCTTTAATATTCCTTATTTGAATATAAAACTGGAGACATGAAATTGGAATCATTAGAAGGTGCGATTGAGATGTATATTATTAATTTTCTAAAGACAGCTATATTACAACTGTTCCCTTGAAAGTTTGGAGTCATAGTTTAATTTTCGATTTTTTTTTCTCAATTTTGATATTGCATTATAATAGATATAGTAAGCTTCATAAAAAGGTTTCCTCTAGACTCTATTTTATTTTCAATCTGAACCAAGCAGAAGCACTTTGAAGTGAACTTTTTAAAAAGACTGAACGAAGTATTGAATTTTCTAAAAGCAGAATTGAGAGAGCCTTTTAAGAAGGCCAATAACTTTATCTTTACACCTAGTACCTATGCTATTATATACATACTAGTGCTGGCAAATTCTATTACTCTTGAATACATTTGGGTACTCGGTACTACTCGATACTTAATGGATTTTTTGATCTGAAATATAATTTCTAATTAAGTTTTTTTTTTAATAAAAGAAATATATTTAACCGATTGATATGAAATTGTATAAATTTATTTATATATAAAAATTAATTTGTATCTTTATACAGAGTTGTATTTTTATTTTTAAAAATTTTAAAATTAAACACTAAAAGTATTGAGCTACTATACAGTATTGAGTACCCAAATAAAGGGTGCAAATACTCGGTACTCGATATTTAATACTCAATACTTGCACAGCACTAATACATACACTTACATAGGAAATAACACACATTAATTTGTTTTCATTAGTACAATTAAAAAGAAGATAACCTATTTATTTTTACAATAAAATCTCAAATGAATATTGAAACATACTAGACATAATAAAGTGTTGCATTTAATAAATTTATTACCATCAGAGAAAGAGAGAGAGAGAGAGAGAGAGTAAAAGAGTAAAAGAGAAAAGGCAACAAAACCACAAAAATAAATCAATAGACTTAATATCATAAAAATATACATATATATGTGTAATTGAAACCAAACTTATACCTTAAAATAAACAAGCAAACTAAATAAAGATAAAATACTTTATCATATTTTTTTAAATATATTTAGAAATAACCTACCTACAGTTGCGAACATAAAAAATGAAACGCTATATGATTTTTAATCTCATATATTTTGCTTATATGCGATAACCAACTTTTGTGATTTTATTCTTTTTTGCCTTAGATACCTTTTGTATATATCTTTGTCAAATACTTTTGTTCGTAAGAAAATTAGTAAAATGTTTAGTAAATCCGTAACAAATTTGAACGAAAAAAAAACAAATCAACAAGGTTTCTTAAAATGTTGATAAAAACTGTTATTGGGAAAAGTTGCAAACTATAACATTATTAAATATCATAATTTTCTATTCTTAAATATAGATTTAAAGACATGAAATATACAGGTAATAGAAATATTACCAAATAATTACTTTTTATATGAAATTTTGCTTTTTTGCTATACTATTTTTGGTATGATATTTTTGGATCTATCTTTTATTTATTTATTTATTACTTTTTTTAATTTTAAATTTGAAATCTCACAAAAATTCTCTATACAAAGGTGATCAAATATTTATGATAGTTTGGCCTAACTTGATACTTCATAATTGTTTATGAGCCTTCGACCAGAGATGCAAGCCGATTAAAAAAATTCGGCGGCGGCTTAACAGCTCTGCGCCGTCTTTTTTATCAAATGAAAAAATTTTTCGACTGATGTTTATTATATTTTATTAAAATAACAAAATAAAGGTTAAAAATTAAATAAGTAAAAATAAAATAAATATTATTCATATGATAAACTTAAAATCTAGAAAAGCATTTTAAAATATCCATTAGATCTGTATATAATATTTTTACGTGAAATATATATTTCAACAAAACCAGAATATCACTTGCGTTCTATGCTGGTTCTGTTTGTCTGGTTTTGCATTACGAACTTTCAAATTAAAACTATAAAAATTTTATCAATTTAAACTGCAACATAGTATATTTTCAAATTCATTTCGATAGAAAAACTCTACTGTTAACTATTTAGCAGATAAAATTATTTTTTTTTTTTTAGATATTTGCTTTTTTATTTTAAAATTTTTGATTTTAAAAACAATTTTTTAATTTCTTATTTGTTTTGAAGGACGGCTTATCTAAGTGGTTATTGTCGTTGACAAATAACTGCCTTTTAGTGGTAAAAGGATTCAGACGACTTCTCTTAGCTAAAATACATGCTCCTGCCAGAGAAAATAATTATTAAAGAACATTTGAAAAAATCCACTTGGTTTAAACACTTTTACAGAAATCCTTTAAAACAAAAACTGTAATTCAATGTAAAAAAAATAATCGGTATTGGGTTAGCTCTTGCATAAAATATTTATCCATTAAAAAACAAACAAAGTAACTATTAATCAAAAAAGCCAATAAAAGTTCGACTGAGTCGAAAAAGTTGACTTAAAATTGAGCCGCCGATTAGGCGAATAACTCAGCGGCGGCGTGGCTTGTTATATAAAATGGGCTAAGTGGCGAGCCGCCAGCCGTGCTATTTCAACTTGCACATCTGTCTTCGACGGAAATAATGCAATCAGTTTAGATATTATTTTGATGGATTTTATAGCTAAATATATTTTTTTCACAATGATACGATATTATTTAATGCCCTATAACGTAACACTGTTCAAATATCCTTTGATTTTGGTTATGGAGAAAATTCTAGAACAAAGAAAAACAATTAACAATTAGACTTTTTTGACACTGTACCTATGTCAAATAATTAAAATTTCTTCTTCTCTATTATTGGACTATTGCACTTTTTTACTATTTGAAATTAATATTAAAGGAAATATGTCTACATAGACAATCTAAAGTCATAATATTTAAGTTTAAATTCAAATTAATTCAAGTTGTCGTGATCGGCCCTCATTTTTACTATACAATACTCGTTAATACAATAAATTACCTGCCTCCAAAAATAAACGTGCTACTTTGATTCTAGTAAATAATATATGGTATGTTAGAAGGACTTCCCTTTATCATATTTCCGTCATTAAATCAACAATTTGTGGCAGTAGTAGCTTTAAATGGCCACATGTGTTCATTCGGTTAATATCATATATCTATTGTTATATGACTTGTATGAAATTTTAAAGACATGATCGTTTTAATATTGTGTCTCTAAGATAATTTTTAAGAATCTCCATATTAAGACTACACATAAATATTATTTTGGTACCATCATCATAATGTAATTCTAAATTATTACCAAATTTTTGTAAAAAATGGGGAATATATTGCGTTCAAATATTAGCAATATCCTTTGTAGTTTAAATGAATTAAAATTTATGAGTATTGGTAGTAATTGACTGTAATGTAACTAAATTATAGTTTTCATCATTTTTCAAAAATTATTTTTATAAAAATTTTAAAAATTCCCTTGATTTTGTAAGAGTTACATTTTTTTTTTTTTTTTTTTGCTCGGATTAATTTACAACTTTTTTAACATAATTTTTAATAACTATTGTTATGTGTAACAAAATGACATACAATAGTTAGTTAAGACCGCAAACGCTAAAATCACGTTCTAGCCCTAATCCATACGATCAAAAGTCATATAGCATAGCGTTCCATTTTTTATGCTCGTAACTGTACCTACGTTTGTTTATAACTGCAAAATATTATATTTGATAATAAATAATTTTTGCAAGTAAATTATCATCAATTTTGTTATGTTTTTCGTTTTTTTTTTTTTTCTACATATAAATGTGGGTGTCTAACTGTAAAGGAGAGTTATGCATATCAAATTTGTTTATTTATTTTTTTTACGTTATTTAATGGTCCTTATTTTTTATTATACCATCATATCTAAATCTAGACATAGAGTTGATAAAACAGATATATAAAATATTACTACAATGTTTGCAAATTGTTTACATATGAATTTGAATTTATATAACAATTTATATGGAAATTGTTATTTTGCGTGAGCCATTATCACTTTGCTACTCGTGCATATAGTTAAAGCATATAAATCAGTTTGATTTTATAATAAATATATTTAAATATATTTATTGATTGATAAATGTTATTCAAAAATAGGATTCTATTGTGAGTTTTTTATTTATGCAAACAGAATAAATAAATTATTATTTATGATTGAAATAGGACTGCTGAGCGTATGAGTATTATTAATACGTAATTTTTATAATCATGTACGTAGTGTAGTGCAATTATATTGAGTTATTTTGAAAATAAAATATTATATTCGGCTTGGCCGAATATAAGGACTGCGTACGAAAAAATTTGTACACTCTTTAAGGCTTAAAACTTTTAGTAAAGGTAAAAAAAAAAAATAGTATCGTTAACTCGCTTACATTTGCTATTATTCTCAGTAACTGTGTGCTAAATTTTGTTATAGTAGCATAATTAGTTTTTCCTTAAATGGAAATTTAACAAAATTTATGCAAACACATAATTTAAATTTATAACCAAAATACATGTTAGCTATACAAAACAATTTCTAGGAATGTAGGTGAGTTGGAAACTGCAGTTTTTTGTGTCATAAAAAATACAAATTTTTCAAGATCACCGAATGAAACCCTGTTAATCAAAGATCGCAGACAAAATAATACATGTTTTAAAGGAAAATCCGTACATCTCTGGATGAAAGGCGACTCAATTGATTAGAATCTTTTATTTAAAAGGATTCAAAAAGGTATTCTGAAGACCCACAAAGTAAAAAAAGTTACTAATAAAAACGCTAGGAAAAATGTGGAGGTAAAGGAGAGGACGAAAATTAATGACACTAATGTGAATACATGAATTTTTACAACATTATAGTCGGGAATTCCATGTCACAGATGTTGTGGGAAATGGAGCAGATAAATATCGTGTAAAAAAAAATTATCGAACAAATTTTTGTTTTTGGCAAACAATTTGAGCATGCGGGGAAAAAAGCACTTTATTCATAACAAATGACACTTTTATCAGAGAAATGTACGAAAATTAGTGCTCTCGGAAAGGGTCCATTTCGTCCGATTTCGCATCCCATCATTATAACAAAAAAGCAACTGAGTGGTATCAAACAAAACAAAATGAGACCAATCCACTAAACTATCCAAAACTCAGTACATTTGAAATACTCGTATATTGGGTTATAGTAAAAAAAAAACTATTTAAAGAACACTTAAAACTGAGTTGAAAATAAAATAGAATTTACAAATAAGTGGGCTCATTCCGACAAAAAAGTGACCGAAACACAATAAAGCTCATATTTTGGGTATTCCAGAAAATATTAAATATTTTAGTAAAAATGAAAAAACAACTAATTTTTCTTTTAAATTTAAAACTAGAACATAGCAGTCTTTAACGAAAGAAAGCTTCAAAAAAAATTAATTCATTAGTTTCATTTTCATAAGCTGAATTATATGCACTTATTTTTTCGTGCGTAGTCCTTATATACCCACCATCTGTAACTTTTGGTGCCACCGTTATGTAAAAATTTTACCTTATAAGGAGGTGAAGGGTTAAGTGGGCAGATCACGCCCACTTAACCTTTCTAAATTAACATCGTTCCTTGAACTATATTTATATAGAATTTATATAATATTTTGTGTATGAGATATCAAAGGAAAAGTATGAATTGGAATTTCGACGAACACCTAGTTTTTCTAGCATTTGTCCTATAACTTTTTTTGTTTGTGAACCAATTTTGCCCATTATATATATATATATTTCAATTCACAGTTAATGGGATTGATTTAAATCTCAATGAATTGAAATATGGTTTTAAGATTTAAAAACTGACAATTAAATTATAATGTGGGATAAGAATAAACAATTTTAAAAATAAATAGTCTATAAACTATACAAATACTGAATATTTATACATATAAAATAATCACTAAAATGAATTTAAGACAATTGTTCTAAATCATACAAAATAAGTCCAAAAATGTGAAATATTATAAATCAATTATTAACTAATTCATAGTATTATTTTTCAACTAATAACAAATGGATATGGATTTAAGGGAAATCAGTTAAAAATTAAGTTCCATATTGAGGAAAAGCAACTCGGTGCACTGACGAAAAGTCCCGTGTGTAATTTTCCGTACTTTTTTTATTGGACCATCCGAAAGCTCTTATATATATATATATATATATATATATATATTTATATATATGTATATCTATAAATTTAAAATTTTTAACTTTTATGAAATATTTTTTTTTTTTTGAAATTTTTCTTTTTTTTTGCACTATTTTAAAAAAATAAAACCTTTTTCGAAATTTTAGTACAATTTTTAAAAATTTTTTCCGGTTTCTTGATAAGTGATACTTGTTTTAGGATGAATAAATTGGTACATTATTAGAAATTTTTTAAAATTGGTACTTTTTGGAAAATTTATACTTGTTTTGATTTTTTTTTTTTTGACGTTTCATACTTTTTTTTAATATAAATAATACATAATATCTAAGAAAAGATTTGTACTCTATAAAACAATAAATACCCATAAATACATTGAAATTTACTGATTTAAATGTTTTTAATAACACTCATAATGTAAAGTGCTCCAAAATATCTAAAGTTTATTAGTCCATAAAATCAAATTTCGAATTAACTTTGAAAAACCATTTAGAGATTCATTGAGGCAATATTTGTTTACCCACAATTTATAGTATAATGATATATATACATACATTTGTTTCACAGAAATTAGACAAAATATTAGGAAAGTTAAAAAAAAAGAAAGTAGTGAGCCCAATAAATAATTAATTATTCATGAAATTTTTAACTGAAAAGCTACAGAAAATATTCTCTTTCATGTATGAGAACGTCTGATCGGATCTATAACATGAAAGCGAATGTTTCACAAGGGATATTTTAAGGAAATTTAATTGACAACTGACTGAAGCTTAGATATCGAACCTAAAATTGTGGAAGGGTTCATCATTTATAAAATCTGCCATTTATGTTGATAATTTCAAAATAAATCTTAATTTCCCTTCCCCCAGAATATTCATGACATATACATTAAACGATAGCTAAGCAAAAATTAATATACTCATATTTTATAATTTCTTAAGAATAGTTAGGATAAAAATATTTTGAGATAAAAATATTTTAATAAAACTAAAACTTTTTTTTTAGGAAAATTTACGAACTACGGGTTTATTTATTTAGCTTTCGTTTGATGTTAATATTAAAGACAAAAAATTTCATAAAAATATAGGCAACATAAATGATATATAATTTAGGTACGTTTAAATGTTGTTCCGCCCTATTGACGCTATAAATAATTTAATACAGTTTGCATTTATGTTTAAATCACCCGTAAGGGTTTCGGAAGAAGCGATCATCATTTACTGAATTTTTAATAAATTTAATTTTTAAAGAGATTTACGAAGCTTGTTTGAAAAGTGTTTCATTAATATTTATATAAAATTAGTAAACACTATTTTGTTATTGTAAATATATATTTCGAAATTTCGATATCATAATTATACAATATGATATTTTATTCCGCATCCAAGATGATATCGTTTCCGCTATCATATCGTTCTATGGTTTATTGGGCTGGATGAAATTTTCTTTTCTCAGTACATTTACAATACGATTTTAAATCGGCTAATACAAATATTCAGATTCTTTTTTTGTCTCAGTTATTTAACAAATGAAAGTAATGATAATTATATTTCGACTCTAGAATTAATAGAACCCAGAATATATATTGATGAATATTATAGAAATTATGAACGGAATAATGACCTATATCACTTTTACTGAAGGGTAAAAAATTCGCTTTAACGCCAAGTGAATAGAAAAATTAATTTTTATTTTTCTTTTTAATTTACATAAAATAATGACCACTAAGTGATTTGAGTTCAGAATCAATTATTTTATAAGAATTTTGTAATACGCATAAATAAAAGTAACATTTTTTGCGATCATTTTATGATCTTTCAAGCAAATTAATAACAAGAAGAATAAAAGATGGGTTAAAGTTAAAAATATATTATATCTTTAAAAATCACCCAATAAGAAAAAAATACATAAATACAATGACTTCATTGATTAACACTCCAATCTATCATTTTTTTTTTTAGAATTTATTTGCAATTTATTTGAATTAATGAAGTATATTACGCCGTAAAAGATTATCCTTGTAGAACCCACATACAAATAAAAAAAAAACATTTATTTCATGGTGTTGTCGATGATGATGACAATAATGATGTTATTATCCTTGAAAGTCATTTGCTTTTCTTTTTTTTCTACTTTCTCTAAGCCAATCATAAAAATAACATCAACATGATTTACAAAATCTTATATACTAAATTCATATATAAAAGACACGAATATACTGTTTCTAATACTTCATACATTTAGAAAAATTTTATATACATACAGTTAAAAACATGACTAAGTATGTATGTGTGTAAAGAAGGTAGAAAATAAGTAAAAAAATATAGTCGGTCAAGCCCGACTATATGATACCCATATAGTCGGGTTATGTGTGTACATCAAAGTTCGGGGAGGGGTCTTATATGGGTCTTGCTGCTAATTGTTAAGCGATACTTTTAGTAAGAGTATTGTATATTTTTATGATACATATATATGCATTATATTATGTTATTTGTACGTTTTAGGGTGATTCCCGGAAGTGAGCCTTATGTGGAACCTATGGTTAATAATAGACCGATTGTAATAAAATTTGGCACTATGATTTCTACTTACATAAAACATATTCGTATAAATTTACGCACATTAAAGCGATTTTCGGATGATGGGTTTATATGGCAGCTATGGTCAATTATAGACCGATCTTCATGAAATTTGGTATACAAATTTTTACTTATAAAAAAACTTATATATGCTAAATTTCAATGAAATATTTCTATATTTAAGGCATTTATAATCGGTAAACCTATATTCAGGGGGGAAACTTATATGGAGGCTAGGTAAAATAATGAACCGATCACAACCAATTTCAATGCTTTTCATCCTTGTGCGAAATTTCATTGAAATATTTTTAAAATTGCAACCTGTAGTTTGATTGCAAGTTTTACAACGACGGACAGCAGACGAACGGAAGGACATCGTTAAATTGACTTAGAAAGTTATTCTAAGCCGATAATATACATTAAGGTGGGTATTAGACCAATATTTTTGGGTGTTACAAACATCAGCACCAGCGTTACCGTCGAGACTTTTTAAAAAGTGTCAAAAAAAAACGAGAATAAAAAGGGGCCAACTGCTTCAATACCTTAAAAAGCTCCTCAAATTTTATTTATTTTATAAAAACAAAAAATATTTTATTTTAAGAAAAACTATTAAATTCAATTTTATTAATAACAAAATAATTTACTTATAACTATTTTTATTGTTGCAAAAAAAGGATTTATTCATAAAAATAGTTAACATAAAATTCTCTTTTTATTATTAATTAAACTTCTATATTTTTGTACGATGTCTTCACTCGGACTCCAGTCTTACAAATCACCATCTAACAAATTTGGGACTGAAATGTTTCACAATGGATTCACAAGTGTTGACCTTAAGTCTGTTGGGCACTTTATTTTTTATTAGTGATAATTTAGAAAAAAGACGTTCCGCCGGGGAGAATGAGACAATATAAATTAGGATATTTTTTAATTTTCACAGTCCGGTATAGTTTCGGTTCATTTATAAATCCTTCGTGGTCTTTTTTACATCACTATATTGTGAAACATTATCAAATTTCTTCGTTGGAGATCTTTCAAACAACTTAGTTTTTTGTCATTTACTACACAGTCTTAATAAGTTGCCATTTAATTCCATTTAAAAAAAAGCCAAAAAAGTCTTAATTGGCGACTAAAGTTGCCAAACGGTAACGCTGATCAGCACAAACGCATAATACCCTAACCACCTATGTATGGTGGTGTAGGGTATAAAAACAAATTCTAAGGATTATTTATTTTCTATTGATTTTTTGTGCCCAAATTTTTCACTTTTTTGGCGAAAATCATCTAAATGTAAAAAATAAAGGTGTGTGAGCGTTTATTTACTATGAGGATAAAATGAATATTTGAGGAGGCTAAAAAGTTTGAGGGTTTTTTTTCTTTTTAAAGAAAACCTTGTAAATAAAAAACATGATAGAAAATAAATTTTTATATATAGACTTTTGTCACGAATCCGTTGTTCGAAAAAAAGGATGATAAGGAAACCTTGAAATTTGTTCATGAAAAGAAAATTTGTATAATTTATAGAAAATCAAAAATAAATTATAAAAGGTAAAAGCTATAATAATTAAGCTAAAAACCAATAAATTTAAAATTTTATGTATTTTATTTATATAAATTTTAAATATTATAGTTATAAATTCAAATGTATTTTAAATTAATATCTAAACAATTTGATTATGCTCCAAATATTTATTTTAGTTTCAATAATTTTGTCTTATTTTCTAAACAAGTCATTGAACTTTTTATACGAGTATGTTAAAAGATATCTTTGAAAGAAATTGTGTGCTTATATTTTCTATAATACATATAAAGATAAAATTAGAGTACAGACATCGTGACGCCAAGATTATTACTTATATTTTCATTTATATTATTACTAACTTCTTAACTACTATAAATATATTAAGATTAGCTAATACCCGGTGCACTTCGCTATCCGTTCGTTATGTCATTACGCAATTTGATATGATAGTAGTTCTATCAAATTGTGAAATCTTTTAGTTTTTTATATAGCAAAATTTATATTTACTATATGTGGGAACTTTCATTCTCTCAAAAACTATCCGGCTACTTTCTATAGTTATTACTTTACGACATATTTAAAGTATCGAAAAGGTACCGCCAAACGAATTTCTGGCCCTTTTTAGCCCGTAAACCTTTGAATTTCCAAAACGTAAAAAAACACGTATTTTCAATTTCTTTATATAAAAAAGAACACCACATACATTTATTTATAAGTTCGATGCTTTGGAAGATATAAAGATATAAAGAAAGATATAAAGAGTAGATACATTTTGAATTTCCGAAAAATGCCAAAGACGTGTCTTTTTTGATAAAAATAGCATAAAATACAATATAAAATGCAGTTTTACTAATTTTTACTCCCTAAATATTTGAATTTCTAAAAAGTACCAAAAACATATCTGTTCATTTTATAAGTAGAGAAAGATATGAGTAAAATATTTTTTCTAAACTATATAGTTTGAAAGATATCAATTTACCAAATTTGCCCGTTTTTGCTCCCTTTTACTTACTAAACAAACTTCAAAAAAAATCTTTTCAGTATTATAAAAAATTCAAAAAGTACTATTAGAAGAACGAAAAGTACTACTAAAAATTAGTACCCATATGGGACCTTTCTAGGTTTAATATTATAGAAAATTAGAAAAGTGCCATTAGAAGAACGAAAAAGTACCAAAACGTTCCTTTATATTTGTTCGCATTCTCTCATTCAATTCATGTTTATAAGTTTAAAGTATACGAAATACAGGAAATATACAGGGAGGAAAAAGTACCAGTTCAAAAAAATATATAAAAAAGTACCATTAGATTGCCTTCTTTGGTACCATTAAAGTTAACAAAACTAACCATTGAGGACCACTCACCTTGACTCTAGATTCACTCAGAACAATATTAGCTCTTTTATACTGGTAAGTTTATTTATTGAAAATATTAGGCAAAAACAAAAGTACCAAGTTCCATTTTACGCCCTACAACAAATTCGTTAAACTTCAATTTTAAAAATGTCTTTAAAATTGCATGTTACTCAAGTGATACAAATCTGCCTTCAATTACTTAAGAAATATTTTGTTACAAAAAAAATATCCGAATTTGGTTCTATCTACGTCTTGGTACTCGAGTTCCTGATAAAGTCTCGTTAGCTTATTTTGTGTGACTAAATGAACCAATCAACCCTTCAAATTTTATCAAAATTGACTGAATGCCTTGGAAAAAAATGTAATTTCCCGTTTTTAATCCTTTTTGGTACTTTTTCCCCCCATGGATGTAACAAAAATATAGATTACAATGAATTTGTAAATTGTAGGAAGGGCCAGTAATAAAATATTCAAGAGCGCGTGTCAATTATTTTTGACGGAAGGCGTATAGCAAAATGTAATCTTCGAAGAATACGAAATAAAACATTCCCAAGAAAATATGGGTTTAAAATCAAAACCTAGCTCCCTCTGAGTACCATAAAAATTCACAAAAATACACTAAATTGCCAATTGTATAGGACTAAAATCATATGGTGAAAATTTTTTAAATATTTTTTTCATAACAAGCTTTTTTGAGACCCATTTCGGGAAAAAAATTCTAAACTTTTTCTCTGCCTAAACATAGTACTTATGATTTGTCCATCGTTAGTGGCGAACTAATTTTTAAATTTGGAAATAATTTTATTTATTTACCAAAAGTACCAAAAGTACGGTAGGTTTTTTTCCCTTTAAGCAGTCGAATTTCTAAAAAGTACCAAATTTGTATTTGTCATTTTTCGATAAGTTTCGCATATTATAAAAATTTTATTTTCATGTTTAGTGGTTTGAAAGATATCCCCTAAACATTCGAATTCCTAAAAATCCCTAGTTTATAGCTTGGGCTGGGAGATGTTGAATCAGTCAGTCACTCAGTAAAGTTACTCTTACAGGTATATATATATATAATTGCTATTATAGGGCGATATGGGTATCAAATGAAAGGGGAGAATTTTGGAAATATATTGGGCTACTTATAATAAAAGTTACAAAAAATGTCCTTCGAATATTCAATCCTTTATCATCTTTGAGAATTTCCAACACATAATTTTCAAAATAATATATGTTAAAGATACTAATATCCAATTTCAAGTACCAAAGATTTATGATTTTAACATTATTACTTTAATACATACAACGATTTGAAAATTATTTTAAAGAATAAAAGTTCAATATAATTTTCAGTTTATTGAGACTTCGATCATGCAAAACCAATATAGCCATTTTTGAAGCCATTGCATGCAAATTTTAAGTAATTCTTACTTTAAGTGTAGTATGACAACATTATTTAGAAGACTTTAAAATATATTTGAAAGCTTCAACGATGATAAGTTAAGTATTTCGATTTATTTAGTTTTATATTCTTTACTTGTATTTTCAATCTGCAAAAGGACAGTAGGCTAAAATTTTTATATTATATATTATGTGTAATGTTGTTTTATGAATAATTAATATGAAAAAAGGTATAGTCAATCTAGCGAGACCATGCAATACCCTACACCATTATTTACACGCGTTAAACTGATTTTTGCGTGAGATCCTTATATAGAAACTAAGAACATATTTGGATTGATCCATGTTTAAGTTCATACTGCGGTTTATATACTTACATAAAACTTACTAATACCATATTTATTTAAATCAAAATCTGGCATTTATATGAAATTTGGACGCCTAAAGTGATTTTCCGGAGTGGATCTTATATAGAAACTATGTTCAATTATGGACTGATCTTCTTGATATTTGGCAGTGCGATTTACAGTTATATACATTTTAATTGTTGCTAATAAATATGTTGTATGGGAGATATGGTCAATTAAAGGCCGATCTTTTCGAAATTTAATAGCACGATTTATGCTCAAATACAAAATAACTAACTATAGTCAAAATAAATAACTATAGTCATATATGCCACCAAACTTGTGAAATCCTACCTACCTCGACTTCCATATAAATATTTGCATATGCAAGACAATTCTGATCACTTAAGAATATTTTCGGGAAACATTTGTAAGAGAGGTAGGTAAAATAATGGACCGATTTTAACCATTTTCTATAAGCATCGTTTTTAAGTCTAAAAAAACGACTGTACCAATTATCATTAAATAATATTTAAAATTAAAACATATATTTTCGAAAACAAAATTTACGTAACTCTACGTCTACACGAAGATATTATTATTTCTTAACATCAGAAATAACGTCGGCAGAATAATATGAAAACAATTTTATCTCCAACTTTGTGTTAAGGAGTGGAAAAAACGTATATGGGAAATTTAGATTTTAAATTTCCTTTTTTATTGAAAATTTTATTTTTTTTTTCATTTTTGTTCTTTACTTTTATTTTTAAAACAAAATTAATTAAATTTGCACCTTTTTTCTGTTAAAAAGACAAAATTTTAAAAAAATAACAATAAATTTGACAACTTATGTTAAACATTATTGCTCCACTTTGTGTTTAAACATTTATTGTGAAATAAATTGCGCAATAGATTTCTTATTGGTCCATACGAAACATTTTAAAGAGACAGATAGAATTTGACAATTGCCGACATGAAAATGTCTACGTGTAGACCAGGGGTAAACACTGCCAGGATATTTTTAAAATTTTACAAAATTTGAACTATTAAAGCTAAATAGATAAGATGTAGGATTCAAAAATTTCTTTATGATTTTTTAAAAATTAATATAATTTCACAATAATTTGTTAGAAAACCTCAAGTATATTTAAGAATAAAACATTTGAAGAACATTTTTGACATTCTAAAGATCCGAACAAATAATTTTGCTAGAACTTCTAAATCTAATTCTAAAATTTGGTATCCATATCGTTATTGTTAAGCAACTAAAAGATTTTAAAATAATTCATAAATAAATTATTAATTTTGAAACTTCAAGGTCCTTTTAAATGGATATTCAAACACAAAATAAAAAATTAAGTACGCAATCCTATCATAAAATGTATCTACTTTAACATCTTTACGGTTTCGTTCTTGTGTGCAAGATAATCCAGGAAATAAATAAAATTTTCCCCTTTTTAAGTTTACACTTTATTAATAAAATAAAACATAGAATATTCGATTATTTGTATTAATTTCAATGAAATTAACTTAATTTAAAAAAAAGCTTTTCTTCCTTTTTTATGGTGAAAAAACACAAAAAAAAGCAATTTTTAACTTTTCGCATACATCATTTATTATAACCCCTTCAAAATTACCGCAAATCAATGTAAAAACTCAAAACAAAGGAACATAAAGATTGATTTTCATTACTTTTACTCTACCATGATTAATTATTATATTTCCCTCCCTTGTTTTCTATTTTCCACTAAACGTTATTATGCTCTCAAGGTTTAATATTATACAAACATTTTCATTAAAAAGATACAAAACAAACTACCAAAATTACTGACTTAATGGTTTAAATATTGAGACAAAACAAATCATTCATATTTCAATGACTACAAAAATATTTAAATTTCGCAGAGCAACCAAAAACGAATAGATTTACTTACACAATCCTCTCTTCAGCAGTGCTCTCTTCATCAATCTTTCTCCTTTCAAATGAGAATTAATTTTCAAAACTTTTTCATAAAAAAAAAATAAATCCTAGTTATTTCTTCTTTTTTTATTACTTTTTTCGCAGTATCTTGAATAAAAATATTTATCAACTTTTTAACTTGAATTTTTTGCAAAAAGTTAGTGTTTGTTGTTATTGTTACTGCGTTATTTTATATGACTATTTGTTTGTCTGTCAGTTCGTAGATAATGTTGTTGCTGTTGTGGGTTTTTTATATAATATTCATGCTTTTAACAAATTAAGCTCCCTCTATTTATTATCCTCTGCGAAAAAGTTTTTTTTTTTTTTCAATTGTTTGCCTGGCTTTTGGGCGGGGAAAGATTATTAAAATGATTGTTATTTGAAATGGAGATGGTATGTACAAAATCCGTTGAAGAATTAGGCACCCAGAAAAATTAGAAATTTTATAATATATTAAAACCTAACCTAAGAGGAAAGTCATAAACCTCAATAGTACGTAAGATTTATAAAGGTTTTGTAAGAATAAAAATTTTAAATTTTGTATAAGATTTTAAATAAAACTAAAAATTTTCATATGAAGAATTTATAAATTCTTCATTAAGATTTTTTTCAAACATTCTGACAAAATAAAACTTAATTTGATAAATTCTTCTTTAAATGTTAAAGTGAAAAAGATTTGAATTTAGAGAAACTTGTAATAGAACAGTTTTAGTAATTTTTTCAGTTATTTATATGTTATGTTAAGTTATTTATATGAATTTTAAGCTTTAAATAGTGGAAATATTAGGTTATTTAAAGTTAAGGTCAAAGTTTACTTTTTCAAAATATCAAGAGAATGCATCTGACAAATTAAAAAAATATATTTAAAAAATAAAGGTGTACATTCTTTAGTACAAAATTTTGCAACACTTAAAGAATTAGCTAGTACAAATCTTACGTTATTTGTAGCTAAGCTCAAAAGCAAAAAAAAAAATAATAATAAATATAAATTTTTTAAATATAACTTATTCAACGCTTGAAGAATTTGTACTTAAAGATGATACAGATCTATGGTCCTTTATCAGAAAATATATATTAAACTCTGAAAGCCCTATTTACTCATAATAAAATTATTACATTTATAACAGATTTTTTAATCACATTTGAATGGAGAATTTTTCAATAAAGATTTTATAAACTTAAACATTTAGTTATGTGTAAGTAAGTGAATATTATATAAATAAAAAGTTTTTAATTTCTTTCATAATTTTTTTGTAATAAAAAAAAGTTAAACATATTTATACGCTACACCATAATAGGTGGGGAGGGTATTATGCGTTTGTGCTGCTGTTTGTAGCATCCAAAAATACTGATCTAAGACTCACCTTAATGTATACCAATAGGCTTGGAATCACTTTATAAGTATATTTAATAATGTCCGTCTGTCTGTCCGTCCGTCCATGTACAGGGTTTACATGGACTACACATCGCAATTTTGAAAACAAATTAATGAAATTTGGCACAAATGTTTTATATGGTCCAAGGACAAGGTTAATAATTATAAATGCCTAAAATATAGCAATTTTGTAATAAAACTTGGCAAATATAAGATTTATATAAAAATTAATTTATGTGGCAAATTTCATAGCTACGATATAGATCCTTCTTCAGAAAATCAATTTAAAGTGTATACATCTCATAGAAACGTTATTATCAAGTAAATATTTGAATGTATAAGTTTTATATAAGTAGAAATTACAGTGACAAATTTTATGAAGATTGGCCCATAATTGGTCATAGCTCCCATGTGAGGCCCACTTCCGGGAATCAGCCAAAAATGCGTAAACAACATAATATGTGTGTATATATATATATGTTTCATCGAAATATTCACTATGCTTAATACAAGTATCGGTCCACAATTTTCCACACGTCCCATATAATAACCCACCACCCCCCCCCCCACCCGAATTTTGATGCTCATACATAACAGTGTACGATCGGGCTTGACCGACTATATCTTTTTTACTTATTTTTTAATTTTGATTTTTTAATTTTATTACAATTTTAGTATTTTTTTTTTTATTTTTTTTAACCCATAGTGTGAACCATTTTCATAATTTTAATAATTTTACAAAACCTTTTTTTTTACTAATTTTGCTTAAAAAATCAATTATTATAAAATTTGGCCTTCGACCTTAAATAAAAAAGATTTTTTTTCCGATTTAAAATATAATTTAAAATAACCGAAAAAGGATAATTAAACTGCAGAAAAATAAAAAAGTTTATATTTTTTCTGAGCTATTTTAAACCCATAGTGCAAATATGTATTACAATTTGTACAATAAATTGTGATATTAAATATATAATTTTATAAATAACATCAAAATCTGTTAAATACTACAATGTCATATTTTCTTAATAAATTAATAAATTTGATCTTTTACCTTATCAAAAGAAAATAAATTTTTTGAGGAAGAAAAAAAAAAATAATAATAATAATAGAAAATAAAAACAACACCACAAAAACTAACATTTTTACAACAAACTTTGAAGATTACACAATTTTTTTTTTCAAGACATTTTAGACCCATAGTGTAAGTATCTTTTCTAACTCTTAAAACTATTTACAATTCCAGCACGTACGTATATTTTAATAAAATATATTAAATAACTTTATACATACTCTGACCTTATCAAAGAAATAATCTTTGTTATAAATGTTTTTAAAATCGTACAAAATATATAAGCACATAAAAAGATATGTTTTTCGCGATATATTTTTTCCAATTTCAAGAATTTTACCTTTCACCTTTTCTTAATTTTTTTTTTTTCAAATGACAATATTAGTTAAAAAAATATGTAAATTTTTTCCTATAAAATTCATTAATAAATTAAGAAATTTTGAAATAAATTATTGAGAAATTTTATCCATTTTATCAAATAAGTTTCCAATAATTTTCGTCCTAAAGTGCAATTTTTTTTTTTTTTTTGTAGATTTGTATATTATTAGAATTCATTCAAAAATGCAAAATACTTCCACATTAGAAATAATATATATTCAGTAATTTGACTATTGACCTCGTGTCAAAAATGATATAAATGAAATATAAAAATTATTAAAATTCTGCCAAATTACAGAAACTTTTATAAATATTATTTGGCCTTTGACCTCAATGACAACAAAATGTTAAATTAAAAAAAAATATGTAAAAAGTTAAAAATTATATTACACAGAATTCTTAATATTCTCATTACATATTAAGAATTCTGTGTAATATAATTTTTAATATTTTAAGCATTTTATTTTTTTACCTTTGACCTCATCACCAAAAATAAGTCAAAAAAGCTAATAAAATTAAGCATATTTTAAGTTTCATTAAAGTACATAGAAAATATACAAAAAAAAAACATCTAATACATAATCTGACCTTTGACCTCGATGACAAAAATTAAATTAATTTCAAAAATAGAATAAAACCCCAACAAAAAAGTGTAAGAATTGTATTACACAGAATTCGAAATATTTAGAAATTTGACCTTTGACTTGATTGCCAATAAAAAAATGTGTAAACAAGTTTAATATTAATATTATTTGTTTATGTTTAATTAAAATCCTGCTAAAAAATGCAAAATATTTCTTAATATTCTAAGACAAATATTTTATAAAAAAATGTATCCTTAACCACCGTTTCAAAAATTTTACGATTTAAAAATTGTGGTTGAAAAATAGTGTAAAACTTCATTAAATTAATGCCAAAAATTGTGTTCGACAAAATTTCAATTATTCAATAATTTGACCTTTAACCTCTTTAATATGTAAATATTATTTTTTAAGTTCCATTTAAATTCTGCTAAGAAATAATAAATATTTTATAATGTATTCAAAAATTCTTTAATAAAAAAAAATTGACCTTTGACTTCTAAAATAACACATTTTTAATTTAAAAATTATGTTTCAAAACAATTTAGTAAATAAAACTAATAATGTTAAAAGTTATATTTCACATAAAGTAAGCAAAATTTCTGATATTTAGAAATGTGATCTCTGACCTCTTGAGCAATTGACTAAAGCTCAATTATTTAAATGTCAAATATTATTTTCCCACACAAAATAAGTAGAATTTCTGTTATTTAGAAATGTGGCCTTTGACCTCCTGAGCAAAAATATAAAAACTTTTCAGGAAAAAATCTCTAATATTTATAAATCTAAGCTTTGATAATGTCAGCAAGAAATTTTAAATATTAAAGCAGAAAAAATGAAGCATACAATTTTATATAAGTAATGGCGCAAATTTTATTTTATTTTAGTATTTCATCAAAAAATATTTTATGAAAAATGTTAAGAATTTAGAAAAATAAAATATGACCTCGGCGTAAAAAAAAATATTTTTCATAATAATTTAAAACATTTCATATATTTTAAATTTAATATTTAAAAATTTGACCTTTGACCTCGTCACCAAAATGTTGAAATTTCGATACTTTAATTTAAAAAGGTGAGATTACAACTTCATTAAATTAATGCAAAAAATTTTATTTTTTGCAAAATAAACTTTGAGTTCGCAAACAAAAATTTAAAAATTCAACATTTATTAAAAACTTGTTATTTATTATGCTATATCGTTGAATTTAAATATTGACCTTTGGCCGCGTCGCAGAAAATTTTAAAGTTTTAAGATTTTAATTGAAATTTTCGCATACAAATTTACTAAATGAATGTCAGAGATTTTGTTTCCCATGGATTCAAAATAAAAAGATATTTTTGATTTTGATATTTTGATATTTGACCTTTGACATTGTTGTCAAAATGTTTAAACTTTCAATATTTAAAATAGTAATAGTAATAATAATAATAATAAAAACATGACATTTTAATACGAAATACTGAAAATTATTTAACAATGGACAGATGATTGTTTTAAAAATTAAAGTATAAAAATAGAATATAAAATTTAGATATAAAATTCAATCTTTTTTCTTAAATTTTCAAATTTTACTTGGTCAAAAAATATTTAATCTTTTGATGACGGCTATTTTAAAGCTATTTTCACATATGAAAAAAATCTATATATTCATAAACTAGTCATTTATAAAAAACGGCGTACTCACTTTTTATCCACGATGTAAAATTTCCTCTTAAATAGACTTGAAAGCTTCGAAGGATGCACATTTATAAAAAAAATTATAAAATATTTACCAATATTATATTAAACCAATATGGGTGTAAAATGAGAGCTAAGAATCCCCACATTATTATAATATTTTTTTTATTTAATGTTGCAGCACAAAAAGTTAATAAAATATCCTTTTGAAAATGTTACTTTTACTATATGTTTTCAAATATATATCAGCACATGCAATAATCATTCTCACAGATGAAAAAAATTGTTATATGGGTAAAACGGTGGTAGAATTGTATACCCAGTTTTTCTCCAGAATGTCCAACTTCCTCTCAAAGGGACTTCAAAGTTTAGAAAAATGAGACATTTTTAAGAATATCATAAAATATTTACGAAAACTGTATCGACCCAATATGGGTGTCAAATGTAAGTTACGAATTCCCGCAATATAATAATATTTTTGATATTTTTGATGTTTTTTTATTTTATTTCTTATTTTTTATTTTATTTCTTAATATTTTATGCTGCAATATTTACATAAAAATTTTTGTTATATTTCAGGGATTCTTAGCTTTCATTTGACATCCATATTGGGTGGATATAATTTTGGTAAATAATTTGTATTTTTTTTTTTACATTGTGCAGTTTTCAAAACTTTGAAGTCCTTTTGAGAAAAAATTTTACGTCCTCACAGTGAATCGAGCCCATAGAAAAATGAAAACATGAAACAATCATGAAAATTTATACTTATATATAAATTTGTCCGCTAAATTCAAATCTAAAATCAGATTTTTTAAATTATTAAAATTTATTCCGATGTGGGGAAAACAAATTTCCAAAATGTCCACATAAGTGAAGTAATTAATATATTCTGATTTTTTTTATAGTTAATAATTGCTAAAGGCTTTTAAAATAACTAACAGCTATCACATATAATCGTGTTGCCATATCTATTTTTATTATTTTGTTGAAAAATATTTTGATATTTTGTTCAGTATTTATTATTTTCTTCAAATAAGTTTCAGTGCACAGTGGTTTTAAAATGCTTTTTTGGAAATAATTCTATAACTTGTGAACGATTGGAAATATCTCAATAAAATTTCACCTGCACAGAGACGAGATATTTTCGAGTTGATTTAAAGGAGCACAGATTACTAGCAGGTTTGGGGGAAGTTGGTAGACCTCCAAAATTGATCATGAATGCACTTTTTTTAAATCATCAAAAAATTTATTTATTTATGATTTGACAGAAAAAAAATTATATGTAAAGTATATCTTGTATATCCCCACAAAAAAAAAAAATACTCTTACATGTATAGGTTATCTTTTTTAGTTTAAGAGATGTTTAGGTCGAAGTAAATTTTTCACCCATTTTTGGCCTCGGCTTTTTAGTTTTTTTTTTTTTTTTTTTTTTGTTTTTACTTGGCGAACTTAACTTCTAAATATTCATCGCATTTGGCAATTTTTTAAAAAACTTTCATATCCTAGATGACCAATTTTGAAGGTCTACACACTCAAACCCCATCAAAAAGATGTTTCAATCTAGAGATTGACTACAGTAGATTACATAAAGCTTATAAATAACAGAAAATTTGGAAAAAATGCATAAAATGAAAAAAAAATTAAATTTAAAAACTGTATTAAAACAAAAATCAGAATGTAAAAAAAAAAACTTATTCAGACCAATTTTCATTGCTTTCCGATATTTAAAAAAAAAAATACATTGCTTCGTAAATTATGAACTTTTACATAGAAAAAGTTACATTTTACGATTATTTTTTTACGCAGATAAATTTAAGACTGCAATACATACGAGTATCATACAAAAAAATTAAGGAAATCGTATTATCAATTTTTTTTCTAAAGCTTACTAAATTTCAGTAAAATTTGAAAAAGTGGTAATTTTTTCATATAAATTTTTAAAATATAGTAAAATGAATACTGTTAAAAATGTAAAATTTGTTATGAAAAATTAAGTCTTTCACTGCAAGTTGGTGTGGATACCATAGTGATGGCATTCAAGGGTAATATATTCAAAAATAATTAAAATCCAATAATATCAGACTACAAAACTCTATAAAATTTTTAAGAAAAATCTATTTTTATACCCAATTTTTTTAGTTCTATTTTTGTTAATACCCAGCACAAACTTTTTGGTTTTCGGTAATGGCAACTACTTATTAAAGTAGTTTCTCAGTAATGAGGAGTCATTATTATTTACCTACTCGGTATTACATAAATAAATACTCAATAGTATAATATTACAGTAATATTGCAACATGGATTAGCAACTAGAAGGTTATTGGTTCAACCCCATTCTGATGCTGTTAGTTTTTTAAAACTAAATGTCTAAAAAGATATTTTTTACTAAAAAAGTTTTTGTCACTTAGAAAATTAAGTGCGAAATGGTGTACTGAGTAAGACGTTAGTCATTAAAAATGAATGGTTAATTTGTGTCCAAGTTCAAATCTCACTGATGGCAAAATTTTTTGTTTTTGTTTTTTATTTTTATTTTCGTTTAGCTACATATTTTTGAGCATCCCTAGAGTCTAAAAATAACTACATGAATTTGTGGACAACTTGAACAAAAATAACTAGTTATTCAGGCAAAAAATAAGCAGTTTATTTTTGTTTTCAATTATACCTGCTAGCTTATCAGGAAAGCAAAGTTTTTGCTGGGATATTTTCAAATATTTTAAATTAGCGCATACACCATACCATGCTAGATATTATTTCATCAACAAATTTTTTCTTGAGTCCTATTTGTACAATATATAAAAAAAATAAAAATTTTGTTTTACAAATTTCAAGTTCGGAAGGTTATAATAAAAATATTGAAAATAAAAATATGTATTAAAATTTTTCGGAAATTGTTGCACGGTGTTAATAATGCCAGGAATTACAATGTATTTCTCGTAAGATAAGCAAAATTCTCTAATTTAACAATTTGGCCTTTGAGCTCTCTTATAAAAAGATCCAAAAATATTTGTAGAAGTTAACAAAAAATATAAATCACATAGTCCAAACATAATTAAAAAAAAATAATAATAATAAAATTTATAAAAGTCATCTTTGACTTTCTGGTTTCCCTTTTCTGTTCTTTTTGATGTTTATGATAGAGTTGGGCCATGACTGAGTTGTTCTTCTTCTTTTTTATCTGTTCACTTTTTATGATGATAAAACTTTGTTCTTCAAGATATTTCTGTAGTTGTAAATTTTTAATTAAAAATATTTTTCTCTTTGCTTTTGTTTGTCAAGGAAGTTATTAAGTTTGTACGAAAAGTTTTTGTGTACTTAAAATAGTTTCTTTTGTAAAAAAGTTAAAATGTCTACAAAGACATTGCTGGGAATTGGCATAAAAAGTTTAAGAAATGTATGCAAAATGAAATAAAGCTAGATAAAAACTTAAATTGGAAGTTTGTTAAAAGATATTTATGTAAATTTTGTTGGAAAGATGTAAAATTTTATAGAATTGAAGGTTTAATATAAAGAACATCACAAATGTAATAGAGATAACTTTAAGAGAATTTTAAAATTAATATATTTTAAAATATATATTAATGGTATTAAAGATATGGTATAAAAATAAATTTATTTTAAATTATAATTACTCATACGACCTTGTGTTCACTTTGGGCAATGGACGTATGTGGAACATATATAATTACAATTAATATTAATCATACTCACGTACTTATTTAATTAATTTGTTTCTAAATAAATTATAATTATAATTTCTTCATTTGGTAGTCTTACTTACATTTGCATATTTAATATTTAGACACATTTGTTTACATGCTGAGCTTGAAATTGTTAGTCCAAAAATGTCTAAATAAACAATAAAAACCCAAAGTTTCCTACTGGGTTTATCTTTCAATAAAACTCCCGCCATTTATAGGAAACATTCGTTAAATTATTCAAAACATCTTAAATAAGGAAAAATGGAAAAAACCAAGCAAATATGCAAAATTGTAACCTTGAGGTTTCTACTAAGTATTTCGATTTTTCTTTTTTCTATTTCTTTTGTTTTTAATATAATTCCTTCAAATACACTAAATTACACAAAATGAATGTTGTAAGCTTCCGGAGAAATGCATGAGGCATGCAACAATATATATAGTTTTTAATTAAAATTGCAATTTATGAAAGCAGCATGTAAGAGTAAAGGAAAGGAAAAAAATTCCTAAAAGCTACAACAATTGTGAATCACAATTATTAAATTTCTTATACACATATAAAAAAATATTAATTATTTTGTTGTTTTATGTTCCCTAAAGAAATGACCTTTAAAAGGAAAACCTAAAGAAATTTATAACAAATTAACATGTGATTTAATTCTCAGAATTATTAAAATAAATCATTTTTTATTATTATTATTATTATTTTTTTAAGAAACCACAACGCACATACACTAATTTTATACACAATATATTATTTCTTTCCCAACTACAAAACTACGCAGTAACATCATTTTACTTCAAACACTTCTAATAAATCACTATTAGTAGTGTTGTGGTATTAATCATTGTATCGATACCATGATAATGTGATATTTTCATTTACTTACTTGATGGCTGTTCTTTGTGCACATCTAATTCACATATAATAGAGTGAATTACATGTCCGGTATGAGCAGTTAAGGTCATAAATATGATAACGCCTTTTAAGTACAAATATAAAGGAATATTGTTAATAACACTCTGCTGTATAATGGCACTTTTTACTTTCCCTAGAAAAACGACATAATATGAACTTTAGATCTTTTTAGCTATATCACAAACCTATTTTCAAAAATTACGAAACGCTGTTTAAATTTTGAGATATTTTGAAAAGACTTTTAGATTTAGCGCAAGGACATAACTTTTTTAACAAACAAATAAAAAATACAATTTTTAACTTCCAGCCTTTAAATTTTCTATATGTTCACTAAATATATTCTCTCTATGAAGCTAATAAAATTGATCCAACTATTGTAAAACATTTATGATTGATTTTTTGCAGATTGAAATTATTAAAAAATTAACCAAATCGATAAAGAGTGTTATTTTAAGAGGCCATATTTTCCACATTTCTTATCAGATTTTCATTATTTGAAATACATTCGATTTCTACATTTGCTCTCCTTTATAATAAATTGTTTAAATAATTTTAGTTTTTTACTAAATGCATTTTTCAGATGTATTTTTGAAATTGTTAACCCTTATGATTTCTCATATTCTTTTTTTTTCATATTAGAAAGTGATTTATTGCTAAAGCAATTTAATTTAGATTTTTATTGTGACGGAAATATTTACTATTTTTAATAATTTTTAGAAAAAAAAACACTTTTTCATAAAAAAAATGTACTGTTTTAAATATTTTAGTGTTCATTAGTGTTTGTGTAACGTTATTTATATTTGCCTTAAGCTAAATAATGCAAAAATTAACATTTTAATCATATATTTTTTTTTTATAAAAAAATTTGCAATTTGTCAAGTGCATTTTTTCTAGATTTTTTTCAAAAAAAAACTATTTTTTTAATACACTGCCTGCCACTTGAATAAGGAATCACATTTTTTTAACTTTAATTAAGTATATCTCCTAAATTAAAGTTCTGAAAAAAATAATTTTTTGCGCAATCAAATTTCAAAGTGTTGGCTTCAGTTTCCTGAAGAAATTAAAAATATACATATTTTGTTGTACTAAAATTATGCATTTATTTAAAGGCATGTATTTCTGTGGTACTTTTTCGTGTGTCACTTGAATAGGGAATATTTTAATTTATTTTTAAATTTTATGTTATAAAAATGAAAGTTATTATCTTCTAGCATTCAATTAGTAATGAGTACTGCCACCATTTTTAGAAATAACCTCAAAAATGCGCTTTGGCATCGACTTATATAATGACTCTAAGTAATTTAGCGAAATTGAGCTCCATTCTTACGTTATTGCATCCTTTAAGAATTCTATCTTCTCAAATTGTTTTCCTCCTTCATAAACTTTTCTTGCAAGCCAACCCCAGACATTTTCCATTCAGGTCTGGTGAATATGGTGGCCAATTCAAAAGTTGAACATCTTGTTGATTAATCCATTGTTTTATTGCTCTGGCGGTATGAATCGGAGCGTTGTCGTGTTGATACGTCTAAGGTATGGGTCCAAGGAAATCATTAAATTTTGGAAATGCTTCCTCCAGAATGTTTTTGTAAGTCGTTGCAGTCATTTTGTTGGATACAAAAACCAACCAATTCTATGGTACCATAATACGAAAAGAACCCCATACCATTATTCCGCCCTCTCAGCTGTGTCTGCGGCTCAAAAATAATTCCTCCTTATTTAGGTCATGGAAGCAATAGTTATACCCGTCAGGACCAACAATATTAAACTTTTTTTTATCGGAAAATGCAACTTTAAACCATTTGTCGGACCATGTCATTGTATTTGTGGTAAACTGTAGACGTTGTAATTTGCGTTTTTCATTAAGTGCACTGTTCTTAAACTGGCACTGACTCCACTTTTTTTTTTTTTTTGATACCGATATGGCAGAATTTGATGCAATTCTAAGAATTTTTCGTCTTTCTTTTGGAGTTGTTGCCGTTTTCTTCCGCCCTTTCATGTTTTTTCCATATATTTCCACGTTATTTAAATAATTGTACACAACTGTCTTTCCTCTATTCATGTTTTTGGCTATTTGGACCGGATTCTGACCCTGAGATTTCAAAATCAGAATTTTTTTCTTTTTCAGAGTTATTAAGAGCCTTACCACGTCCCATTTTGAATAAAAACTATATAAAAACTATCAAATTAAAAATTCTCTAGCCGTTTATATTGAAAGAAATTCAAATCATAGCCTACCTGATTAATATTAAAAGAATTCCTTATTCAAGTGACACACGAAATAGTAACACAGAAATACATGTCTTTAGTATAACAAAATATGTATATTTTTTATTTTTTCAGGAAACTAAAGTCAATATTTTGAAATTTGATTGCGCAAAAAATTATTTTTTTCTGAACATTAGTTTTGGAGATATAATTAATTAAAGTTAAAAAAAGTGTGATTCCTTATTCAAGTGGCAGGCAGTGTATATATATTATTAAAATTTTAAAATTTTACTAACTATTCATATACGGGCCATTATCAAAAATTTTAAACTGGCTGAAACTGACTTTAATCTTTAATAAGTTTTTTGATAATACTTTTTTTTTAAATAAATGGCTCACATATCTGAACTACAAGATTTGAAACTAATAACCTGCAAAAATTTAAGCAACATATGTTTCATTTTATAACAATTAAAAAACTTAGATGAAGAGCTGAAAATTACTTAACTTTTTTTTTCCATTCTTCTAAACTTTTTGTTCGTCCGTTTATACTTTTTGATCTCATACGAAATTATATAAACTAATCGGACTTTGTCGATAAATTCTACATCTTCTTTATTGTTGTGCAGACTTTTAACAGCTACATACAGCGTAGTTAAATTGTTGGTGATAAAATTTTTTTAATTTTTGAAAATTTTTCGTTTTTTTTTTTTTTTTTTTTTTTTTTGGGCGGGGTCTGTGTGCTCCTCAACGAAATACAAATTTTTAAATCGGGATTTATACTTGTATATTGTATATCTCGTTGATGTACCCGAAATAGTCAACGCAGTAGAGTCTCAAAGTTTGGAAAAGAGGAGAGAAAATTTAAAAAAGTCAGTGTTTTGCGAGGCACATTTACAGTCTCTAGTGGAATATTTTTTTTTTTTTTTTGTTATTTTATACAATAAAATCGGAGGAGTATTAAAATTAAATTTAATATAAAAAAAATAATGGACTTTTTTGAAAATTACGCAAAAATTGCACTTTTTGTATTCGTATTTTTACATAGCAATCGCGATAAATATAATTGATCGGGATCATCAAGTTAAGTAAAATGTCGATGATAGTTAAAAACGGATCATTTTGTCAAAGCACATTTTGCTAAGGCACATCACATGGACAACAGGAAATTGACCATAATTTGCATAAATAGTTGGAGTTTGTAATGCTTAACGGAAATGTAAAGCATTTCTTTATAATAAACTTTTCTATTTGGAAAAATTTGTTGATGGTTTTTAGAAAAAAAAAATTAAAAATAATACAGTTTTTCGTCACAAAAGAAATTAAATTTTAATTACTTAGTTAATATATTAAGTTTTCTGTTTATTTAAGAAAATAAAAAATCTAAGGGTAATAAAATTTTCCAAATGAACCCAAAGAATGCAAAATATTAATTTATTGGTTAATTGGTTTTCTAATGGCTTTTAAATCAATGAAATCGGACTAAAATTTCAAAAGATATGCATAATGTAAATTCGAAAAATTTCGAAATTCATCACATACACTGGTGCATATTGCTATAAACGCACATCAACTAAAATGATACAAATTATTTTTTTTAATTAATTTATTGACTTCACTTAAAAAATTAATAACAGAAAACTTAAAATGTACATTATTTTTTTTTTTCATTGTAGGTTAAGCAGTTTAATGCCAATTTTTACAACATTTTTTTATATATGTACTCAAAATAATAAACCAATTTAACATTCTTAGTAATGTGTTGAAGAACCTTTGTTTTGCGTAACTTCAAAAATTCGGTCTGGCATTGATTCAACTAAATTTTGAAGAAAATCACTGCCAATTTCTTCCCAGGCTTGCTTAATTTTTAGCTCCGTTTTTTAACTCCGTTGTTGTCATTATGGATTCATTCCGTGCATTTCTTACGTAAACTTTACGCGATATGTACCCCACATATATTCTCCATTGGATTTAAATCTGGACTGCAAGCCGGAGAGTCCAATGGTGATTGGTTCCAGACATGAACTGCAATATTATCCTGTTGGAATATGCAATCTTCATATATTTTTTCATCCATAAATGAGAGAAAAGCATCGTCCAATAGTTCATTATAAATTGCACTGTTCATTTTAGTTGGAACAAAACATATTTTTGATTTTCTTGCAGCAGAAAAAGCTGCCCAAACCATAACATTTCCTCCACCGAAATTACGTTTCGAATTTCGTTCGACCTTGAGTCATGTCAGTAGCAAGAATATGAATCGGGACCATCCAAATTGAATTTCTTTTTATCAGAAAACATTACTTTATTCCACTCATCTGTCCATTTCATGTATTTGCGCGCAAATTTTAAACGATTTTCCTTATGTTGCGGTTTTAACATTGGCTTACATTTTGGTTTCTTCCAGTTTATGTTACCATCTGTCGGCAAAATGTGTGCAACATGTTTGGAACTGACAGGAAGGTCAAGTTTATTTTTTATTTATGTAGCATTTAATTTATTGCGAGTTTTATCTTCTTAATTTATCTTATTTTTTTAATTTGACTTTTTGTTGATTTTTGATTACCTTTTGTTGGTTTTCGCACTCCTTTCTTAAAGAAGCCTCGAATAACTCCTTCCGAACAGTTAATTTTTCATCCAATTTCTCTGTTAGAACAGCTGTGATCACGAAAAAGTTGAATTTTTTCGTAGTCTGTAAGAAAAGTTCCTTTGGGTATACTTTAAGCTGATGAAATTTCCCAATTAAAACAAAAATACATTAAAGAAAAACAAAAATTTTAAATGCGTTTATGGGAATATAATCTAATTCTCTATACGCTTCATATAGCACATTAATTGGACTATATCCCTATCGGTTCATATTCTATGAACCTCTGAAGTTGGACACCTCGAGCTATTTTGTCAAAAACCATCAAAATTTAAGCTTGAGCAAGATTTTCAACCAAATATCATTGGTAAAGACTGAAATTATTCTTTATTATAAAGTCATAAGAACTAAAAATTTTTCTGGCGTAAGGACCTCTGAAATAAAAAAATATGCTATATCGTTGGATATCCTGAAAAAGGGTCTTTTAATTTTCATTATTTTTTTTACACGATGTTTACCATCAATTTGGCTTTATGGTACATAAATTTAAAGGTTTAACACATATAAATATCCGAAATATATCGTATTTACATAATTTATATAATTTTTGTACAAGTATAGATCGTTGCTTCAAAATTTATAAAAAGCGGTCCATAATTGATCATATCTTTCATGTAGGTGCCGATGCCTAAAAATTACTTAAAAGCGCATAAGTCCTATATTAATGGTAACATAAATGCAAAGTTTTATTTATTTGAGTTGTATATAAATATAAATTATCACACAAAATTTCATAAAAATTGGTTCAATACTGAACATGGTTCCCATATAATCCCCCGAAAAATACTTAAACGTGCATAAATCACACATAAATGTAAATATCGAAATAAAATTTTACATAAATAATTTTCATATACCCATGAACTATTGTTATAACTTTCACAAGAAGAATCGTTCCACAATTGACCATAGGACCCATAAAATACCCTTTTTCAGGATATCCTAGGATAAAGGATATTTTTTTCATTTTATAGGACCTTGCGCCAGAAAGATGTGCAACTATTATGATTTTATGATAAAATCCTTTCCTTTAAAACAAATTTTGTTAAAATCGGAGAAAGCTCATAAAAGTTATTTAACCTTAAACTTTATTCATTTTTGACAAAAATGTCCTACTTTAGAGGTCCATAAAACATGGACCTTAAACGAGACGAAACTGATTCATAAGCTATAAAATATACGCTCCAAATTAATAAAATAAAAATCGCAAAAATAAAATTTTTAAAACTGTAATTTTGGGTCGAAATTTTTTGGAATTACCCTATAATTAGAATTATATAATTTTAATTTATTTATTTTTTTTTTTTTAATTTTTGAATTACAATATTTTTTTTTTTTTTTTTTTTTTTTTGAAATTTCAAAATATTGAAATAGATACGTCAATATGGTGTTACAAAGCATGCAACTATTTTTCATATGTAATGTCTCATGGAATACATACTTTATACTTTAAATTAATAATGATTTATGCAACATTTTTAATTTTATTTTCATTTTCAAAATTTCGACTTTGATGTACATTTTTTTTTTCTTTAAGACTAAATAATCACCATTTATAATAAGTCATTCCTTGCGGTTGGGGGTTCTCCTTGATAATAAATTATGTTTTAATTCTCACATATCGCAAACAGTTAATAGCACAAAATTTTTTTTTAAATTTCATAAAATTTTGGAGAAAGGAATTTGAAGATCTTTATGATACAAAATAGCTTTATGTATCCTTGGCAAGACTTATCCTAGAATATGCATCGGTTGTTTGGGATCCTCAATATGATGTTCACGTTAAGAAAATTGAGTCAATCCAGAAACAATTTATGCTGTTTTGTCTACGACCACTTCCTTGAAAATCAAATATAAATATTCCATGAAAGTCGTTTAACATTAATTAAACTTCCCACACTTAAGAACATTTCATTCATAATAAATTTAATGAATGCTGTTGCAGTTTCCGAGTTACTTGTTTGTAAGCTGGAATTCCTTGCTTCATTTCTTCCAACAAGGAACTGCATCCCATTCAAATTCAAATAATTCCGTACAATTATTCCAATTTCGATCAGTTTCAAAGAATTTGTAATGATTTCATTATATTATACTTACTATCTTATTGATTTCTCCCATGATATAAATGAGATCATTTCAGCTTTAAAGTTTTCATTTTTATAAAATTGTAATCTTATAAGAATTATTTAACTTTATTGTACTTGAGTGCAGGAAGGAATTTAGAAGGCTAATGGATGCCTAAAGAATAAGATTCTGTTGGGTTCCTGGTCACTGCGACATTCTCAGCAATGAAATAGCCGATGAGCTAGCTCGCAAGAGCTAGAAGCTGGACAGGTCTTTTGTGGAGTTATCGGTTAGGATTCCAGTTGGGTCATATTTCATGACCATAAGTGAATGAATTTTAGGAAGAACGAATCATGCTTGGAGGAGTAGAACGGACTGCAAGGCATCTAGAGCATTATGGCCTAGTCTTAAACCAGTAGATTCGCAGCATGAAGCATTGGCATGAGTCGTGGGAATCTAAAGGTCATTGTTGTTATGATTACTGGTCACTTCGCAATAGGGAATATGACTAGTAAGTGGGACACTGGCACGTCAGACTTTTGGAGGACATACAATAATGTGGAAGAGCTAGAGACAGTAGAGCATTTACTCTGTCATTGTGTAGGGCTTCAGTGTAGTAGACTGAAGTGGTTTGGAAGCCATATTCTACACGAATTGGAGGAGGTTACGGATAAAGGACTCAGTAACCTTATAGGGTTCATAATTGGGATAAAGTGGCTTAGAGGTAATCAGGTTTGATTGATGGTCCTTAGGTTTCACATTTTTCTTTTATTTCTGTTATCATTTTTTCTATCCTAGTGCCTCATTCTATTAAGGTCTTTCTTTTTCTATTAGCCTTACTCTGGTATTTATAAGGGAATCACAATGGACCTGATGGTCTCTGGGTGGAAGCGTAAAGACGCAGCCCTTTTTTCAACTTAACCTAACCTTACCTAACCTATTTAACTTAATATATTGTACTTTAGCCTGTAAGAAGTTACATTTCCTTGGCAAGATTAAATAAATAAAATAAAAATTATTTTGCTCATACGGAGACGATTTTCAAAATAAAGTATTTGTTAAGATTTTTCTGGTAGCTTATTAAACAAAGCAAATATGATATAGAGGTCTCAATCTCGGCATCTCGGGAAAAATTGCTAAAACATTTTTTAAATAAAAATTAATGTTTTCTTTACAATTTTCCTGTCAAAATCGAATCTATTTAGGTTATGAAAGACTAGAATATTATAAATTTCATCAGAAAATTAATTATTACAAGAGCATATATTAATGTTATAAAATTATATTTTTGGTTACCCTAATAATTTGTTATTATGTATTTTACGACTATACGTATGTATTTTACGATTTACAAAATTTAAATTTACAATTTTAAGTGAACTAATAATTTTTTTGGCCAAATTTATTTACAACAAATTTAATATTATTTGCTACCAGTTTTAGTAAAGTAATTGACAACGCATAACTACCTCTTAGATTTAAACAAAAACTTTGTATGTGTTTGTATGTTTTCACTTACACATGCATCCAAACTCAGTTCAATGTAGTTCAGTTACTCACTTCGTTACAATTGAATAAATGACTGACAAAGTGGCAGACTAACTAAAATAAATGTTGATGCATATACAGTAGTGTTCAAAACATTTGAAATTGAGTTGATGTTTTTAATGTTTGCATTTATTATCTATGTTTTGCTTCTAACGTTCATAGTAAGGTATCTAATCAATTAACCGTCATTCGGTTATTCGAATAATTTAGGTCGATTAACTGTTAGAGTAATTTAAAATTTTCTATTTTCGAATAACGAATAAATCGCACAATTTGTGCCGAATAACCGATTAAATGAAATTTAGTTTTTTGGAGTTAAAAGTTCAGAAGAATTTTTATTCTTAAGTTAAATTTATGACAGCCATGTCTTTTTTTGAAATATCTGTTATATTTCAGAAAAGATAAATAAATATAATTTTTAGGGAAGTACTTTTTCATTACTTCTAAAGTATCGATAAGTGTACGTTTTCTTGTGCTTAAGAAATAAATCAAACAGCATCAAAAGTCATTATTACAAGAATTCAAATGAACTGTTCTGCTACAGAATGTTGAGATTCGAATTTTATTTTTTCAAATAATTGTTACTAAAAGAGCATAATTTTTTTAATTAAAAAATATGAGGATGTAGGTTTATATTTATAAAAACTAAAACTAATTTCCTTGCGCCAATAAAAAAGAATTTGGATATTAATTGTAATTACGCTTGAAAACGTGAACATGACTTCCTTCCCAGTGAATAGGTATCAAAAAAGAGAACATCTTCCAATGACAAGAATATGTTAATTCATTGGAAATGATACTAATTTGTACTACTTCGGGATCACAAGTTTAGTATCTTATTGACTTCCTTGAATATTCTTCTTTTGTTGGGATAGAATATTTAATAAAATGCAACATTAAAAGATTATAATATTAAAATTTGATCTTGTAACAATAGAAATTCTGTAAATATAGTTTTGAGTAAAATAAATTTAAAATTATGAAAGTCATAAAAGTGTATTATTTATTATTATTAGATTTATTATACAAAGCTGAATTATGATACGAGTATTTTGCAATTTTTTTTGAAACAAAATGGCGAAAGAACTAATAAGATAAGCACTTTGTGATCTACATTATGTTTTTAAGCAACTATTTCAATAGATTAAATACTATAATTAGTATTATTTATATATATCTTTTATATGTATTACTAATACTATTCGGTTAATCGAATAATTTGCCATTAATCGGTTATTAATCGATCAACTTTTAACCTCAAATAATTATTTGTCGAATAAACCGATTAATATGAAAACCCAAACAATTGGATACCCTAGTTCATAGGCAAATTCATACAAAATTTAAATTTATATAAGTTGGAAATAAATGTGTGGAATCATATATGTTAACTTTAACGTGGATAAAAGTGCTCCCAATTTATGAAGAAAAAAAAAAAACTATTATGAATACAAGAACGACAAGAAATGAAAAAATAAAGGGTTATTCAAGTAGAGATACTTTTTTCAATAGCCTTTTTTGACAATCACGTGTGTGTCGTGTCATGCTCTCATGTTATTTTTGTTTAGTATTGTTTGGCATTTCATAATGGAAAGACTTACGCCTGAACAATGTTTACAAATCATTCAACTTTATTACGAAAATTCACGTTCTGTGAGGAATGTGTTTCGTGCACTTCGCTCAACTTATGGTCAACATAATCGGCCTACTGATCGTACTATTCGCAACACCATCACCCATTTTGAGACCCAGCATTCATTATTGGAATACGAATACTGACTAGACCACGTCCAGCACGCTGTGAAGAAAATATAGCGGCCGTAGCTGAGAATGTACAAGAAGACCGTGGAGAGTCGATTTGGCGCCGTTCGCAGCAACTCGGACTGACGTATGGAACGACTTGACGCATTTTACGTCGAGATATTAAATTGAAAGCGTACGAAATACAGCTTGTGCTACAAATGAAGCCGCTCGACCTTCCCAAGCGACATCGCTTTGCTCTATGGGCTCTTGAAAAGTTCCAAGAAGATCCGATGTTTTCGAGGCAAATTTTGTTCAGCGATGAGGCTCATTTCTGGCTCAATGGGTATGTAAACAAACAAAATTGCCGCATTTGGGACGAAGAGCAACCTGAAGAGATTGAAGAACTGCAACTTCATCTAGAAAAAACAACGGCTTAGTGTGGTTTGTGGGCCCGTGGAATCATCGGTCCATATTTTTTTAAAAATGATGCTGATGTGTCATGATAACCGACTATTTGATGCCTGAAATTGAAGCTCGTGATCTCGGCGACATTTGATTTCAGCAAGACGGCGCCACTTCCCACACATCGCATCAATCAATGGATTTATTGAGAGAACACTTCGGTGAGCACATAATTTCACGTTTTGGGCCGGTCGATTGACCACCAAGATCGTGTGATATCACACCGTTAGACTTTTTCCTGTGAGGATATGTAAAGTCTACTAAAGGTTATGCGGACAAACCTGCTTTGATTCAGACCTTGGAGGAAAACATCACGCGTGTCATTCGCCAGTTACCAGTCGAAATGCTCAAACGAGTCATCGAAAATTGGACTCAACGGATGGACCATCTGCGACGCAGCCACGGCCAAAATTTGATAGACATAATCTTCAAAAAATAAATGCCAAAGAATGTTCTTTCAAATGATAATAAACATTCCCCATTAAATTCGAATTTTCTGTGTTTTTTTTTTTTTTTTTCTTTAAAAAAGTAGGGAACCTCAAAATAAAAATAAAATTAAATTCAAATAAAAAATTTGTTAATTTTTAATTTTATAAAGAAAAACGTTTAAGTTTCGTAGTGCAATTTTACAAATAAATATAAAGTGGTCTCAAATCGAGTTAATATCATTTTTTTTCTAACAGTCAACGTCAACACTCAAGGGGAGCAACCAAACTCAGCTGTTATGTGTACCTCAAAAAATATTTTAAATATTTTTTGTTTTAATTAGATAATAAAAGTAAACACTTTTAATCATTAAAACAAAAGAGTGCAATTGTTTGAAAAATTCTTTTTAACAAAAACAAAACATTGTGAGTTCCAAATGTTTTGATCACCACTGTATGTACTCGTATGTATGTACGCAGATGATGTATTAGTTTTATATGAAATTTGATAAGGATTTTAACTGACACATTTTCCAAAGTAACAAATCCATATATACAAACATTTGTAAATGTATTTGTATACAGACTTATACATCCATATATTCATATTCACATGACTCTATAACTTTTATCCACAAACGTTTTTCAAACAATCAATTTATTTAAAATGTAACGCATAGAAAAAAACTCTATTGATATGTAGTTGTATTGTATGTTTTCCTAGTTTCCTTTTTTTCTATTGCATGAAAAATTGATTAGTTAAGTGTGGCAATAGAAAACTGTTGTAACTGATAAATATTGATTGCAGATAAAAAAAAAGAAAAAAACTGTTCTTTATGTTGTAAACTAAAAGTCTGAGTATATGTATGAGTATACATATTTATTTTAAAATATAAGTTTATAAAATACTTTTTTATAGGGGGTTGCGAAAGGAAATGGAAATGAAATGGTTTTTAATTTTAAATTGAAAGTTTATTTTATGAAAAATATAATAAATAAAGTTTAAGGAAAATTCATTATTTATTAGCCAGTTGTATAACTTTCCAAATATCGTTCTTGGAAACCGAATGACTTGCAGGAAATAACTAAAAATTATGATTTAAAAAAAAAAACATTTACATATAATGAGATTTGTTAGTTAAACTAATACTTTCTTCAAGATTAGATTACACAATATTTCCTTTATTAAAAACAATTCTTATTTGTTTTCATTATTAACTGCTAAATAATTCTACAAGAAAGTTTCCATGATTAAGCTTATTTTGAAGTAACATAGCACAAAAATGGATTATACTCAGTAGGTGGGAAAAAAAAAACAAGAATCACTAAAATTTGTAATTACCAGGGAAACATTAAAATTTTCATAAAAAGTTAAGCTTAAATTTCAAAAATATCTAAGGAGGATCAATTAACTACGTCCCTAAGTCTTTTGCAATAAATTTTCTAAAAGTCCTAGATTACTGAGAGACATATAAGATAGATAAAAAAATCAGCAAACCTTAGGAGAATTTTGCTTTTAAAAATCACCGCAATTTCTCCAAAAAATGCTTTAGGGAAATCGAGTTCCTTAAGCTGCGTACTTGTACATTTTGTTAGCTAAAGTTGAAGTATATTATTTTTTAAATTACACAGTGCAATAACAAAAAATTACCTCAGTGCAAAATGAAAGCGTACCCCTAAAGGGGTTTTTAGAGTTAGTTCAAATTTCGATTTTATCTCCTCTTGAATTTCGAATTTCTTCGCAGCTTTTTTTAATATAATTGGAAATAAAAAAAAAACGTTTAAAAGTTATTATGTGTAGTTGATGTTTTAGGAGAGTATTACATCATTGTACTAGATTTTAGGCTGGATGACACTCCCTTCTTACGCCCACTTTTGTTATAATATTCGTTACTTTACTTGACTTGATATTTTGTCAAAACTACTGAATCGATTAAAATGAAACATGGCATATATGTATATCCTTGAAGAAAGTACTGACTGGATGCCACGCCCACTTTTTTAAGAAAGGGTTACTTTGCTTCTTAGTAAGCAAATTTCATAAAAATATTGATGACAGTGATAAAAAAAATATCACAGTATAATAAAAGTAGGCGAAAGAGAGGCATGGTACCCTTACAGATACAATATACAATATTTTCAATTCCTTGTGTATACCAAATTTTATATAAATTGTCTTAGTATCATCAAGAAATCGGAAAATGAATTATATTATAGTCCATAGTTTTCTCCAAAAAATAATTGATATTTTGATATTTGCGCTTTCAAAAAAATAATTGTATACGAAAAGTGGGCGTGGCATTTTTATTAATCTTTTAACCTATATTTCCTATATATATATATATATATATATATATATATAATTTTGTTCTGAAAGGGAGGGGGCTTTTAATAAAAATCGCACATAATATCCAATAGAAACTTTGTACTCTATAAAACAATAAGTACCCATAAACAAAATACAATTAAAATAGACATAATGTAAAAAGTGCTCCAAAATATCTGAAGTTTAAGAGTTCATAAAATCGAAATTGGTATTAACTTTGAAAAATCATTTGGATATTTAATTAATCTAATTGTATACTTTCGTTTAGCGTTAGAATCATTGAGACTTTCTTTGAAACAAAAAATCTTTCCAATATTTTCCTTTAATCCTTAAAATTAAAACATTTCTTCGTTTATATAACCTTTGACCTACTGTTTATTTCCTTTAACTAACTGGTTCATTTATTTGTTTATTTATCTTTTTTTTTCTCTTACAACTTTCTTGCATAAATCTCTTCGGGAAAGAAAGATAAAAAAGAAAAACCTTGAATTTGTAATTTCATTTCTCACATCATCAACAAAACGTAATTGATACAACTAGGCGGGCGTCATTCGCTACAGATACAATTTACGTTGAAAAGCAAAAAAACGCAAAAAATAAAATAACAGAAAAAAATAAACTTACATATATTAAACGTCATGGTCAAGAGAAAAATATGTTGATACAAAAAGAAAATAAACTAAACCAATCAATATGAGTAAACTAGACTGACTAATAAGTCAAATAGAAAATTTGAAAAAGGGAGGGAAATAATAGAGAATTTAGATCAAATTTCAACAACAATAAAACGATTAAAAAAAAAACAAACAATATTACCAGCTGCAATAAGAAACCACAAATTGGCCATTTGTGGTTTTTTTTGAGTATTTGCAAAGCAATTAAAAAGTATCTCAAGTTGTTAATATGAAATACATATTTGAATTTATATAAAGAAATGTGAGGTTTGAAATTAGGAAGAACTTAAAGGGATTTAAGAATACAAATAAAAAGTTATATGGTAACAAAAATATAGAAATATATTATAAAAGTAACCATAAAAACAACTAAGAGTACCTTCTTGCAAATGGAGCCACTTATAACCTAGACATTTTCAAATAAGTTACAAATATTTAATATTTAAAAAAATACTAATTTTCAAAAGAGAAATTCAAATTAATAAAAATATATATATATATATATATATATATATATATATATATATATATATATATATATATAACTATAATTTTAAATAAATTTACCCAATTTGTAAAAAGTACTAATCTTAAAAAATATTTACAATTTAAAGACAAAAAATAATGTGTAGTAAGGTACCAACTTGCAAAAAAAAAAACAGTTTTCGCAAATACTATTCAAAATAAAAGCATTTGCAATATAAAGTTGCAAATATTTAATATTTTAAAGAAAGTATTAATTTAAAAACAAAAATAATAACTTAAAAAAAGTACAAATTTTCAACAAAAAAAAATTTTATTTAAAAAAATTAAAAATATTTACAATTAAAAAAAATCTTGTTTCCAAAAAAGCTTTTTCCAAAAAAAAAGTATTACTATAATTTTAAATAAATTTACCAAATTTACAGTACTAATTTTAAAAAATATTTACAATTTAAAAACAAAAACTAATATGTAGTAGTACTAACTTAAAAAAAGAACAGTTTTTGCAAATACTAGTCATTTTCAAAATAAAAGCGTTTAAAAAACATAAAGTTTCAAATAATTAAAAAAAACTTGGTTTTCAAAAAGAAAAAAAGTTTCAATATTCCAAAATTCATTCATTTTATAAAAATGTTAATTAAAATAAAAAGTTAATAAAATTCCAAAAAAAACGTACTGAAGGAATTTTCGAAATTTATAATATATTTATAATATTCAAAAATATTTTATGGAAATTATTTGCGAGTTTGAATTCACTATGAAAACAAACAAAATTAAATTGAGATAAAAATACTATAAAAAAAATATAACATAAATTAGCTAAAAACAACATATTTATCTATGTTCGAAAAATCAAAATTTAATTTCGAATTTTCGAACTTTGTAAAAAAATTTTTTTTTTTAATATATTAGAGAATAAATATAATAAAAATATAATAAAAAATATAATAAAAAAATATAATAAAAAATGGATTTGTAACAAATTTTTACCCTGTTCGAATATTTAAAATTGATGTGCAATTTTCGAAATTGTCAAAAAAAAGTTAGGCCATTTTCAAAAGATATTAATGAATGGAAAATATCGAACAAATTAGCAAAATTTTAATTAAAACTTTTGGCCACATTGTTGTTAATATGTAGATATTATTTTTTAACATTCGATGTTCCAAAATTCAAAGTTAATTTAATTCAGTAAAGTTATTCATCATTAAAAATAAAAAAAATAAATAAAAATCAAATTTATTTGAAATTCTGTGGCCAAAAGGAAAAACTACATAACTTAAGTTGTATCATTTTCCATTTTTTTAATTTTTTAGAATTGTTGTATTTCATTGCATTTTGTGTAAATGTTTTACAAAAATCTGCTATGCTCTGCATAGCAATATAGTTCGTTTGATTTTACTTTTTTTTTTTTTTTGAAATGTGAAAATTGTATATAAATTAACATATGCTTTTGTCCATATTTCCTATATAAAAATTCATTACTGAATTTAAATATACTTATTTCAAATATGAAGTTTTTTAAGTCATAAATTCAGACAGAAAAATTAATTATTATTTCTGTAATCTTGGATCAAAAAAAATCAATACGAAGGAAATTATTTAAAAATATTCCGAATACACCATAGCATTAGCTATTATGCTATTTAAGCTATTGTGTAATAAACAATGACCGAAAGTTTATACAAATACACGTTTTTTGCCTTTACTCCCAGAACAGTGAAAACTAAATATCTTTCCTGATCGATTTGTTAATGCATGTTTCTGCATATTTTATTGAAAAGGCATGTTTTTGCATATTTTACTAAAAAATCATATTTTTGTATAATATTTTGTGAAAAATTGCAATTTAAAAAAATTTTTTGTGTAAAAAAAAAATAATTCTGTGAACTTTTGATAAAGCGACTTAAATCTATTTTTCAAAATTTTAAAATATTGAAAAATACTATAGAAGAGTTAATTTTTGGTAAGCTATATATCGAGAACTAACAGTCACAGAAGCAGGTAGATTATTGTAAGCGATGCGCCATCAATGTCATCGAGTTAAGGTGTGAAAATTTCACAAAATAAATAATTTCGTTTTCTCTTATTTAATAAAAAATTTTGGTATAAATTTATTGCAATTTTGATATTGGACATTTGACATAATTGTGAATTAAGAACATATTTATTTCTTAATTGAAATGTCAAATACGTTCATATATGCATATGAAACATTTGTTTCCGAAGTCGTCTATTTTTATAAAATAACCATGGCTTGATTAATTTTTTAAAGGGGCTACCAATGAGAATATTCTTACTGAGAGAACAATAACCTGTTAATTAATATTATTTTAGAAAAATCGATCTAACATGGAGACAACAGACATGAAAATAAGTTTGTTGCCAATACAATTGTTGCAATTTTAGATTCATGAAGACAAAGTGATGATGAAGATGAAATAAACGTTTTGCACAATATAATCAAAATCATTTAAAAATGCACCCATCACATCTGCTAATGTCGAATAGGTTAAATTTTACATTTAAAAATATAGAGCAAACTCTCTCTATTAAAAATATTTATTAATAATCAGCAAATAGGAACTAAACAAGAGCTGTAAAAGTCATGATTTTAACATTGTGTTGTCATTGGAAGGAAATACTTATTGCTGAAAAAGAGCTGCAGAAGTTCTTTTTTCCACCCATGGTTATCATTAGTAGGACTAGTTTTTTGCATTTCTACATTATTGTAATCGATAAATATACAATGCTTATGTTCACTTTATCAGATGTATATGCTGATTAATTAATCCATTTGACTATGTTCTCATAAAAAATTTTACTGATATTTTTATTGCTACAAGTAACATAAAGTGTTAGCTAGAGAACTCACAAAATTCTAGTCAGAAATAGATTTTCAAGGAATATCTGAAGTTTTATTGGAACTAAGTAAAATAAGTTCAAATTGATACGTAAAAGGCAGTCAATGTGAAAAATATTTTGTTGTTGCGAGAATTATAATTTTAAACTCAGAATTAAGTCTTTCGCTTCAAATTAACTACCATGTCATTTATACATGAATATTTTAAAATATTCATTAGATTTATCCATGATATAAATATAAAATTTTAATGCCATTCAATAGTAAACATATTGAAAATTAAGGTGGCCGAAAAATTATATCAAAATATTGGTAATTGTGGGCATGGTATACTGCTAAAGACAAATATTCCATAATTGACTGTATCTTTTTATATGTTGTTAGGATAATAGAACTTTTGAGCATCAAAAGGTGTTAAACAAATTTTACTACCAGAATAAAAGGGAAAGTGTCCTCTTTAACCCCATATATAGGTTTGTAGCTGTCTGGACCAGTCTGTAGAACACTTTTTCCATTTGAATGAAATTACTCGCAAAAATTGTTTCATGGAACACATGCTAAAAATCAGTTATGATTTCGAGATAAGAAGTTTAAAAAAGAAACATGTTCAGAATAAATTTCTCAAATATGGGTTGATTATAGATCAACCAAAACAAGGATCAGGCAATACGAATGATGGGAACACAGCAAGAAGCTTCTTTTCAGATCCCGAAAGAGCATCTGAAATAACAGGTGTTGATTTAAAACAATTATCAATGTACTTGCGTGTAATGAACAAATTGATGCTAGAAAATTTGGTGATTATGCATCAAAAAGAATTGTTATGTGTGAACCCCGACTAGTTTAATATTATTTGTAACATTTTTGTTTAAATAGAGTTAGAATTACAAAAGTTGTATCTCATTATCAGATAAATACTCGTATACAACAATGCTGTCTAATGGAAATTGCAGTCTAGGAGATGTATTTTAAGATTTCCATATAAAATGTTATATTAGTCGTATATTCGTTGTTATTTTTGAGTTTTGTGGTTATATGGATTGTTCATCAGGATATCATATAGTCTTGGAGTAAAAACGACAAAACGTCTATTTTAAGTAACAATTTACATAATCCCGGCATTTTTCTGCAAACTCTTGTAATTTTCAATTTTTTTTTTCAGTAGAAGAAAATATTACGTTCTAACCTATTGTGTAGTTTTATTGATTTATAGAAATCTAAAAATTTACAAAATAATTAAAACGAAACCAAAAGCAAGGAAGTAAATATCTTACGAATAATTAAAAAATATTTCTATTGTAGTAAAATTATGCATTATAGAGATTCAAACAAAAATTCTTAGAATCGGTTTTAATATATATTATTGATAATTTTAGATAAAATTATTTGGATGCAAACTCAAAAAGACACTAACGATACATTTTAAATTAATGACAGAAGAAGAAATTTTTGACCAGTGTGCGATGTTCCACTTTAACCTTTTCTTCATGACACATATTAATATAAAAGAATATTTATGTATGTTTATTTTTATGTACATGAAAAATTTATTTATATAATGTACTACAAAATATGTTGCATGAATAATCCTTTTATTTAAGAGTAGAATTCTGCAAATACAAAGTATTTTCACTCTAAATGTTATAATGCTGTGATAAGGAGGAGTAGCTAGCCAAAAGAGCTAAGCTAATGGATAGTGGAAATAATAAAGTAATTAAACTAAATTAATCTGTGGAGCAATTTAAATTTTTTTTTAATATATAAAAAAAAATAATTATTTTCATTTAGAACAATTTAATACAAATTTAAAACACTTTCAAAGTAGGTTTAATTTTAAATTTAAATTTTATTTTTTTTTAATATTTTTTAAAATTAATCGTATATTTTTTTAAAAATTTTAATTTTTTTTAAAGAATTCTAGAAGTAATTTTCTTAACCCATTGTGCAAAAATGTTCTCATATAACGTATGTTTGATTACAATCACTTTTTTGTTAATATTTTCAAGCCCTTAGAGCAACACCAACCCAATCACTTGGTAATCTTATTTGTTGTGTATGTGTAATAGTGCGATAAACGTGTAAAAATTATTTAAAATAAACTTAAAAGGGAAATGTAAAAAAATGAAAAATCAAGATATTTTCCCCTATAATCAGTACGCATTGAAACACATACATAAATTTTCAAACACATACATATTGAACATCCACACTTTACATTCATATTCACATATGGATGGAAGTATTCGCACTTATGTTGACATAAAACGGAAGTAACAATAGCCTTTTACCAAAGGAAGGAAATGAAACTTAAGAATTCTCACATAAAACTGCATACAAATTTTTTAGTTTTATTTTTTTAATATTTATCTAGAGCAAACACGAATACTTATGTTTTCAATATGTTTAAAGATTAAGGAGATTTAAGTGTAAGTGCAAGATATGATTAATTAAGGAAATATTTCTTGAGCAAAAGCAAATTAATTAAATTTCTAATCAAGCAAACTAATTATAAATAAGTATTGCACAAAAGCAGATATTAAAACTGAGCTCAATTCTTCAAAACATCAAAGTAACTTTTAGAAATTTTTAGAGCGGAATTATTCGATTTTCATGAGGTTTCTTTTTTTAACTAAAAAAAAGGATTTTTCTATTTTTGCTATAAACTTTCTTTTCATAGAAAATTTGTTATAAATATTATTTTTATAGGAAGTTTTCTTTAAGTTCTGTTTTTATAAAATTTTTGCGACAAATTTTCCTTTTAAAGAAGTTTTGAAAATTTTTTTAAATGAAAAATTTCGATAATTTTTCACTTTATAGAGAAATTTCGTTAATTATCCCTAAATGGAAAATTTTAGCTAATTTTTTTTCTCTTTATACAAAGTTTTCTTTTAACAGAAAATTTCTCTTTTTTTTGTAGAAAATTTGGGGTAAACTTTCGTCTTATAAAAAAATTTGAAATAAATTTTCACTTCATACAAAATGCTCGCTAATTTTTCTATATAAAAAATTTAAATTAAAATTTCCATTTTATATAAAATGTTAGATAAATTTTCTTTTATGTAAAATTTTATATAAATGTTCTTTTTATAGAAATTCGTGATATTTTTTACAGAAAATTTGTGATAAATTTCCTCTTCATATAAATCTTGTGACAAATTCTTTTTTCATAGAAAATTTGCAATAAATTGTCTCTTTATAGAAAATTTGCAGTAAATTTTCTCATAAAGAAAACCGACAATAAATTTTCTTTTTACGGAAAATTTGCGTTTAATTGGCTTTTCAAAAAAAAAGCAATAAATTTTCTCCTTACATAAAAATTACGCAAAATTTTATATTTATAGAAAATTTTAGATAAATTTTACTTTTATAGAAAATTTGCGACAGAATTTCTTTTTACAGAAAACTTTCACTAAACATTCGCTAAACTTTTTTTATAGAAAATTTGCTATAAATTTGTTCTTTACAGAAAATTAGAGATACATTTTCTTTTTTTAAGAAAATTTACAATATGTTTTCTCAAAATTTTGTGAAAATTTTTCTCTTCTAGAAATTTTACGATAAACTTCTTTTATAAAAAATTCGCAATTCATTTTCTTTTATAGAAAATTTGCATTTATTTTGCTTTTCACAGAAAATTTTCGCTAAAAATTATTTTTATAAAAAATTTTCTCTAAATTTTCTTATTTTCACGAGCCATTTTCTTTTATAAAAAATTTGCGTTAAATTTTCTTTTTACAAAGAATTTTCACTAAACCTTATTTTTATAGAAAATTTGCGCTAAATTTTTACTTTATAGAAAAATTTAGATATATTTTCATTTTATAGAAAATTTTAGATAAATTTTAATTTCATAGAAAATTTTGGATACATTTTCGTTTTAAGAAAATTTTCGATAAATTTCCTCTTTTATAGAAAATTTACTAAAAATTTTCTCTAGAGAAAATTGGCAATAATTTTTTTTCTATGAAAAAATTTTGATAAATTTTATTTTCATAGAAAATTTCTGATAAATCTTCTTTTCGTTAAAAATTTGCGATAAAGTTTCCCATTATAGCAAAATTGTTATACATTTTCTTTATATAGAAAATTGACAATAAATTTTCTCTTTAGAAAATAAGTGATAAATTTTCTTTCTATAGAAAATTTGCGATAAATTTTTTCTTTATAGAAAATTTGTAAAAAATCTTTTCTTCATAGAAATTTCACGATAAACTTCTTTTATAAAAAATTTTCGATACATTTGCTTTTTAAAGAAAATTTGCGATTAATTTTATTTTTATAGAAAACTAGCAATATTTCTTTTATATAAAAATGTACGTTTAATTTGCTTTTCACAAAAAAATTGCGATAAAATTTTCGCAAAATTTTATATGTTTATTAAATTTTAGAAAAATTTTATATTTACATTTATATTTAGATAAATTTTCTTTTTATAGAAAATTTGCGACAGAATTTCTTTTTACAGAAAACTTTCTTTTTATAGAAAATTTACGCTAAATTTTCTTTTTTATAAGAAATTTACGAAAAATTTTCTCATTATAGCAAATTTGCTATAAATTTTCTCTTATAAAATTAGTGATAAATTTTTCTGTATGGAAAATTAGCAATAAATTTTCGTTTTATAGAAAGTTTCCCTTTATAGAAAATTTGCGAAAAATTTTCTTTTCATAGAAATTTTACAATAAACTTTTTTTTATAAAAAAATTCGCGATAAATTTTCTTTTCGTTTTATAGAAAGTTTTCCCTTTATAGAAAATTTACGAAAAATTTTATTTTCATAGAAATTTTACAATAAACTTTTTTTTATAAAAAAAATCGCGATAAATTTTCTTTTATAGAAAATTTACGTTTAATTTGCTTTTCACAGAAAATTTTCGAAGAAATTTTCTTTTCATAAAAAATTTACGAAGCTTTCTTTTTATAGAAAATTGTTGATACATTCTCGTTTTGTAGAAAATTTGCAATAAATTTTCGTTTTATAGATTTTTTTTTTTTTTTTTTGTTAAATTTTCGTTATATCCTTGTAAGGGAAATTTTCTATAAATTCTTGGCTATGTAACTTAATAAAAATATTTTTTAATAAATTTATATCTTATGAAAGATACATTTTATTGTTATGCTTTAATTTCTATATAGCTATGTATTTTAGTAAGGGTTTGGGGTTTCCTGCAATATTTCTTTTCCTGGGAAACGGGAACAAAATATTCGGGAACTTGATTCCCGGGATTTCCAGAATTCTTTTTAATACTTTAGTAATAAGAAAAAAGGCGAAACATTATAAATCGTACTGTATTAACGAAAAATTAAATAATATAAAAGTGTAACGCCATTTCTAGGATTGAAAAAATTTTAAATATTTTATACAAATAAAATCAGAACCTTTCGCAATTTATGTTAGAAACTGTGTTTCAGACTTTTACGTTATTGTGTTTTTGATGCTAAAACGTTTTAAAAATATACAGTAACCTATTGGATGAATTTCATTATAAATAGCTTGCCGTTTATTTCCACTTTATTTCTCTGTAAGTGTAAGTTTTTAACAATTCTTACTAAATGTAGCATAAACTCTGGAAATCATAGTGTTCAGAAATCTGATGAAAATAATCTCATATATGTATGAATACAACATGAGATTAGTTTTTTTATAAGTATCTTAAAGTTATAACATTTATATCTAACAGTTACAGATCTATTGCTTGGATGAGAGATGCTGTTACAAAATAAAATGTAGTGTTAGAATGTAAAATCTCCCAGCCAAGTATTTTCGAAGCTCAACTTATTTATATTAATTTCCACAAATCTATAAAGTATCAAAAATTTTAGCATGACAAAAATCAAGTTGATTTAAAATTTCATGTGAAACAACTTATAAATAAATTCGTTAAACCATAGATAAACAAATAGATAGCTAGTAGAAAAACCCTAATTCAGTAGTAAAAAAACCTATAGATGTTAAATCCATATGATTTATTTTAATTTTATTTTTTATAAGAATTTTATTTTTATATAATTAATAAAATATATTTTAGGTTTTAACAATTCAATTGAGAATTTTTTGGCTCAAAATGAAAATATAAATTTATTGGGTAAAATACAATTTTTTTTAATTAGAGTAGAGAGTAGAATGTGGAGGTCTCCACATTACCCCCTCTTAGGTTTGTGGTGCTTTTGTTTGATGAAAATTTGAAACACCATTTGCATTTTCTTTTGAAGGTTCAATGCCATTGAAATGTGTCCAAGATATCAAATTTAATTTTCGAAAATTCACATGTCTTGAGAATTCCTTGCCAAGTTCTTGAATCATTCAGATATTTGGATTATGGGGGTCTCACCAATGAACTTGAAATTCTGTTAAAATTTAATGTATCAATGAGTTACATTGTAAGTTTTTTATTCTAAGTAAACCAAAGCATTATGCAAAGCTTAGTAATTGACAGTATATTCTCTTGACTACAAGAGGATTATAGCCTAGGATTGAGACACCTTATTATATATGTAGATACCGCCAAAGATTGAAAATTGCCTGCACCGATAATAAAATCCCGAAATTTTCACTCAATTTCAGAATGTCAAAATTCGAGATTTTGTGTCAAAAATGATGAATAATTAGATTTTAACTGATAATTTAATTAACTCTTAATCTTGGCATATATTTTCATTGTTGATTGTTTGCTGTGACGTTATTAGAAATTCATAATTTCGCACTTAAACTCTTGCAAATACCATGTTTAGAATAACATCAATATTTCATTGATATAAGTTGTTAAAAATAGCAAAATGTTTGCTATAGAATTCTAAAACGACGAGAATTTTTAATTTCCAGTTTTCCTGGGAAAATTTAAAGAAAAATAAATAAAATTTTTCAAAATTTTATTAATTTACATACCCACACATAAAAATAAATTTAACAAATATATTTTGCAAAAGTATTTTAACATTTTGAAAATTTTGCCACATAAATATTATAATATAATGTATTTACAAAAACAAACATTAGTATTTACCAAAAATGTGTTAAACAAAACCACATTAACAAAAACAAAACCTAAATTTAATTATGTGAATTTAGTTTTCCTTCCTTTCCCCCAAACAACAACAAAATTCCTTTAATAAACAAAACATAAACGTAACTCAATGCAATGTCATTGACATTTTATTCCTTTCTATGAAATGCGAAAATATTTACAAAACACATACATACATACATACATACATACATACACAAAACAAATAATGGATGTTAACAATATTTAATATTTATTCTAATGTAAACTTTTCTTCTTTTCATTACAAAATAAATAAATGACTTTCACTGAAGGCATTAGAATAAAATGAATGTTTGAACAATATTAGGGAGTGTAAAAAAAAAAACAACCAATTGAATGAGTATAGAAATTAACCCGAAATAACCATTAAATACCATGAATAACTTAAATACCCTCTTTATTTTTATGAGCTTTTCCACGTGAGTGTGTGTTTGTTTAACTATTTAACTAAAAAACTAAATCTTGATAAAGAAACTAAAAGGACGTAAAAGAAACTTACCATTATAGAAAGAAGTACGCTTAATATTATTGCTAGAAAGAAAAAAAAAACAAGAAAAAAAAATAAAATAAATAATCAAAAACTCATCAACTTGTTAAAGGCGAAATATATTTTTATAAATTTTTCACAGCACTAATGAAAAAATATTAAGTCAAAAATAAATTACACACTAGCATTAAACGGAAGAATAAGACGAATTTTGTAAGCTGTAAAATTTGTAATAATTTTTCTTTTATATACGAAATTTGAAATAAAATTTCTTTTTATAAGAAATTTGAGATATAATTTTTTTTTATAGAAAATTTTCGCTAAATTTTCTGTTTTAGGAAATTTTCGCTAGTTTTTTTAGGAAATATTCGCTAAAGTTTATTATAGAAAAATTGTGATAAAGTTTATTTTAATGGAAAATTTGCGATAAATTTTCTTTTCATAGAAAATTTTCGATAAATTTTCTTTTTATATAAAATTTTCGCTTAATTGTTAATTGTCTTTTTATAAAAAATTTCGCTAAATATTCTTTTCATTTTTTTATTCTTTGAAACATTTTTTTTCATATTTTTCGTCTAGCGAAAAATTTTTATTTTATAGAAAATCTTGAGATTTTCTTTTTAAAGAAATTTGTCTTTAGATTTTCTTTGTTTAGGAAATATTCGATAAATTTTCTCTATAGAAAATTTGCGATAAATTTTCTCTGTGGAAAATTTGCGATAAATTTTCTTCATAGAAAATTTGCGATAAATTTTCTTCATAGAAAATTTGCGATAAATTTTCTTTATAGAAAATTTACGATAAATTTTCTTTATAGAAAATTTGCGATAAATTTTCTTTATAGAAAATTTGCGATAAAATTTCTCTATAGAAAATTCGCGATAAATTTTCTCTATAGAAAATTTTCGATAAATTTTCTCTATAGAAAATTAGCGATAAATTTTCTCTATAGAAAATTAGCGATAAATTTTCTCTATAGAAAATTAGCGATAAATTTTCTCTATGTAAAATTTGTGATCAATTTTCTCTATAGAAAATTTGTGATCAATTTTCTCTATAGAAAATTTGTGATCAATTTTCTCTATAGAAAATTTGTGATCATTTCTCTCTGTATAAAAATTTGCGATCAATTTTCTCTATAGAAAATTTGCGATCAATTTTCTCTATAGAAAATTTGCGAACAATTTTCTCTATAGAAAATTAGCGATATTTTTTTTATAAAAATTGTGCTAATTTTCTTTTTATAGAAAATTTTCTTAAGATTTTCTTTAGTTTCTTTTTATAGAAAGAAAATGTTTTTTATTCTTTGAAACATTTTTTTCATATTTTTCGTCTAGCGAAAAATTTTGAGATTTTCTTTTTAAAGAAATTTGTTTTTAGATTTTCTTTTTTTAGGAAATATTCTTTAGATATTTTTATAGAAAATTTTCTTTAGAATTTCGTTTTATAAAATTTTTTTAGATTTTTATTTAATAGAAAATTTTTTTTACTTTTTTTAAAGGAAATTTTTTTTAGATTTTGTTTTTATAGAAAATTATTTTTAGATTTTCTTTTTAGTTTTTTTTACGGAAATTTTTCATTAGATTTTAATTTTGCAGAAAAGTTTTTTAAACTTTCTTTTTATAGAAAATTTTCTTTATATTTTCATTTTAGAGAACTTTTTCTTTAAATTTTCTTTTTATTGAAATTTTTTTAGATTTTCTTTTTAAGTGAAATTTTAGTTATATTTTTTTATAGAAAATTTTGGCTAAATTTGTTTTTTATTACATTTATAAGTAATATCTCATCAAACCTGTTATAGCTCATTTCATTATTAGATATTATAAGTGACCTTACTAAACATCATCATGTAATTAAAACTCTTTACTTTTATCTATTCTTCCTCTCTTTACCCTCTCAATTTGTTTTCCTATTATGAAAATAGTTTAATATTCAGGTATCAGATTTTATTATGGGTCTTGTGTTTGACATAATATTTAATTAATTTTGCAACAACAACGACGACTACAACTACAAAAAATCTTCACTAAGAATTAATTCACAATTAAGTTCTTACTTTCGTATATTGAAGGATGTGGGGAGGTACAGGGGCGTTTAATAGAAATATATATATATTTTTTTTATCAATATGTTAGTATATGAGTAATTTATATAGAGGTTTTGAAAATTGATTGTTAATACTCTCACATATTTTAATAGAATTCAAGCACTTACATATGAGTAAATATTTTAATAGAGAGTGAAAATATAAACATTTATTATAAGTGTTATGAAATCTTCTTTATAAGGATATGTGTTTGCTAAGGATGTGAAATGTAAATAGATTAAAAAATTTATAGGAAAAGGATAACTTTTATAGGAAAATTAAAACATCTTTAAATGTTATTAAAAAATTTTCTTTGGTCTCAAAAGCAATTTGTTAAGATATTTAATTTTTAGGAGTATCTTAGTCTCCTTTGTTTTGTCTAACTAACTGAATTTATTATAATGTGTACTCTTTATTAATTATTTAAAAAATAAATATTTTAATAATATAATTACTTTATTATTTTTTACAGATTACTTACATCTTATTAAAAAGATTCTAATAACTTTTCTTAATAATACTCGTATTACACTCAGTAAAAATATTATAGTTAATTATTTGAAATATTAAAAAAGAAGAAATTTTAAAACAATTTATTTATAAAATAAAAAAAACAAAGCTGTGTTAAAATAATAAATTAAATTAAAAAAAAAAAACTATATTTAACCAAAATTTCAATCTTACTTACTTGCAAGTAGACTTTTAATTAATCAATAAAATCTTCCATATTTAATAAAAAACTCATATTAAAAATACTTAATAAATATTAATAAAGAAGTAGTGATATCAAAATTTTTTATTATTAAATAAAAAGTGTTGTGAATTAAAAAATATTAATAAAACTATACAAAATTGAAAAAAATCTAAATGAAGCTTAATTTAAGCAACAAAAATCAACTGATTTAAAAGTAAACATTACACACACAGCAAGCAAATCATTAAAGTTTTACCTTTGACCTTAAACTTAAGCAAAAGTTTGCACACTTACATATACAATCACTTGCATAAAACAAACAGCCAACTTTAACTAGACTTGTAATTATTTGGCTAAAAACCAAAAAATTACAAAAACAAAGAAGAGAAAAAAAATAAAGAAAACACTAACAACAATTACTATCTAAGTATATAAACTTTTATTTATTCGTCTAAATACCTAAAAGAAACACTTTCAATACAACACACACACTCACTCTCAACAAATAACATAAGCGACCTTCGCGTGTTGCAGTCCAGCTGGAACGTGTTAAAGCAACGAAAAGTGAAAAAAAACACGTTAAAAATAAAAGGATTTTTCTTTCCAACACCTTAAGGACATATTGGTATACGAAAAATGTACTAAATACTCCAACTACAATTACAACAAGCAGGAAACTTATGTTTACAACATTGTTGCATTTGTGTTAAATTTATATAAAACAACAACTGCTGCAATCAAAGTTGGAGTTACTTAATAAACATATTTCAAAAACAGAACGAGAATTTATTTCTTATCCTGATTTTAAACTTTTTATTTCCATTTGTTTGTCTATTCGATTGCGGTGTATTTTCGTGTTTTTGGCGTCCCTATGAATAAACAATAAATTTTGCCAAAGCGTCATGACCGGATGTACGGTAAGTGGTATATTTTTTTATAATTTTTTTCTTCTCTTATTTTAGCTTTAAATATCATGCACAAATTACTTAGTTTAGAAATTGTTACATTTAGTAAAAGTCAATTGTAATTGCTTGTTTATTAGAGTAACGCATAGTGGTCGAAATCGCTGATCCAGCGGTATTTAATTAAAATTTTGTAAGCTTTAAATGGATAAATATGTATTTTATAGTGTAAAGATTACCAATACTTCACTGAGTAAATTGACATTTTTACTTTAGTTTCGCTTCAAATATTCACTCAACTGTAAGCGATCAAAAATAGCATATGTTGCAGCAAAGGCATTGAAATAATATGGTGTCTATTTACTGCAGTGTGTGTGTTTTTGTCATTTTAACGATTTTTAAGAACTAAAGCTTTTTTTCGGAAAATTGAAGGTATGATATTAATTAAAGAATGAATGTTTGTGGCCTATGTTTATCCAGTTTTATAAAAAATTATTGTAGAAAGTAACATTTGTGATAGCATATTTAAAGTGTTATACTCTATAGTTTCGTGGACAGAAACTTTTAGGATTTGACCGGATTCGGAGAAATTCTTGTTTCTTTTATTCTTTAATCATGATCACCATAAATAGACTTGAATGTGCATAAACATAGAAATATCAACTTTAGTTTCACACCTAAAATAAGAGGGATTTTAGTGAATAGATTAACCATTTAGATAGAGTTTTGTCCATTGGCAGTTTTATAGTACTCAATTCAAAAAATAAATATACTTAGTAAACAAGTTTGCAATCGTAAATTGCCTTGTTGTCTCTGTTTGGCAGTACGAAAGCAGAGTTTGTGGACTATAATTAGACACCAGCAGAATGTGATTTCTTATCCATTTTGGTTTCGTTGAAACCTAAACATGGCGCCCGCCTTGCACTGGGTGCAATTTTGAGGGACTCAATTAGCGGCTCCGGGCCGCTAGTGTAGTAAACGCTGTTATAGATGTGGTTCCAGTAGTTGGTTCGAAGGACCATTAAAGAAGTTTACAATCGTAAATTGCCTTGTTGTCTCTGTTGGGCAGTACCAAAGCAGAGTTTGTGGACTATAATTAGACACCAGCAGAATGTGATTTTTTATCCATTTTGGTTTCGTTGAAACCTAAACATGGCGCCCGCCTTACACTGGGTGCAATTTTGGAGGACTCAATTAGCAGCGCCAGGTGTTTGGGGCAAGTAAAAGAGAGATTGAACCTAGTGTAGTAAACGCTGTTATAGATGTGGTTCCAGTAGTTGGTTCGAAGGACCATTAAAGAAGTTTACAATCGTAAATTGCCTTGTTGTCTCTGTTTGGCAGTACCAAAGCAGAGTTTGTAGACACCAGCCAGCACCAGCAGAATGTGGTTTCTTATCCATTTTGATTTCGTTGAAATCTAAACACTTAATTACTTTCACAAACAAGCGAAATATTTTGAGTCAACTAAAATGATTTAAAATTATTCCTTATATGTGGGAACTCCTAACAACTATCCGTTCGTCCGTCTCTTCATCCCACAGTGGAATAGAATCGTCAAAAATGGCGTTTTATTCAGGGAAGGTGTAGGGAGTTTTATTTATAATTTTGTTGCTATAATTAGTTCATTAGTACATCGAAGAAATACTTTTTGAATTTATACATTTTTTTAGCGTAAACTTCTGGCGTACAGCCAGACGGACAAAAAACATCAAAATGCATCAAAAACCATAATTTCTGCTAATCTGTATTTCACAGTTTTAAAGGAAACTATATGAAATTTGATATTTTAGCATGTTTTGGGCCAATAATGTAACGCAGTAAAATTGATTCAAATGTAATCATTATTTCACTCAGATTCCATATTAAAATTTTTCCGAAAATAGGTCAAATGATCATAAATATCTTAAATATATCCCTATTTAAACAAAATTCATCGCAGATGAGTTTTTATTATTATGTCTTATTGTTGTTGTAAAATGTCAAAAATAGTCTGTTCGTTCTTACCTGTTTATTTATTAAAGTACTTTTTGTACACAGTGAATGCTCCCAAATGCACCACAGTGGAGCCAAACGCAAAATTTTGGTAAAAAATCTGTATATTCTAAACATTTAATTGTATGGAAGAGAGGACCTAAGCTTTCAGAAAAATCATCTTGTAGTCACCCTGTGATAACACGAGATAAGCAGAGTGTTATCACAGTGTGAGATAACAGGGTGTAAAAGTATGTAAAAGTGTGAAAAAATCGTAACTTCTATAAATCAAGACTGATTTCAAAGATTTTTTTATTTCTGTAAAATGCTTGATAAGGTAAAGAAAAAATAAGCTCACTCACCTAAGTTATGTCTTACAGTTAAAAACAAAAGCTTGAATTTTGAATTTTTGAGTTTTTCCCTCGACTTTATTTCGTTTTTACTTATTCCGGAAATGGTATATGAGGGAAAAATTTTGTAAAAATATTCTGGAATTTGTAATATATTCCGAAATAATATGCTGAAACAAATTTTTAATTATCTCAATTCGTCTAAACGTGAAAAATGTTTAAAGTCAGCACTCTGAAATTAGTATGAAAAATTACTATTTTTTTACAAAAATATAGTACTATTCTTTCTCTTTTTCTCAAAGTTTTTTTTTAACAAAAAACTTTTTTCTTTACATATTTCAAAAAGACAAGCATGGATTTTTTTCGTGCGCAGTCCTTTCATTAGTTTTGTCGAAAACTAATTTACAAAATCAAACATCAGATAATATTTACAAGTATCAAGTCATTAACAAATAAATCAAACTAAATATTTTAGCTTAAATGGATCTCAATGCAGTAGTGTGCTCTAAAGTTATTTATTAAAATTATAATGTTACGAGTATATAGCCCAACTAAGTGCTTACTATTGCTTATTTCAAATTTTAATAATTTTCTTTATTAGACATTTTTTTCCGAGTGTAAAAGAAAACTGCATTATAGCAACAAATGAAAAAATAAACTTATAAAAATACTTTGCCTGCCTGTTTGGTATTTTGTGTGAAGATTTATGTATTTCTTTTACTGTTTGGTATTTAACAAATTTCCTTTACAAAAGGACGAAACTCTCTTCATTTTCTAGGTTCTTTACAATTTGTTTTTCTACAATTCAAAAGATATGTAGGTGTTTCAACAACAACAACAACAACATCGAAAAAAACACATGTTACTATTAGCTATAATATGGCTAAGAAAATATATTGCCAAGTTTGTTTAGTTGATTGGTTTATTGAAATTTTGTGTAAAATACTTTGTAGTATATGCTCTTGTACATACATAGATACATATGTACATATGTATTTATTAGTATGAATATGAATATTATATTTTGTCTTAAGGTAAAGGTTATTTTGTTGAGAAGTATTAATTAACAACCTTCACAATATTGAACTTCAGCAAACATGAAGATTTTTTTAATTTTTTATAAAACTCATAAATTTTATAGAAAGTAAAGTTAGAAATAATACGAATATTATTTTCATATAATCAATTCTATCCTATGAGTAAATTTGCTATGTGTTTGAAAGTCATTATATAACTTTTTTTTATATTGGGAATTCTTAAAATGGAATTAATTTCAAAGTTATATTTGTTACTCGTCGTAGCATTATCTAACAGAATCTGAGATGATGTCTATAACCAGAGGTGGGTGATATTTTACATTTTTTATATATTTATTATTTTTAATATATATTAATACTAAAATAAAGAAATAAAAAATAAGTTATTGTATCGCTTTTATTGGAATATAGAATATTTTGGCCAATTACTGTTTTTGAGATATTTAAAGAACTCTTAAAGAGTGCACAATATTTCATCACTGGTCATATATGTATATGAGCAATATGAGTTTATATATCCTACAATTCTCTTGATTTAAAAATTTTTCTCAGAATTTTTCTTTGAATTTTATAATTTTTTTCTTCACAACATTATCTTTAACTTTTACATACAAAATTTCCAAATTTTAGACTAATCAAACTGTTTATGGGAATTCTTCTTAAAACTGTATCCTCTTTCTGGAATCGAAAATGAAAACTTTTTTTATTTACAGTAATACCTTATTAGCGTTAAAGCAAGCCACATTCTACTTTAATTCTTTACAGTTGGTTAAAATATGGGAAGAATTAGAGAGAGTTTAGGAAGATAAAAAAAATAGTTGAGTATTATTACGGCAAACAATCATGTTTAAAAAATTGCTTATTGCCTTTGGAATAATTTACATTATTTTAGCAAGCATATTATGATTATATCACCCAAATTTTGTTTATAGAAATATAAAATATGTTTATTTGTATTATGCTCTTTTAACTTATTCTAGAATAGGGTAAAGGAGCATAATATAAATTTAGAAAAAGAAAATTTATAGAAACTTATTATAAAAAGAAAATTTATCCATAATTACCTAAATAAAAAATTATAGGAAACTTCGTATAAAAAAATAAATAAATTATCTTTTTATAGAAAAATTTCGATAAATTTTCTTTTCGTAGAAAATTTTCGATAAATTTTCTTTTCGTAGAAAATTTTTGATATATTTTCTTTTCATAAAAAATTTTCAATAAATTTATCGAAAAAGAAATTTTATCGATATCAATACATTTCATGCTTATATAAAATTCTCTTCTTATAGAGATAAATTTTCTATATATAGGAAATTGTCTATAAAAATTTTCTTTTTATAGAAAATTTTCGATAAATTTTCTTTTTATAGAAAATTTTCAATAAATTTCCTTTTTATAGAAAATTTTAGATAAATTTCCTTTTCATAGAAAATTTTCGATAAAATTTCTTTATGTAGAAAATTTTCGAATAATTTTCTTGTTATAGAAAATTTTCGATAAATTTTCTTTTCATAGAAAAGTTTCAACAAATTTCCTTTTTATAGAAAATTTTCAATAAATTTCCTTTTTATAGGAAATTTTCAATAAATTTATGGAAAAAGAAATTTTATAGAAAATTTTCTATGAAAAGGAAATTTATCGAAAATTTCCTATCAGAAGAAAATTTATCGAAAATTTCTTATCAGAGGAAAATGTATCGAAAATTTCCTATCAAAAGAAAATTTATCGAAAATTTCCTATCAAAAAAAAAATTATCAAAAATTTCCTATCAAGAAAAATTTATCTATTAAAAGAATTTTCCTATCAAAGAAAATTTTATATAAAAAGAAATTTTATCGAAAACTTTCTATAAAAAGAAAATTTATTGAAAATTTTCTATAAAAAGAAAATTTATCGAAAATTTTCTATAAAAAGAAAATTTATCGAAAATTTTCTATAAAAAGAAAATTTATCGAAAATTTTCTATAAAAAGAAAATTTATCGAAAATTTTCTATAAAAAGAAAATTTATCGAAAATTTTCTATAAAAAGAAAATTTATCGAAAATTTTCTATAAAAAGAAAATTTATCGAAAATTTTCTATAAAAAGAAAATTTATCGAAAATTTTCTATAAAAAGAAAATTTATTGAAAATTTTCTATAAAGAGGAACTTCATCGAAAATTTTCTATAAAAAAATTATCGAAAATTTTTTATAAAATAGAAATTCATTAAAAATTTTCTATAAAAAGGAAATTTATCTAAAATTTTCTATAAAAAGGAAATTTATCTAAAATTTTCTATAAAAAGGAAATTTATTGAAAATTTTCTATAAAAAGAAAATTTATCGACAATTTCCTATATATAGAAAATTTATTTCTATAAGAACAGAATTTTATATAAGCATGAAATGTATTGACAATTTTCTATAAGAAAATTTAAGGAGGATTTTCTATGAAAAGAAATTTTGGGAAAGTTTTTGTGGAATGAAACTTTATCAAAAAAATTTTTTACAAATAGAATATTTTTAAATATTAATAATATAATATAAAGTTGTCGATCATTTTCATTGGGATAAAGTAAGAGTAAAATCAAGGGTCAGAAAATAGTAAAGCAAGAGTAAAGTTTATCTACTCCTGTGATCGGTACTAATATCCCTCAGGGGCCGAATACTTTTCACATAGACAAGATAAATGTCAACAAATAAAAAAAAAGTATTCAAGGCACATGAAACACATTCGCAAAAATGATACATTTAAATTTTATATCCTTTCTTTTTGCTTATTATTATACTAGAGTTAAAATATAATTAGAAGAAATTTAGAAAAGTGTAAGAGTGAAATACAAGTAGATTTGAATTGGAGCGGATCTAAAGCAGATTTAGATTAGGGATAGAGAAAGAGTAAAATTGTACATAGTGAGTGTTTGAGAACACTATAATTGCAATATCGTTAGAGTTCTATTCTAGTTAATTTCTATCCTTAGTCTTTATTTAAAATTTTCCTAATTCCCTTTAACTAATTTCCCTCACAAACTCTTTACAGATATTACAAAAATGCAGGAAATGAATTACCTGCAGGATAATTCCAAAGTGGAGGCACTTACCAAAGCTGTTCTCATTTCCATTCTAGGCGTAGCCATAGTACTATCTAATCTGATAATAATTGCCACATATGCCAACTTCAAAGGTAAGTCAACTCAAAACCAAAAAACAAAATTAAAAAAACTTAATAAATGTATGTAAAAAAAAAACGAAAAAAGATTACAAAGAAACAAAATATAATTTATCTATAACTGTATATAATTATGATTGTTAAAATCATATCTGACAAATATAGAATTATACATGTTTTGTATTGAAAAAGTGTTAAACTAGGAACAAACAAGGTAAATGTTGAGTAGTAGTTTTTAAATACAATTTACAAAAAAAAAAAAATAATAATAATAAACAAATTCAAATAATAACAGCTTTTTTAATTAAACACCAAATAAAAAAATATATTAGACCAAAATAAAATGCTTTGTAGATGAAAAGGGAAATGAATGCTTGTTTTTAAATAAAAAATTGAAGATTTTCTACAAACATAAATAATAATTATTATATGTTTTGTTTAAAAAAAACCCTATATTTGCGGCTATAGGTCCTACAGAAGTCATCAATTATTATTTGCTGTCATTAGCTGTAGCCGATTTACTTTGTGGTCTATTAGTAGTGCCCTTTTCAGTATATCCAGCGCTAACGGGAGAATGGCTACACGAGGAGTTATTGTGTCGTTTTACGGGTTATATAGAGGTAACGCTTTGGGCAGTGTCAGTCTATACATTTATGTGGATATCGGTTGATCGTTATTTGGCAGTACGTAAGCCATTGCGTTACGAAACTGTGCAAACAAAAACAAGGTAAAGAAAATTCAATGTTACAGATTTTAGACTTGTTTTAAAAATGTACTCTCTTTTTTTGTAGATGTCAATGTTGGATGGCATTTACTTGGATCTCAGCCGCTTTACTTTGCAGTCCTCCCATACTCGGTTATACCGCTCCTATTAAGAATCATGTGGCACATATTTGCATGCTCGATTGGGGTAATATGGCAGCATATAGTATAACTTTAGCAATATTAGTTTTAGGTCCTAGTGTTATATCAATTGTTCATAATTATACATACATTTTCATTATGATGCGTAAAATTAGATCGGGTGAACCGATACATGATAAAGAGTATGCTACTGCATTAGCTGAAAATTTATCGAATCCAAGTCATATGATGTCATTCGCATTAGTGTTTGCATTCTGGATGTCATGGTTGCCATGGATTTCGTTACGTCTGTACGAACTGGTAACCGGTGATGTTATACAAAGTACTCTCATTAATTTTGGCGTAGTTTGGATTGGTGTTTTAAACTCATTTTGGAAAATAATCATTATGACGACAATGTCACCACAATTTCGTATCGCTCTCAGAGTATTTTGCTTAACAATATGTTGTAAGACTAAGGGCCGTTTGCAAGCCGAACTAATCGGGTTAGACCCAGATGACTAGAGTCGTTAGATTTTCTTATTGGCTTGAATTGTTATTTGAAAGACATTGATAAATTCTCATAATTTTTCATCTTCAAAACAACAACAACCACAAGAGAATAAAAGCTAAAGAGAAATGAAAAAAACTATAAAATGCTAGAAAATTTTGCAAAAAAAAAAAAGAGAGAAAAAATTTTAGGCATTAAAATGATTCAAACAAGAACAACACTTTTTCACTAACACTTACATATATTTACTCCCCTCCACTACACATACACACTATAACACATTAAAAAAAAATTCCATAAATTTTATAGAATATTTTATTACCAAAAAAGAAATTATTATTAATTAAAATAAAATAGAATATTATAAATAACACGGTGCTACAGTGAAAAAACATTGGAATGTAATATAGTGTAGTCTGTAGATATGAATGAATACATTATTATGTCATTTTTAGAATTTTCTACATACTCCCAAAATCGGGAATTATATCCAAAAAAAAAAATCGATTTTTCGGACTTTGCTGCTTTAACATTTTTTTTTTCTCGAATACCTGTTAACAATTTTATGTTTTTAAACTGCATTAAAAAGAAAGACCTTACCCGTTTTAAAAAGTGTTTATATTCAGGGCTAAACTGTGGAAGGTATTAAAGACACAAATTCGATTTCTTATTTTTATTCTTATTTTTTGAACTTTTCAGCCATTTTTGATCCACACCTTTCAGAAAGCATATCTTTTCATATTTTTTGAAATTCTATATTTTATTAGGAATAAAATGAGCTATTGCTTAATAAAATCATATGAGAATTGTAGAACATATGATTTTTCCTTTTTCATAATTGTAAAACTCATGAAATCCTGCTGTTTCGAAAAAATCATATATTTTATAATTCTAATCCAATTTCATAAAATGATTTTTAATTTAATTTTACTCCTAAGAAAAAGTTGTATTAGGAAAAAATAAAAAACAATATACTTTTTAATAAAGTGTGGGCCAAAAATGGCTGAAAAGTTCAAAAAACAAGAACAAAAAATAAAAAACTGAGTTTATGTCCTTAATATTTTACACAGTTTTACTACGAATTAAAACGTGTTTATACTTTTTAAAAAGAGTAAGATCTCTTGGATAATGGGTATTGGAGATAAAAAAAAAATTAAAGCCGCAAAGTTCGTAAAATCGTTTTTTTTTTTTTTTTTTTGTTTTTTTTTTTTTTTTTTTTTGTATAACCCCATATTTTGTGGGTATATTGAGAATTCTAAAAATGGTGTAATAATCTACTCAACCATACCTGCAAACTACACCGTATTACATTCCAGGTGTTTTCAACTTTGCTAATTTTGTAGCACCGTGTATTTAGATAAAGTAAAGCTAATTGGTTGTAATTTAAAAACATCTATTCATTAATTAATTAAGTACTTTTTAAGAAGCCATTTTGTCTCTTAAATGAAAGTTTAGTATGGCTTCGATTTAAGTAGTTGTTTAAGCATTCAATAATATTAAATTTCATTCCAATCTAAAGAATATTAAAACAGAATAAAATCGTATTTTTGATAAGTAGTTTTAAAAGAAATTTTAAGAGCTTAAATTGTGGTTAAAACTTTGTTTAGAATTCAAAAATTAAAAAAATATATTGAGTTTCAAATTGAAATTGTTAAAAAAAAAAGAATATTTATGTATTTATTTTCTTTCTGGGGGAATTGCAGTAAAAACGTCATAAAAAGTAAACAAAGTAATAGAGAATTTGCATTTAAAAAGTAAAAATAAAATTACTTAAAGCGCTTTTTAGTTATGAAAAGAAAAAGGGAATGGAACTTCATATTTTTCCTATAAACATTAAAACTTTTGCGTAAAATTAAATAAAACCTAATATAATTAATCTAAGAGAATGAGAAAATTCACTCCTATCAAACTTGTTAAAATCGTAGCAAATATTTAAACGTTTTAATAAAAATAAGTTTAAGAAATTTCTCATATCGACCACATACGTGTACAAAGCTATACCTATACCATTCAGTGTTAATAATTTATCAATTCCGTATGTATTAAAATTGTATACTGCGTGTTCAAATTGGCATCACATTTTTAACAACTTAGCACCATCTCAGTAACGAATTAATAAATAACATTGTGTATTCTATTCCGTATGTTCTAAAATTGTAAACAAGCGGTGTCAAAAAGCCAGCAGAATTAATTGTAAATTTGGATTTTGAATTGTAAGTTTAGGTGTTTAACGAAATTTACTCATATTTTAGATTATTTGCACGTATTTTCTTCAAGTTTCATTGGTTATAAAATTCTTTCTTAGTTTTCTTATGAAAGCAAAAATATCACAGCATTATTATAATATTATCTTCAATGATTTCTCATAGTTTTTACTTATTTCCCAAGTTTTCTCTTCATGTCATTCTTTTCCATTTGCTGTCTTAATTTTTGTTAAGAAAATTCCCCCAGAAAATAATAAAAAAAAATGTTAGACTTAAGTTAAAAATTTAGAATGCATAAGAAAATTAAAAGAAAAAAATTTATGTAAGTAAGAAAAATAAATTGTTGCCAAAAGAACAAAACAAAAATTAAAAGATTATTTTAATAAATAAAAAAACACTAAAAAATAAACTTTTTAAAAATATTTCAAAGAAAAATTCTTTAGATTAAAATTAAAAATTTAAAACAGCTGTTTTTATAAATCTTCACACAATTTAATTTATGTAAATGAAAATTAAGAAAAAGTCTTTTATATTTTATAGAAAAAAATATTGAAAATGTTTGAATTATATATATATATATATATATATATATATATTTAATTCATGAATAATTTTTTTATTTAATTTTTTTTTTTAATTTTTATGAAGTAACATTTTTTGAAAATTTTTCTGAAACAAAAAATTATGTCTTTTGTTAATTAAATGTTTTATTGACAATATTTCTTTTTTAATTAATTTTTTTAATAATAACTATTTTTTATTTATTTATTTATTTTTTTTTTTTTTTTTTGTTAATTAAATATTATATTTAAATATTTTTAAATTTCATTTTTATTATATGAAAATATTATTTAAATATATGTATGAGAACAAAAATTTTTGTATTTTTTTTTTTTTTTTTTATTTAATTTGTAAATATTTTTTCATGAAATTTTCATGAAATTCTTTTAAATTTTAAAGTAATTTAAAGAAAGTGTATGAACTTGTACCCAAAAATAAAAATAATTACTTTTTAATTTATGATTTTTTTTATGTTATATTCATTTATTCTTTAAAAAATACGAAAATGTTTCCTTAATTGAAGAAAATTTAATTTATGATTTTGCGAATAAATTATTTTATAATTTTATTATTTTTTTTTTTTAATTTTATGATAATTTTATTTATAAATTATTAAAATCATTTACAACATATTCTTTTTAAATTTTTTATATCTATTTAAAAATTTTAACATATTTATTTTATTTTAATTTTAATCATAAAAATAGATTCTTTTTAATTCCCCCTTCTGTTTGAAAAATTAAACTTTATTTAAACAAAATAAATTTATGATTTCTATTTGATTTATATTTATTTTTTTATTTCTTTTGAAATCTATTTAATTTCACTTTTTAAATTTATGAACATTTTGTTAAATAATATTTTTTTATTTAAAGAAAGAAATTAAATAGAAATTTTTAAAATGTTTTTTTTTATTTAAAATTTTTTGATCGTTAAAAATATATTTTGTAATTTAGAAATTTTATGAATTAAGTAAATTTTGTATATTTTTTTTAATGGAATTCTTCAAAAACAAAATATATTTTTTTTAAGAAAAAATGATTTTTTTTATATTTTTTTTTTTTTTTTTTTAATGGAGAATTAAAAAAATAAAACATTAATTTCTTGAAATTGTTTTTATTTTTTAAAAATTAATTTAATTTTTATTTTTTTATTTATTTATAAATTTATTTATAATTTATTTATAAATTTATTATTTTTTAAAATTTTTTTAATTTATGTGCAGAGATTTTCAAAATAGCTGGTTACAAAAATTACTACTGTTAAAAAAAAAATAAAAGTTTCCACTTGAATATTTTAAAATACAGACATTTTTGAAAATTAATAAAAAAAATTTAAAGCAAAACTAAATAAAACTTCCGTAAAAAAATATTATATAAAAATATTAAAAAAAAGCAATAAATAAAGCAGATTTTAAATTGAAGAAAAAAATAAACAACAAAATTTTCACTATTTAAAAAGAAAAAAACAACTAAAATTTTTTTCCAAATAATAACTTTAAACTAATTAGTAGCAATACACAGAACAACAGCTCTTAAACTATTGTTATATAATAGTAATTAAAAAAAGCAAAAAAAAAAAACGTTTTCTTTAACAAAATTTATTAAGAAAATATATAAAAACAAAACTAAAAGAAACAAAGTGGAAATGAATAAAAGAAAATAGGCTTAAATAAGGAAAAATTTAAGAAATAAAAGAAGGCAAAGTTAGATTCTATCAAATTTAAATTAAAAAAAAAAATATATATAAAAATCTATGAATTAAGTAGTTGATAAAGGAAAAACTTTTTAAAATTTAAGCATTTTAAAGAAAACAACATGAACAGAAAAACATTGATCATAATTATACTCATTATATTTAAAATTCATACTATTTAAAAAAAACGCAAAACGTTTTAAAAAATGAGAAGAAAGTGTTAAATTTTTTTATTATTAAATTTTAATAAAATTCATAATAATTTTTATTACATGCGAGGGTTACAATTTACATTAAAATAGATTTGTTAAACCAACATTTGAGTGTTGAAAATGTTTATTTTTTTCATATTTTTAATATATATCGTTACCCTCGTGTTAAAACTCAATTGTAGCTAGTTATGAAAGGGATTTAAAATTTTCAAATAATGCCAAAGAAAAATATGTTTTTTATTTAAAAATTTATTAATCTAAAATAAAGGGAATTCTTGTATAAATAAGACTGTGTTCTATGCCACCCACCTCCCCTATTTTTAATGGTAGATAATATTTCTTAAGAAACCTTTAATGATTTTGCCAGATACCCCAAAAATGATTTCAAGTCAATTCGTTTATTTTAAACGAATTGCATTTTTTTCATAATTTAGTTTAGATTTAACTTTAAATCTAAAAATCTAGTTGGTCCTCTAGAAAGAGCATTATATAAACAAATTATCACATTTTTTCCCTGTGTAATGAATGCATTTAGGCAAATTGTAAAAGTTTTAAAAAGATTTATTAATAAATTCCCACAAAATCCCTTTTAAATTTCCCACAAAAATCCTATTATCAAACAACTCTTTTGAGTCCAATTTTTTAATTTATTTTTTTTTTTTTTTGTTATGGCAAATATAAACGCATTTTTTGTTTTTGTTTATATAGCAAAAAAAAATTTTTAAATTTTTATTTTTATTTTTACTTTTTTTTATAATAAAATACATTTATCCTAAATCCTTAGTGGGATAAATACAATTTCTTAACATAAACAAATTTGCGTTTATATTTCTTTAATCATATTGAAATATTTTAAATTTATTATAAATTTTGTGTTTAGAAGAAATATATAATTTAAGGAAGTCTTAAAAACCAGTAGTTTTAAGTGAATTAAAAAAAGAAAATGTAAAATTTAAGTAAAAAGAAAGAATAAAATAAAATTTTTGAAAAGTCATCTATCTCATTCCATAAATTCTTAAATGAAATGTGTGTTTTCATTTAGCGAAAAGTAAAGAAAAGGTAACTTTAATAAAACATACACCATTTCCAAAAACTTTGCTTTCCTGGTAAGCTAGCAGGTATAATTGGAAACAAAAATGAACTACTTATTTTCTGCCTGAATAACTAGTTATTTTTGTTCAAGTTGTCCACAAATTCTGCTTTAACAACCTTCTGGTTGTTAAACCAGCGCTCTAGCCAACTCATACAATTTTACTGTGCTATTATACTATTGAGTACTCATTTATGTAATAATAATGATGTTTCTTTACCAAGAAACTACTTTAATAAGTACTTGCCATTACCAAAACCCAAAAAGCTTTTGCCTTGGTCTGTAAAATATTATTTGATAACATATAATTATTAATAATTTTTAATAACTTAATACATATCAATAATTCCTTGAAAGAACCCCAAAAATTTTCCTAAAATTTTGCATGCAGATTTGCAGATTTTTTTCGTTTTTTCACTTTTTAAAAAACTTAAAAAATATCAAAAGTATAAAAAGTGAAATCGAAAAAATCTTAACATATATAAAATTCAATAATTTGGAAACGGTTAATAATAGAATTTTGATTTTTTTAATTTAATTGATACTATATTACAGATCACAGAAAAATATAACTTTTATAGTTCTAATCATTACCTATGAACTCGTGGGACTTTTTTAGTAATCCTTTCATTAGAGATTTGATAGTTGTTTCAGTCACTTTTTTGGAACAGTTTGCCCATCCCCTTTTAAAATCTTTGATATTTTGGGACACCTTTTTTGTGTTCTTCAATTCTCTTTTCACAAGAGCGCCATATCTCTCCACTGATCTTATCTCGGGACAATTTGGAGAATTGACATCTCTTGGTACGAAAATTTTGTTATTATTTTGGTACCACACCAGAACTTTCTTGACATGATGCCAAATAAGACCAAAAGTATGTGGACACATAGTGCTCTCTTATGAAAGGAGGAAGCCTTTTTTGCTAACATTCTTTGATGCATATTTTGGCATTTATAAAGCCTTGCTTCTTTTGCCGCAACTACATAAAGCTTGCCATACCAGGAATTTTGTAGGAAATTTTGTCTACTTTTGGGTCCTAAATTTCAGCATTTCTTCAAGCATTAGCAACATAAAAATATTGACCCGAATGCTGCGAAAAATTTGCCAGTACATACGTTTAGTCGTCCATTATACAACATGAGTATTTTTGTATGAAATTTGGTTTTAATTTCCATTCCCTAATCTTGGTTTCTACATTTTTTGCAGCATTCTTGTTTGCAACTTTTTGGACTTTATATGCTTTCAAGACTGCATTGGCTTTAATTTTTCGCACCAAATAACCAGAGCACTGAGCTAACCAGGGATGCTTTTCTACCAGATGTGTTTGGAGGTCTTTTCAATATGCTTTCAATTTTCTTGGCCTTCCCAATATCTTGTCGACTTTTTTTTCTTCTTGAACCAAGTTTCTTATCAATGGTTAAAAACTTCTGATACTGTTTAGTAACATTGGAAACAGTTCGACGGCAGATCTTTAATTTTTTCGCCAATTTTTTGTGAGACCAATTTGGATGTTTTTTTTTTTTTTTTTTTAAATATTTAATAATTTTAGCACATACTTCTTTTTCGTCAATCATTTTGATCAAACTCACAACAAATCAACATGGTGGTCATTAAAAATAATAGCTGAGATATTTTCCAAAGATAAATAGATAAAAAAAATAAATAAATAAATATTGCTTCCGAAAAAAGCTAAGTGTGTTAAAATGTGTTACTATTTTTCGATATCACTCCTTACAACTTTAAACTACAATATTTCTGGGAAGACTTTGTGGAATTCAATAATTTAAACGGCGCACAGTGGAGTAGAAACGCCAAAAATGGCGCTTAATTCAAAGAAGATGTACAGCGCTCTGTTTATAAATTTGTTGTAAGAATTAGTTCATTAGTATATCGAAAAAATACCATTTGAATTTTCAAAAAATTTTTTTAGCATGAACTTCTAAGCGTCCGGCTGACCGTGCATCAAAAACCATAATTTCTGCTAATCTCTAGGTCTCAGTTTTAAAGGTAATTTTATGAAATTTGGTACTTTTGGGCCAATAACGTAACACAACAAAATTGGTTAAAATGTAATCATTATTTCACTCAGCCCCCGTATTAAAAATTTTCCGAAAATAGGTCAAAGAACAAGGTAAGAGCTTTCAATCAAGCTTAAAAATGATTTATTCAACAAAAGAAATGTGAATGTTAAATGCAGTTGTATATGAAACCTATTGTTCCTATACTAAAGTCGCCAACAATATTCCCAGTGACATATTTTCTAGTTCAGTCCATTTTAAGCTCCTTTCCTAAGCTTTTTTTAGCGAGAGTTATACATCGTTGGAAAGAACAAGGTAAGAGCTTTTAATCAAGCTATAAATGGTTTATGCAGCAAAAGAAATATAAAAGATAAATGCAGTTGTATATGAGACATATGGATCTTATACTAAAGACGTCAAGAATATTCCCAGTGACATATTTCCTAGATCAGTCAATTTTGAATTCCTTTCCTAAGCTTCTTTTAGCGAGAGTTTTACATCATTGGAAAGAACAAGATAGGAGCTTTCTACCAGCTATAAATGGTTTATACAGCAAAAGAAATGTGAAAATTAAATCATAAATATCTTATATATATCCGTGTTTAAATAAAATTCATATTAGATAAGTTTTGTCTAAGAAAAAATCATACTACTAAATTATTTTTGGATTAAAAAAAAAATAGTTAAAGGTGTTTCTAAATATACCTATGCTTAACAACTCTATTAAAAAAAAAAAAAAAAAAAAAAAAAAAAAATTTTTATAAAATAAAACACAAAAATATAAACTTGAAAACTTTATATTTTCAGTTGTTACCACTGTGGTTAAAAATTTCAAATGTGTGACTTTGGCAGTGTATTACACGGAGAGTGAAAAAAAATTAAAATTTTTTTTTAGTAATTGCATTTTTTAAATACATTTTTTGTTAAATATGCTATTTATAATTTTTAGTTTTTTAACATAAGTAAAGTATGCAATCTTTACATTAAAATAAAAGTCTCAAAAATTTGTGGAACGTACGGTGGCTCAGAAATTAATTTCATTGGCCAAAAGTCCAATTTTGTTTAACACCGATTTCCAAAATTTTAATGCGATCCAATTAAATCAAAATATAACTGTGGGCGTTGCATGCTGTTAAAGACAAATATTTTGTGTTATTTTACAAAAAAAAAAAAATGATTTTTGTAAATTTGATCGATAAATAGCTGAATTTTTTTGTTATGTTGGTAGGATAATAGTCCTTCAAAAATGGTATAATGTGTCACTTTATCGTTTATACCTACTGTGTTATTGAATGATTTCTCAGTTACTATATTTTAGTCAAATTTGAATTTTAGTGGAATAGAACTTTTGAGGGTAAAAAGAGGTTAAACAAATTTTACTACCAGAAGAAAGGCGAAAGTGTCCTCCTTAACCCCATATATACGTTTGTACCTATCTGAACCCGTCTGTAGAACACTTTTTCCATTTGAATGAAATTACTCCCAAAAATTTGTTCATGGAACAAATACTAAAAATCAGTTATAATTTGGATTTTAAACCTACAGGATCAATAAGAAACAACGACACCAGTAGGGAGTTAAGAAGTTTAAAAAAGAAACATTTTCAGGATGAATATCTCAAATATGGGTTGATTATAGATCAACCAAAACAAGGATCAGGCAATATGAATAATGGGAACACAGTAAGAAGGTTATTTTCAGATACCGAAAGAGCACCTAAAATAACAGGTGTTATCTTATGTTAAAATTTAAAATAATTATGGATTATTTTATATATTTTATATTATATATATATAATATTATATTTTATATTATATTGTGTGTAATGAACAAATTGATGCTAGAAAATTTGGTGATTATGCGAAAGAAACTGCACAAATATCTATGGCGAAATATGTCTGCAACAGTTCACAAAATCCTTTATCATGAAGAAGAAGTCATTAATTATCAATTAGTATCACTTGGAGATCTGTCAGAGGAAGCCCAGGAAAAAAGGAATAAGGATTACAGATTTTATAGAGAGATCAATACCAAAAAAATGTCACGAAATTCTACAAATGAAAATCTATTTAATATATTACTAGCAAAGTCAGATCCGCTCATCTCTAGCATTCGATGTCAATGGAAAGTAGAACAACGGGACTTAGATGAAGAAGCAATAGGACTAGAGGACAAAAGAGCTATTTTCCAACCGAATGAATAATAACTATAATTTTATTTTATTGTTATTTAAGTAAAAAATAAAATACACATTAAAATACTTTTAGTTATAAAAAATAAATACGAGTGTCCTTAATGTTATTTAAATAAAAAACAAAATAAACATTTTTTTTTTTTTTTTTATCCAAAAACAACCGATTATAGTGGAACCTGTTCTAGAATTGATAAACTGGGAACCTGTTGACACAATTATCCTGGGTATTGCTAAAATGTTTTTTATCTACTTATAACTTTTTTTTATAAGTAAAGCTGATTCAAAAAACAAACAAAAATCAGCATTTTCATGTCAAATGCTATAAAAAATTAAAAGTTCAACTTTAGTCTTAAATTTCTCAATAACCGCTGAACCGATTTTAATTAAATTAAAACTGAAGAAAAATTCAAGAAAATATTTCTCCATCAAAAAAGAATTCCAAAATATCTCTATCGAGTCAAAAGTTACAGAGTTTTGGCCGATGCACTATTTTGCTTTTTCTTCAACCTAGTTACGTTTTTTTATATACAAATTTTAGTTTTCTGGTATTATTTTTAAAATATGAGTAAGTTTACATGTTTTGTTAATAAAAGTTATTGAGTTACATTTTAAAAGTTCATTAAAAGTAGTAAAGCTTTATATACTAGATAAATTAATTTGCAATTTATAGGAAACAAGAACATTTAAAACACATCTACAGAAAAAATAAAATTTAATAAATTCACAATTGTCAAAAATGCTTACAAATTGCATTTGCATTTTGCAAATATTTTTCAACTAAATGGCTATTTTGCAGATGACGAATAAATTACTCAAAAAGAAGACAAATATTTAAAGTTGCATACTTTCCACATTTTGTTAATTTTAAACAAATTAAAATCACTTTTTCAAAAAATAAAAATATTATTTTTATATGAAAATTTTGGAACATGTTTTTTTTTATTGTATTATGCATAGTATATGTGTGCGTCCCAAAAATATGAGATTTTAAATTTAAGGTAAAGATTCTATACTTTTAAAAAATCAAACATTTTAAATAACATATTGAACGAAAAATTAATTTAAAATAATGAAATTGCATTAAAATGCAGTTTTGAAAAAATTGTGATATTTTTGATATATTCGTGTCAAGCAGATATAAGCGAAATTTGAACGCCGCACAGTGGCTCAGAATCGGTTTTCATCGGCCAAAATATTGCAACTTTTGAATCAATAGATATTTTAGAATTTAAAAAAAAAATATTTTAATAATACCCAGGATAATTTTGTGTAGAGGTTCCCAGTTTATCAATTCTAGATCAGGTTCCACTAGAATCGGTTATTTTTGGACAAAAAATTATGAGTTTTTTAATGATTATTTTGTTTTTTTTTTTTTTTTATTTAAGTAACATTAAGGACAAACATTTTTACTTTTTTTAATGTTTATTTTATTTTTTAATAATAAAAGAAAATTATAATTATTATTTATTCGGTTGCAAAATAGCCTGCAAATATGCTATATTTAGTTCTATATTATTTCTATCCCGATGTTCTACTTTCCATTGACTTTAAATGCTAAAGATGAGCGGAACTGACGTTGCCAGTAATATATTAAATAGATTTCAAAAAACCGATCTTTTAAATCGTTTTTTATTTTCTGAAGCCCAAGGACTTCGCATTTGCACAGAAAATTTTAACTTTTTATTTTTATTTATTTATTTTTTTGCTGAAGAAATAAACTCAATCGGTGTAAAGTATACGAAATATCGGCCAAAACGCATTTTCAGACTTTTGGATTCCTTATTTAATATTTTTCTAAAATTTAGGTTTTTTAATCAACCAAATCAGTTCGTAAACAACCGTGTTATTGGCATATCTTTTTCTTCTACCCTTATAGTTGTCGTTTTTATGGATACTGAAAAACAACATCTATAAGCTAAAGCACGGATGTTTGTTTTGTCTTTTTCAAACATCTATATAGGCTAGGGATTTCGTTCTTTCTCAGAAAATTCGGAAATTGTTTCTGAATTTTTGTGCTTGAAAAAATTAACTGAAAAGTAGCTCCAGTATTAATCGAATTATAGGCCAAAATGCGTTATTACTACTTTTCTAGCTATTAAGCTATGGACTTTGTTTTGATATATATATATATATATACATTATTTTCTTTTTTTTTAATTTTGTTTTTTAAATCAGTCAAATCGGTCCATAAGTTTTTAAAATACCATTTATTTTAATTAATGTTGTCTTGTGGTATTTTTGTTGTTTCATTCATTTTAAAATATTTTAATTTTTCATATAACATTCATTTTTCATATAACAACACGGGTGAAGGGTATATAGGATTCGGAACAGCCGAAGATAATAGCACTCTAACTTGTTTTTATATATTTAATTTTTAGTTAAGTGTTGCTAATAAAGGAACACCTTTATTCATTTACTCCTTAAAACATGCTACACTATTTGAATAACACATTCGGAACATAGTTATCATATTCAGTGAGTTAAAAATAAAGCAGTGTTTATGGTAAAGCAGAGCATATATATAATACATTCAGTGAACAATAATACAGTTCATGATATCATGCTACAATTTTTGCAATAACACTTTAACAGTGTTGCCATTTCAGTTTTATGAGCACTAACTCAAAAACGGTTGACAATTATTTTTATTTTATCTATTTTTCAAACAAATTATGGAAACAAGTTTATTTTACATGATATAAACCGAAATTGTGAATGAATTTGTATTAACTCTAAATAACATTGTTTTTTTTTTCAATTACAAAATTGCTTACCAATTACATAAAATTCAAATGAATTATTCTAATATAAAAGAAAATCATAACTAAAAAAATGTTCAATAAATATTATGAATTCAAAATTACTTTTTTTCAAACATTTTTCTCACAAATTAATATATTATTTTTTAATAATCCAAAGCCAAAAATATGCAAAATCATATTTTTCCTGAGCTTCAAATGAAACAAGCTATTGGTTATTTATCCGTTTCAGGCAATTTTGATAGCATATTTTTTACATATTTTGAACTTGGCAGCATATTTTGTCACATTTTCATAGAAAATCCTTACTTTAGCATATTTTAAATGGCATATTTTATTCATAAGATCATAATTTTGCATGCATTACACTAAAGAGCAAGATTCTGCATATTTTACACTTAAGAGAAAAATGTTGCTTTTTCTCACCAAATACAGGTAACCCTCGATTTACACGATACTTCATTTCTTTATAACACGATTCAATAATAGTGAACATTGTTTGAAATATGAGTTTCTATTTAATGCGAACTTGATATAATTCGTTTAAACGGATAGATACAAATCTTGAATTGCGTGGAAAACAACACTGTATTGAATAAAAAAAATATTCATTGAAACAATGTAATTTATAAGGGAAGTGCTGTATAGTTGCTAAAAAAAATTTCGTTAGAAAAAAGGGGAGAAAAGGCAAAAAAATCTGAGATAATTTGGTAAAGTATAACTTTTATAATATGTTCAAACCATAATATAATAACACAAGGAAGAGTCACTAAGTAGAGAGGTCAATTTTAATTCTTGTTAAGTCAAAAAAATAAAAAATGAAAAACAAAAAATAAAAATCAAGAATGAAAAAATATAAAATATTTTGTTTACATTTATCATTTGAATTACTTCTTGAAATGCAGAACTTTATCTTGGAAACGCTGTATGAACGTTTAATATGTAAATTTGTTCAATTGAACATTTAAACATAATATATTTGTAGCTTTTTTTTGTTTGTTTTTTTTTTTTTTTTTTTTTTTTTTTTTTTTTTTAATAAAATTCAATTGAAAAATGTTGTTTAAAGAATGTTTTTCTTTTTCTATTTGAACTTTTGTTTTAAATTTTTTACATTTTTTTTTTTTGCTTTATATGTGATTGACTTTTCAGAGTAAAGAAAATTGAGAACAAACTTTCTATTGATTCTACCTTTAGTAGTTGCATCGTGATATAAACAAAATAATAATCTTATTGAGCAGAGAGATTTCAAAAATTATTATTGCAAAAAATAATTTCCATATTATTTTAATTTGAATTAGTTATTTAAGTACGGTAGAAGTCATACTCTTCAAGTATTTAAAGCACCTTATGATTCATTTTTAAATCAGCAAGAAATATAATATATAATATATTATTTCTTTTAATTTGACGCAATTTCTAGGTCCCAAACTAATAGTTTTCATTTAATTGGTGTTTCAATTTACGCGATATATAAAAATGCTGGTCTTAAATTTTAATTTCGTACCTATTCTTAACCTTGTTATACACGTTTTTAATTTATCCGCACTTTCTATGGTGCCAATGAACCGCGTAAATCGAGGGTTACATGTATTTTATCAGTGATAAAAAATATTTTTTAGCAATTTTTATACTAAAGCACGGAATAGGACTTATTACAATATTTTTGATTTCAGCTCCTTTTGTTAATTTATTAACACTAGACTCCAAATTCTCTAAAACAAAACTTTATTTAAACTAAAAAATTTCAATGAAAAGTGAAATATACTCTTTTCATGCTAGACAAAACTAAAGCACATTTTCCATTTATGAAATGCAAATGGTAACTTCATAAATATTTTGTACTTAAGATCTATTTTTTTTTTTTTTTTTTTTTTAACTTTACACATCTGTGTGGCATAGAGATACATAAATTTGAAAAATCTCCTCAGAAATTTATTCCTTGCTATATCTACGAAGTGGGAAATTTCGTCCTTAGTTTTATAATCATACGCCTATTATTTCGTGATCTACAATTCTACATATGATTCCAAAAATATTTGCTGTAATATTTGCACCAAATAATTGTTTAAAGCTCACTTTTTAAATCTCTTAAACGCCTGAACCGATTTGCTTAAAATTTTCACGGCAAAGCAAATATTAATTTCCGCATATCTAATGAAGTATTACAGTGAAAGTCTGCTGTAAAAATATTTCTCACATTAAATTTGAAATAGGGCGAATAGATCCAGAGGGAGTAGAGCTCCCATATAAAGTAAATATTTGTTATTGCATCAAATGAGGTAGCGAAACACACCTGGAAAAGCTAGTTGCTAAAAAAATCAAGTTATTTTTAGCATGAATAAGTAGATAATTTAAAATTTAGCCAGAAAAAAATAATATTTATTTTTTGATTTTTACAACATTTTTATGCGCATAACGTAGAGTCTACATTAGAGACTTTCTTATCAAGACAAACGTTAAAGTTAACCCGAATTTGTGGAAGATGGCAACAAAAACAACAATATGGCGTATTCATTATTGTTTTTTATATATGCAGTTTGACAACTGTAACAACCAAAATAATAATCAGCTGTTAGCTAAGGTTACCTTGTATATATTCGCACTGATTTTGACGTTTGTTTTGATAAAAATTTGCCTAATGTAGACACTAGGTAAAGAGCATATTTGTGGTTGTCCTGCTCATTACATTAACTCAGCGATTATGCGGTAAATATTTATGCATATTGCAAAATTTTTATTTGCAATTAAGACCCACGTATAAACATAGTATTTTTTATTATAAAATAAAGGTCATTTTATATATTTAGTTATTTTTAATTTATTTTGATCGTATTTATAACATAAATAAGATAAAAAATATATTTTAATAAAAATATTAAAGAAAAATTTTTTAAGCTGCAATTTTTCAACAAAAATCATGTTTTTATGTCGAATATTGAAACAAAATGAATAATGTTCTTTTTTAATATTACTTCTTATAATCATATTTTTAACCATTTAAATAAATATATATATTTGTTTTTTTATTTAATTAATTTTAACATATAAATATGGAATTATATTTACAATTTGTATTCAGAAAAGAAAAATTAAATTGCCTTTCAATAACAGCAAATGAGAGGTCAGATACGAATTTTTGTAAATATATATATACGTTGCAAGAAGTTATAATGCTTAAATATTTCAATTTCGGACTTTTATAAATAAATGGAACTGCTTTTAACATTTGTTATTTAGTTAAAAAATAAAAATTAAAGATTTTGGAATCAATATAGAATTTGAAATGTTTTACAACTTACGTAAATATTGCATAGATCAGAATATTATAAATAGAAATCATTGATGTCTTATGTTTTTCATCAAAAAAGACTAGCACATGATTTTAAACACAGATAGACATCTAAATATATCTAACATTGTCTAAAATTTTCGGAAACAAAAACTAAAGAGTTTGAAATTGAGATATTTGTAAGATTTTTCGGCAGAGATGGAAAAATCTTTAGAAGCAATTAACAATTAAATGTGTAAAAAAAATTTTTCAAAATTAAATTTTATTAAAACTCAAGCCATTGGAATGCTATTATTATTATTTTTTAAATAAAATTATTTTAAGTAATTTCTTGATATATACATATTTTTTGTATTAAAACACAACGTAATTTATTTAAATTATTAAGAGAATTTTTAATTTATTTTTGTATTTTGTAATTTAGAAAGATATTTGTTTTATATAAACCTAATTCTGATCAAGTGAAAAATATTTTTAAAAAATAATTATTATTTAATTTTAATAATTTTGTTTATTATAAATAATTATTATGCTCCAAATTTTAAATAACTATTAAATGACAATTTTTACAACCCTGAACATCATAATAATAGTTATTTTAGGACCTTATTCAAAAATTAGTCACAAAGTAACTTTAACTGAAAAATTAATTTAAAATTCAGTTCATATAAATATCCCTCCCAAATATTGCTTACAAGAAATATTACTATATAAATACATGAAATACCATCACTGCTTTTCAACAATGTAAAAACGACTATGGCATAGTGTAACCCGCCCTTTTCTTGACATTAAACACTCAAAACTCTGTATAACCGATTACTTGCCTCAAACTTTTCCACATCCCTATTAGGTATATTTTTTAAGATGGAGACTACAGCTGTTCGTTAAAGACGCAGCGGATTATTTATGCAAAATTACCTCAAATAAAAGTAAATTTATTACAAATTTCAATTTAAAGCAATAAAATAATATGTATTCTAACACAAGCAATAGAAATTTCTTAAGAAAATATAAGAATTTAGCCTTAAAAAAGTGTCGAAACTAAAAGCCTCCTTCAGTAAAGTAGAAATCAAAAAGGCAAACAAGAAAAATGTCATTAAAAAAAGTGTTGTGCAAAAAAAGTTGAATATGAATACAGAGAATTGCCATAAAGAAAATATATACACACAAACTTGTATATAGTTTTAGAAAAAAAAAAAATAAATTTCCTTAATTCCAAACAAATTAAAAAGCAAAAATTTTTTCTATTATTAAATAAGTTGCCAAAACAAATTACAAAAATAAAGAAATAAAAGTAAATTAAACACACTCAAAAGAAAATGAGAGAAATTATATGAAAAGAGAATACAAATTAAAGAATTATTTTTTGTTTGGGTTTGTGCAAAACACAATTTTTTTTTTTATTAAAAAAATGAAAACAAACAACTTACCGCGTCGTAGATTGTGTTATGTTAAAAACAATGAATAATAAAAAAAAATTGTTTACCCGGCTTAGTTTATTTTTTATTTATTTTAGTATATTACCAAAAATTGCGTCTTAAATTTTATAAATTTACTCCACCGAAAAATTCGCTTTGGAAATTTGGTTGCTCTTAACAATACACAAATTACTTTGTTTTTAGCCATAGGACTTAACAAGTAAAACCAGTTTTAATTTATTTATTTATCAAGGAATTTTGTTTATTATAGATTTTTCTAATATTAAACTAATTTTATTATTTATTGTTCATTAACACTTGTTACACTTTTCATTTTTGTTATTTTACTGGAATTTGTAGTAACAATTTACCGTTACATTGCTCTCTGTAATTATACTCTCTTTTTCTATGTTTACTCTTAATAAGTTTTGTCTTCTTTTTACTATTGTTTTATTCCTTCTTTATTACCTTAAATATGGCGTCTGCAGATACTTGCAGCTGTTTATTTTTTATAATTTTCTTTCTTATAAATGTTAATAATCACTTTTGATTAATTATTTCTGAAAGCTTAGGATTGTGATAGGGTTGCCATAACTTTTACAATTTATTAAAGGGACATTTAGGTAAAAAAATAGTTTTAATATTTTTTAAATATATATATATATATATATATATATATATTTCGAAACTCGGAGCCTTTTTGAGAGAAAATTTGACATTCTGGAAGAAAAACTGATTACGTAATTTTATTATATACGCGCTCTAGTTTAATAATTTTTTCATGTCTGAAAAATTGGAATGAGTTTTAAAAATACTAACCGCAAGGCAAATAATGCTGGTTTTAGTTGCTACGCAAAAATATCTGAAAATATCAAAGAACATTAGACTAGTCTGGACCGAAAATTTTACACTAAAGATGTCGACATCGATCAATTCTTATTGGAAATACTTTACGTATGTGAATTCTAGAACGAATAAATTAATATTTTAAAGAGCTCCTATTGCACTTGATCATTTTGAAAGCCAATTTTAAAAAATCTGCTTAGAAATTTGAATTTTATCGACATTCAAATTATACCAAGATTATGACCAAACACTTAAACCCCATGTCTGTAGTTATAAATAGTTAATTTATTATTTTCCAAAAGGGATCGATAAACATACCCGATCGAAAATTAGTGAAACTACTTAGATCGAAAAGTTCTAAAAAACACTTTCTTTTAAAATTTATTTATAAAAAAGAGTAAGAAATAATCCGTGACTATTTAAAAAATATTTTTTAATAAACCGAACCGTCTTTTAGAGCAGGGATTGCCAAATCGTTCTCCAATTGTAATTTATTATTATTATTTTTTTTTTTTGCGGAAAACCATTGCTTTAGTTAAAACCACTTATAGTTAGTGGTTTAGACGATTTAATGTGCGAAAAAAAATTAAAAACTTGCAAATATTTGTTACTCAAATTGTATTTATAGGGTGTGCGTTCAAATAAAACAACATGTTTTTTAAGAAGAACGAAATAAGTTAGGTTTAAAACTAAAACAACTACTTGTAGCATTTCTTCTCCAGATTTTACTGTTATATCTTTATATAAAAAATTAATTGGTAATTAAATAACTTTTAATTTTTTAAAGTACTTTTGTGTATCTTTCTATAAGAATTTGATATTAATAATCACAATTGACCACTTCTTAAGCTTTCTTAAATTCGCTTTTATCTTGGATCCAATTCCTATACATTTGTTAAAACTCTAGGTAGTTTAAAAAATGAATAATGAATACTCTATGAGACTAAAATAACAATCCAAATTCTGGGTGCTTCTACTGCAACGAAAACTTCTAAATCTTGCCAGAAAATGTTAAAAACACTGTAGCATGTCCCGCGTGTTATCAGTGTAATTTTATGACATTCTTTGTTGTGATTATTATTGTCTTGTAAATTTTTATGGTTTTCATTTTGATACTATTACACGACCAATTTCTCGATTATTCTGTATATAAAACTTGCATCTTGGAACATGAGAAAAGTCAGCAATAACGTATGCTTTCCAGGCTAGTACAAAATATTGAAAATTGCTTTATTTTTTATTATTGAAGAGCTTTGAACATTCTTTGTCCTAGAGTTCTTCTCAGTTTTGTTATTTAATTTTTTTTTTAGCTTTAACTAAGGCATAGGTGTAGCTTTACTTGGCTCATATTTGATTTTGAAGAAATGAACACAACGTGCCATTACGAGGCTTTAGGAGTTTCTATACTTTTTGGGATTGAAATTCATTCTTGTGACTTATTCTTTTCATGAACCAAGTTTCATCACATACTTTTGGTCCTTTGTACGCTTTTTTATTACCCTGTAATTATAAAAATTTGCTCAATCAACATTTTCTAGTAAGTTAAGAAAAAATAAAGCTAAAAGCAATTCAAACGTACACTTAATTATAAAAGAATTCAAATATAAATATCTAGCGGTCCGCGGGAAAAATCCCTTGTTTTAGAGGACTTAAGAAATTAACGTTTCTCTACTAAATACAAGTTCGTTTTTAAAATGTCTTTGTAAAAATTAAATTATGGAAATTTTGAGGTTTTGTGTTATTTGTTCTATTACTAATTCTTAAATATGTTTATTTTGATCTCACAAAATATACATATATGTATTTGGTTCCCAATAATTTGTTGGTGTTTTATCTCAAAAAAAACGGATATTTTTAAAGGAACTTTGTAGAGGGCTTAGGTTACACTTTCAAATCGATTTAACGATGTATGGAAACGAGGTATCTGACCTTATGAATTAGGTGGTATGAATTAAGTATAGATTAGAAATTTTATAAAATATATTGATAAAATTTGGTACGAATAACACAGATTTTTTAGTGGTAAATTTCACTAGTAGCTACCTACTTGACTAATCTGTTACCAATGAGTATGATGACAATTGCCACTTACTGAAGCTATGGTAAGAAGGAAGAAGACGAAAAGAAGATAATGCAAATTGTTTACTTACTTATTGTAACTTGTAAAATTATTATGCATTATTGTGGAGGCGCGATTGCCGTCTTATTGACAATTTGATAGTCGTGGAGGTGATTGTGTGAGAAAAAATTTGCCACCATGTAGTCTTGGAAGTGGCAATTGACTTCCTCCTGGGGCTTGCCTATGTTAAAGTGACTAGCCACAAATCAATAAAGTAAGTGGTGGACTAATGTAGTCGGTATAGTAACTAGTTCGAAACAGCCACCAGAAACTGCTGGGTATATTGTAATTAAGTTGAATAATGTCTGCATTGAGACCACTATATTTGCTTCATTTTTACTTAGATAGGTAAATAGAACTATTTATATATTATGTTTTTATGATTTAAGAAAATTTAATGAATTTAGCAGAAGAAATAGGTAAATTTAGTATTAATAAATTTAAGAAAAAAAATTGCTCGCTAAATATGTTAAAATAATTTTAGAATACTGAAAGTAAGTTATCATGCTAATACATGTGTTTGTTGTGTACATAAAAAATTAGATTTTATTATTCTCATAAATTTTGTTCCCTTGTCTTGCTGTAGTGCTAAATCGGTCTATATAAACGAGATACTTAATTTTTTTTTCAATTCAATTCGTTTAAAATTTTTCAAAATTTTCGACCAATGCTGGAAGTAAGCTGCGAATCTCAATCAAGTCAAAATTTTATTCTTAACCATTGTTGAAGCCTTGTCTTTTGAGATATATAAAAAAAATATATTTTTTTATTAATTAATTTTTTTTAAAAAAAAGCTCAAAGATATATTCTACGTTTTTGTAAAAAAAAATGTAAATTTCTCATACTTTTTTCTGAGTGTTGATTTTGATCATTTCTCAACACATTGCTTTAGAATATATTGCGAATTAAAGGATATTAAAAAAAAATCACTCTCATTAGGGAAACTATTTATAAAAATCAAAAGAAACCAAAGCGAAAAATTCAAGTCTAGAGATCTTTTTAACTGTAAGAGATAACTTAGGTGTGCAACATGTTTTTTCGTTATCTCGAAAAACTTTAACGCCCTGTAACTCATCACGTATTATAATAGGGTGACAAAATGATATTTCTAAATGCTTAGGTCCTCCTATACTTCTGACTTTTTTTTACATTTGAATTTGATCCGACAATTATTTAAGGAGGTACAGATTTACTACCAATTTCTTGCGAGCTTCCCTTTATTCCATTAAATTTTTAATTTTGGGCAACCCTATACGGAATTCCGCTTCAATTATTGCTTATTACTTGATAATTCTCTATTAACATTTACTCCACTACACACACACACATTTTCTTCTTCCCTATTTTTTTACACTCCAACAAAATTACTTTTTACCAGCCCTTCTAGCAAGTATACATCAATATTTAAGAGTTTGTGTGTTTGTAAAAATATTCTTTAAATTTTGCTGTTGTTGTTGTTCTTGCAATGTATATTCGATTTTTGCTCCCATGTACAGTGTGACCATTTCCAATATAAATGATAAGTCTGGATCTTTTAAAACGCTAAACCGATTTTGATGAAACTATGAAAATCGATAGAGGAGTAAAGTTTTCATAATATTGTGGTTATGGACCACTTCGAGAGTGAAAAACATAACGAAGCTTGTAACTTACAAATATGAACCAATTTCAAATATTTTTACATTTCTAAATTCTTATAAGCAAAAAAAAATATTTTGCAAACAATTTTTTTTTATATATTTAATTTTTTAAACAATTTTGTTAAAAAAGTTCAATATTTTTTGACATTTTCTGAAAGTCTGGATATTGAGAAAGCGTGTAAGTGTAATTTTGAAAAGTTTGGAACGTTCACCGAATGTCTAAAAGTGGTCGAAAATTATCAATTTTATAAGGAAAGTTTAACTTTTTGAGCCTGTAAAAATGTTGATTGTTGATTTCCGTACTTCTGCGAATTAAACAGGATAGTTCGATATAATTTTAAAGGTTTTGCATAAAATTGCAACAGTTTACTTAAATAATATGACTACTTTGTGTTTGTAACATCTCTAGTAAATCGAAATTCAAATAAACAAAAAGCAGAAAATTGTGGAATCTTGATGTTTCTTTCTAATTTTGGTAATGCCATGCAATATTGCGTACTACTATATATTATTGTATATTTTTAAAGGTCAAAATTTTTGTTGTTGAAAATATGAGTTTTCACGAGAATTGCCTTGTGTGATCCAATTTACTGGTGAACTGCCACAAGTTTTTTGTACAACCTTTAAAAATATGCCATACTATTTAATCTTATTCACAAAAGTACTCAAATCAACAAAATTTTTAATTTAACTTTTGTGGAAAGATTTATCATTTTCCACCACTGCTGGATGTAGCGTATACTACAGAATTTAACTTACACGCTTTCTTGAGGTCCAGTCTTTCAGAAAATGTCAGAACATATTCTTTAACAAAAAATTAAAAAAAAAAAAAAAATAATAATAATATACAAAGTTACTTTTATGACAAAAAATTGCAATTTTTGGGACCTGTTTCAAAATTTTTAATGCAATTTTTTTTTTAATTATCGAATTGAGATAATTGATTTTTTTCTTTTTATTAATTTAGAAATTTGTAGATAATTTCACCATATTAAAAAGATAGAATTTTTATTTTAAAAGCTATAGGGCAAAATCGCAAAAATGTCAAGGCCAAAAATGAGAAATTTAATTTTTGAAGTCAAATATTTTAATTTGTAAGAGATAATTCAGTACAGAAAGCATACTTTTTCTTTGTCTTGCTTAAAAAAAATCAGAAATGTAAAAATATTAAAAATCGGTTCATATTTGTAAAAGTTACAAGCTTCGCGTTCCAGCTACACACTCCAGCCAGCAATATTGTAAAAGCTTAACTCCTCCATCGATTTTCCTGGTTTAATTAAGAGGTTTTAAAGATCCAGACTTATTACAAATGGTCCCACTGTTGCATGTAGATTTTTTGATTGTGGAGATGAGAACCTATTCAATACATACGTCGGACACAGTGTTGCCGTTTGTTTACACTTGTTAAATTGTTTACACTTGTTAAATTATATATATATATATATATATATATATACATATATATATATATATATATATATATATATATATATATATATATATATATATATATATATACATATATATATATATATACTATATATACTATATATACTATATATTTATTTATTTACTTTAACCTTATTTTCGTAACTTTTGATTCCCTCAACAAAATTAAGTACTATTACTATGTATCAAGGCATACTAATAGTTGATATTTTTTCCTTATTACCAGCGGCCTGTGTTCTAAAATCTGACATTTTTGTTCATGCTTACGATTTCTGTTTATATTTTGTATTTATTTTGTTATTTTACTTGTTTACGTTTATTTGAAAAATTTAGTGGATTGATGAAAAATAGGTAAAGACTGAAATACTAATGTAATCATTTGAAATAATTTTTATTGATAAATGATATATATATATATATATATATATATATATATATATATATATATAAAACTATTTTTTGACTCGTACTGCTACTGTTCCACCATGAAATACTAATACTTTAGTGAACCTTTCGCTACTTATTGCGATTAAATTACAAAAAAAAAACCTTTTAAAAATACAATTTTCACTTCAATAATAAAAGTTTTAACTAATTATGTATGTCGTTTATTTCTGTATAAAAAACGTGAAATGTCAAATGTGTTGTTTTTTTGTAAACAAAAATGTAAAATGTCAAAATTAAAGTTGACATAAGATATGCCAACGCAAAAACAAAATGACTGGAATTGGTTAAAAACTAAATTTATGAAGTTGTGAAGTCTTTGTTGTATAAAGAAAATATCCAATTGAATTATCACGCTTAAGAAAATAGCGTCTCAGTTATATAAATGTTATTGCTTTATATATTTAAAAATTACATTTGATTTTAACCAGATATTTATTAAATTATAGAAGAATCTAATCCTGAAGAGGCCAAATATTTTAGTCAAACGATCATCACTGTCTAATAAAATAATTTTCTAATTAAAAAAATTTATTAACGCAGCATTCTCTTCTCAACAAGAAGACATTAGTTCTAAACACTAATTTAAGTGCCCACGATTATTGCAGAAATATTTTTAATCTGTAGAATGCTAAAGAGCATCGTAAACATTGATGACGGCTAAAGAAAAATATCATCCAAAAATATGGATTTTCTGAAGAATATTTTTGTGTTATTTTACTATTCAAAATTTGGAATTGTAATTATATATATATTTATTGACAATTTATTTTTTAAAATTCAGAAAATGTAACTTTTTTACTAAAAATTTTAACTTTTGCGCCAAAAACTTGTAACTTTTTGCAAGCTATCCCTGGCAACACTGATCAGGCAGAACTTGTTCAATGTTTTGATTTGTTTTGCTGCTCACAAAATTTCAAACATTCATGCAATACACGTCTGACAATGTTGTTTGCGTGTGTGTGGGTTTTTTTTTTTCTCTTTATTTTTATTAACTTCTGCACGGTTCTAGTTGTTTGTGTGCTAAAGGAAATTTTGTATGTTATGTTTTGTTCAAACCTAAGCAAGCAATTGTTTTGTTGTTCATATAAGAAGTACCCAGCGGTAAAAAGAAGAGGTAAAGATACCTTCTAGAAGGCCTTTTTTAGTGCTGGGAGCCCTTTTTTCTACCGTTATACAGAGGCCCCAAATTACTATTTCTTATTAGTTAATGAGGGCGTAAAAACATGTTCCTAATCGACATATCACTAAAATAAAAAGCTCCAAATTAGAGCTTTTTTAAGTGCTAACACAAAAAAATGCGACTTTTTGGGTTGTTAAAACCCCCTAAATCCAGAGCTGAATTGGCAACGTCCTTCTAAGAGAAGGGAAGTAATACGTTGTATTTTTTTCTTTTTACAAAGATTTGTTGTTGCTTAAAACAAAATATATTTATAAAATACAACTTCTTACTCTCCTTCTAAAAGAAGTATAGTAGGAAGTTCTATCGGATATTTTAGAAGACAAGGATGTAGCAAGGATGTAAATCAAGCCCCGTGCGCCCGTGAATTTTCACATACACAGCACGAAGATTAAAAAAAAATAATCAATTGTGTGCGAATAAAAAGCAAAGAATAATTTAGTTTTCTTCTAACTTTCAACAAGGCTGGTTCATGTCCAGCGTTGAAGAATCATAATTTTGTTATAAAAATCATCAAAACTATTATTTTGATGATACGTGGTTTAACTCCCCACTATTAGAAAATCACTTAATATATCTGTAAGATTGTTCTGTATATCGGTTCAATGTATAAATTGTGGAAGTTCGAGGTGTTTTTTATGGATTCTAATTACAAAAGAAAACATTTTCTCTATATAGGAATGTTTCAATCCTCGAACAGAATTATCGATAATAATCTTAATAATCTTTCGGGAAGTCTTCAATTCATTATTTTCAAAGCCCCACAAAATTATAAATTAATATTGGAAAACAATTAGTCTCGCCGTCCAAAACAATATAACAGTATCAAAAAAGCAATGTGTGAGATCATACCCTTTGAATTGCAGTTTGTGATCATACAAATTTGAAACGCTTAATATATGGGCATTAAATAATATTCCATCCGAAACTCGGGCATGTGTCAGAACTTACGAAAGTATTATTGCTACTCTTGCGTTGTCATCATTGCACAAATACATTTCACCTAATGGTGAACCGTTTAATATTCCTTTTGGAATACTGGAAGAAAGTTAAATGAAACAAACAGAATATATACTTTGCTTAAAGTAATTCTACCCAGAGAAAATTCGTTATGGTAACCGAATTTATTGTGAATCGAATTTGTTCCAAGTACTAATGCATAACTATAACGTAACTATTTTTAAAAATAATTAGTGGTAAGAAAAAAGTTTTTTTTAACCCTATGTAAATGACAAAAATATTCTTTCTTTACAAATTAATTTTATTAAATATAAAAACATAAAATAAAAAACGTAAACGTTTTACATGAACGTTAAATACATATACATACATATAATGAGTACTGGAACAACACTGCTTTAAATAATATGTTACCCTCGAAAATTTCTTCGGTTTATTTATGAAATTTATTTATGGTTGTAGTACACAATTAAGAGTTTGTTGTCACTCCGAAGTCACAAACCATTGACAGTTTAATCTTTTAATATAGGATTAACTGATTAAAACAAGCTAAAATGAATTATAATGTATTAATATCAAAGGAATACTTTTATAACTATTGCATACCGTTTTTCTAAAGCTTTCGGCAATAAGGACTACATATCAGGATAGAATAAATAGGAAATTTCTTCGATATTTATTCACCGAATATATAAAAAATTTTATACCCACTTTTAAAGGAAGTCCACGTGAATGGAAATTATTAATGATATGATGTGCTACCTCTTATTTATCCACGCTTAATTATTATTGTGGTTGATTTGTTAAGGGTTAGGAAATATTTTTCGCCGATAAAAATTAATTCTTCCATTGAAATCGAGAATTCGCAGTGTGTTGCTATTTAAGGAGTTAAATCATACTTGGATTTACATTTTTGTAGCATATCGGTAAAATGTTTATACTATTACATCTATTGAAAGCATGTATATGTATGTATTTTTAATTATATTTTAAGAACATATTTTGTACAAATAAAACTTTCAAATATTATTTGCTCACAAAATTTTTTATTGTATAAATAATTTATTTTTGAAATGTCAGCAAATCGTATAAATATTTCGGTTTTAAACTGAATTTAAAATCATTATTCTGGCAACCCAGTTCATGTCGCATAGTTAAACAGAAACAAAATACGTAATAAAGAGCTTAAGGAAATATTATATTATTATTAATTTGTTTCTTTAGATTTATGACTGATTTGATGACATTTGATATCAAATTAAGAATATACTATTTCCAAATATTTTTAAAGTTATCTTTAGGTTTGGGAATGATTCAAAGTTTTTAAAACTTTTTTTTAATGATTTTCAATTTGAAATCAAACTTAAAATTCAAACCTCTACGTACATTTGAAACAAATTTGAGAACTGTTAAAGTCGTCAAACGTTTCAAACGTTTCACATAGTGTTTGCTGGGTAAATACATTTAACACATTAAAATTTTTATGTTCTCGCTGATGTAAATAAACCTTCTGGAAGATCTGCACGATGGAGGCCTTAAAATTTTTACCGCTGGGTAGTATCTGGTTCTCTCTTACATAGTGTCTATATTAGACAATTTTTTATCAAGACTAACGCGAATTTATGAAACGTAGCAACAGTTGCATAAAAACAACAATAAGACGAATTCATTCATGTTTAATATATGTAATTTGAAAGCTATAACAATCAAAAATAATTATCAGCTGTTTAACTGAGGTTGCCTTATATAGATTCGCGCGTTTGTCTTGATAAAAATTTGTCTAGTATAGACACTACGTTATTGTTTTGTTTAGTTTATTTTTCCTTTAAATTTTGTTATTGTTGTGACTGGCTGACTAACTGATGGAAAAGTATAGGGACAAAGAGCAAAACTAAAGTGAAGTAAAGAAAAGTAAAATAAAGTGAAAAATAATAAAAATAAACGTCCTGCACTGGTATAAAGTAAATGAATAAAGATGATGATGAAGATCCCCCAACTGTGTGTGGTGTTTTTTCTTGTTGCAATTACATTTATTTTTTAATACTTTGTTGGAAACCAGCAACAACAATGAAGTAAAAACATTTCATGTATTTTTAGTTTATGTTTGTACCTTTTAGGAGAATGTTGGTTGATTTTGGTGGCAGCTAGGAAAAGAGAATTTTTCATAAAATCTAATAATTTAAAGCAATATTTTTATAACATGTAATTAACAAAAAACATACTGGCAGACAAAATGGATTATTAATTTAAAAAATCGAGATTTTGTTGGAATTGAGGAAACTACTAAATGAAAAAATAAATTTTATTTGTTTTTTTTTTAGCTTTAATATGTGGTCATTTTTTTATTAACATTTCAATATTAAATATTTAAATAAGCTAATAAAAGAAATTATCCCTCATGCCATTAAAGTAAAAATAAAGAAAAGTTCATAAGAAAAAGTGTATCCATCAATTAAAACGTATGTAAAATATGTAATTATATAAATAAAGTGTTTAAAACTCAGCATAATTATTATAACAATAAAAATGTCAAGATGTCAAAATACCGAAAATACAAAAATAAAAAAATCATATAACATCCCAATGCAATTTATATTGTGCTAGACTTAAAAATCAACAATAAAATTAATTTTTTATTTTAAGTGCATAAACAAGAAAAGAATAAATATATATTACGCTCTCAACTCAGAACTCTCTCTTTTTGTGTTTTTTATTTAATATTTTCGTTTATCCTTGTTACTTGTTCAAGGGTTGCCATTGCAAGAAAAATGATATAGCAATAAAATGTTGGAGTTAAAGTGATTTAAGTATTTTAGAAAAAAGTTTATATTTTGTTTTTTACTTTCCATGGAATTGCCCAAAATATCCAAGTAAGTAAATACATATTTTCAAAGAAAGCTCGAGTTTTTCATGAGTAAGATAAAGCTAAATGCAAGAAGGCATATAGGAATTTGATCACCACTTCATTATAAACGTTTCTAAAATAGTTGTTAAAAGGGAGAGTTAAAATCCCCTAATGCGTTCAAAGAATTTAGAGTATTTTCATGAAAGGCAATATGGGTGGAATATAACATCGCTCAAATACCCGCCACGGCTGCGTACAACGTCATGGATCCAAGAATTCCATGGATTATGTTAACATCTAAGGATCTGCAGAACAAAACATATTTTTTTTTTGTTTATTTGAATTTGTATGGAAGTTGAAAATTATTTTTTTCGTACCCTTACAAAGCAGCATAAACTTGGAAATTGTAAGAATCATTATACCACAACAAATGTATAATTCAAAGGATTTATAAATGTGTCAATTGAGAAGAAGCTGGTCATAAATGAAGAAGACTATTGATATAAAAAATAGCGTCATCTAATGTCAGTAATTTGGGCTTCTGGATAAGTTAGATCTTGTAAGGGTTCCAGTCCAAGTTCTGGCGGAAAATTCACTAAGTTGAAGTTCGCAATAGTCCCAGTTCTTGTGAATAACGACGTCGAGGAAATGTTCAATCGAATAACATGCCATGATACTTTGAATTTGTATTTACTAATGATTAGACTGAAATCGATTATTTACAAGAAATAAACATATTAAGAAATTATGGTAAAACAAAATAGTTTAGAAAACGTTTATCGGAAGCAGACGGTTGTCTCGTGATCAGAGAGATAAAGTTTATCTAGCTTTTAAAACAAAAAGAAGCAATTCAGAAGCAGTTTAATTGATAAATTTCAAGAGGAAAGAAAAATAAAGCCACAGTTTCAAAAACGAGAAAGTAAGAACCGAGAAACGAAAAAAAAACAATTTCCAAGAAAGTAAAATTTGTTACGAAAAATTTATATTTTTGAAAATTAGTAGCGTTTTTAAAAAAATTTAACGTTAAATATATATGAGCAACTATATCCTACTATTTGCAATAGCTTAATTTATTGCAATAGCAACCCTAAGAAAAATATATTCTTCATTTTTAACATTTTTATTTGAATTCATTGCTTTTAATTTCTTTTTACACAGTGTACATTTTAAAAATTACGAAAAACAAATCTCAAAACCCGAAAATTTAAACGAAAAAATATAATCAAAACTTATTAACACACTTTAAATAAAGTGCTATAATTTACTAAATAAATCTTCCCAATAAAAATATTAAACATTAATACACACATAATTTTGCAATATTAAAACGAAATTACAAAAATAAAGAGTTATTAAGAATTTACATGATAAAAAGAAGAGAAAATATGTACTCTTTATAAAATCGGTATAAAATATAAAAACAAAAAGTAAGAAGTAAAAAAACTTGTTTGTTTATTTTTATCTTAACTTCATTTTTCTATTGAATATATGAAGTTTTTTATACCAAAACAAATATTCTCTCACCATTGACATCAGTAACCAACAACAAACAAACCAGTCAACCAACCATCTGTTTCGACCTCTATATAACTTTCTTTTTATTCTACTACCTCCAGGGCTGCCAGATAGTTTTTTTGGCCAACCCCAAAATTTAAAAAAAAAATCGAAATTAATTAATTTTTTCTTAAGAAGTATTTGTTCTTTCTTTTTATAGAGAGTTAAGATGCCCTTTTTTCTCAAAATTTGATGATTTTGCACAAATTTCATCTGGCAGCTATGCATCCGTAATATTTTTATACCTTTTGCTCAATTCGTGCCTTCTTTAACAGAAAGAAAACAACAACAGTGTACACTTTACTGCAAGGCTTATTAAACATACATACATACATAATTATGCCATGATCTACTGTAAAAAGTTTAACGATTGCAAGTGTATGTATGAGTGTTTAAGTGAACCTGTATTGTTTGATTTGTTGTTTGTATAGTCTCCGAAAGTAAAAGAAAATAATCACAAACACATTTACTTAAGTGTAGACAACAAAAATATAAATTGAAAACAAACAAAAACACTGAACCAGAGAATACATATGGAGGTGAAACTCTCGATTGACAATTGAAAAAATTGTTGTTTTGAAGAAAAAAATGTGTTTTTATTTTTTTTTTTTTAGCAACAATAAAATGTATTTGATTATATGTATTTTGTTGTTGCATGAGTTAGGTTTTTGACAACCTATTAGTTTCGTCTCTTATTACATTGAACGATTTGTTGTTGTGTGTGGTGGGATATTGTATATACATATCTAAAATTACATGTGAGAAGTAGATACATAAAAGAAAAATAAACAAAACCACAACCAACTCGACACTTAATAAAAAATAAATAAATAAACAAGAAACTATAAAGGAAAATCAAAAAAGAAATCCAGTGATTAAATTAATGGAAGAGAGTGCAAACTAAAAAAAAACATCAAACGGTGTTGACAACCAACATCATCGCTAACAACAACGGTACCATCAGCAGCAGCAACAGTAGCAGCAACAATTATTGTCGCCATTAATATTAGTACCGGGCTGATCAAATCATACTTTCCTTTACTCACTCTCATACATGATATTTTTAAAATTTTCTTATTTTTTGTATTAAATGCATATTTTTTGTCTTAAATTAAGAATTGAAACGAAAATGCAACCTTAATTCTCCGATCCCTTAGAGTCAAATGCAACATCATCAACAACAACTATTAAGATCATCACCTATCAATACATTTACATTAAAAATACTTGACATCAACAGCTCTACTAATAATACGGAAAACAAATCATCATTTTATCATAATCATCAATTCATCATTGTCATCATTATTAACAATTTCAAATAAATTAAAAGTAAAAAAGAAAATCGAAACAAAAACAATCGACTTTAACGATAATCATTTGGCCAACTTTCAAGTGTATAACTTGAAAAAATGTCAACGTTCTTAAATAATTTCTTCCCAGCAGGTAAGAAAATTATTTAGTTTTACTTATTTTTCTATTTGTACTTAGTATCATATGGCAAAAGATTATCATATAGTCTAAGTATGTATATAATAAAAAATGTTGCAAATGTACCCCCTAAAATTAAGGATTGTTATGTTTTAAACTAATCCCCAAAATATTTCGTTTTAATCATTTTGTTCACATGAGCATGAACATTTTTAAAATACCTCCAAAAATTTAGTTTTCGATCAAAAGTGCACAGTGGTTCCGAATCTAATTTTTTTGGAAATAAATCTGTAACTTCTGATCGGCTGGTTGGATTTTCATGAAATGGTACAGGCGTAGCAGAGGAGTATACAATGTCAAGTTTGGAAGGGGGGCACAACAAAACCCTCAGTGGCGGAGCTAAAGGGGCTGAAAGTTAGGTACCTCTGACATAAACAATTTTTAATCACTTGCCAAATTTTTGTTTCTCGTCCGATTTCAAATATTTTTATATATTATTGTAGACCCTGACAATACCTGCTTAAATGTCCTATTTATCTTTTATAGTTTTCGAGTTATTTGCGTTTGAATTTTTAAGCACCATAATTTTGCATGTTCTTTGTCCAGTTTTTTTTTTCATATATATCCTAGTATTTCCGACCGATTTTATTAGTTTTTTTCTTAACTAGTTAAAGAACAAAATTATGTATTGAATAAAAAAAAAAAAAAATTTGAAGTCGATATCTTTACCGAGTCCAAAAATAAACGATTTTGAATATGAAAATTGCAAAAATGACGACTTTTTGTGTCGTCGTTACACTCTTTTATCTAAAATAAAATTATCTTTAGCAATATATAATAATTTTGCACTTTTCTGAAAGGTAACTTCACAGAGATGACTTTAAGATAAAAGACAAGTCCAATAACTCAATTGGTCATGGTACGCACCCTCCAGAATTCGACCCATTTTATATGAAAGTTTTGATTTTAGACCATATTTTCTCAAATCTCAAAGCACGAAACGACAAGCGGAATATATTTTAAGAATCCTCAATATGTTGTTAAAAGTTTTAAATCAAAATCTACGGGACTTCGGAAAAATGTGGATTCTATAGCCAAAAATGTAAAAAATCCCATTTTTGGGAATTTTGATTAGTTTATTTGGGAATTCGGGAAAACCCTACCCCTGATTGAAATTTGGTTAACGATCTTTTATTTACATTAATAAGATCCACATTTCATGCAAATTTCATTAAGATATCTTTATAAACAAATATGTTATTACAATTAAAAAATTTGTATTTTCTCCAAAAACCCCAAATTGGGCTTTTTGTTTGATTTATTTCTAAATAGCGAAAGAAATTTTAAAAATATGTATTCCAAATTAAGCTTATCCTTTAGCATATATAATTTCCGATCTATTTCAAAAAGATTCAAATCAATATCATGCCTCGTTTCAGAAATATGCGTCTTAAACTTTTATATTTCCAATTTATTGTATATATGACTATATTTTTACAAACTTGCAACTTTTGCCTTTAGTTTTGCGTGAATAATTATTTAGAAAATTATGAATATTTCTATATACTTTTAGTAATATCTATACACAAAATATTTCTATAAAAATAATTAATAAATATTTTTTTATTTTTAATAGCGTTGCCACATTTCCCAAATTTAAGTAAATCTTTATCCTTTTCTAAGCATTCATATATTTCTATTAATGAATTTAAAATAACAAAACAAACAAAAAATGTCTATTTTAACTTAATCAATATTATTATTTTTGGTATTTAGCATCTTCCTTAATAAATGTTCTATTTCTAATACGATTTTTTATTACTTATTTACATTAAATTCATGTAGGCAATTTTTGTAATATTTTAAACTTATGCTACTTATTTTCTATAAAATAATCTGTTATATCTGTATACATATCTAAAAGATAATAAAGGTCCTTCAAGTCTTCAGTATTTTGAGTTGATAAAGGCTCATAATAAATCCAACATTTTCTCATTGATGATAATACAGGGATCTGATGATAACAATAGGCTATTAAAAATATCCTCATTTTGTGACGTTCTAGAGCATTTCCTGGAGCTGTATAATTGAGCGTGCTTAAAATCTCTGTTTCTTTCTTCTTGAGCCTCTTCTGTAAGCTCTCCAAGTGGAAGAATATTTCGTTCAATTATAATTTCGCTATGGCACAATACTTTATGTACTGTTGGTGTCATTTCTTTCCATGGATATAGAGATACAAGTAGTTTAGATATTTCTATTGCATATTCTCCAAATCGAGCAGAGTTAATTTTGTGCTTACTATTAATTACCATTAATAGTATGTTAGTCCTTTCAAGTAACTCTTTACTAATACCAGTTATTTTTGATGTAGCTTCGAAATTTCCGAAAAACCTTGCTGTATTTCCGTCATTTGTACTATCACCAGTCGGCAGAGGTATGTCGATGTTTAATCCCGTCTCTTCTTTGAATTCATCCTGGATTCCACTTTTCTCAGATATTCTAATTGTTTTTATATCCTCGTTGTTTCTGGTAGGTTTTGTTAAATTTTCTGGCACACTTCTATACTTTAAATCATATGCTATGTGCAGAAAATGCTCCATGAACCGTACTCTGTCGTGAAGTGGAGATATTCCGAAAGACAGAAATTTTTCATTAATACTCCTTGCTTTACCAATATCCGAAAACTGTGATTTCGTCTCATCACATAGTGAGCAAAAAGAAGATGTTTCCGTAATGGCATTACTAACCTTTCCATCAATCATTGTTAGACTAAGTTGAAAGGATATGTCGAATTTGTATTGGTTTATGGTTATTGAAAGAGGTTGTTGAAAATCATTTATTTCATCTTTAGTATATTCCACTAAATCCTTTGTTGTAGTCTTCGACTCGCTTGTGTATTCGAACCAAATGGGTCTGCAAAAATGTTTTGATCCTGGAGTGGTGTTAAGCCATATATCTTCAAATGAGTTTTTACACTTTGATGAAGATTGCTTCCTTTTCGGTAACTGAAATAGATGGTAAAATAGTTTGCTTTTTTTTCTTGAATATCCTTGTATGATGGTAGAATTGAGTGTCCCTTTTCAAGCAGAGCTTTTCTTAAAATTTGATATTTGTTTCGGCTGAGGTCCAGTTCAAACATTAAAGCAATTGCTTCTTCCTCTGTAAAATTGGCAATCCGTTTAAGACGTTTTGGTGATACAGTTGGCAGTATTTCAGCAATATTAATTGCACTCTTAGGTTGCTTCTCCTTTTTTAACATTTCTTTGAATGTATCAGAAACTTCTTCGTTCAAAATTATAGAAAGCTTATGGGCTAGTTTTTTCTTCTTAGATCTTGTATTTAAATCATCATATGTCTTGCAGGGTGCTCCAGTTGATATTTTGCACGCCGATATTTTTATATCAGTATCCATCCAATCGGAATGTTTAATTTTTAATTTGTTAGTACGCTGGATTCAAGGACTTCATTTTTACGTCACACAACTTTAAAAAGCTCTCTATCTGAGATTTACCAATGAAGTAGACTTTTGCATGATATGTAGTTTTTATAAATTCCACTATAGCTTCTACACGATTAAGATCATTTTTAGATAAACTACACAGAACACAACACAATTGCTCATGTTTCAATGTAATCACCATGGTAACCAACTTCGTTATGATGTTGATAAGGATTAGCTGCGCATTTATATATATCTATTAGATGTACCGCACAAGTATATGTATTTACAGGTATTCTGTGAATTTTCATTAGGTAAAATATCTGAAAGAGTCAATTTGGAAGAGTACCTTTACCGAATTCATTGATATTATATGTATGTTGATGTTAGGTATCACCGGAAAGGATATGTGCATTGTCACTAATTCATAAAAATATAGATTTTGAACCGGAAAGTATACCTGTACATTGCCACTAAATCATAAATATATAAATTTTTAACCATCAACAATAGATAAATACATTTGTTAAATTTAGGTAAACACCATAAATGTAAACTAATAAAATACTTATTGATTAAGTTAAAATAAACATTTTTTATTTGTTTTGTTATTTTAAATTCATTAATAGAAATATATGAATGCTTGGAAAAGGATAAAGATTTACTTAAATTTGAGAAATGTGGCAACCCTATTAAAAATAAAAAATATTTATTAATTATTTTTATAGAAATATTTTGTGTATAGATATTACTAAAAGTATACCGAAATATTCATAATTTTCTAAGTAATTATTCACGCAAAGTTAAAGGAAAATGTTGCAAGTTTGTAAAAATATCGTCATATATACAATAAATTGGAAATATAAAAGTTTAAAGACGCATATTACTGAAACGAGGCATGATATTGACTTGAATCTTTTTGAAATAGATCGGAAATTATATATGCTAAAGGATAAGCTTAATTTGGAATACATATTTTTTAAAATTTCGTTCGCTATTTAGAAATAAATCAAACAAAAAGCCCAATTTGGGGTTTTTGGAGAAAATACAAATTTTTTAATTGTAATAACATATTTGTTTATAAAGATATCTTAATGAAATTTACAGGAAATGTGAATCTTATTAATATAAATAAAAGTTCGTTTACCAAATTTTAATCAGGGGTAGGGTTTTCCCGAATTCCCAAAAAAAAACTAATGAAAATTCCCAAAAATGGGATTTTTTACATTTTTGGCTATAGAATCGACATTTTTCCGAAGTTCCGTAGATTTTGATTTACAACTTTTAACAACATATTGAAGATTCTTAAAATATATTCCGCTTGTCGATTCGTGCTTTGGGATTTGAGAAAATATGGTCTAAAATCAAAATTTTCATATAAAATGGGTCGAATTCGGGAGGGTGCGTACCATGACCAATTGAGTTATTGGACTTGTCTTTTATCTTAAAGTCATCTCTGTGAAGTTATCTTTCAGAAAAGTGCAAAATTATATATTGCTAAAGATAATTTTATTTTAGATAAAAAAGAGTGTAGATACTTTTTCGGCTAAAAAAAACACAAAAAGTCGTCTTTTTTGCAATTTTCATATTCAAAATCGTTTATTTTTTTTTATTCAATACATAATTTTGTTCTTTAACTAGTTAAGAAAAAACTAATAAAATCGGTCGGAAATACTAGGAGAGATATGAAAAAAAAACTGGACCAAGAACATGCCAAATTATGGTGCTTAATAATTCAAACGCAAATAACTCGAAAACTATAAAAGATAAATAGGACATGTAAGCATGTTTTTATAGGTATTGTCAGGGTCTACAATAATATATAAAAATATTTGAAATCGGACGAGAAAAATTTGGCAAGTGATTAAAAATTTTTTATGTCAGAGGTACTTAATTTTCATTCTTGCGAAATTAAAATTTTAGTAAAATTTTGTAATATTTTATTTTAAATACTAGTTTATTAAAGTTTTTGTATTTTGGACATTTTCCATCGTAGTTTATATTTTAGAAAGTTATATGTATTAATTTAATCCTTCAGTTGCACAAGTAATATTTTGTGTTTCCGATTCATAATTGATTAAGTTAATTACTGTGTCAAATAAATTGTTAGTTAAGAAAGCAAATGTCACCTAAAGCATACATTTATCATAAAAACTATAAATTCGTGTAAAATAATGACTAAAATTCAAAAATCTCTTTAATTTGATTATTATCGTGGTTTTAAAGGAATTTAACCTTTCGGGAATTAAATACATAAGTTTTTACCCTTTTGCTGTTAAAGGATTAATTGAGTGTAATATTCTATAGTATCAGAATAGACTAATTCAGTGGTTCATGAATATATGTTGAAAAATGTCCGAAACATATATAATTATATGTTTGAAAAAAGAAAATATGTCAAAAAACCTTAATAAAATCTTAATATTCCGCGACTGAAGAGACACATAACTATTATTTAAATGAAAATTGCAGACCTTAGTATGCACCTATTACAGTTTGAAATTAATTTTCTTTTAATGAAAATTTTGATAATGATATTAAAAAAAATACGTATTTTTGAGAAGTGTTTTGAAAGTGGTCCAGCTCACGTAAATTTAAACATTCAGATGAAATATTTTGGGAATCATATAATAACAGACTAATCTTCATTTCTAGAGAGGTAGATTTGCAGTTTTTTTTTTTTCGTGAGGTTTTTTAATGTATATAATACTTTCTATTACGGGACTTCGTGGCCCACGAACATGGACTTTGAAATTTATACAAAATTTTTTTCTGGGTTTTATTTAGGTTAAATCTGTAGTAATCATTTTGAAGTAACCAATCAATTTAATTAGGAATTTTTTTAATGCTTGAAATTTCTCAGTATACTAGTTCAAGATTAATTTATCAGCAATTCCTTGATTTTTTAACGTTATCTGTTTTATGGATCATGGTATCACTGTTCCTTAGCTCGAACCCTCAGACATATTTTGATTCTTTAATTACAAAGTATAAAGAAGCTAAAAGTTTGATTATTCTTATTCGAATGGTTATATTAGAAGAAAATCATATCGATTCCACTTAATTGCTTAAACACATCGAGGTAGTATCTTAACCAATCTGGCTAAACAAATATATTTATTATTTTTAACCATTTTTCTATATTTAAATTAGAAGTTGCTAGCGAACCCAATTTGAGATCTATAAACACGATTTATTTTATTTCCAATTTCATCATCAGCGGACATTGGTAGACAAAACTAGTTTATGAAAATATCGAGAAGGATGAATTGGCTTCTTTACAATCTACTTTGGAGTTTTTATGAAAGTTAGGATATATAAATAAATTTTATTCTCAGAACTAATGTGGTATACCACTCGTTCTCTTCTAGAATTTAGCGATATCAAATACAGCATAATGAATTTTATTAGAATCCTCACGTTATAGGTACTTATTTTAACATATGAATGTTTCTCAAGTAGCCGATTATCTTGATCACTTGGCCATTTTTAACTTCTCTTGCATTAAAAAATGAATCAAAGATTTATAAAGCGGTAAATTATATGGGCAGTCCAGTCCCTGGAGACTCTGTGATTCTCTATTGATCGATGAAAATATCCAACCTACACTTAATGAAATTGACCTCTATTGCTCAGTGTCACAGGCCTTATACTATTTACATTACGAAAAGAACTTCTGCCAAGAAATTAGGGAATCCGTTCCTATCTCCTCATAAAAGCTTCTTCGTCATGGGTAAATCCTACATAGATGTGAAATCGTTTACCTACTAAAAACTAACAGAGCCTTGGTTCTATTGCTGTTAATCGAGGTCCAAATAAATCTACAATAACCTACGAGTGGTTGGGCTTATATCACCAAGATACCACTTCTCCGATTTTGTTACCACTAGTTACTTGAACACCAATTTTGTTCAAACGTATTCCGTCATGACGTGATACCCAGATTAATCTGACCAAGTCGAGATATATCTAATAATATATCTAACAGTCTAGCAGATATAGACCTCTGTTCGACTACTGTGCAGGGGAACATTGCCAACTTAACTATAACACTATTATCCTCGTATTTTTATAATTTTTATTTTGCGTTTATATTAAACCTAGGAATTTTGAATTGGATTAACATAGACTGTGGAACATTATAAATAGCGTTTAGTGATCTTTAATTTAGAACAAGTCATTGGTCAGAATATTTAAATGTTTTCTATATATAGCTTTTTATAAATGGGGGTACTGTTGTAATCATTTTAAACCCGAGGAAGACATTTTGAATAGAAAAGATTTCGCGATATGTATTTTTTGCTGCTTTTCACTAGAACAAAAACAAAAAATTATCAATCAGTAACTCCTTTATATTAAAACATATAATGCTTTATTCGCAAACCAAACTTCTTACGGATATCAAAAGGGGAAATTTATGATAAATTCATATTTGATATAATATAAATATAAATATAGGCGTTTTACGAAATCGAAATATTTTTTATTATTGGGAAATTTTCGAAAATATAATATTATTTAATACATTTATCAAAATAAACCCTGAAAATTTAAGGATATAGTTAATTTAGTGATAAGTTGATTGTTTAGTGTTGTCACTGTATTGTTGTTTATTCTGCACTATTATTATATAACATACATATACGTTTTTACTTTAAATTATTCAGATAAATTAATTAATTATAGAATTTTGCTTCACAAATTACGCGAAATAGATAAATGAGTTGTCATTAATAATATTAAAAATTGCTCCAAATTTCCGGAATCCACTCTATATTTAATAATCCACGTATTAAAAATGCTTAAAATATATTTTTTTGGCCGATCCCATACTAATTGTATCATCACTAATAATTCATATTTGAAAAATGTTGAACTTTAAAAAAGTGAAAAAAAGTGGTTACTAGAAATGCTATGGTAAGAAGGCTAGCAGGTAGTAGCAGCTGAATTTTATTGATACTAACTCATGACACTTAGGTGTACTCTATCCTGTTTAGATTCAACCTCTGAAACCTATTGGAAAAAGATGTCTGGTCTATTAAAGTTTGGGTTTAAAATGTTTGTGATAATAAAAGTAACCAAATTTTCTATAGTTTATAAATGTACTAAAATATAATTTTATGACCAGTATTATACACCAGAAGATTAATAATAAATCATTATTCTCAAAAAGTGGTACAATTACAAAAAAAAAAAAAACATATAAATGACAAAAACGCATAGCATAATTTGTATACAAGAATTTAAACCGTTTTTATTTAAAACAATGATTAATGAAAAATATTCAAGTTTTCATCACTATTACAACCAAACTAGATGTCCTAACCTCGAAAAAAATTATGAGTCATGTTATCTGAAGTGTTGGCTTTCAAATGTGGTAAAAATTTAATAAAAAATCAGATTTTCACTTTGGCATTTTTGTCCGGAATTTACCACCGTGCAGTGGTTCCAAAATGCTTTATTTTGGAAATAATTCTGTAATTTGTGAACTGTTGGAGATATCTAAATAGAATTTTACAATGCCAGAGATGATGTATTTTTGATTGGATTTGGAAAAATATAGATTCCAGGTGCAGTGAGTGGCCCTCCAAAGTTGGCCTTCTCGGGTATGTAATTTTTTTTTAAATCGGAAAAAAATTTTTATGATATGACCAAAAAGAAATTGTATATATAGGATAGTCCTTGTAAATCTCAAAAAAATAAAAAATACACTTATATGTTTAGGTTATTTTAACAGATTTTCAGGTCGAAATAAATTTTTTTTCAACTTAGCGGGCTTAATATTGACCCTAAAATTTACAAGATTTCTTACAAAATTCTAAATAATATTATTATAATATTACTGCAAGAATCATATAAATATATGAATTCGATAAAAGTTTAAGTTGGAACTTTAAGAAATTTCATTTTTTTTTGTTTTTTATTTTCCAAAAAGGTTATTCATGTATAAAATTTGTTTTTTTTTTTTTTCTGCTCTATATCATTTTTTTAATATTTTCAATAGTAATGTTTAAGAAAATATGTGTAAAGCAAACCCGAAGGCGTTTGTGACAACGATCTCCTCACGAGCCCTATCTAAACTTTGTCAATTTTCCAAAATTTTTTTTTTAAATTTGTCTGTAAAATTTTGAAATCGCAAAGCTGGGATCAATAAAATTTATGTAAATTAAATACCTCCATATGTTGGGAAAACACACAAAAAGTATTTTCTGAAGGACGACTTTTATAACGACGGTGACGATTTCAATGAAAGATGTTTTCCCGAATTGCGATTTTGGGAAATTTGGTTCAAAATTGAGAGTTTTTTTAATTCATTAATTTTAGGACAGGTTTATCTACATTATGTCAAAATTTCAATGAGATATGTTTCTTCGTATAAATTTTATTTCAATTTAAATATTAATATTATTTTTCAAAAAAGTGCTTCAAATCTTAATTTTCTCTTTTTCGAGTCATAGTCTGAAGGTATTTAAAAATATATGTGTGTATAATAAAAAAGAACTTAAATATCTTATTAAACATTAAAAATTTTGTTATCAGTTTAACCAAAACTACGATCTAAAAAATGTTTTATGCACATAAAAAATGCTCTTAAAATCGAAAAATATGCCGTCAAAATAAAAAAGATACTTTTAAAATATTATTTATTTTTTTTGGACACATTTTAAATTATCTACTAATCATGCTAAAAATAACTTGATTTTTATTAGTAATTGCTAAAAAAAAAAATAGTTTCTTTTTGCACTTAAAAACACTCAAATCTAATACATTTTATCAGGAAAAATTCGTTTCGTCAATTTATACGAAAAAACAAAAAAATAATAATAAATTTTAACGAAATTTTCGTTCGATATCGTGCGACAGGCCGAAAATTTATATCATTTTATAATGTGAATATTATTAAGGAATTGGATTGGAAAAGCGTATGTCGTAAAAATATTAATATTCACTAATGACAAAATATGCAAAAAAAATCTATTGGGTACAAAATATGCATAACTATGTTCTTTAGTGTAATATATGCAAAAATATGCTCTTATGCATAAAATATGTAAAAAGATGACATTTAATTTACTAAAATATGCTCTAAAATAGAGATTTTCTATGAAAATATGATAAAATATGATGATAAGTCCACAATATGAAAAATATACTGTTATGACCAAAATATACTAAAATATGCTGTTACAAATCGATACCAAAATTCTTAGAATTGTCTGAAACAGATAAATAACTAACAGTTCGGTTCAGGAAAAAATATGATTTTGGTTGCCCTGTTTATGATGTTTAAAATGATATTTATCTTTTGATTACGTTAATTACTTTGGAATACAAATTCGAATAACTGTAAAACATTCGGAAAAATTTTATAAACTCTTGATAATATAAATTGCAATATAAGGTAGGGATTTCCAAAATATTTCAATACAATTTTTTAAGAAGTCGATAAAGTTTATATTTAGGAGTAAAAGAGAACTTTGAAACTGAGGACTCATACTAATTGGTTCAGAGGATATTAATATCATTACCGAAGAATCGAAAACAATTATCTAGCTTTCGACAAAAGAAAATTAAACAAATAATAATAATAATAATAATATTTAAACCGTTTTGAGACAAGTAGTAAGAATAAGAAGTATTTGCTCTGAATAAATAAACTCTTTTGAGTATATTGACATTTTTAGTACTTATTTATTAATTCATTTTTTTTTTTGTATTTATTTTGAAATTTGAAACTTGTTTTGAAATTCTTATAAATGTTCTTAGCTTTTATGTTTGTTATGATTTTATTTAAAAACTGGTTCTGATTCTTCTTCTGCTTTTTTATGGATTTGTTATCTTCTTTTACTTTTTACAACAATTCCAGTTTTATTCATGGTATTTTTTGTATTCAAAACACTGACACTTTTTGCGTGGACCTGTAGCCATAAAAAAACCGGAAATGACATTCTTTTTTGTTTTTCTTGTATTGTACATTTTTTTCAAAAGAGAGAGGAGTGTGTATGTATGTTTTTTTTTGTGTAAGAATTTACCTGTTGTTTGTTTTGATTGTACTTAATTGTATTTTGGTTTCTTTAAACGTATCATTTCATTTCATACCATCAAATTATCATTATCATCATCTTCATTATTATTTGTATCATCATCATCATTATTATAATTTGTTTTTTTTTTATTTTTTAGTTTTATTATTATTTTTTTGCTTGTGTTAAAAAATTTCAAAAGAAAGAAAAAAGAAAAACTTGCAACATTAAACTTGTTTTATATGCAGCAGTAACAGCAACAAAAAATGAAAACTATAATAATAACAGAAATAAGACAAGAAAAAGCAACAAAACAGAGTTGTACTACATATTTGCTGCATGCAACAACAAACAATCAAAATAAAACCATAACAAAGAACAGTTTTAAACTACAAAATGAAACTTGAACTTTAAAACAAAAAACGTATCAACAAAGAAAGAAATATGTTGTATCCACAGTATGTCATGGAATTGTTTTTACATATTTACATATACATACACACACACACACACACATATATATATATATATATATATATATATATATATATATATATATATATATTAATGCAAGGACAAAAATTTACGTGTCAAGAAAGAAATTCGTTTTCCATTTATAAAACGGCTAAAAAAATCGCAAAACTTCGGGATTTAAAATGTAATATGGCAACTGTTTCTGAGCATTTTCCCTCAAATAAATTAATAAATTAATGTCATAATTAGGGTTTGGTGTCTGGGAATTCCCGGGCGGGATCCTGAGTCAAAATAATTTCGGGATTTCCCGGGAATTTTTTTTTAATTTCCGGGAAAACGCAAAATTAAATATTGTCGTACTTTTTAAATTCTATAGCAAACGTTTTGCTATTTTTAACACCTTATATCAATGAAAGATTGACGTTACTCTAAACAGGATACTTGCAAGAATTTAACGCATTATAATACAACTAGAACGTTATTTGAGAGGAACGCTCATATTACGTGAATTAGGTTTTTGACTATAGACCTTACAAGTTATTTCACATGAAATTTTAAATCAATTTTATTTTTGTCATTTTAAAATTTTAGATAATTTAGTTGTAGTGAATTTAAAAAATTTAAAATATCTGTTATAAATAAATTATTTTTATATTCAACTGGTCTTCAACTGGTTGGGAGATTTTTCATTCTAACACATTTTATTTTGGAACAGCATCTCTTATCCAAGCAATGAATCGGTAAATATTAGATATAAATGTTATAACGTCAAAATACTTATAAAAAACAAATTTCATGTTGTATTCATATGTATATGAGATTATTTTTGAACACTGAAATTATAGAATAAAGTTTAAATAAGCGGCAAGATTTTTATGATGAATTTTATCCAATAATATATTTTTAAAAACTTTTAGCATCAAAAACAAATCCTAGTCATAGTCAATTGGAATTTTATATATTTTTTGAAATTTTTTACATTTTTTGAAATGAATCAAAAGTCAAGAAGACTTAAACAAATTGTTGAAATTTTCATTTATATTTTCAACTTGTAAAAAAAATTTTTGAAATTTTCTGCAGAAAATTTTAGGCTTCCAATGACTTTTTTTTTAATGATGACATGTTAGGAACAGAAGAACATAACAGAAGCGTTTTTTATTAAAATGATGCATGTATTATAGAATGGCAGCAAATTTTATGCAAATTTCTAAAAATTACTTTTTAAAACTTTTTTATTGGAAGGTAGCCACTTAAAGAAATTTATTGTTAATATTTTCATGTACATCTACTTTTATTTAGCATTTGAATTAAATCTAATAAAACTAAATTAACATTTTTCCAACATTTTTGGAAAATGCTTAAAATTTTCATTAAGTACAATTTAAAAATATCTATTAACTAAATTTTATTTTTTGTGAAAAAAGTTTGGGAAAAAATTTTCAAATATATGAACTTTTTTCTATGCGTAAAAACGCTTTCCGATTTTTAGTAAAAATTTAATTCTTTTATAAAATTTGGTTTTTGGTTAAATTTTTTTTTAATTTTATTTTATTTATTTATTTATTTATTTATTTATTTTTTTTTTTGTTTTGAAAAATTTACTTTTTTGAGGAAAACTTTTTGAAAAAAAATTATTATTTTTTATATAATTTATTTTTAATGAAAATTAATGAAAATCCAAACTTTTCGCATTTTTTTTTTTTTTTTTGTTAAAACGTATAAATATGCATGTGAAAGAAAGAAGTCTAAGGCCTTTAAAAATATTTGTAACCGATTTTCATAATTTTCAATAAAAAAATTTCTTAGAACTTTAACCATTATATTGATATAGCACACATTCCCTTTGGATATTGAAACCTTCAAATAAGTAATTCCTACAAACAGAGGCATAACCTTATTTTGTCTGTCATAATAATAAGCTTCCAGAGTATACCTAATGGTTCCCAGATAAATTTCTATATCTTTGTCTTTTGTTAAAGAGTTACTTTAACTTTTTTATGATCAATTTAATACAAAAACACTTAAAACACATTAAAATAGCAAACCATAATTAAGGACTGCGCACGAAAAAATTAGTACATATAATTAAGCTTACAAAAATTAAATCAATGTTTTAAACTTTTTGAAATGTTAAAGACTATTATATCCAAGTTTTAAATTTAAGAGAAAATTACACTCTGCTAGCCAAAAATTTTAACAAGCTGGGTACCCCATTGGTAAAGCTAATTAGAGTACGCTAAATTGAATGGTATTCGCGATATTTGTGATTAAACATTATTATGGAAGTAGCACAAATAATGCAATATTAAAAATAAAATGGACATTATTTATGTAAATTAAACAATAAATCGATTGAATTTATACTCCAGTCATAAATTTAATCAATTTCGTCAGTTCGATTTTTAATGTTTTATATTTTTGCTGGAATAGTTGTTCGTTGGTAATACTTGTTAGCTTACATATGGAATTGTAGTAATATTTTTTGTTAGTTTAGAACTTTGTAATTATCGTTTAGAATATTTTTGATAATAAGAATTCATGATTCTATACTTTAATAGAATCTTAATTGCTTATTTTGTTTAAATTTAATAACTAAATTATTAAATTTAAGCAAAAAAACTTAATTTTCCAAACCCCTCTTTTAGCCTTTCAAAATGAAATATCTCAAAATCGAGCGCTAACTTTAAAAAATTTCAGCGTCGTCGACTTAGATTTACCTTAACATATTCTTAAAAAAATAAGTCTCATTTTCCATCACAGTGTTATTTATTTTATTTTTTATTTTTACTAAAATATTTAATTTTTTCTACAATTCCCTAAATATAAGCTTTATTGTGTTTTCGGCTACTTTTTTTTGGAATAAGTGCACTCCTTTTTATACTCTATTTTATTTTTTATTCAGCTTTAAGTGTTCTTTAAATATTTGTTTACTGTAATCCAATACATTTCCAATGGACTAAGTTTTGGACAGTATATTGGATTGGTTTCCTTTGTTACACAGCAGCATCATTTGTTTCATGCCAGATACTTTTTTGTTGTAATGATGAGTTGCAATATCAGGCCTTTAGACGCATTCATATTTTTGAAAAAAAAAACGCATAATAATATAATTTTCGATCTCTTCTTTGCCTCCAAATTTTTCTAGAGTTCCTGTTAGGTACTTTTTTTACTTAGTGGGTCTTCAGGCTACCTTTTTTAAACTTTTCTTGTAAACGATACTAAGCAATTTAATAAATGAATCGCATTCGATCCAAAGATGTAGATATTTTTCCCCAAAATACGTATTATTTTGTCTACGATCCTACAGTCTGTAAATCAACTTTTTCTTCGGTTATCAGGGTCCTTTTCGTTGAACCTTTGTTTTCCTTATGATTCAAAAAACTGAACTCTCCAACTCACCTGCACTCGTAGTTATTGTTTTATATAGTCAACATGTGTTTTGGTTATAGTTATACCCTACACCACCATAGGTGGTTGGGGTATTATGCGTTTGTGCTGATGTTTGTAACGCGCAGAAAAAATCATAAAATACCCACCTTAAAGTATACCAATCGACTCAGAATCGATCTAACGATGTCCGTCCCTCTGGCTGAACGGCTGGCTGGTTGTCCATGTAAACACGTAGGGCATTCATAACACAAGAACGAAACCTATTGAAATTGGTTATGATTGGTCCATTATTTCACCTAGCCCTCTTACAAATATCCTCCTGGAATAGGGGCTTAACTATCATAAATGCCTTAAATATAGCAATATTTTAATGAAATTCATTGTAATGAAGTTTTGTATAAGAATCAATTTTTGTGCCAAATTTCATGAAGATCGGTTCATAATTGACCTTCCTTCACTCTTCCGAAAATCACATTAACGTTCATAAATCGCATACACATGTTAGTATCACGTTTATATTCGACACAAATAAGTTTTTATGAGGCTCTTCCCATATAAGCCCACTTTCGGGAATCACCCAAAAGTGCATAAATTCATATAAATGTAAGTATTTACGTAATATAATGTATTAGTATATTTTATTTTACACATAGTAAAAGTTTCGGTACACAATTGTCCACATGTCTAATATAAGACCCCTCCACAATAGTGTGGGGTACCATACGGTCGGGCTTGACCGTCTATCTTTCTTACTTGTTTTTAATAATGCGTTTGCATGAATTTTATAAAATTTTTATTTTAAGAAAAACTAATTATGCTATTACGACAAAATTTAGCACATAGTTAGTGAAAATAATAACAACTGTAGACTAGTAAAGGATACTAATTTTTTTTTCACGTGTATTTAATGTTATAAGCCTTAAAGTGTACACGGATTTTTTCATGTGCAGTCATTATTTCATTTCTGCAATTTTAAAAGAATAAGGTTTCTATTAGCTAAAACATTAACGGATTTTAAATCTAAAAATTGAAATCTATTAAATTATTCACTTTAAAATAAAATTGTTCCTATGCAATATGAATATGCACAAAAAAATTATATATATTTCTTTTTATAATTTTATTCACTCCCTTAATTTGTAATTCAAAACTTTTTGTCTGATATTTTTACTTGACGCACTTCTTAATATTAAAAATGAAGAACTTTTAGCCTTTTTAAATTAATAATTTATGATTAAAGTATGTTTTTGTTGTCTATTTCTTCATAACGTATCAATGTAACGCTTTAAAATAAAATGTAAAAATTAACATATTTATATATTTATTTATTTAATCCATTTTGAATTAATTTGATTTTTCAATCCGACCGTATCCACTCCTTCAATTTGAATTTTATTTGTTTTGTGCCGGAAAAAAAATTGCAAACAATTTTTTTTTTTTTTTTTTTTTTTCAGAGGGAAAGTGGGCAAAGAATGTTGTGAATTATTTTTGTGTGTTATATATTTGTAAATACAATTTATTCAGTACACAATATTGTTGTTATTATTATTATTTTTTTTTTTTTTTTTTATATATAGAATTTCTGCATTTATGCATTACATATAGATAAATAGTTTTATGTAACGAGGGTTGTTGTTGGAGAGGTTCAGTTGAAGAGAAGAGATTTTTAAATTATGAATTTGTTTATCGGGATGGTTTTAAAAGTTTTAAACATACAGTTTTAAATTCATACTATAAATTTTTTCAGGGTAAAATTGGTTTTTTGATGATTGATCAGATTTTCTTAAAAAAAATAAATTTCAATTAAAACACTTATAACTCAGCCATTTTTGTTTGGTAATTGTAAATATCGGAATTCTCATAAACTTTACCGATATTTGAATATATCAAAGATGTCGTTAAGTTGTCTGAAGCCTTGGAAAAGAGTATTTCAACCGACAATTGCTCATATTTTTTTTATAAGAAATATTTTCTTTAATATTTTAAATGGCACCTCGTTTTACGTTGGTTATAAAATATACCCTGGGTATCATGTTATTTTATTTAAATGCATGAATAAATTGAAATATTAGAATTTGTATTTTGTTATTCTATTTATTTCGTTTTTACTTCTCGCTTATATGCAAAAAAAAAAAAAAAAAAAAAAAAATTTTACATTTTTTTTTTTTTTAATTCGTATTTAGTTCACATAAATATAACAACTCAATTCCATTAAATATTTTGCAACCAGTTTGGAGGTGGCATTTTGCTAAATTTGAATAAAATTAGGTTTCTTGTCCTCAGTTAAGTTTATAGTAAGCTAATGCTCTTAATGTTGCAAAAATGTAATAAATAAACACTTTTTAAACTCCCTATTTTAGCGAGGGTTCATCAAATCGATTTTTAAATAATCGAACAATCGCCTTTTTGTTGAAAAAAAGTCCAATAGTCGAAATCGCCTTTTTGTTGAAAAAAAGTCCAAAAGTCGAAATCGACTTTTTGGATCGAAAATTGTAGAGAAATCGAATTTTTTGTTGCTAGATAGTCGAAAATAGTCGATTAAAGTCGGAAAAGGTCGTAATTTGTCGGAAAAAGTCGAAAAATTTAAGCCCCGATTATCGTTTACAACACTTAAATGTTGTGTTGTTTTAGCAACAACACAACACCTAATTTGTTATCGATTATAGTTTACAACATCTAGGTGTTGTGTATGTCACAGGGTTGCATTTAATTTTTGTGCTCAATATCCGTAAATTTACATTCCTGCGTATGAAAACTGCCAAGTTTGAAAAAAAGTTTCAAGAATATTTGTATACGTGCGATTTTGTTTAAATTAAAAGTGAAATAATGGATATTAACACCGAATTATTTTTTGATGATGACGATGATAGTAGGAAGAACACACATATGGCTCGTATACGGAAGAGAATTTGGGATAGTTCCAACCCCTTGGACCTACCAAATGCTGAGTACGTATGTATTATCTGAAGTCATTAATTATATTAACACATAATGTATTTTAGTTTTATAAATTTTTTTCGCATAAATAAAGATGGATTTTTGTATTTGCTGCAAAAACTAAGCTACTTTTTAAAACCGTCAACACGGTGTTCGGCCATTCCACCGATTCGTAAATTGTGTTGTGCGATGAGATTTTTCGCTGATGGAAGCTACCAAAGAAGCAGCGGTAACGACTTTAACATTGGACTTTCACAACCAACCAGTCTGCTTAATTTTGAAAGAAATTATAGAATTCTTTGAAAGAAAAATGTACAAAAAATGGATAAACTCCTGGGTGACTGAAGAAGAAAAAAATGCCAACAACATGTCGTTTTTCTGAAAAACACGATTTCCTGGAGTAATTGGATTAATAGATGGTATGCACGTACGAATTGTAGCGCTTCCAAAGGAATTGCAACATTTGTATTTGAATAGGAAAGGATATTACAGCTTGAATGTCATGATTGTTAGGAAGATTGTCATTTTTCAATTCAAGTTAATTTGTTAATAAATAAATATTTTTTTATTATAATAGGTGTGCGACTTCGAAATGAATATTCGCTATGTAGATGAGCGATACCCCGGCTCATATCATGACTCCTTCGTATGGAATATAAGCGACTTGAAGCAATATTTACACCAAAATATGCAGGAGAATACTTGGATTTTAGGTAGGAAATTTTCTTTCCGTCTTTCCTTTTCTTTAAATTCACAAATTTTTAGGTGATGTTGGGTATCCGTTGAAACTCTGATGGATCACAAGAAAGCCGTTTTAATACAGTTCATGCAAAAGCAAGAAATGTAATTGAAAGAACAATTGGAGTTCTTAAAAGCTTGTCTGGGCCAATATCTAGATGAAATCTCATCAGCTCAACCAGCTTTTCCATTTATTTTTTATTTGTAATTTTGCTAAGAAATATTTATAATTAATTATTTTTTACAGTTATGTATATTTTGCAAAGAAAAATATAAAAATATGCATACTTACAAATTTTTCTCCATTTTCGTTTTTTAACTTGTAACGTTCATAACACAACACCAAATAAGCAGTTGTAAAGTTTTGACAGTGCTGACAACACATAAATACACATGTTGTAAACGATAATCGATGTTACAGAACATAGACAACTACAAATACAACAGTGCTGACAACAGTTGTAAATCGTGATCGCATTTTAATAAATACGATACTAAAACAATAACTGTAGTAAACGGTAATCAGGGCTTTACTTTATTTAAAATGAAAATTGTTTCTTAGTATGGTTCTCGTATAATCGAAAAAAGTCCAAAATTGTCGGAAATAGTGGAAAAGTTTCAAACAGTGAAAAATAGTGAAAAGCCTGAAAATAGTCGGAAAAAATCGAAAATAGTAGGAAAAAGACGAAAAAATTTGCTTTATTTAAAAGAAATAGTTTCTTAGTAGTTTTATTTGAACTAAATCATATAAATATTACAAATAGTATCGCAAAAACATATTTCTGTCTATTAATTAATTAATATATTTGATTGGGTTGTATAATTTCATTTCTTTGAAGTTTTTTTTAATACAAATAACAAAAAATGGTCAAAAGAGGTAAAAAATCTCGAAAATGCTGTATAAAATCGAAAAAAGTTGGAAAAATCGAAAATAATCGGAAAGTCGGAAAAAGTCGAAGATAGTCGGAGAACGTCGAAAAGTCGACTTTTTGTTCCAACTATAAGACCCTATTCCTTAGCAGTTTTATTTCAACTACATTATCTAAATGTTGTTAAAAATGTATAGCAAAAACATATATATATATATATATATATATATCTATATATATATATAAATATATTTTTTTTTTTTTTGGTAACAAACATTTTTATTGCATAGACTGTCTGTTAATCAATATTTTGATTACGTTGTATATATTGTATACATTTTTAGGACAAATAAATAACAAAAAGTAATCAAATGATACGAAAAATCTTGCAAATATCGCATAAAATAGAAAAAAGTAGAAAATATCAACTTTTCGACTTTATTTGAGAAAAGTCGATAATATCGAAAAGTTGACTATTCTAAAATTAAAAAAATTCGAAAAGTTGATAAATCGACTACCTAAAAATTGAAAAAGTCGAAAAATAAGTCATTTAACAATTTAAAAAAGTTTTGTTCCAACAATAAAACCTTAATGTGTCATATTGAATAATAATTGTTTTTGGAACATTTTATAAAATTTGTTTTAAAATCGATTGTCTTTCGCCAAATTAAGGTAAATGATTTTCGATTTTCCTATTAATTTGATGATTTGAGTCATTTGTATGTCTCTGTTTGATAAAAAAAAAATATTAAACCTTCCAAATAAATCAGTCCTCTTAGGTTTTTCAAGTGCAAATATTTTAATCTTGTTTTGTATCTTCTTGAAAGATCTAGAAAGTTTCAATATACACTTTGGAAATTACAAGTTTGGTAAAACAGTTAAGGTACGTTCAAACTATTCAAATATTTGACGAAAATGACGTAACCACTAAATAAAATATATTCTAAATTCTTCTAACTTGTTATAAATCATAGCTGATATTTTAATGAATTTTGTTGGACATCGTTTTCTTATATAAAAAATTTGCAAGATTAAACAACGGCAAATTAGTTTTCGTAAAGTGGTGACACAGTTATGATCAAATATTTTCCAAATGTAAATATAAGTATATAGGTAGCTCAGCTAGAATTGTAACAAAACATAATTTTAATTAAGATTTTATATGATTAAAAAAACCCGATTGTTCTTAGCAAATACTTTATTGGAAGAGATCTTATATGTTTCCCTTTGTTTGTGCCTCAAAACAATTTAATGGATGGATCATCTGTCATAAACCATAGGCCCAGCAATATAGTAGCAATAATATGCATAGATGCATAAATTGTCCTTGTCACCAAATATCTAATTTCAATCCGCTTAGCTTTCTGAAAACCCGTTCTGAGTTAACATTTCCGAACTTGTGCCTGAAAAATTGTGATCCATTTGCGGGATATTGTCTCAACTGGTATGGTATATTTATGTGGGCAATAAATTTTCCTCTAATTTGAAATTTAGTACAATAATTATATTATCATAGACAGATGTTGAATATAAAGATTTTAAATTAAGTTTTGAATGATTGTAGACCGATATTCTCTCATGTGGTAAAAATGTCTGTGCAAGTGTTTCGCACGTTATTTACTCATTTATGTTTACATTCAAATTCTGGAGAGATTTAAATAATAATAGGCGCCTATCTGAAATAAACTTTCCAAAGGTTGAAATAAACTTTCCAAAGGTCTTCGATAACTGAGGATATAGTCGTGATAGTGGCAAAGTTATGAGGATTTTTTTTTTTTTTTTTTGTAGTTAAATGTGAAAAACCAGAAAGTTCACCAAAAATCTTTTTTCTTTAAAAAAAAAATAAGTTTTTGCCGAAGAACTGGGTCTTCTCAAAAAAATAAATAAATAAATAATTAAAATAACGGACCTCGATAATCCCGATTACTTAGTAATCTAGACGGTATTACCCATTTTAATTAAGATTTTATATGATTGTTATTAGCAAATATTTTATTCCGAATTATATATAAAAAGGACTTTGTTATTTCAATTTTAGTATAACATGAAAAATAAAATTAAAATTATGATGATTATTTTTTAATTGATTGTAGTTGAATTCCTTTATTTTCAGTGAAGGATTGTTCGTTTTTTCAGTAAAAAGAGTTCGAACAAGTTTTTTTTTTAGATAACTGTTGAAAAACTTTAAATATGGAATGTTTTTAGATGAAAAATTTGAACTTGATACTTTAAATATTTCATATATTAATTAGCTAATATATTTTAATGTTTTTCTTAACAAAGAAAAAAAAAAGTACCAGAAAAAAGCCCAATAGTCCGGATAAGGGTTTAAAATCAAATATTAAAAAAATGACGAATTTTCACGAAAATACAGATTTTCCTTAAAATTCCGATTTTATAAATTATAGAATTTTCAACAAAGAATCGGCGATTCAATACAATTTGAAATATTTTACAACAAATTCTTTTCAAGAATCATTTTTTTTTTCACAAAACAAAAAAATACAAAAAAGTGTTGCCAAATGTAAAGAATTCGATAAAAAAAATTTAAATTTTCAGAAATATTCGATAATAGCTCCGAAAAACTTGGATTAATGTAAAAACATGTATATATATTTTGAAACTTAAAAATTCTTCTTTAATAAATCCTCTTAATATGAACCTTTAAAGCATTTTTTGAGTAAGTGAAGCCTTAAAAAAAATGTTGTAGATAATAACATTTTGAATTTAAAATTCTAAAAGCGGCAAAGTGATCTTCTCAATAAGCTCTACGATTCAAAATGTGCGATCCAAAAAATTAAATGAAAATATTTATGCAGTTTCGGAACAGCTGGTCCGACTTAAATGAAATATCACATAGTGATAGTAGAGTTGTGGGCGAGTTTATGGTTTGAATTTGGCCCATATAGACCTACCGGGGGTGGGTCCATAGAGTCCAAAAATTGGACACCTCGGGTATGAACATTTCTTAAAACGATCTTGATTCGATATACCTGAACCGATTTGAAAGATTTTTATATAAAGGAATTCTGCTGGAGAAGATCTATAAAAAACATGCGTATCTTGTTTTTTAAGTTAACGAGATATTAGGCCTCCAGAATTAAACTTTTTATTTTTTAACGTACCAAATTTCATCTGCTTTTTTTAAAGTATTTTTTATTTTATTAAAAACAAATAACAAAATCGTGCACAGAAATTTGAAAAGCTCTTTACGGAATCAAAAGTTATATTCATTTGAATTTTAATTTTGAAAAAAACCTGCTATAGCGAAAAAACTTCACAAAGGTACGTTAAAAAAATAAAAATGTTTAATCTTTGAATTCCAATATCTCGGTAACTTAAAGAAACAAGATATGCATGCGTTGATGTTTTTTGCAGATCTTGTCCAGCAGAATCCCTTCATATAAAAATCTTTCAAATCGATTCAGTTATAATGAACCAGTATCTTTTTAAAACATGTTCATATCCGAGTTGTCCAACTTTGGGACTCTGCGGACTCACACCGATAGGTCCAAACTAAACAATTAAACTCTCCTACTCAATGTGGAATTTCATTTCAATCGGACTTGCCGTTCCGACACTGCACAATTATTTCCATTTTATTTTTTTGATCGCATTCTGTGCGATCTACATTAGCTCATTTAAAAAGTATATTTTCACTGTCACGCCGTGTAATCTAAGATAAAAAAACATCACAAAATAAATATTATAAACACAGTTCTAATTCATTTTATATCTAATGGGAAACAAATCTTTAAAATCCCTCAAGATAATACTACACATTATTTACATTTATACTTTGTAATATACTTACAAGTATCAGTTAAATATGTAGAACCTACAATTTTCTAATTTCTATTGTCTTTTTTTTTTTATTTGCAATTAACGTTAATCCTGGCCAATTACCACAAACTTTCTTTCATTATTTGACATTTAACATGTATTATGTTAAAATGCTAATTATAGAACAAATTATAACAAACACATACATACAACTTATTAAATACAATAATTACGTATAACTTGTCTACATACATACAAGTCTTATACTCGTATTAATGCAAAATGTATTTTTTTTTTTGTCTTATGGTTTTAACAAATTTAGTAGTATTTTTTTTCAAGCTTTTGGTGGCCTTTCCTCTCTATTTTTACAATGTAAATGTAAAAAAGAAAATAAAAATGCAAACAAATTCAAAATAACAAAAAAAAAAAAAAAAAAAAAAAAAAAACCCACAGTGTGGCCTAAGTGTGCTAAATGGTTAAAGATTGTGTGACTTGTAAATTAAATTAACGCACTTTGTGCCAACAAAGTTAGCAGACATAACGACGTCATCTACTTACATACATATGTATATCTGCTATATAGTGGGTACGACGAGAGCTAGCTACTATGAGTAAGTAGCCAGAATCACTCTCTACAGTACAATGATGTTTGGTCTAAATGAATAATAAGCTAAATTAAATACATAAATATTGTTGTGTACAGAAGTATGAAAAAAAATTTTTTTCAGCGCGACAAAAGAAAAAAACAACACCCACTTGGACATGGTGGGTGGCTTGGCTGGCCAGGCATTTTTTGTTTTGCATTATGTGTATTTTAAGTCTGTTTCCTCTATGTCTATTGTTGTAATAATTTTTGTAGCACTAAATATGGGTATTTTCTGTGATAACTTCCTTAGTTGTGGGTTAAGTGTTATAAACTTGATAGTAATGAACAAGAATTGACAACAGGTATTTTAAAAATTTCATTTTCATGAAAAAAAAAAATATTATTGTTGCTTAACACTCCTTTTGGGGAGCATTCGCCAGACTGCTGGTAGACCGGACCCAATTTATCCACTGTTTTGGTTACTTCAGAAATTCATAAAAAAATGAAGGTAACGGAGAAATAGTCAGGACCAATTCAAGAGAATAGTTAAGATCAAGCTAAGTCTTGAGTACAAAAAAAGTTTACAGATATCATTACGTTTATGAAAAGGGAGTAAAATTTGTGAATGCTCCGCCCTCTATCTTGCCTTTCGAGGGATCAGTAAAAATCAGGGTTAAATGAACCCTCCTTACTCAATTATTCTTATTAGAAAACAGCAACGGAAAACAAAAGAAGATTTTATTATTCAAAAATTTCAGGAATATCCTTCGGTTCTAGGGATTTGTTTATTTTAATCTCTTTTATAATTCCTTCTGTCTAAGGGTATGTGCAGCAGATTCTTAAAAAGAAAAAATACATAGTACGCAAAATACTGAGGGATAGACGTGATGTTTTGTGAACATTTGATCCTTATTAGCTTTGCTATTATTAAGTTTTGAGCTTCCGTAACACTCCTAGATGTATCAACACTCTTAGATGTATAATAATTTTATAAATGGACACATCAATCCAATAATTCTAGCACTTAGCACCAATCTGCTGATAATCCTCGTCCTTCGTCCTCCAAATATGTATGGAGAAAAAATTTTACATTTTTTCTTAGGAATGAAAAGAAACTAGACTGGACATTTTACAGATTTATTGGATTATTTTATATTAATTCTAAAAATTATCTAAAATGTCTATTCCCTTAAAGTTTACTTTTATCACACACTGCAAACATAAAATAGTTCTCATGGTTTAACAGCTGAAAAGTATGCAACACTTTGGTTTTTCTTTTATATGTAATTTTTTATTATTTTTTTGCTTTTCTTTGGTTGGCAGTGGAAAGCAATTTTTAAATAGCTTTTTAGCTTTATATGGATTTTTAACGCTTCTTTATTTTTCTTCTGCTGTATTTATATGTTTATTTGCTTAATTTATATTATATTATGTGTGTATATTTTGTATTTAAGTGTTCACAGTAGGGAGGTGGAATGACTCTTAAGACTATTTAAAAATACATTGTTTTAAAATAAAGAAATCTGGCTGTCATCGTTTATTTATACAAATTCCATAAATACTGTTGTAAGTCCTTAATAGGTCGGACAGACAATTGAGAATGACTATGAAAATTAGATTAACCTACAAGAGGAGGATTCCAAGAGATATGAACTTTTTGGAGTGGAAAGGCAGAGAAGCAAACCATAGCGGCGAGGCTGACGGCTAGCCGCTTAGCCAATTTTTTTTAAAAATCAGCCGAACTGGTCCTTTAGTTCAGCTAAATCGTTTTTATGTTATTTGACATAATTTAAAAATTCGGTATTAAGTACTCATTTGTAGTATATATTGCACTTCTAATGTTAAAAATTCATGTAGTTGCAAGTTCTTTTATTAAGAACATTCGAATATTGAGTACCTTTCCGGTATAAGATACACATTTTCAAAGTTAAATTTTGCTGCTTAAAAGTTTAAAATAAGCAATAAAAGCGAAGTTTAAAAAAAGTAATAATAGGCCGATTCGATTATGTTTTATACTACGTTTATATCAAACAAAAACAAATAGTTTTCGGCTTCATTTGGTTTTCGATTAAAAAAGTATATGAATTTCTTTGGTTTTTCCATACAAATCAGAAACCAGTTCTATCTAGTTCTCATTGAAAACCAAATAAAAACTACTCAAATAACTATTTAGGATACAGCATGTTCAGTTGATTTCAAAACAGTAAGCTTTCATATATAATACAAATATATGAATGACAAAAAATTGTTTATTATTTTCTAATTATGTTATATATTGTTACACCTTTTTTTTTTATTAAAAATATCTTAAAACCATGTGATTTTTGTTTTTAAACAAAACTAAGACGATTAAGTGAAGAAATGCAAACGTCAAGAAGAAAACGAATTAGTTTTTGAAATGTTGTTTTCGTCGAAACCAATTGGTATTGTTTTGATATAATCTTAGTATTAAAAGAGTTTGCCAATAGCAGTAATTCAAACCTCAAATTTCTCTAGTTCAAACTAGTTTTATACAAACATTTTAAAATATGTTTCTATTCAACTGTGTGTCTGTTTAAAAAAGAATAGAACTTAGCGCGGACCCCAAATTTTTCTAGTCACACTAGTTTTGTACAAGTATTTATTTTAAAAGCATAGAATTTTAACTTTTTATTTATTTAGATTTGTTTTTTCTTTAATCAAAGTCTAGTAAAGCGAATTCATTTTGCGAGTTTAAATTTTTTACATGTGTAAATATAAATAAATCGCTGTTTTTTACAAATTGAAAGTATTGTTTCTTATGCTATGTTCACATTTGGCAAATATTTTATCGAAATTACGTGACCACTAATTTTATAAAAATATGTTTGCATTTGTTTGATCTTACAAATGTTTTTTAAGAGAAAACAGCGGCAAAAAATTCTATAAAATGTCAGCTATGATTAATGATATGTAAAAAATCATATTCCATTATATAGTGGTTACCTCTTTTTCGTCAAATATTTGCCCAGTTTCAACGTACCTTTAGAAGTAGAAAAAATCGGGTTATAGCCGAATAACCGCCGCCGCCGAAAATTTCTGCCCTTAATTTTTTAACCGACTTGCTTCTCTGAGAGAAGGTAGAAATTTCTTTCCTAAATTAAAAGACTAAAAATTGGAAAAATGGAATTTAGATTTTTGGAAAAATTAAATCAGAAATTGTATGTTTGTTATTATCAAGGCTATCAAAAATATGCTATAAATTAAAATCGGAAAATATACCCTTAAAATTAAAAAATGTGCTCTTAAAATATTATTTTTTTCCGGCTAAATTCTCAATTATCTAATATTCATGCTAAAAATTTCTTGATTTTAAATATTCTCCTTTTGCACTTAAAAACATTTAAAGCTAATACATTGTAACGGGAAAGTACAAAATTTCTATCAATTTATAAGATGAAGATTATTAAGAAATCGGATTTGAAAAACGTATGTTACTGCAAAAGAATTTAACCAAAGGCAAGGTAACCAATTTTTTCTCTGAAGTATGATATATGCAAAATTAAGCTTTTTACTGTAATATATGCAAAATTATGCTCTTAGGTATAAAATATACAAAAATATGCTATTTAAAATGCTAAAATATACTCTATAATAAGGATTTTGTATGAGACCATGCTACTAGCTGTTAGGACTAAAATATTCAATAATATGCTTTAAAAAGTCTTTCCCTAAATTCTTTTAATTGTCTGAAACTGATAAATAATTTAATTTGAAGCCCAGGAAAAAGTATGACTGCATATTTTTGGTTGCCCTGTTTATTATTTTAATTCTATAGAATAACGCAAACAATTGAAGTTAAAACACCGTTAAAATTAGTCTTTACAATTTTTACAAATTTTTACATTTTAATCTTAAAGTTTGTTAAACTTTTTTTAATGTTTAGTGTTTTTATTTTATTTTTTAACTTTATTTTAATGGTCAATCATGTTGGTGACTCCATTTCTACCGTAATTTTTTCCATTTTTATTTTTGTTTCTTAATTTGGTTTTGTTGATGACACAGCTACATTTTTCCAAAAAAAAAAAAAAAATTAAATATATATAAAATTCAACAGAAAAAAGAACAAAAAATTGTTGACCCAAATTATGCAGTAGTGTAAAAAGACGAGCCACAAATTTGTTTGGTAATTGAAACCACATGATCTTTTTTTCTTCTTCGTCTTTTCTGTTTTGTGATTTTTCCAGTAATGACCATCTGTTTTATATAGCTTTTAGTTTATTCAGTTTTTTTTTATTATTGTTATTGTTGGCAAATAAAGAAGTTCTATGAAAATACTAAATTATAATGAATGATTTATATAAGTAAGTTATGATGATGGTGATTGGTGTAGAGAGTAAAAAAGTTATGTAATTTGTTTAAATTAAGGTAATTTAAAAAAAAAAAGAAAGAAAGAAATTTTTAGTTTATAAAGTTAATTTAGTATTTTTTATGCTATTTGGCGCAATCAGAATAAACAAGGATATTTAATCTGCAACTAAAAACATTTGCCGACATTTGTGATTGATTTAGTTTATTTAATTAAAACACATTATGGTTCCCAAAACTGCTTTCCTTCTTTTACTTCTAGTTTTAGAAATAAGTATTTTTCTCATAGAACATATCAATTAAATGTAATTAGAAAAAATATGCGCTTTAGGTTTTGTCAGAACTTAATTTCAAATGTGACGAATTTTAAGAATTTTGAAAAATTTTATCACTTGTTTCTCTATGTCGGACGAATGCTTAGAAAGTGAACTTCTAAGCGAACGAAAACTCATTTGGGTTTCTCTAACACACTTCTATGCGAACAATGAGTAGAACGAAAACGTAAGTGATTTCATACAAAATTTGGTTTCTAAAAAACGAATGATACGAACGAAAATGTGAAAATCAGTCACTTGCTATTTTGTTTTCGACTGGTGGAATATTATAATGAAAAGTAAGAGAATTACCTACCTGAAAACTGCAAATATTTCTCTATCATGTTTGGCATTCATTTGGTAATGCAGCATATCGAGAAATGATGATTTCGATAAATCTCTACAAAATTTTTGTTTTTATTATTTGTTTCTCCTTTTTAAATTTTTATTTGTTTATACACTGGTGCATATTCCTATAAACGCACATCTATTTTTATATTCAACTTAACAAAAATTAGGCTAAAAAATAAATAATTTTTAATGTTTTAAAATATTTATTGATTTCACTTAAAACATTAATAACAAAAAACTTAAAAGTACATTAATTTTTTTCATTGCAATTTTAGTAGTTCAATGCTATTTTTTTTATAGTATTTTCAACTAATGAACCAATTTTGCTTTATCATTATTAATAACGTGTTCATGAACTTTTGTTTTAGATAACCTTAAAAACTTTTTAGTTTTAACTCCATTAGTGTCACTATGCGTAAACTATACGTTCCATGTATTACCACTGATTCTCCATTGGATTTAAATCCGGAATAGACTGGTTAGAGACATGGACATGCAACGTTATCCTGTTGGAATATGTAACCTTCATTAATTTTTTTTCATTCATAATGAGAGAAGTTAATTATAAATGGCACTGTTCCTTTTCGTTGGAACAAAACATATTTTTGATTTGTTGAAATGCAATTTTCACCGAAATTGCGTTTTGACATACGAATTTCGTTCGACCTCAAATCATGCCAATAGCAAGAATAAAAATTGGGACCATCCAAATTGAATTTCTTTTCATCAGAAAAGATTACTTTATTCCACTCATCTGTCCATTTCATGTATTTACATTTTGGTTTCCTCCTTTTTATGTTACCATCTGTTCGCAAAATGTGTGGAATATGTTTGGAAGCGGCAGGAAGGTCAAGTTTATTTTTTATTTGTGTAGCATTTAATTTATTGCGGGTCGCTTCTTCTTTTATTTTATTAATTTTCCTTTTTGTTAATTTTTGATTACCTTTTGTTGGTTTCCGCACTCCGTAATTCTGCCCTTTCTTAAGAAATCCAATTTTTGTATTAGAAGAGCCTTGATCACGAAAAAATTGAATTTTATTTTTATCCTGGTGTGTAAGAAAAGTTCTTTTGGACATGCTTTAAGCTGATGAAATTTCCCAATTAAAACAAAAATATTTCTAGTAAATAGCGATGTTGTCGTAAGAAACTTACCTTAAGTGAAACAAAAAACTAAAACTCTTAACATTTTTTATTATTATTATTTTTTATTTTTTTTTTTTTTTGCAATAACTTTTTAGACACATTTTTTACGACTGTGTTTATGGGAATATTCCACTGAAATGATCACCAATATGTTCTGATTTCTAAATTAAAGAAAACAACAAAAGCAGGAAACAAATATTTCTTTCATAAAAAAGTACCGTTATATCGAGAGTTATTGTAAGGTTAAGTGAAACGAATATACCTCAAACAAACAAAAAAAAAAAAAATTAAATGCGTTTATAGGAATATGCACCAGTGTATTTCCATCGCAAACTGAAAAGACTTCGGACACATAATTAAGCAACTCTGAGATACTGTTCTTACAACATTTTATTAAAATCAGACCACGTTTAGACCTGGCACGCATATACACATTAGGGCTATAACTTTTTCACACTTTTTGCGAATATCAAAAACGGCATAGTATTACACGACTATACTTAAGTTATTAATAAAAAATATGATAATTTTTTCGGGTCGTTAAAAAAGTTCACTCAGGGATCGATTGAAGTTTGAAAACAACCATTTTTATCTCACGGAAATTTTAAAAAATATACACCTGATATTTGTATATATTCCTATACATATCACTTAAATGCTATTTTGGAATTTATCCACTGCTTTAGATTTAAAAATTTTCCTACGGTTTACAATTCATCGCGGTTCAAAATTCGTTATATATAAAACCCTGAGTAAAATACCTTATGCTTAAAGCGATATAAAAATATAAGCAATGATCCGAATTTCATAGATTGTACCATCACTAAATGTCTAGATTATTATCTTTTAAATGAGTTTTCAAAATTACACCATTTCCAATCAAAATTCATGTAAAATTAAAAAAAAATCACAAAATAAACGAAAAAGTTGTGAAACTTTTTATTTTAAAAACTTTTATTTAATTTAGAAAGCATGGAATTTGTTGTGTATTTATATATTATAAAATTTTTTTTGATTGATTAAAACAATAAAAGATGTCTTTCAAGAAAAGTGGTTTAAATGTCCAAAAGAATTCTAAAATCTGGTTAAAGTCTTTGAACAAATTTCAAGATAGCGTTAAAATTCAGAGAAATATTCCCGATGTCGATAAACCATTATATAAATTTAGCAAATTTAGTGCTTCAATGAAGAAAATTACAAAGGCTTAGAACAATCATTTGACCCAATTTCAAAAAGCAAAGGTGTATTTTGAAATACACTGGGTAAAAGAATCTTCAGCAATTCCTTTGCAACAAAGTAGTAATATATGTACAGAGAGAGCAATAAAAGTTGTACAATATATTTATCCACAGTGTAAATCATAGCGAATATTAAGCTTAAAGTTTATTTCATCCAATAGTACATAAATTTAAAACTACTATGTAAACACAGAATAAATTAATACATGAATATTGTATAAATACAAAAAAAAAAAAATAAAAAATAAATAAATAAATAAATAATAAATAAATAATAAAAAAAATTAAAAAAAAATTCTTAGAAGGTTTAGAAATTTCCTTCCCTGCGTGAGGTTTTTTTTTTTTGCAAAACGACGGGAGACAGGTGTTTTCATTATTAAAATATTCTATGCCAAAAATTTGGTTATAGCCCTAATAAACATATTTTAAATTAATATACGTATGGCATAAAATTTTTATAAAAGTCCTTATGTTTTAGCTAATATTTTTTGCAAATTATTTTCGTTTAATTGAGTTTTATAATACATACATGATGTGCTAAAAATGGTGTGTAAACTCGAAAGCGAAGGGACAAAACAGGATATACTATTAAAAAAAAAAACATGTTAGATAATTAATGGGTCATTATTTAACAAAAATATTTACAATGAAATGGCTAAGCGGAAAAGTTTAGTAGTACAACTCCTGTGACTGAGATTAGTCTCATAATACCTTTTAATGTTCAAAATTCAGGAGAAAAATCTGAATTAATCTTCATTGTACATTTAGTTATCTTATCATGAAAAAAGCATTTAAGTTCGGTGAGGTGTCAGTAAAATAATGTTCAAAATTTATCCCCCCAAACCGTTGAATGATTAATTGCAAAGTAATCAAATTGCATTTTTTCGTTAGCTAATTTCACCATTATGGAACCTTTCAAGAAGATCTAAAAACTACATTTACAAAAAATTTCGCGGCAACAACTCTAAAATTTAAGGAAAAATACAAAATTCGTGATACAAAACATCTGAAGAAGATTTCCGAATTTTGTGGCTCATAAAATAGAAGATATTTCAAAAAGGGTGTAAGCATAGGAAATCAATTATATAGTTTATAATAACCAAAGCACAAATTTTAATTTTTCTTAAGACAGCAAATGGTATACCACAATATAATTGTTCCGTACCTATTTTAATGGCCAGGTGGATTTCGATTTATGGTCTATATCAGTAGATACTTATGGCTTAACTTCTGTCCAATTAAATAATATTGTAAATTATTCCAAAAATATAACAAATAATCAAAAACAATTTGATTTTAATAAATATTAATTAAAAAATTTCGATTAGTATAAACAATTTTTTAAAGTACCTATTTTGAAGACCACATATGTAAATAGTCGATTAAAATCATAAGTTTTCTGTTTTTTGTTATGGGTAATAGTTGAAAATATGGTTCGATTTTAATAAAAACTTATAGGAATAGTCTTCTGACTTACTTAATGATGTGCCTGAAGTCTTTTCAGTTTACCATTGCAATTTTATTCTGTAGCCTCATTAAAAATTTTACACTCTCGGACAATATGTTCAGCCAGATATAAATATACATAACTTTAGGGGGTGGTTGGTGTAATTATTCTTAAAATTTTACTATATCGTATTAAAATATAGCGGATACTAAAAAACACTAAATCGAAAACATAATGGGCTATAACTCCAAAACTGATGATGATATATAAAAATCTACTTGAGCAAAATTGCTGGAAATTTTATACTCTTCAAATGTTGGAATGACAACAAAACACGTACGATGCATATTAACGGTGATATATTCGATAAAGTGATTTTTGACACCTTTAATCATGAATAGTTCAGGCGGCTCGCACGTGAATTTCGTTGACTCCTAGCAGGATGTATAAGACACCAAGAGAAAGTTATAAATCAAAATTTGATTCCCTCCTTCAAATCCCTAGGTTTAAACAATTTTTTCGTCAAATTTTCCTGGAGTATTATAATTTGTTAATTGTTGCTTATTTTTGATTTTTATTATAGATAATAAAACAGAAATTTCACCTAATCATCACTTCACATATATCTGAATGTAGACATAGAAAAAAAATGAGTTTGTGATAATTTATTTATCATTTAAAGAGATTTTATGTAAATGCAAAATTTTACATATATATATATATATATATATATATATATATATATCTTTTTTTATATATATCTCTTATCACATAATATATCTATTATTACATAATATATCCATAATAAATTGTGTTTATTTAGGGTGTTCATATAGTGCCATAAAATCGTATGTCCTATAATAATAGCAGGAAATAATACTACTGTTGGGAACAACCCCTCTTAATTTAGTGTGTTATTTTCAATTTCAAAATAATAGCCATTTTGCGCGAAAAGTGCATTTTGATGTTGTGATGGCAGACTCAAGTAAATAAACAACATTTTTTTTTTTTTTTTTTGTATAAAATCATCTCTGCTGATTAAATACGACAGCACACTTTTTGTTTGAAAAACAACAACAATATTTTTAAACCATTGTAAAATTTTAGAACAAAGTATGTTTTTAATATCAGGACAATATTGCGCATAAAGTAATGCACTGGTATTTTTAAGTCCAAAATGTGCGTTGAAAAGCATTTTCTAAATAAAGCGAATTAGAATTTGCTTTGATTTCTTTACAATGGCCTTTAAATTATATGTGTTTATCGATCACTGATACCTAATTTACATGCCTATATCGTATGATATTTTAGAACCGTAATAATACTATTACAAAATTCTATTCGGATTTATGACAAATAATTTCTCTCCTTTTCTAATGAGTTTTCATTAAATACTTGTATAATTTTAATAAAAATCCAAAATATTGTTTGTCTATTTAAAATGTCTTAAATAATAATTTTAAATTCATTATTCTTTCTTCTCCATTTGTCTAAATAATTATGCGTAGTTAAATTTATTTTATACAATTGCACCAGTTCATACCAGTATCAAATTAAATATTCTCACTATTACCAAATCCAATATAAATTTTTAAAGGCGCAATATGTTTTTTTTTTTTTTAGAAAAAAAAATTTAAGTAAACGAATATAAATATTTTAACATACATATAGTATTCTTTATTTTTTGTATTGCATTTGTTGCTGCTATCTTTTATTGTCTTATCTTGGAAATACTTCTTTTATTTTCTTCAGTTTAAAGCATTTTCAGTTTATCATTTGGTTGGTAAGACTTTAATAGGCCAAAAATTTTGAGCACAAAAACAAATAAATTCTATGATAAATTTGATATCAAAAATAAAATGAGTATGAAAAGAATGAAATGGAATTATAATTTAATTGACAGTTATTGTTTAAAGCAAACTTTTAAAATAAATTTGGAAATGTTCTGAAATAAGTAGAGTATCTTTTAAATGCTCTTAGGTCGTATGCAGTTCCATTATTTTGTAAGTTTATATCACTTATTTTTATAGATAATAAATAAATGTCATACCAATAAAAATTGAATCATCAAAATACATGCCTCCAACAAAAGGTATGTTCCCCCTAATATAATACATTTATTTTTTCTTTAAAAAATATTACTTCATATTTATCTAACAAATAACACCCACACTTATGACAATTGCACCTATGCATTCATCATATTCTTATCTTAAACCTTTTATTTTTTACCTACCATCCAGAAATGAAGGGGTATATTGGGTTTGTCATTCCGTGTGTAACATGTTTAAATAATAATCTAAGATATCATAAAGTATATATATTCTGGGTCCTCGTGAATATCTAAGGCCATCTAACGATGTTCCGTCCAACTGTCAGTTAAAAGCAGGTGTCGTGGCGGACATCCTAGGGGAACGAAATTTGGCTCAAATATTTGTCTTATATAAGGTTTGCTTGGTATTGCAGATGAGCAAAATCGGTTCATAAATTAAGAAGTTATTCATCAAATACTAGAAAAATAGGGTGACCGTCGTAACTCCAGTTCATACTTTTCGGCCGATATCTTTTACAAAAAAGAAAAAAAAAACATATACATCAAAGAAATTTTGCTGAAATAGTTGAAGACCCAATGTCAACTCGGGAACCAAAAATGAGCGTGGTCTGCCCACTTTACCGCCCTCTTTCCATATAAGTAAACATCAATTTTGTACAAATAAGTCAAGGACGAATGTAAAATCGGAAACCAAAAATGGGCGTGGTCCACCCGTTTTAACGCCCACCAGCCATGTAAGAAGAAATTTCAAAAAGTTGCAGATGGTGGGTATATAGATTCAGCTAAGCACAATATAACATTCTCATTTGTTGATTTTTGTTTGATTACTGTAGACCTAATGGTATGAAATTTTCATTTTACTGACATTAAAAGTAACTATTTATGTACTCATAAATACAATATTTTATATTACAAAAAAATAATAATAATAATAATAATTTGAAATGTGATATGATAACTCTCCTAGAACATAAACAGCTTTAGATAAATGATTTTGGTCGTATTTAAAATTTTTATAAATATTTATATTAAATAGTATCACGATTTTGAAAAAAAAAAATAATTTTATTTTTTTAAACTATAAAACGTGTGAGGGTTAACACGTTTTTTATTGTTAATATTTTGATATTGATTTTATTACTGTACTTTAAACATCAAAGAACATAATTTGAAATTGTTATTAAGTTCTAAATGGGAATTTAATAATTAATTTAATTTAATAATTAATTAAAATTAAGCATATTCCTTTATTAATTTTAAATTAGTTAGATTAAGAATTTTCTTTAAAATAATTTGAATCTGATATTTATATATATATAAGGGGACTTCGTAGTCCGATAATTCCAAAATTTCTGGACTGATGTTGATGAAATTCTCATAAGGAATAACTATCCATTAATATATTACTTATAGTTCTATGTTATATAGGTCCTTCCCAAAAATGATTTCAACACACAAACGTATATCTTTATTTCAACGTATAATAATCCAGAACATATAAATGTTGGTATAAAGTATATGGGATCCCAGATAGATATTGTAGAAATAAGCAAAGGAATGACAAACTTTTCACATGTGGTGAAGAAATAATGAAAAATATTTTCATATTTCAATTGGGGACTATCCCGTCCATGTTTAAAAGTGATTAAGATAAAAATAAATCAGATAATAACAGTTGAAATACCACGCTCAATTCAAGATTAATTGGAATTGTTATTTAGGTAGGTCACCAAATACAACATACATGGGGAGAGAGAGCGAGAGAATGCTTCACACATTTAGAAAGATCTTTAAAAATATCATAGAACAACGATAGGTATGCCTTATTGCTAACGCTAAAATGAACTGAACTGAAAAGTACATTGGGAATAGAGAACAAATTCGATTCACATTTTTTTTTTGTAGTTGTATTGTCAGCCAATTGAAAATATTCCATCCGATATAATTCCTTAAATTGAAATTTTTGGAAGATTGTCGGGGAAACTCTTTATTGGGCTATCTAGCAAACTCGATGAATCTGCTTTGCGAAATTTAAACTCTTTGGCTCTTTCTTGGTCAACAAACAATTGATATTCTCCTCGGATACTCTATGAAAGTAGCATTGTACAAAGTATTTTGCTACTACATATTTTGCCTACATATTGCAGAATAGTATATCGTGGATTCTTAATATTTTTTTACCTCCGAACTTCGAAACTTTCACATGTTTCTCATGTTATTCTTTAGATTTAACTCGGCTCCTTGCTGACTTATTTCCGGTATTCTGTAATTATGAGCACAATATCAGCCGCATTTGTCTGCCAAAATTAAATTCGTCTCAATTCCTTCATTTGATATTTGCGACAGATTTTCGTCGACTGGGAAATCGAACAAAGTCGTCGAATTTGTATTGCGAAATTGGAACTAAATATAATCTACCACATCTTTAATCTTCAATTGGTGAAGGAGCATTCAGGAATCTTCCTGAAGAAGGTATTGGTTACTCACTCAATTCCTATATATTGTATAGTGGTATATAGGAGTATCTGGACCTTTTTTATCCTCTGAAATTATAAATTTTTAATTATTGCTACACTGCCACTACATTAAAAAAAAAAATTTGATTTGAGTGAACGATTAAAAAATTTTACTTAATTGCTTAATTTTAAAGCAAATAATTAAAGATTGTGGTTACGGCTGTTTGTATTTTCATGGTTTTTGTTTCTGCTGTAAAAAAATTAAAGTGTGGTTACCGCCTTTTGCATTTTAGGTGACGATTTTTATTTAAAGTGTTATACTATATATAGTTTCGTGGACCGTTCTTGCCCGTTTATTTATTAATATATTTTTTATGCACAGTAAATGTTCTCAAACGCACCCTAATTTTGTCAAAATATAGGTCGCTATTTTATATTGATGAAATTTACAGGAATAATTATTTTGGCACAAGGACGAGGTATATTGAAATTTGTTATGATCGGTTCACTATTTCACGTAACCCCTATGCAAATGTTAAATATTTCAATGAAATACTAAGTTTTATTTAATTACAAATATGTGTGTCAAATTTAATGTAGATCGTTCCATACTTGATCAGAGTTATCATGTACAGCGCTAAGCCGAAAATCATTTTAACGGGATTTATCCCATATAAAAATTAATATTATAATTTTATTTGACACAAACAACTTTTTATATAAATAGAAAGCAAAGTGAGAATTAGGGAGCTCAATGACTTCCCATTATAAATATACAATCCTGCCAGAATTAGCAATCAAAACCAAATATGGATTAAAAATTCTTTATATTTAAAAAAAAAATACATAGTTTTTTACCTATAAAACTGTGTATTTTCTCACACATGAAAAAAAATCGATATATACATATTAAAACTACGTAGGATGTCAAATTTTCACTCAAAAAATGCATGACTAAAAAAATTATAAAATATTTACAAAAATTATATCAACCTAATATGGATGTCAAATGAAAGCTAAGAATCCCTGTAATATAACAAACGTTTTTATTTAAATGTAGCAGAACGAAATGTTAGGAAAATGTAATTAACTAATAAATATGATATTAAAGGGTTAAATTTTCAAAAAAATCTTTTCTGAAATTTTTGTACTGCAATATTTAAATAAAATATATTGTTATGTTGCAGTGATTCGTAGCTTTCGTTTGACATCCATATTGGGTTGATCTAATCTTCGAAAATTTTTATAATATTCTTAAAAATTTCTCATCTTTCTAAATTTGGAAATCCTTTTGAGAGGAAATTTCACATCCAGGATAAAAATTGCGTACACATTTTTAACTTATATGGTCTCTAGTTTTATCCATATATTGATTGTAGCAGGATGACTTACATGTGAAAATAAATATTAAAAGGTAACATTTTCAAAACGATATTTTCGTAAACTATATATTTATAAGTATCGATATATACCTATATATTTATATCTATATATTTTATAAGTATCGATCCATAAGCGTAGAGCTATAGCTAAGCTCCCCGAAAGTGAACCTTATCACTTTCGGAAATCACTCTAAATTTCATATATAATAGGATCAGCATAATATGACTACGGGGCGGTTTTTTATGCATTTATTTTTTTTTAATATTCTGCTACAAAATGCTCTTAAAAATTCAAAATATAACCTAAAAATCAAAAAATATGCAGTTATTATTAATAAAAAGGTCTAAATTTTCATGCAAGAATAACCGAAAAAGAGCAATTTCTCTGATCTTTAAATATCCATAAAGATTTTTATACACAAATTCAATTGATACATTTATTGAATTTAGTTTTTAGTTTCGTTTTGTGGATTTTTAAGTTAAAAATAAAGTTGTGTCAAAGTAGGCGTAATGGGCGCGTGCTTCTCAGTAAAGAAACCGTTTTAATTATAGAGCATATTTTCTGTTATAAATGAGCTGAATTTGATGTAAGCTCTAACAAAGCAAAAATTGTGTAGAAATTAGCAATTGAATACAAAAATTAACACTTAATTTCGTTATTATTCAGTGCTACGTTTATCTACGAAAAGGCTCGTTGGGTTGAATTTAACGATTTCTTTAGTTATTTTAATAGGAAACTTTGTTCGATGCCAAAAATGTTCATTTCATATCAAATATACTCAGGCCCATGTGCCCCAGTATGTATGGAATATAACATCGTTCAAATATATTCCACGGATTTCCTTGACTCTGCCGCACAGATCCGGCGGAATTTGAGCGACTTAGAGGGCAGTTACTTATTGCAAATACCTGTGAATTGAGAATTCCCCAAAATCACACCATTTTGTTAACGAAGCCATTTGTTATTCGTGGTACGTAATACATGATCTTTCACAGCTATATTTTATCAACAATTATTTACTAGTTAAAATCAAAATCATTACAAATCATCTGTTAAGCCTAAATTTACATCAACTTTATACTGATCTATAAAAATAGAAAATTTATGAAACAAGTTCTTTTAAAGCAGATTTCACTTTTTAGTTGTTTTTTTCTTACTTAAATACCATGACACTATTTAAATATTAAAAAAAGAGTTTATTTAAGAAATAAAAATCTTGAATAAAAAAAGAATTCACCCAATCTTCAAATGAGAAAGAAGTTTATAGAAATTTTACATTGCAATCATTAACATTAACAAATTATTCTCTTAGACCACAGTCACAACACACGCACACACTTACACACATTCACATTGTATTATGATATTCTGTTGAGTGTAGATCAGAAACCTGCGCCGAACACTTTGTAACGGCGGAGGCGCCTTTTGAAAAGATTTTCGACGGTGGCTCAAAATCAGCAGTGAAAATACACAACTCTAATTACATATGAATATATGACTGATATGTAAAATTTTATATAAAAAATTCTATTTTGCTAGACGTTTAAATGGCTTAAATTGAATGTTCTGATTAAGCTCCCATTGATAATTGGGAGCTTAATCATTATTGATAATACTTTTAACGCTGAAAATAAGTAAAAATACAATTGAGTGCTACTGAATAGTTTCGAAGTTATAAGATTGAAAACCGTACATCTCTAAGAAACTCATTAAAAAAAATATATATATGTGTTTACAAATGATCATTCAAGAGCTTTCAATTAATACTTAAATTTTGCAATCGGATAAACAGTATAGGAAATATTTACGAGTTTAAGTGAATTAGGGAGCTCAATGAGTTCCCATTATAAATATACAATCCTGCCAGAATTAGCAATCAAAACCAAATATGGATTAAAAATTCTTTATATTTAAAAAAAAAATACATAGTTTTTTACCTATAAAACTGTGTATTTTCTCACACATGAAAAAAAATCGATATATACATATTAAAACTACGTAGGATGTCAAATTTTCACTCAAAAAATGCATGACTAAAAAAATTATAAAATATTTACAAAAATTATATCAACCTAATATGGATGTCAAATGAAAGCTAAGAATCCCTGTAATATAACAAACGTTTTTATTTAAATGTAGCAGAACGAAATGTTAGGAAAATGTAATTAACTAATAAATATGATATTAAAGGGTTAAATTTTCAAAAAAATCTTTTCTGAAATTTTTGTACTGCAATATTTAAATAAAATATATTGTTATGTTGCAGTGATTCGTAGCTTTCGTTTGACATCCATATTGGGTTGATCTAATCTTCGAAAATTTTTATAATATTCTTAAAAATTTCTCATCTTTCTAAATTTGGAAATCCTTTTGAGAGGAAATTTCACATCCAGGATAAAAATTGCGTACACATTTTTAACTTATATGGTCTCTAGTTTTATCCATATATTGATTGTAGCAGGATGACTTACATGTGAAAATAAATATTAAAAGGTAACATTTTCAAAACGATATTTTCGTAAACTATATATTTATAAGTATCGATATATACCTATATATTTATATCTATATATTTTATAAGTATCGATCCATAAGCGTAGAGTTATAGCTGAGCTCCCCGAAAGTAACCTTATCACTTCCGGAAGTCACTCTAAAGTGCATATATAATAGGATCAGCATAATATGACTACGGGGCGGTTTTTTATGCATTTATTTTTTTTAATATTCTGCTACAAAATGCTCTTAAAAATTCAAAATATAACCTAAAAATCAAAAAATATGCAGTTATTATTAATAAAAAGGTCTAAATTTTCATGCAAGAATAACCGAAAAAGAGCAATTTCTCTGATCTTTAAATATCCATAAAGATTTTTATACACAAATTCAATTGATACATTTATTGAATTTAGTTTTTAATTTCGTTTTGTAGATTTTTAAGTTAAAAATGTAGTTGTGTCAAAGTGGGCGTAATGGGCGCTTGCTTCCCAGTAAAGAAACCGTTTTAATTATAGAGCATATTTTCTGTTATAAATGAACTGAATTTGATGTAAGCTCTAACAAAGCAAAAATTGTGTAAAAATTAGCAATTGAATACAAAAATTAAAACTTGATTTCGTTATTATTCAGTTATGAATTGAATGTCGCTAGAAATGGTGTTTCATTGTGCTACGTTTATCTACGAAAAGGCTCGTTGGGTTGAATTTAACGATTTATTTAGTTATTTTTATAGGAAACTTTGTTCGATGCCAAAAATGTTCATTTCATATCAAATATACTCAGGCCCATGTGCCCCAGTATATATGGAATATAACATCGTTCAAATATATTCCACGGATTTCCTTGACTCTGCCGCACAGATCCGGCGGAATTTGAGCGTCTTAGATGGCAGTTACTTATTGCAAATACCTGTGACTTGAGAAGGCCCCAAAATCACACCATTTTGTTAACGAAGCCATTTGTTATTCGTGGTACGTAATACATGATCTTTCACAGCCTTATTTTATTAACAATTATTTTCTAGTTAAAATCAAAATCATTACAAATCATCTGTTAAGCCTAAATTTACATCAACTTTATACTGATCTATAAAAATAGAAAATTTATGAAACAAGTTCTTTTAAAGCAGATTTCACTTTTTAGTTGTTTTTTTCTTACTTAAATACCATGACACTATTTAAATATTAAAAAAAGAGTTTATTTAAGAAATAAAAATCTTGAATAAAAAAAGAATTCCCCCAATCTTCAAATGAGAAAGAAGTTTATAGAAATTTTACATTGCAATCATTAACATTAACAAATTATTCTCTTAGACCTCAGTCACAACACACGCACACACTTACACACATTCACATTGTATTATGATATTCTGTTGAGTGTAGATCAGAAACCTGTGCCGAACACTTTGTAACGGCGGAGGCGCCTTTTGAAAAGATTTTCGACGGTGGCTCAAAATCAGCAGTGAAAATACACAACTCTAATTACATATGAATATATGTACTGATATGTAAAATTTTATATAAAAACTTCTATTTTGCTAGACGTTTAAATGGCTTAAATTGAATGTTCTGATTAAGCTCCCATTGATAATTGGGAGCTTAATCATTATTGATAATACTTTTAACGCTGAAAATAAGTAAAAATACAATTGAGTGCTACTGAATAGTTTCGAAGTTATAAGATTGAAAACCGTACATCTCTAAGAAACTCATTAAAAAAAATATATATATATATGTGTTTACAAATGATCATTCAAGAGCTTTCAATTAATACTTAAATTTTGCAATCGGATAAACAGTAAAGGAAATATTTACGAGTTTAAGTGAATTAGGGAGCTCAATGAGTTCCCATTATAAATATACAATCCTATCTGAACTAGCAATCAAAACCAGATATGGATTAAAAATTCTATATATTTAGAAAAATACATATTTTTTTACCTATAACACTGTGTATTTTCTCACACATGAAAAAATCGATATATACATATTAAAACTACGTAGGATGTTAAATTTTCTCTCAAAAAATGCATGACTAAAAAAATTATAAAATATTTACAAAGATTATATCAATCTAATATGGATGTCAAATGAAAGCTAAGAATCCCTGTAATATAACAAACGTTTTTAGTTAAATGTAGCAGAATAAAATGTTAGGAAAATATCCTTTATATAAAGCATATAATTAACTAATAAATATGATATTAAAGGTTTAAATTTTAAAAAATTTTCTGAAATTTTTATACTGCAATATTTAAATAAAATATATTGTTATGTTGCAGTGATTCGTAGCTTTCGTTTGACATTCATATTGGATTGATCTAATCTTTGTAAATTTTTATAATATTCTTAAAAATTTCTCATCTTTCTAAATTTGGAAGTCCTTTTGAGAGGAAAGTTCACATCCAGGATAAAAATTGGCTACATATTTTTTACCTTAGATGGTCTCTAGTCCATATAATGATTGTAACAGGCTGACTTACATGTGAAAATAAATATTAAAAGGTAATATATTCAAAACGATAAGTAAGTTTTTGTGTTGCATTTTTTAAATGAAAAATGTTTTTATATTGTATAGATTCTTGGCTTTCATTTGACACCCGTACTGTGTTGGAATAATATTACAAAATATTTTATAAATTTTTTTTAATGTGTATCCATTTAAATTTTCAAGTGCTTTTTATCCGTAAACTATTTATGCGTATCAGACAATTTTAAGAATTTTGGCATCGGAATATTTTTGTCTAAAATATGACTTATCAGAATAGTTTGTCATATTTTCGTAGAAAATTCTTGTTTTAGAGCATATTTAAGCAATTCAAATGACATTTTTTTTTTGCATATTTTACACTCAAGAAAAAATTTTGTATATTTTGTACCCAATAGAATTTTTTACATAATTTGCCATTAGAGAAATTTTGTAAATTCCTGATACAATCACCCCTATCATGAATACTTTTTCCTTCGAAATGTTTTCGCTTTTCCTAAATTTGCAATCGTGAAAAAATTCCCCATGAATAATTTAATGCTAAAACAAAATTGCCGTTATCGTAAATAATTTTTTCCTGCGTTTTTTCGCTTTTCCCTCCAATTTATTCACTTTTTTTTCGATGGGGAACAGAACATGTAAGTAGTTCTTCTTATAATTCGAATATTAAAGTTTAAAAAATTTATTTTAAGGCACAATCCGTTAATGGGGCACAAACTGATATATTGCTCAACAAAATGTAAAACGATTGTCTGCGGATTTGTGAAGCTTTCGAAAGACGTGGATAAATCTAATACAGAAAATTAATTTAAAAGTTTTTTGTTTTATTGAATTAGGTCGGGTAACTTCAAGAGGCCAGTTACATCCCGCAAAGCCTCGTCAAACAATTCGCTGGTGCTTGCTTTCCTCCTCTTGCAATAAAATTATTGCTTCAATTCTAAACATTTTGTGCACTTTATTTTGTTGTAATTCTTTTATTTTGTTGGGTTTCCAAAAAGTAGTCGAATTGTTTTATTAGGTAAAAGTTAAATAGTGCAATAAACTAACGTAGCAATCAAACTATCACTCCAATTTTTTTTGTTTTTTAACTTTTCATTAAAATATTATATATGTACGTGAGAATTTTTGAAAAAAAATTTCTTTGATTTTTAATTCTTTTAATTTCCCTTTTTTACATTCACTGGGAATTGACAGCGGGAAAGACATTTTCACGGGAGATTCACGATAACACTTTTTCCTTCGAATGTAACAAAAATTTCATGGGAACAAAAATTTCAAGATAGGTATGAATGTTATAGGTTTTTAATGTTTTTAAGTGCAAAAAGGAAATATTTTTTAGCAGTTGCTAATAAAAATCAAGTTAGTTTTAGTATGAATTGTAGATAATTTATAATTAACACTGATAAAAATAATATTTTAAGAGTATATATTTTTTTAATTTTAACGGCAAATATGCCGTTAAAATGTCGGGGACTTTATTTTAAGCATAAAGCCCTTTTTAGAGCATTTGTTTTTTTTTTTACAGAAAAAGCATTGCACGCTCCGAAAAGCGTCATGTTTAATATTGTAGTTTTTGAATAAACTTATTAATCATTATTAGCCACTGTTCTATAATTTTTAATATCAAGCTGGACGAATTTTTCTTATAAAACCTAAAGGAAAATTTCGAAAATTTTTCAATTATATTTGAATTATTGCAAATACATGTGTATTTAGAAGAAGGAATGTAGCAAAAATTATTTTAGGAAAAATGTCTATGGCGGCTTATTTCAAACCGTCATATGTGAAAATTTTTGTGGGTGGCGGCGGCTTTTGAAATTCTTCGGCGGCTCGGCTAAGTCGGTTAATTAAGCGGCTGGCGCAGATATCAACATTGTTGATATCTGAAATACAATTTTTGTTAGATACTGTTAATGAGAGAGTAAATGAGATTTTTTTTATATTATATTTGTAGATACTTTTGTACATTCATATGTTTCGTTTTGTATATATCTATGTATGAGGAGAGTTCATACAAAAATATCATATGTTGATAGGTATTATGGAGGAGGGGTATTTGATGTTAAGCCAACTTTTGACTACTTTAGTCATTCATCGGTTTCTTTAACAGACGGCTGTGTTTTTATTTTAACGTTGCCGTAGCCTTGTCTGTCTGCTGCGCCTTTTAATTTATTTCGTTTTAGTTTTTAACTTTGTGTCTAATTTATTATTATTTTTTGTCGTTGTTCTTAATCATACAAAATTTTTGTTATTGCTATTCGTCACCAATATTTAACAGCTGTTAAACAATAAGACGAAATCATATAAAAATCAACTAAGCAGTAACGCTTTATGTGATATTGACAGCCAAAAGTAAAAACTAAATAAAATGAAATAAAAAAATACAAAAAACCAATAACCATTTACTCATACTTTTCTCGGGTTTTATGTTGTTTATATTATTGTAGATGTTGTTATTGCTTTTGTGATTATATTCAGATACATAAAGTTATTTTTTACTACGATTCACGTTTTAATATCTAACAAGTACGTTTATCGCGTATCCAACACGCCCGTTTGTTTTGTTACAAAACTTTATTGTACGTAAAATAAATACGAGTATTTTTTTAACTGATACTACGTTTACCACAAAACCAACAACAAGAAAAAAGTGTACAACAATTTTTGTTGTTATTTTTGTTTGCTGTTGTTCCATATTGTTCATATTACTTTATTGCTTACGATCATTGAAAAGAAAAAATAAATAAAATAAAGAAAAGAAAAACAAACAAAAACGTATTTATTTATTACGAATTGTATATATTCGTATGTAAATATATACTACGTACTGTAACCATCACGTACATAGACGGAGGTACGTTACGTACATAAATTACACACTTATATACAAGACGTACGTACATACATACACTCACACCATAGAAGCAACAATAGAAGAAGTAGAAATTGGTAACGTGTTTGTTTTCCCCTTCCTCATTTGTTTGAAATAGTGCGCACGCACAGTGGTTTAATAGATAAATAAATGGTTACTTATACATATGATCATTTCCCTGAATTTTCTTTTAATATTAGGGTGATTCATTTTGTTTTGAATTAAGATAACATCATTGTTGTTAATTCTGTCACACATAGTTTTTACTGAACATCTTTTTAAGTCTAATAATATAAAATTAAATTATAAAAATTCTTTTGCGGTTTTTGTTCTTAAGAATTGAGTGTGTTTAACACAATCTAAGCTTTGCTATTATACTAATCCTGGCCACAATTGTTTGTCAATTTAGATATTATTTATCGTTGTTCGCTTAAGTAAAAAAATTTTGGAGAACGTCCAAAATGAGTTGTTGAGCCAGGATTCAGATTTAATAATCACAAGGCTTCTTCGATTTAGAAACTAAAATAGGATAATTGCTAAAGAAAATTTACTTATGTGAATTAGCGACAATAAACATTTTGGAATTAAGATTGCGAAGAAGTTGCGGTCGGTATTTGTTCATGTTTTCTATGGCGGTACCAAGTCACAAACTATATTTTTTCTGCTTTGTCAGAATTCATGCAATTTAGAGGAACAAATATGCAGAACCTTGCTTTTAGAACTGTTTAGGGAACCTAGCGTCATTAGGACTTTCTATAGAAAGTGTGCGTTCGAATAAAACATAACACAAAATTTTCGTATTAACTCTTACTGCCGTTAATTTTAAATATCTCATGATTAAAAAATCTTCAAGAGACATGTTAGATTTAACAGCAGATCAAATTCTTGAAATCCGATGGTTTGTCCGCATGCAGGGCAGTCAAAGAAAAATGTACAAAATAAAATTTGATTTTGTTTTTTTTTGAACTTACTTGAAAATGTATTAAATGATGGGACTTACAATGAACCGAGATCGATCTCTGGGTGGAGATGTGGTACAAGGGTATGACGTCAACCTTCTCTATCTATATATCTGTCTATCTACTTGAAAATGTTGATAGAGTAAATTTTGACAAAAGTGTAACATTTCAGTTTAATAAAAAGAAAAAGTCACAAGAATGAATTCCAAGCCCAAATAAGAGCTATGTCAAACATGTTTGGCCAAGTACCATTTTATGTGCCATTTTAAAGCTATGCCTAAGCTTTAGTCAATCAAAGCTAAAGACATTTTAAATAACAAAACTGAGAAGAACTCTGAGGCAAAGAATGATCAAAGTTCCTCAATAAAAAAAAAAAAAAAAAATAAAAATATTTTCAATACTTTCAATATTTTGTATTGTATACCGAATAATCGAGAAAATGGTCCCGAATAGTATCGAGCTAAAAACAATAAAAATTTACAAAACAATATGTCGTATGACAAGTTTAGTCAAAATGCGACAAGATATGTGATTGTTTTCTTACTTTAGTCTGAATAAACTCGAATAATCATAACAAAGAGTGTAATAAAAATCATTGATTACACTCGTGATATACACAGTGCTTTTACAATTTTCTGGCCAGATTTAGAATTTTGTCGTTATAGTAGAAGCACAAAGAATTGGGAATGCTATTTTAGTCCCACAGAGTATAGTTATATAAAATCCCAGAATTTTGGAAATTGTACAACTATCGTAATTTATTCCGTTTATCTTTTATTAGAAAAAATATGTTATGTTTTATTTGAACGCACACCTTATGATGAGCAGGACCATAAAAAGTACCAAGTGGATTTTGTGCATTATAATTAGACGCCAGCAGCATTCATGGTGTCTTTGGAAGCAGATTACAGAATTTATCGCCGTTAACGCTGAGATCATAGATGTGGTTGAAATTCGGTTATCCGGTTTGAAGGCCATACAGAAGTAATATATTTTGTTTTTAATTGAGTTTCATTAAACCTAAACAGTTTGAAAATCCCAAATTGAAATACTTTATTTTGACATAAATAATTGGTGCAATTACTGGCTCTGGACTGCCAACAAAAACTGCTGGAGATTTTACAAATAGCAATATTCTTCTCGTCAAAATTCTCCAAATATAGTAAACACCGATTAGAGGTTATCTGATATGAAACAGGAGCGTACAGAGTAGAGACTCAAAATAGAATTTTGGCTTCTTAGTTACCCAGCAAAAAAGACATGCCAAAGAAGTAGTTAATGCATGAGTTCACAACTTGTCATTAAAATAATTGCTTAAAATCAATGAAAGTTTTTATGATTCGACTACGTTTTCTTCATTGGTGAGCATATTAATATATGTACATTTATATACCAAGAGATTATTTCGGACATAAATTAAACTGCAGATTTTATTAAAAAGGATTATAAACAAATAAATAACACTAATCTTTAAGTTTATTTTTAATTTAAGTGTAAAAAAATAATAAATAATTTACAAGTATAATCGAGTTAAAATCAAATACTGCAATTCCAAAACTAGAGTTGAATGCATGCATAGAACGTTGTTTTCATGAATTAAATTAAGAATGTATTTGAATACATAAGTTCTAAAGCAATCATGAATGTAATACATCTCTTTAAACTATTTCAAACATTTTTGCTGGGTGTGATTGTACCGTATAATATATAAGAAGGAAGAGATTTAGGAATTTTTAACTGTACCAATGAGAATAAGGAATCATTAGCCAAAGCACAAATATATTGTGTAATTGGTATGAAATTAATTGTGGAGAGCACACATCGGTTTACTTGAAATATTTTTTATTATCAACTGTCGTTCGAAAACTGTGTGATGAGAATGGCGGAGGTTCAACGAATCAGCTTAGTAAGGTCTTATAAAATAGAAATAAAACTTCGAACGTTATGGATTTACGGGAATTTTTAGGATCTATGGATTTTAATCACAAAAAACTATTTTTGGAAAACACTTAAGATAGAAATCTCAGATAGGAATGTCTGGAATTTAAATCCGATAGTCGTATGTTCTAACGTCTTCATAGAGAGAAAAAGAAAATTGTTTAGGAAATAGTAGTGAGGAACGTGAATAGATTACTTACTAGGTACAGCGCTTGAAGGACATTGTTACTTTAAATGGGCTCTGAGAGTTGTTGTGGCATTAAAGCAGTGATATTACCGACTACCTTGTTTACAAAATATTAAAATCAAAGCATTAGACTTTGTTGGGATTCGGGTCTCTGCAACATCAAAATTTGTGGTTTCTTTAGGGCATTCAAAATGTGGATCTTAGACAGAAGTGAGAACTGCTGGGTGAAGTGAAAATAAATGTAGGGACTTTAAGGATTTGAACGGAATAATCACAATAGGCATAATCTCTGTTCTCGGTTTCATAAGAACTAGATTAGTAGAATTGACTATTACTGCCCACTACTTTAGCATAGGTTAAGATGCTAATGTCGACAAATTCATAATGAACTGGACAAATGCCTTGAAATGAAATTGGGTAGTAACAAATTAAGTTGTCACTTCGAAACTATTTTCGCTGTATAGGATTAAGTTGACAGTAATATCTGTTTATTTAGAACCCATAAATATTAAGTCCGTGATTTCATCTAGATATCAAATATTCCGGAACGACTAAAGTTTTCAATATGTAGGTAGCTTTACTTTACTTAGTGGTGATTGACGGTTAATTTAATGCACTAAGCTACGGTCATGGATAGTAATTGGGTGGCAACAAATTCAGTTGTCAGAACGAAATTGTTTTTGATATGTTGGATTATATCAGCAGTAATGTCTGTGCATTAAATCTGTTGCTTCATTCAGATCTCAGTTGCAGCAGAACGACTAAAAATTTCAGGATGTAAATAGCTTTGTTCTTCCCAAAGATGATCGACGATGATGTTAGTGCACAAGTGTACTGTAAAGGATTTTCAGTCAAATTTACCAATTAAGAGTTTGAATCAAATGATTTCTTTACATTTTTCTCAAACAGATATCATCGTAAGCACACTCGGAGGATGTTAAAGTAGTAGTTCAATGCTTACGATCAACAATCTACAATCATTATGCCTCAGTTTTGTAAAGAATGAACTTCTAAATTGTGAAATTTGAGGATATTCTCTGATGAAAATTGACTTTTTCTTCATATAGTGTTCCGGAGTTAGGAAGATGTTTATGAGCTTTCAATTTATTAAAAAAATATCACATGGGAGCATCCATATTGATATTTTACTTATTTAAATAACCCAAATATATCCAGCTATCGGCTTCTAATCCATAATTTTGAATTAAAACAAGTTAGAACGATGTATTCGATTATGCCGATTCTTTTATACCCTTCACCATTTTACAAACATATTAAACAACGAAAGCCTTAAAGTATGCATATGAAAGAACCAAGTCCCTAGGTGCTTCAAAATTTCTAAGAAACCATCCTCGCTTTAGTTTCTTGTTGTTGTTTTTCAGTACTCATTAAAGCAGCAATAAATAAATAAACATAAGATTTACTAATAACTCTATTGTTTATGGACTTATATAGGAGTAAAAAAGAAAAAAATGCGTTTTGACTGACAGATGATTTGATTCATTTCTTCATCAAAAAAATTTTGAAAAAAGTGCAAATTTTCTGTACAAAAATAAAGCCCATAGATTATGTAGACGTTCAAAAAAGTGGAAAAAACCTCTAAAAATCATTGTTTTTTTAGGGCTATCTCAGACGACTATGAATCAATTTTGCTGAATAGCAAAATGCTTACAAACCTTACCTATCTTTTACCGAACATCGTTATTTCGACTTTGATTCTTATAAGAATACAGAAAATTTTAAACTTTTTTGGTTTCAGACGAAAAGTGTTTAAATTACAAACGGAATGATAAACTTATATATACCCTTGACACTTTTGGTGAAGAGTATAAAAATAGTAGTGACATGTCAAAAAAGAATTAATAACAAGAAGAATATTAGAAGAAATGCAGATAAGAAGCGTATTGTCGAACTTTGAACTTCATCGGTTATGATAACAAGTTTAGAAAGAATTATTTTCTTTGTGCTGGTAGTGAAAAGATCTAAAGCTGCTAACCATTTCGTGTATCGTTCAATAAAACAATTATGAATTTCTCTACGATTAGTAATTTTACTATAAGGCAGCGATAGGCACAAAGAGAGGATGTAATAATTTGTTAGTGTATTTGGTTTGTTTACGCTCTTTGTTGCGAATGTGTTTGTTATATCTAGCGTACAAAAAATTATAATCTGTTTACTATCTTTGTTATATGTTTTGTTCTTGCTTAACAAAGCAACATGAACCTGCCTTGTTGTAAATCTAGAACAAAACTAAATGACTTTTTTGTTTTTTATTCGCTCTCAATTGTTCAGCTGTGTGAACCTTCGTGTTGTTTATGTGAAAATGCCGAAAACACTTGGCTTTGGAGTGCTACGGGCGCCGGTGTTTGCTATAAAGTATTATTTTATAGACGTTTACTTATAAAAACATTGCTAATGTTGGTGGATAAGCAGTGATTTTAAAGAGTTTTGAAGTTAAATAGGAGAGTCGACAGAGCGCAAAAAAAAAAAAAAAAAATAAAAATAGATTTCAATTACTAAGTTATTTATATCAATTAAAATTTTAATTGATTTTGCTTCAATCATGATAATATTAATTAAATGAAATTATTAGATTTTTATAAAATTTCCATTAAAATTTCAAGTAAATAAATTAGGTTTATAATTAAAACCTTGATAAAAATCAATTAATATATTGATTAACACAGTTAAAATATTAACTGAAAATAGTACCAATGTATATGCTTTCTTCCAATAAAAATAAAAAATTGGCAATCGTTTTTATAATATATTTTTATTTAAAAGTTTATTTTCTAAATACATATGTAAAAGCATAATAAAATGTAAAATTTTTGGCTAGATGTTCCAAAAATTTTATACCTTTTAAAACCAAAAAAGTGAATGTTAAGAACTCCATATGACATAAGAATAATTAAAATGCTATCAATGCTGGCTTACCTGTACAAAAGTGTAAATACAGTCGGAGCTGGTACCATCTGAGGCAACACATCAGTTACAAATGAATTCCTACAATAATACAAGAACTATTATTGATAAATATTGCCAAACAATAAAGGCAATGCATACTTACCACGTTATAAACTGACTTTTTTTTTTAATGTATGCCCCAAAATTTGCGTAAAACATACAATTTGTTTGTTATGTTCTTGGGTTGAACAACTTACAATAACTTGTCTGAGTTATTGTGAGTTGTGATATATGATCCTTACTTTAACATTTTTTTTTCGCTTGAATCGCTTAGCATTCAGATATTTAATTACTTCATGATCACATTTTATGTGTAAAAATTATGTTTAATAAATCAGAAAATTTCGTAGTCAACTAATTTTCGTTTCTAGTAAATTTTTTCATGTCTGATGTATTTTTTTTTATGTCTACAATTTATGTCCTTGTTTTCCTGTTTTGCATTGTTTCATTGCAATTAGTTGCGTTTTATAAATTGCCACCATTTGATTTTGTTAAATATTGTTGAAATTTAGTTATCAATTAATGTTTTCATTATGTTATTGCAACCAAATTGAGTTGATATTTATTTATTTTTTTTTAACTGTCAATTTTTTTTGTTTTTTAATCCTTTTATTACTATTTTCGTGTTAATATATTGTCACCTAAAATGCAAAAGGCCGTAACTACTGAAAATTCAAATGTTTTACTGGATTATAATGTACTGACCCAAACTACATCTACACAAAAAACAAGTAAGAAAGATATAGTTGGTCAAGCCCGTCATATGATACCCCATACCATTGTGCAGTGGTCTTAGATTTCGTGGAGGGGTCTTATATTATACATGTGGACAATTGTGGACCGATACATTTACTAAGTGTAAAATAAAATATATGAATACAGAATATTACGTTAATACTAATATTTATATGAATTTATGCACTTTGGGGTGATTCCCAAAAGTGGGCTTATATGGGAGCTATGGTAAATTATGGAGCGATCCTCATAAAATTTGTCACTATGATTTCTACTTATATAAAATTTATTTATGTCGAATACAAACCTGATACTAACATTTGTATGTGATTTATGCACGTTAAAATGATTTTCGGAAGAGGGTTTTTTATGGGTCAATTATGGACCGATCTTCATAAAATTTAGTACAGATTGATACTTATACAATACTTCCTTATACCGAATTTCATTAAAATATTGCTATATTCAAGGCATTTATGATCGTTAAAACCCTATTCCGGGAGGACATTTGTATGGGGGCTAGGTGAAATAATGGACCGATCATCACCAATTTCAATAGGCTTCGTCCTTGTATCATAAAAGTCCCACGTGCCAAATTTCATTGAATTGTCTTCAAAATTGCGACCTTTACTTTGTGCACAAGGTTTACATGGACAGGCAGCCAGCCAGCCAACTTGCCAGCCGTCCAGCCAGCCAGACGGACGGACGGACATCATTAGATCGATTCAAAAAGTGATTCTGAGTCGATTGATATACTTTAAGGTGGGTGTTTGATAATTTTTTCTGTGCGTTACAAACATGAGCACAAACACATAAGAAAAAAAAAAAAAAATATATTCATATTCATATCTTCCAAAAGTACATCGATATTGACAAAGGTAAATAGACCGTAACATCAACTTCATAAACGTAACAGTCGTAATATGTGTGCCATTTAAGAGTGTATTATGCTTTATTTATTTTTGCTTTAAGTGAATAATTAAAAAATTTTACTTAATTTCATAATGTTTTTTGCTTCTACTGTAAGAATTAAAAAAATGTTACGGCCTTTTGCATTTTAGGTGACGATATGAATTATTTATGAATCTTTATTTATATTTAGTAGTTCTTAGTATAAAATAAATATAAAATAAAAAATAAATAAAAAAATAATTAATTAATAAATAAATAGCATATTTTTCATTTTATTTTCCATTAATGTTTTTCTTTTGAAATGTTACATTATTTTTTTTTTTTTATATTTATTTAAAATTTCTCAAAAATTAATAAATAAATAAAAATAATAATAATAATTACCTTAATAAATAATTTTTATCAAAATCAAATGCAAAATTAAATAACAAATTTATTGGAAAATTTTACCCAATATTTTTTTTCTGTGTACTCATCAACTCTTAAGCAGATATTCCAAACTTCTTATTCTTTGGAAATCTGGACTTATGGCCGAGATTAGATTAATTTTGATTGAGTCTTCAATTTGAAGCTTTAAATTGAATACACATTTTTGGAAATGCTTTATAATATTCCGAGTTTTTGTTACCAATCGAAAATTTAGCTAAGAGTTGAATTTTTACGACCTTTTTCTTTTCTTATTTGCTTCACTGTTGATCTGTTTCTTTTGGTGTGAGTAATTATGTGTGTGGCAGTGTGTGTTACAAGTTTTCCATAAAATAACAAGAAAATATATATATTAAAAAAAAAATAATATTTCTTTTTTTAATTTTTCCAAAGAGAAATTTCTGTTTTCTTTTAATAATTTGCTAAAAGAAACAAAGAAAAAAAAAGAGTGAACGAGTGAATGAGCAAGATGAAATAAAGAAAAATGAAAGTGTTAAAATTATGAAAAATTTATTATGATTTTTCAAATGTTTGAATTGAATTAATTATCGTCATCATTTTTAGCAAAAGTTATCTATTAAATTCATCTAAAGTGTTTGGAAACTTAAACAGCATTTTGATTGAACAACATGATAATGATGATGTGCAACAGAATGTGTTGAACAAAAATTTCTGTAACAGGTAAAATTATGTTACACTTTTTTAGTGTAATTTTACAAAAAAGTTATCATATTTATACACTTTAGAATAGATTATAAAACAGTATAATAACTTCCTATTGAATTACAATAATTTCTATTAATATTTATTAAAGTAAAAAAGTTTACTGATTAATTTTCTTTTAGAACAAAACGAATATTTTCATCACTGTGTAAAATTACACTTAATTGCGTAATTTTACAAAATCATGTTTACTTTTTTTTTTTTTTTTTGGTAACTCTTTAGTATTTTTTAACGGTATTTTAACGCAACAATACCTTTTAAATTTTAGTTTTTATTTTGAACTTTTTTATATATTTTTATAGTATTCAAAAGAAAAATATTTCATATATTCATGTAGCAGAAATAATGCAAAACAATTGACGTCTGTTGTTATAATTTTTTTTTTTTTGTTTGCTTTCAACCGACACAAAGTTTTTGCAGATATTATTTTAATATTTTCTCAATTTATTGAAATTTTTTTTCTTGTATTTATTTTGCTGCATGCAGGTGCTTCTTTTTTTCTTTCTGTGCAAATAATAATTTTTTAGTGCTATTTATCGCTTGAGCTATCAAATGGCAAAAGTTTTAACTTACTTCTACTACTTCTGTGTGTTTTCTTTTGTAAAATCCATAAAATAAAAATACTAATTTGCAAATGTACAAAATTATGGTCTTAAATTTATTTACTTTAAATTTCTTTGTTTAGGATTAAAAGGGCAATTAAGTAGAAGAAATTTATTAAGCAGATCAGAAACTTAATAATAATTTTTTTTATTATAAAATAAATTTTATACATGTTTACTAAAACAATCAATCCCAAAACATTTTGGTGATTTTTATTAATAAAATTCCCTGATATATTGTTGGGTCTTCGGAAAGGTGGGGTCGCAAATTGTTACTAAATAAATTACAAAAAAAAGTCACTATTGTAGGGAAAAACTTTTAATTTAAAAATGTTTTCTTCAAAGATATTTTTTACAATTCAAAAAATTTTGTTTTACAAAATGAAGACTTTATATTACATACCCTTGCAAACCTTTATTGTTATTGAAGTCAGACCATATAATATGGTCACTAATCAGTAATAATAAATTATTACAAGTTTAAACGCTCGATTTGTAAAACTAATTTGCGATTTAAATGCAGTTTAAACGAGACATTTGTTATTCGGTGACGCATGAAATAATTTAAAGCTTGAGGAATATTTTTTAATATAAGTATTCAAACGTAACAAAAGTAAAATTGAACTTATGATGTCTTCTAGCAAAACAATAAAAAAAAACTAGAAATTTAAATTCAGCATTAATTAAAGTGAAGTTATTTCATATTGACGTTGTTTTTGTGTTTTTCTCAAAAAACGTCATAGTAAGCGGCTTATGACCAATTGAATTTTTCTTTTAAAATTACCGATTTTTAGTGTGAAAAATTACGCAAAGAGAATTTAGCAAAAATATGCTATAAAAAATTTTAACGAAAATTGTCTATAAAAAGAGAATTTATATGTGTGAAGATAAATATGCCTAGTTAAATATGTTTTCAAAAATTATCGCATGCGATAAAAAAATTGTAGATCACCAAATACTAATATTTGAAAAATATTTTGGAAAATTTCTGAAATTTAAGCTTTAGAAAATAAAATTTTGATGAAATTATTTTTATGTTGCAAAAATATCCTCATTATCATATATATGTTCTCTGAAGAATTTCGACAATGTGGTCATATCCTTCTATGTCTATGAATGAAACCTAGCAAAATATGAACCTAATGAGCTCTGCTAATAAAACTATAAATGGTTTTTCCAAATTGAATTTGTGAAAATTTTAATACATTTTTCAAAAACTGATAAATGTCATAAGTTCTTTGAAGGATATGATCATTGTGGTTATATCCTTTGATGACAATGAATGGTACCTAGCGTAAAATGTACCCAATGAATTCTGCTAATAAAACCTGTAAATGTTTTTTCCAAATTGAATTTGTGAAAATTTAAATAAATTTTTCAAAAAGTGATAAATCTCATATATGAGTTATTTACAGGATATGATCTTGGTGGTCATATCCTTCAATGTCAATGAATGAGACCCAGTGGAGAAAGAAGCTAATGAATTTTCCTATTAAACTCTGTAAATTTTTTTCAAAATCAAAAGTGATAAACCTCATTATTTCCTTGAAGTATATGATCATTGTGGTCATATCCTTCGATGTCAATGAACGAATGAAACCTAGTGGGAAATAAAGCTAATGAATTCTTCTATTAAACCCTGTAAATATTGTTTCCAAATTGATTTTTTAAAATTCTTTTACAAATTTTTCAAAATATGTTAAATCCTGTATATGAGTTCTTTGAAGGATATGATCATTGTGGTCATATCCTTCGATATCAGTGAATAAAACTTAGTAAGAAATGAATCTAATTAATTTTTCTAACAACCCCTATAAATGGTTTTTCTAAATCGAATGTGCGAAAATTTTAATAAATTTTTCAAAAAGTAATAAATCTGATATGTATATGATTGAAAATTTTATAAAAAAAGAAAATTTAACAAAAATTGTTTATAAAGGAAAATTAAATGAAAATTTTCTATAAAAAAATATTTAGTGAAAAATTTTTATAGAAAGAAAATTGTGAGTCCCTTCGTGAAGAAAATAGAAATAAACTACAGATAGGATATAGAAAAGAGCAAGAAGGAAAATAGTGGAGAAAGAGCCGAGACCAAGAGAAGAATAGAAAAGAATAGAAAGAATTTGAAAAGAAGAAGTACTACCTCCCCGTGTCGCTCGCTCTAGGCCAACGACCCCCTCTCAGCCAGCCTATTCCCATGACAAATCCTATCAGTCTATCGAGATCTAATCTCGATATACTGTCCAATTCGTCAAGGAATCGACTGCCTAACCATTTCTGCCTACTTAGTTGTAGCGTAAAATGTACCCAATGAATTCTGCTAATAAAACCTGTAAATGTTTTTTCCAAATTGAATTTGTGAAAATTTAAATAAATTTTTCAAAAAGTGATAAATCTCATATATGAGTTATTTACAGGATATGATCTTGGTGGTCATATCCTTCAATGTCAATGAATGAGACCCAGTGGAGAAAGAAGCTAATGAATTTTCCTATTAAACTCTGTAAATTTTTTTCAAAATCAAAAGTGATAAACCTCATTATTTCCTTGAAGTATATGATCATTGTGGTCATATCCTTCGATGTCAATGAACGAATGAAACCTAGTGGGAAATAAAGCTAATGAATTCTTCTATTAAACCCTGTAAATATTGTTTCCAAATTGATTTTTTAAAATTCTTTTACAAATTTTTCAAAATATGTTAAATCCTGTATATGAGTTCTTTGAAGGATATGATCATTGTGGTCATATCCTTCGATATCAGTGAATAAAACTTAGTAAGAAATGAATCTAATTAATTTTTCTAACAACCCCTATAAATGGTTTTTCTAAATCGAATGTGCGAAAATTTTAATAAATTTTTCAAAAAGTAATAAATCTGATATGTATATGATTGAAAATTTTATAAAAAAAGAAAATTTAACAAAAATTGTTTATAAAGGAAAATTAAATGAAAATTTTCTATAAAAAAATGTTTAGTGAAAAATTTTTATAGAAAGAAAATTGTGAGTCCCTTCGTGAAGAAAATAGAAATAAACTACAGATAGGATATAGAAAAGAGCAAGAAGGAAAATAGTGGAGAAAGAGCCGAGACCAAGAGAAGAATAGAAAAGAATAGAAAGAATTTGAAAAGAAGAAGTACTATCTCCCCGTGTCGCTCGCTCTAGGCCAACGACCCCCTCTCAGCCAGCCTATTCCCATGACAAATCCTATCAGTCTATCGAGATCTAATCTCGATATACTGTCCAATTCGTCAAGGAATCGACTGCCTAACCATTTCTGCCTACTTAGTTGTAGACATGGACAGTGACATATAATATGTTCCACCGTCTCCAGCTCCTCATTATCTTCGCACATTCTGCAAAGACCGGAGGAGCCCCTATCCCAATTCCCTATCATTCCCCCTACGGGACAATGACCTGTCAGAACACCTATCATAGTCTTCAGGTTTCCCCTTTTCATGCTTAAAAGTAGATTTGCATCTGCTTTATCAAGTTTGGGCCATAGGACCCTTGATAATCTGCAGTCAGTTCTACAATTCCATGCATGATTGGTTCTATCCCGAATCCACTCCTCAACTAACCTGAAGTAAAAGCCCAGAGGTGGTCTCACACCGCTTTCACTTACAGTCCTATCCAAAGCTGAGCCGTTCCTAGCCAATTCGTCAGCTACCTCATTGCCATTTATCTCGCAATGACCCGGTACCCAGCAGAGTCTGATATGATAATCCCTCATCAATCTCCTAAGAGCCCTCTTACAGTCGCTAACTAGCCTAGACTTGACAAAATGTCCTTTCAAGGCCTTCAGCGCCGCCTGGCTATCCACATACAGAGTTACCTCTGTATTCACTTCAATGTTCCCTGCAATCAATTCTGTGGCCCTAAGAATACCTAGAATTTCCGCCTGGAACACACTACAACTATCCGGGAGTCTATACGTCCTCCTGATGTTTCCCTCAACTAGATACACACCTGCACCAGTGCCTGTATCCATTTTGGATCCATCAGTGAACACCGATACTCCACTGAACAGTTTCTCTCTATCTGACCATTGGTTCCTACTCGGAATAATCAGTATAGGATTTTCCCCGAAATCGACCTCCGTGCACATATAGTCCGTGGATCCAGAAGGAACCAGGGTATGTCCTCCGAGATTGACCTCGTTTAAAAGTTTGAAATGTCCTATTCTGATTGATCCTGTAAGTCCTAGTTCACTAAGTCTAAGCAGGCTCCTTGCAACCATTCCCATCACAAACTCCTCAATGGGTAGGAGATGCAGAATGACGTCAAGTGCCGCCTGAGGTGTGCTTCTTACGGCACCCGTTATGCCAATCGAAGCACATCTCTGGGCTTTAGACAAAAGATTCCTACGACTTCCTATTCTCATTGCCTCCCACCATACAAGACATCCATACGTCAGAATTGGCCTCACCACCGAGGTGTTAATCCAATTTACTACCATCGGTTTGAGTCCCCAACTCTTACCTATGGAGTTCCTGCATGTGTAATAGGCGTTGAGACCTCTCTTAAGCCTCTCCTGAGTGTTCCTCTTCCAAGACAATTTACTATCAAGGAACACACCAAGATATTTTTCCTCCTTTTTCAATCCCAGTTCAGTCCCCCCTAGTACCGGCAGCCTAAATTTCTCAATCCTGTACCTTCTGGTGAAAAGAACTAGCTCCGTTTTCCCCGGGTTGACCCTTAAACCCTTACTAGTGGCCCATGAGGACAGTTCGTTAAGTTCACACTGCATGACGTCGCTGATCGTGGAAAGAAATTTACCCGTGATCAGTATAACCACGTCATCAGCATAGGCAACGATTTTCCGCCCTCTTGCGTCAATTGTCGTAGAATGACATTGACGGCTAAGAGCCATAGCAAGGGCGAGAGAACTCCTCCTTGCGGAGTTCCTCTGGTCACTATCTTCCTTATGCATGCATCTCCCAAGTTCGAATTAATTATTCGGCTATTCAGCATCAAAATAATCCATTCGATTAGGAAGCTTTGAATGCCTAATGATTCTAGTGATTCCCTAATAGCCTCAATCTTAATGTTATTGCAAGCTCCTTCTATATCAAGGAACGCTGCCAATGTATACTCCCTATACTGCAGGCCGCGTTCAATGTAACTCACCACATCATGTAGCGCACTCTCAACAGATTTACCCCTTAGATAAGCGTGTAGAGCACCACTGATGATATGGTTGTCAATTGTCGTCCTCAGATAAAGATCGATCAATCTCTCTAATGTCTTCAAAAGAAAAGACGATAGGCTGATCGGTCTAAAATCCCAAGGTTTCGAGTGGCCAGCCTTACCCGCCTTAGGTATAAAAATTACCCTAACCTCTCTCCACCTCCTTGGAATATATCTTCTAATAAGACACACACTAAAAAGCTCAGTGAGAAGTTATAGTGCCGTGTCACTGATGTTCTGCAGCATGGCTGAAAAAACACCGTCTGGACCCGGTGACTTGTAAGGTTCAAAGGTGTTCACCGCCCATGTTATCAGTTACACATTCCGAGAATCCCAAGATTCGTCCCGCCTGTGCATCTGCCTCTAAGTTCCTACAGCCTGGAAAATGAGTTTCCATAAGTAAACTCAGGGACTCAGAGCAAGACTCCGTCCATGAGTTATCCGCACGCTGAATATATCCAGGAGCACTAGGATCCTTGGATAAAATTCGCCTGAATCTGGATAATTCATTAACGGAGTCAATGGACTCACAGTAATTCCTCCATGAGTCCCTTTTTGCCCTCTTAATGTCCGCCTTATACCTATTAAAACTTTCCCTGTAGCTGTTCCAATCCTCACACTTGCGTGTCAGTTTCACCCTATTGAACAACTTCCTAACGGTTGACCTTTGGTTCCTAACTTCCTTGGTCCACCATTTAGGCTGTTCTCTCTTTCCCGGAAATATTACCGGACAAGTTAGTTCATAGCTTCTTCTAACTTTCCCTGTGAAGTCCTCCACTAAACTCTCAACTCCCTCTGATGATAATTGCCATCCTGGAGCGGCGTTTAGTTCCCTATCGATAATGGCCCTAAATGAGTTACAATCGGTTCTCCTGGAGTTCCTATATGGTTCTCCCCTTGGCCTTGCGAAATCTAAACTAAAGGATATCCTGCTATGATCCGAAAAGGAACATTCACTATCTACCCTCCAGTTCCTAATGTATTCGCCCCTAAAGTTCGTCAGTGTTATATCTATAACTGCCTCTCTATCTTTAGTTCTGAATGTGGGCACATTACCCAAGTTACAGATAAAAAGATTGTTAGTAGTTATAAAATTGAAAACTGACTCACCTCTCTCGTTGATATCGGCACTGCCCCACTGGCAGTGATGTGTGTTAGCATCGCAACAGAGTACCAAATATATGCCTCTTCTCTTTGCATACTGTGTTAGTTTGCACACCATATCACCCGGTGGGTTGGCCCCATCGTAGGGCATATAAACGGAGGCGAGTGCGAGTTTCCTCCCGTCTCTATCCTCCCTATTCACGACCGTTAGGTCTCCATTGCTGAAAGAATGAAAGTTTATAAAATTTAACTCATTCCTAGCCAGTATACACGTTCTTACCTTATCCCCAGTGGATGGTACAAAAAGTGTATACCCCTTGACACTTAATCCACATACCCTGGTGTTGTTGATCCAGGGCTCTTGGATTAAGGCCACATCCACTTTGGAGTCGACAAGGTTCATCGCTAATTCGATAGAGGCTGCTTCACTGTGATGCAAATTAATTTGCACCACTTGCAGCCTTATTGGTACTGTCAGGTTTCGGATACCGGAATCTGATAGTGCCCAGACCGAAATTAGCGATTCCCCCCATAGACTCCAATTTCCTGAGAGACTCCTGGTCTATAGCAAACCTGAAGTCTTTTCCGAGGTTCTCTTTACAAGTCAGAGAAGCTAACAACTTCCACTGACTTGTATCCAGACCCTCATTCTGGTTGACCAGTACTGTCAGTATTGTTTCCACCGGTTTTATGGGTGGTGGAATCCACACTGTCACTACTGGTCTCAGGGGCAACTCAGATGCTAGTATCACCTCCAGTTTCGCCTCTGGACAAAGGCTGCCACACTTGCCAATTGTGGCCTTGAGAAATTCAAGTGATTTCTCATTACCACAATTAACAGTTTTGACACCCTTTGACCAGTCCGCGCCTTTGAAGGATACTTCATCCGGCCTTCCTTTCATTAAGGCGATCTCGTCGATGAGCCTATCTTCAATCGACCTCCATAGATCCGTGCTAATCCTCCCATCTGGGTCAGTACGGTCTATGACAGCCGCCTGAAGATATTCCGGCTTCATCGACTCCTTCGCCTTTTTCGAGGTCGAAGGCTTGTCGTCACCAGATCTAGCTCTCTTAATGACCTCCTTTTGGGGGCCTTTAAGAGATCCAGTCGGTGTGTAGATAATTTATCGAAAATTTTCTATAAATTTAGAAAATTGTCTATATAAAAAGAAATTATCCAAATTATTTTTACAAACAGAAAGTTTATCGAAAATTTTCTTTAAAAAGTGAATTTATCTAAAATTTTCTATAAAAGGATAATTTAGCTAAAATGCTTCACAGATTAACGATCTTTTCTCAAAAAATTCAATATTAAGCAGCTTGTAGTTAAATTAGCTTAGCTTTCCTTAGAAATATAGATTTTTAGTATTAAAAATTAGTGTTCAAAAATTATTAAAATTTTTTAGAAATAATATAAACTTCAGCTCAGGAAATAAAGTTTTGCTTTATTAACTTTAATCAATTCTTTAATTTTTTTTTTAAAGTACCCGTACTTTAGCAGTTATATTTAAACCTGTTTAAAATATTAAATTCGGTGTAATTTAAACTCATTTTAAAACTATTGTTAAAATCACTTAACCCTCATATATTTGTATAACATGTAGGTGTTGTGGCACATACATACGTAATTTAAAATTAAATTTTCAATTTTTTTCTTTTTTTTTTCTTTTTTTTTTTTCTTTTTTTTTTAATAAAAATTTACATAAGTGTGTGTCAATAATAATGTGTGTGAGTGTTAATTTAAGCGCCAGTTTCTGTTAATCAGACAAAAATTTAAAACGATTAAAATTGTTGAACTAAACATTTATACTCAGTAAATATTTTATAATTTATAAGCTTAACACTCTCAGCCTTAAACAATAACCACTAACTGCTGCAATAAAGATGTCAATCGAAATTTTTAAATTGTACTAAAGAGATGTTAAAATTGTACTTTTTTTGTCACAATTGTACCAAAATAGAAAATTGTTGTAAAATTATCAGTTGAAGTTAAGAAATGAAATAAACTTAATACTTTCAAGTTACTTTTATCGACATAAAGAAAATAGTAGCTGTGTTTTGTTGCTAACGTCATAGCTAATTTCATATAAAATTTAAATACGAGGGCGGATCAATAAGTCCATGACTTTTCGAATTTCCCTCGTAGTTATATGAAATGCAACACTATTCCCATCAAGTACCACCTGTTAATAGACTACTGTCAAATTTTGAGCAAGTGTCGTCATTTACTTTGCATAAAAAATAGGATTTTTTGTGGTCCTTAAAGTAGGCATTTGTTTGGTCAATAATTTCATTGTTGGAGCTGAATCTCTTTCCACCGAGCCATTTCTTTAGGTTTGGAAATAGGAAGTAGTCACTTGGGGCTAAATCCGGAGAATATGGCAAATGAGATACCAATTCGTAGCCCAATTCATAGATTTTGCCATTTAGACTGCACACGTGAGCACCCGTACATTATCTTGATGAAAAAGAAATTTTTTCTTGGCCATATGAGGTCGTTTTCTTTTTAAATCCTCATTAAATCGGTCTAATAAGTTGGCATAATATTCGACGTTTATTATTTTCCCTTTTGAAGGCAATCGATGTGGATTATCCCGCGTGCATCCCAAAAAACTGTTGCCATCACCTTATTGGCCGACAAAATTACCTTGGCCTTCTTCGGAGCAGGTTCACCCGGAGAAACCCATTGTTTAGACTGCTGCTTGGTCTCCGGAGTACAGTAATAGAACCATATTACAAAACGCCGCGAAAACTCATTCGGATTGCGATTAAACAACTCCAAACAATCCTTTGAAGTTGTCACACGTTTACGTTTATGGTCAATTGAGAGCAAACGCGGCACCCATCTTGCAGACAACTTTCTTAAACCCAGCTGATCATTTAAAATCAAAACCGCAATGCCTATGGCATCAACAATCTCACGCACTTTTACTCTTCGGTCGACCAACACCATATCGTGGATTTTTTCGACATTTTCGGGTGTACTGACCTCAATTGGCCACCCAGAACGTTCAGCGTCATTTGTACTTGTGCGACCACAACGGAAGCCAGTAAACCCCATAGTATTTATCGAGCTTTTCCTTGGTTTGATTGACGGTTTTTTTTTCGCAAAAAGTAATGTTTAATGAGCACTCGAAATTCACTTTTTACCATTTTTTGAAAAATACAAGAGGCTGTATGTTTTGAACAGCTGTTCAACGCAAAGTAAATGACGACACTTGCTCAAAATTTGACAGTAGTCTGTTAATTATTAACAATAATGTTGCATTTCATATAACTATGACAACAATAATGTTGCATTTCATATAACTATGAGGGAAGTTCGAAAAGTCACGTACTTATTGATCCGTAGGAGTTAGCGTGTAGAATTATATATGTTAACTATACCGTCAATAATATATTTAATATAAGAATGATTAGAAATGAAAAAATATAAATATAAAATAAAAATCAAATAAAAAAATTGTTAATTTTTAATTTCATAAACAACAAGGTGTAAATTTTGTAGGACAATTTACAAATAAATATAAAGTGCTCCCAAATCGGGTTAATGTAGTTTTATTGTTAATAGTCAGCGTTAACACTCAGCGGGAGCAACAAAACACAGTTAATATTTTTAACCTTTAATCTTTTGATGAATTATAATGGCATTTATATAAATTTTGATAGCAATTTGTAATTCCTACCAATAAACGTTTTTTATTTCTTCTTTAATCCTATCATAAATATCCTTCTTAATATCTTCATAGTTTTTATTAAACAATTAATATTAATAATACACATTATTGATGTCAATATGTCTCCGAATATTATAGAGTCTATGAAACCTTGATACGAGAATTTTATTTTAAAATAAAAAGCTGAAAATGGGTATCAAGTATAATCATAGTGCTTTATCTTAACTAATTTGAGATTTTTTTTTAACTTTTTTGCAATTAAAGTTCAAATTTGGTTTCTAAATGAGATGATTTTTTATAGCAACTTTATAAAAAATTGAAATTAGAAACAAATTTAAATTGTACCAAAGTGGTCATTGGTGTACTTACCATTGTACTTTTCTGTCTCGAATTGTACCAAAAAAAAAGTACAATTGTACCAATTTTGACATCCCTGTGCTACAAACTATCTCAGTTACTAACAGTCAAGCAGCAGTTGCGAATGCAATTCCACTCTGCTACTGCTATTTATGAAGATTAGCTTTAGTCTTTATATTTCTCTATTAACTGCTATTGCAGCTGCTGCTTGCTGTCGTCTGCTATTGTCGTATAGATTGTAGATTCTTTATTGTTAATAATAAAATAAAAAAGTTTGAATTTTGTATGTCTTACAAACGTGCTTTTGACAAAAATTGGGTCAAATTGTGGTCGCTTTGTTAATGTAGTTGTGTTATCTATTAGCGGTTCGGTCTATGTATGCATTTATATGAGTTTGTAGTATTTGTGTGTGAGGTTATTTTATGTTTTAGACAACCTGTTTTTGAAGTCACGTTGTTGATTTAAGTATCTTTCTTTCAAACTGTTTAAAGTTGTAGCATGTTTAATATTTCGTAGCAACAATAATTGCAGTTTTTTAAATTAATATTTTTGAACATAAAATTTTGTAACAAAGTCGAATGAAACAAATTGTAAAAAAAACTAAAATGGTTTTTTTTTTCATTGTTTCATTGACATTGAAATTTAATTAAGTTATACTAGAGTGTATTGGCAACACACTATATACAAAATTAATTGATTCATATTGGCAATTAAATACATAGATTAAATAATACTTATGTATTTATATCCAAATGTAAGGTTTAAGTTTTTAAACTTTAGTTCGCAAATAACATATTACAGTGACACTTAGATCTTATGTTTGTAGTTTATTTGTCAATCAAACTGGGAATTTCAAACTATATACAGAAGTCCTAGAAAACATTTGGAACTGAGAGGACATTTTAATTTTAATATATTTCTTACCACAAATATTTTTTATACCATTTTTTTTTTTTTTTTTTTTTTTTTTTTTGTATGTACTCGTATTTACAAATAAAACTTATAACAACAAAAAGTGTTTACTTTATGGAATAGTCGAAATTAAAATGCTCAAAACATTAACAAATCTTTTTTTCTCTCTCTCTAGTTCAGGGGTTCCCACCTCTTTGTACTCCACGAACACTCTTAGAATTTTTTATTTTTTCTAGGACGCCTTGCACATTTTGATTTTCAGTAGTGTAGAAATGAAAAGTAGTAAAAACTCAAAAACTATTTATTTTAAATAAAATTTATTAAATAAATTATTTTTATACTAAAGTTCATAAATGACACAGTGCTACAAAATGGCACATTTTATTTTCACTAGTAAAACGTTTCACTAGTAACGTTCTAATAAACGTTCTAGTTTGAGGACATCACAAAATAATTGTAAAAAATTTCGAAACACCCCCTAAATTTCGAGGTATTACGAAAAACCCGTTTTTAGGGCAATTCCTGCATTGTAGATCTTGTAGCTTTATAAATTATAAATAAATTTAAGGTTTTTAAATTTGTTTTGAAAGCAGAAGGACGTAGTTTTTTAACTATATTATCATCTTTCATATAAGATCAAATTACACGCACACATTTTTAATTTAATATTTTAATTTATTTCCCTTTTTTCGAAATTTTAACTTTGATGTGAATTTTTAGTAAGCGTTTTCTAAACTTTGTTAAAAAAATTTTCATATATTTTAAGACAAAATGTTTTTTTTTTATATATTTTTTTTTTTTACTTGGTTTTTACTTTTTGAGGTTAAAATTAAAAGTATATAGAAAGTTTTAGTAAGTTATTACTGATAAAATCGAATAAGTTCTACAGTTTCTGTTCAATTTAAAAATATTAAATTTACTTATATTCACAACAAAAATGTCCTTAAAAATTATTGCATCGTTGCATAAGCTGCATAAGAAAAAATTTTAATAAATCAGAGTTAAACGCGAAAAATTGCGGATATTTTTTATTTTTTTAGAAGTTGTTTGAAAATTTGCTTTTAATATTTGACCTAAACAAACCAAATGAATATTGTTGAAAATCCTGTTTCTTCTACTTTCCAGAGATGTTTAAAAGGGAAAATTAAATAAAGGAATAACCCAATTAGAAATACATTTATACAAAAGAATCTACCCAAAAACAAAGTTTTGAAACTTCAAGGGTCTATTTCAAATTTTTAAAATTATTGATGATGTCCTCAAGAAGATCTATATTCGAATAGTTGGTACTTTAAAAAAACCGGGTGAACTTTTTAAAAATCAGGAAAAGAATGTTAACCGGTTTTTTTTAAAGAAAAAGTCAACTATTATACGTGTTTTACTTTTTTAAACCAACAATTTATTAAACTTTCTTCTCAAGAATTACAGCAAAATAATATTGTATAGGTACATAAAATTAATTTCAAACTTAATAAAATCATTTAAAAAAAAAAAAGAAAAAAAATTCAATAAAAAAAGCATATAAATATTATTAAAATAGGGTAATAACCTATATTGCTTATAGGATGTATTAAATGCTGTTGCTCAGGTATTTTGTTTAAAATGATCTCTTAAAAATAAAATACAATATAAATTCTTTGGGGAGTATCTGTTCTTTTCTTTAGTTTTTATAAAATTGTACATAGAAAACGATCTTTCACTTAGAGTGCTAGTTGGACATACAATAATTAAAGCATTATATAATTTCTGCCGCCTTTCAGACAAATGAAATTGTCTAAAATGTAAAATCAGTTATAATACTTCCTTGGCATGTTTTATTGCTTTTAGGATTCTGTATATCTTTAATGGTATTATTTAATATATCTTCCAAATTCTCGGAATCATTTATTGCTACATCGTCTTCTTCATCGGAACAATAATCCTCCTCTTCGCCCAATAATCGACCATATATTTTACAGGCAAATTCATTGGTTTCGGTCGCAGAAGAGTATTTGAGAAAATGATCGCTTTTGGGAAACTTTCTTGTATTTAAATATAGCAATAATGTATTTAAAACTTTGATACGACGATCGTTAATCCGCTTTTTTAAGCGTTCAAGTAAATCTTCTTCCAATGGGTTTTCAATTTTTGAAAGGCTTTTAAAGAGAAATATTCAGTTTCTGGAAGGGTAGGTGAGTTCTTAGATAACTATTTAACTGCAATTTCTAAAGGCTTTCATTAAAAGGTAACTGTCCCAGGTTTAAAAGTGCATGATTTACACACTTATAAATTCTTAAGAATTGAGAAATCATTTTCACCACAGAATTCCAACGGTGCTTCACATCGTGAATTAGTTTAAGTTCCCCCGTTTTCCTTTTCTTTAACGTAAACCTGCAGCTTTTTCTGGTTTTCTTGCGATTTATTAAAGGTTTTAACACCTATATTTAAGTCGGTCTATAATTGTTTTTTAAACAAGCATTATCGCCTAAATCGAAAATATTGTTTTCTTTGTCATCTTCAAAATTATTAAATAAAATGCAATGGGAGAATGAAAAAAAAAAAAAAAAATTCTGAAAATTAAATAAATCGAAAAAACCAATTTTTGGGTTTAAAATAACCGGATTATTCGACATTCGAAAAAATGACATCTTGAAAAACCCGGTTTTAAAACCGGTTGAAAACCCGCATCGATATATATATATATATATATATATATATATATATATATATATATATATAGAAGCACATCTTACTTTATTGTACACATCCAAACGTGATCAAATACCAATTTTTTTTTTTTAGTTCTATTTTTTCATCAATAGCAATGTTGAATGCATTACGAAGTAAACTGGTTTGCCAATAATTGGTTTTAAGCTCGCGATAATATCGGGAAAATTCATCGTGATGTGAATCCATATGTATTATTATACTTTTCATATGTTATTTTTGAACGTCAGATGAATCGAAGATATAATTCAGCAGTGGAAATAAGAAATATTTTGGTAGAGGGGATTGAAGACATCTTTTCCGTAAACAAATTTTGCACAAAAGCACTTATTGAATCAAATGCACTTTATATATTTACTTTTCTGCTTTGAAGTTTAATATTAAGAGTTTAATGTCTCAAAAAATTTAGAGATGTAAGCAAAGTAATATATAAAATTGTTTTCTGTAAATATTTTATAAAGATCTTCATTTATATATAGTCGATCAAGTCCGACCATATGATACCCCATACTATTGTGTATGTCCATCAAAATTCGTGAAGGGTTCTTATATTAGGCTATTATGGACCGATACTTTTACTAATTGTAAAATAAAATGTACGAATAACGAATATGACGTTAATACTAACATTTATATGAATTTATACACTTTAAGGTGATTCCCGAAAGTGGGCTTATATGGGAGCTATGGTAAATTATGGAGCGATCCTAACAAAATTTGTCACTGTGATTTCTTCTTATATTAAACTTATTTGTGTGATTTGTGATGTGATTTAAACACGTTAAAGTGATTTTCGGAAGAGGGTTTTATATGGGTCATATGGTCAATTATAGACCTATCTGCATGAAATTGGCACAAGGGTTGACTCTTATACATAACTTCTTTACACGGAATTTCATTAAAATATTGCTATATTTAAGGTATTTATGATCGTTAAACCCCTATTCCGGGAAGACATTTGTATGGGGGCTAGGTGAAATAATGGACCGATCATAACCAATTTCAATACGCTCCAGACGGACGGACGGACATCGTTAGATCGAATCAAAAAGTGATTCTGAATCTATTGGTGTACTTTAAGGTGATTGTTGGATGATTTTTTCTGTGCGTTACAAACATCAACACAAACACATAATACCCCAACCCCCTATGGTGGTGTGGGGTATAATAAAATTGTCTTAAATTAGAAACATCAGTCGTTTCATCACTGTGCAGGTCATCTATTTTTTTTATCTGACAGAGGGATTCTCATGAATTTTTCTTATATGGCTTATCTAACAACATATCCCCAACAACAGCAAAACAAGACTTTATTAAAGGTTTAACTATTGTTTGTTGCCACTTCTATCCTTTGCTATTAGCACTGACATCATGTACGAAGCTTCAACAGTTTTTTCCCCATCCAAATGAAAAGCATCTGCAGAATCCAATTTTGGCATAATTATATATTCCGAAATAATAAAAATCTAATTCCATACAAATTTTCGGCCTCTCTTGCGGACTCCCCAGAATGTTTTTACGGACCCCTAGGCCTTGATCTAACTGAAGGAATTTCACTAACAAATGAAACTTTAATTCTGAGTTTACATAAAAATTATTGAATGAAACAAGGCGACAGAAAAGTTTTTTTTAGCGACACGAGATTTCTCAGTCAATTTAAATACACGTGACTATGAAGTGAGTGAAGGTAAATATGCCGAATTAAACATGTTTTGACGTAACTAACGCCTTACGTCATGAAAAATATTTGTAAATACGTTTTTCCACATATATGTGGCATATTTCAACTATGTTTTCGTATTTGCAAATATGTTATCGTACATATGAATTGATGCCAAAATGCTTTATTTGTTCTAAAACGGACAAATATTTTATTGATGGCTTCATTAAGCGTACAAGAAAATGCATACAATTAAATATTTGTGGTTTTCCGGGTCGTGAGTGTGTATATGAATATTAGAAACATCACATATGCGTGTATGGTTTTAAACAACTACTAACTATACCTTAGTATATTCAAAAATTCCAAAACAATGAAAATGAAATATCAAATAAAGCGAGATATGTATCATCCCGCCATCTATCTTAGTTTGTCCATAATTGCTAAAAATCTCTGCTAGAATCAGTTCTGGTTCATATGAAAATTTATTTTTTTTTTTAACACGCCAAATACTTTTTGAAAAGTGAAAAGCGAAGATAATAAATGTCCATTGAATATAATTTAAAATGATGTACATCCAATCCCGTCATTTATCTTAGTTTGTTCAAAATTGCTAAAAATCCCTTATAGAATCAGTAGTGATTCATATGAAAATTTCCAGAAATTTTGAAAATATTTCAAATGTTTTTTGGTGAAAAGAGAAAGTAGATAAAACATGTCCATTAAATATCCTTTAAAATGAGATATGTCCCACCCTGTCATCTATCTTAGTTTGTCCAGAATTGCTAAAAATTACTCCTTCAAAAAAAAAAAAAAAAAAAATTAAACTCTTTTCAGAATTTATGTGCTGAAGAAATGTGTCAAATCGGTCTAACAATAATATCGCGAAAAGCTTTTTTTACATTTTTAATTCTTCAGAAAAATAAATAAAAATAAATAAATGCTTTTAAAATTTTTTTGCGATTCATAAACAATACAAAAACTAAAAATCGCCAAAACGGCAAAAAAATCACCAAAATATGCAAAATGGCTTAAGCACGTATATTGAAAAGTTTATAGCCTCAATGACTAAAAGAATCTCGGAATTTATAAAAAACCAATTATTGAATATTTATATAATTTCTTCCTCTTCTTAATGCTCTCGCGGCTAACACTTTTCAACACTTGAATTTTTTTAGCTTTGTGAAAACTTATATTTTAATAATTTTTAGTTAATATACATTTTCTTTTTTGTTTTAGTCAGATAATAAAACGGACATTTTAAATCATTAAAACTTTTTAACAAAAAAAAAAAAAAAAATCTTTTTTGATTAATAAAAATGGATTTTAATTTTCAAATGTTTTGCCTTTAACTTTTGCAAAAAATAAAACATTAAAATATTTTTTTTTATTTTTTCCTGATTATTTGTATTTAACTTACATACAAATATATTCTATTTAATGTTTTAAATTAAAAGATTTAATTAAAAAAAAAAAACATGCATATTAAAAATTATTAATACACTTGAATAAATATGACGCGAGGTCTTTAAAAAAAAAAAATAAATAATAAAATATATTTTATTTTCAATATAAATTCACCTTGACTTTATTTTATATTTTTCGAAAAAGTGGTAGCCACTAAAGGTGTCTTTTATCACAGCAACTGCAAGGAAAAAATAATAAAAACCAGAAATAAAAAAAAAAAAATATGTATGAAAAAATATACAAGATATATTTCTTGGAAAACTACCAAAATTTTTAGAATTACTGTAATTTTTTTCTGAATAAGGAATTAAACATAAAAATATCCACTTCCTACCCATTGTGTTAATAAATGAAAATAAAATAATTTATTTTATTTAACAATTTTATTCAAACATTAAAATAATAAATAAATAAAATAATCCCAGAATTCTATAACAAACAAATAAAACAATCATAACACAATTATCATATTCAAATAAAAAATTAATTAAAAATAAGCGTTTTATTTATTCATTTTTAAAAAATTACACAGTGCAACAAGAAAAAATGACCTCAATAATTCCAACGCATAATGAGAGTTTAAGACTAGACTAACAAAAGCCCAAAAGATTTTTCAAAGTTAGTTGGAAAATTTTTTCGGGCCCCTTTTTTCAATATAATTGGAAATAAAGCACATTTATATTAATTCATTCAAATGTAATTTTATTTTACAAAGTACCACCATTATTATACTAGATTTTTTCTGGATGCCACACCCCTTTTACTCCCATTTCTTGTCATAATATTGTTTAATTTATTTAACTTGGTCTTATGTCTAATCCACTGAACCAATTAAAATGAAACATGGCACATATGAATATCCTTGAAGGAAGTAGTGACTGGGCACCGCGTCCATTTTCTTTAAAAAGGGATAACTTTGCTTCCTAATAAACAAATTATAACATACACTAAAATTTTGATGGCAGTGGTAAAAAAGTACAACAGTATGATAAAAGTGGGCGCTAAAGAGACGTGGCCCCTTTAGATTAAATTTTGTAATATGAAGTATTTTTTATTTCATGTGTGTATCAAATTTGATGCGAATTGTCGCAGTGCATAAATAAAGGTTTAAAATTGACTTTTACTGAAAATGGTCTAAAAAGTTGAAGTGGAATCCAACGTATATTTCAGTTCAACGCTTTTTCCAAAGAGTACTTGATATATGTGCAAAATTTAATTGGAACTTTCAAAAAAAGAATCGTTTACAAAAAGTGGGCGTGGCATTTTTATTAACATTGTATCCTATATTACCTTTCGAAGAATGCACGATATATATATATATATATATATATATATATATATATATTGCACACAATCTTATTACGAAAAGTGGACGTAAAAGGGATGGGATACTTAACAAAAATCTTACATAAGATTTAAAAGAAGCTTTACATTATAATTACCCATAAATATTTTGAAACTTACTGATTTAAATGTTTTCACGCATAATGAAAAAAGTGCTCCAAAATATTCGAAGTTTAAGAGTCCATAAAATCGAAATTCGAACTATCTTTACAAACCACTTCGGAAATTTTATTAATCTAATGGTATACTTTCATTTCGCTTTGGAATTATCGATGCAATATTCAATAAGGCAAAATTTGTCACATAGTGTTACTTACATTTTTCCCTCCATGTAAAATTAAAAACAACAACTAAAATAAGAACAGAAATGATTACAACAACAAAAATTCAAATAAAATGTCAGGTCAATGAAATTTTATAATATGGGATGACGATTATCACTTTTTATATAAACGAGTGAGTGTGAGCTGAAGTGTATGAGTTCATATGGTCAGTTGGTTTGTATATATGTCAGTCTGCCGTTCGGTCGAGCGTTTATATTTTGTTTTGATTATGTGGCTAACGAATTAAGGTGAATGTACTCTGTGTTTATAGGTAAAGTTTACACTTCTTAATTAAGATATGAGAAGAAAAAAAAATAAATAATTTGTTGCAGTTACTATAAAAATTCTATTTTGTTGGAAAATTTGTTTCTGCTTAAATGAAAAACATATTGTAAAATTGCAATAATAAAACGTTTTTTTTTTTATTTTAACATTTTCTAGCTATAAGGGAGATAGGGGGGTGAAGTAAATAAATAGGTCAGTTTTTTATTGCTAAAATAAATATTATTTGATTTTATAGCTGATAATAAAAATATTAGAAGGACTCAAATTTGATTTAAGTTTTTGTGGGCGTCGGAAGTGTTAATGAGTGTATCTTAAATTAAACAAAAACACTTTATAAGACAATATACCTGATGTTGCACCCAATCACTTTAGTTTTACACAAAATGCATATATTAATTTAAAAATGCAATTAAATCAGATTTCGAAAAGGATGTGCCCATTTTGGAAAATAGGTATTTATATTTTTGTATTAAAATGAAAATTTTTTGATTTTTTTTTTATAATTGACGCTTTTTTTAAATTTTCTGAACTTTTCAAAAAATATTCACTATTTAAAAAATTTACACCTTTTTTATTTTTTTTTTAAATTATATATTTTTTTATTATTGCAGTACTTTTGGAAAGTTGGAACTTTTATGTACTTATTTTATATAGGTATTTTTTATCAGTTGTAATAATTGATAAAGTTTTTAATTATTTTTCTGCCCTACACCACCATAGGTGGTTGTGGTTTTATGCGTTTGTGCTGATGTTTGTAACTCATAGAAAAAGTTATCCAACACCCACGTTAAAGTATAACAATTGACTGAGAATCACTTTTTAAATCGATCTAACGATGTCCGTCCGTCCGTCTGGCTGGCTGGACGGATGGCTGGCTGGACGGATGGCTGGCTGGACGGATGGCTGGCTGTCATGTAAACCTTGTGCACAAAGTACAGGTCGCAACTTTGAAGATAATTTAATGAAATTTGGCACGTGGGACTTTTATGATACAAGGACAAAGCCTTTTGAAATTGGTTGTGATCGGTCCATTATTTCACTTAGACCCCATATAAATGTCTCCCCGGAATAGGATTTAAATACTCAAAAATACCTTAAAAATAAGAATATTTTAATAAAAGAAGTTCTGTACAAGTATCAATCCTTGTACCAAATTTTATGAAGATCGGTCCATAATTGACTATATGACCCATATAAACCCCTCTTCCGAAAATCACTTTAAGGTCCATAAATCCCATACAAATGTTAGTATCAAGTTAATATTCTACATAAATAAGTTTTATGTAAGTAAAAACAAGATCATATAGATGTTAGTAAAATATATTAAAATTGGCCACAGGTGTAATATAAGTCCAATTCCAAAATTTTTGTGCTCGTACACAATGGTATATAGTTGGTCTTGACTGACATTTTCTTTTATTTTATTTTTTATTTTATTATTATTATTATTTATTTTCTTTTTTTGAGGAAATTCATTATTTTGAAAATTTTTAAATTTTTGGAAAATTAGTACTGTTTTTTTCTAACGTACGACATTTTTGCTAATTAAAAAATACCTTGTAAATATTGTGTATTATTTTATTATTATCATATATATATATATATATATATATATATATATATATATTAAAAATATTTTTTTATGGAGATTTTAATATTTTGTAAAAATGTATCACTTTTCAATTGAAATTGGTATTAATTTTGAACATGCAATATTTTGGGGAAATTTGGTACTTTTTTTTTGTATTTATAAAAAAAAAAAAAATATTACTAATTGTATTATTTGAATATTGGTACATTTTGCAAGTTTTATACTTTTCTTTGAAATTGGTAGTTAAAAAATCTGTTTTTTGCAAAGTTGGTACTTTTCCATTAAAAATTGTTGCTTCTTTAAATTTTGAAAAATTATCACAAAAATAATCTTAATGGAATATAAGTTATTGATTTTCTTCATTTTTAATCATGTTCGAAAAATTTGAACTTAAATTGGAAATTTCAAACTTATCGAAATTAGTTAAAATTTCGAAAATTTATCACAAAAGAAACCTAAATTTAATATTGTTGATTTTTTGATATCTAGCTACATACATACATACATACATATACATACATACATATATATATATACATACACTCCAAATATATACGTACGTCCAAAAAATCGAACTCATCAAAATAAGTTTAAATTTTGACTTTTTATCACAAAAATAACCCAAATTTAATAAATTGTTGATTTTTGTGATTTCTAGAAAAATTCGAACTTGTCAAAAAGAGTCAAAATTTCAAAATTTTATCATATAAATACTCTTAATTAAATTATTGATTATTATAATTTTTAGCTACGAGTATATTCGGAAAAATTGAACTTAAATTCTAATCTTCGAATATAGCAAAATATTCATATATTTTAAAGTTTTATCGCAACAAAAAACTTAATCAAATAAATAATTAATGTTTATAATAGATAGCCATGTTCGAATTATTCGAAATTTCAAACCTGTGAAAATAAGTTAAAATTTCGAAAATTTTTCACAGAACTAATCTTAATTAATGATTGATCCTTGTAATTTAATTTCTAGCTATATTCGAAAAATTCAAACTTAATTTTGTATCTTTGAACATAGTAAAATGGGCTTAAATTTCAATGAGTTATCAGAAAAATAATCTAAATTAAATAAATTATTGATTTTAGAATTTTTAGCCATGCTCGAAAAAATCGAACTTTAATTCGAAATTTCGAACTCGACAAAATGAGTTTATATATCGAAAATTTGTCACAAAAATAATTTAAATTAAATAAATAATTAATTTTTATAATATCTAGGTATGTTCGAAAAATTTGAACTTCATTTAGAAATTTCAGAGTTGTGAAAATTAGCTAAAATTTCGAAAATTTACAAAGGTAATTATACAATAATTAAATAAGTCACTGATTTTTATAATCTCTAGCTATGTTCTCTACTTGTTAGTCTCGTCATCTAGGACCTCATATTTCTTCATTGTTCTCAAAACCAGGTAATTTGGAGTAGACCCTTCTGAATACTTTTGAATGTTTATTTGAGGAATCTAATGTCACAAACTTATTTTTCTTTTAAAAACTGTTGTTAAATTACTTTCCAATTTTACTTGTAGATATTTAATCAATAATAGCAATTTCTTAAATCTGGCAACATTGTTGTTAATTTCTACGATCCAAGGGAATCAATGAGTCTTTTACACTCATAGAAAAAGATTTATAAATGAGTAAACAATTTGTATTACTCTCTCTGTCTCTCTGTTATTTCTAGATATGGCCAAATAAAAAAAACTCTCATACTTATAAAAACAACAATTAAAAGTTTATAAAATTTGATTTTGATTTTAATTTATTTTATTTTCATACCATAATACACTCAGTTATAAACAAGCATTGAAACCGTGAACGCGAACGAGTATAGAAAAATATAAAATTTAGTTTTTTTTTTCGTATTTTTATGGTGGCCCCAATACGTAATAGGCCTATCCGAAACGTAAAAAATCAACCAAATGGAATAACGTAATAAACATTTTTTTTTTGCTAAATATTAACAAATAATCATCAAATTTAATTTGCTTTGGTCAGCCACTTTTCCCAAATGACATAAATAAAATTGTGTGAATTGTATAGTTTTTTTTTTTTAATTTTTTCTTCTACTTTTTCGTATTAACTAAATTTTTAATTTGATGTTTATATTTATGTTGTTGCTGCTGACATTCAATTGGCAAATATTGCAAAAATAACAAACTAAATGAATAAGAAATACATTTTCGTTTCTGTGATGTTTCCTTGTGTTTTTATAGAAAATTTATTTAATAAAAATAAAATAAAAAGTGAATTTTTGTATTAACTTGTTGTAATAGCAAATACAACAACGACTATAACAAATTTGGTTGTTATTTAGTCATTAGACCAAGTTGTAAATGTTTTTGATACGTAAAATATTTAATGTTGATGATGGTGCCACATCATTTCAATTAAAGTGACGTAACGTGTGCTTTTTATTTTTATTTCAGTGATTTTTTTTTTTTTGTTTATATTTTTATTTATTATTTTTCTTTTTTATATACTTTATTTTAAAATTTTTATTTTCGTTTTTTTTTTTTTTTTCATGAACAAAGTGATCATGATCTTCGAAATGTTGTTTGTTTATACATTTTATTTCTATTTATTTATTAAATAATTGTTAATTGTTTATAAATTTTATTTAATTTATAGATTTATTAATTGATTTAAATAATCTTATATTAAATTATTATTCTTGTAAAGAAATTATTTAAGTTCTTAAATTAATTTCATAAATATTTTATTAAAAAAAAATTTCATTAAATTGCTTTTTTTTCAATTGGAGCTTAATAATATTTAATCTTTGTATTTAATTGAAATTGCCAATAAGGAAAATTAAATTTTAAATTGTATTTTTTTGTTTTTGTTTTAATTAAAAATTTACATGTTGAATATTTAATTAATATTGAACATGTAATTATTTATATTTTTTAGTAAGGCTGTAAGCTGAAGTTCAACATGTGATTTTTAGGTTAAAAAAAGTGTGTGATTTTAGCAAATTATTCTGTTATTAAAAAAATTATATATTAAATTTTAATTCAGCAAACGAATTTGCAGAACTATGAAAACTTTTTCATTATTAAAAGATTAAAATGTTATGCAGAAAGTTAATTATATTTATAAAGTATTTTTTTACATTTTCAAATGTAAATATTTAAGTAAAAAAGTAAATATTTATAAAACTAGAGACTGTAAAAAAATATAAATATGCTTATTGTTTTTGTTTAAAATTATTAGTCACGGAAAAAATATAAAAATTTTAAAAATTCAGAAAAAAATTTTGAATACTTTTTACACCATTTTTTAAGAAGTTTTCTAAAATTCTTATAACGTATAATAAATGTTTAAAATTTTTTTTTTTTATTCTTATTAATTTTTTTATGACATTCATATTCAGTGTGTTTTACAGTTTTTAGTCTGAACCTTTTTTCTGATTCACTTTTCGTTGCCAAATTTAGTCGGAATATTAATCTGCATATTTAGTATGTTAATTGACAAATTATGATATTTTTTATTTTATGCATCATTTACGCAAACTATCACTGCTAAACTAACATTTTTTTTCGACTTGAAATTGGTTGAGGCAGTGTTCAGAAAAAAATGCTCAAATTTAAGTTTGTGTTACATTCCAATTTTTAAGTTTATGAATTCAAAAAAGTATTCGATCTATATCATATTGCTTACAGGTATTTTACAATGTAAAAAAAAATTCGTTTACAAGTTTGTTAAAGAAATTTGTTCAAAATGTTTTATCTGATGTTTTACAATTTTTAAAATATTTCGTTAAATGACCTTTCTACACTATAAAAGTAAATGTGTATATATTCTCAAGACTTTACAGAATCAGAAACCCTTTAGCTTTTGCCAATACTATATTCTGTGTTTTAAATATTTGCCATTGAAAATGTAATTTTCTTTCATACGGATAATTCCAAAAAATTTAATTTGGGGTGTTCATTAAACTAGTTATCGTGCATTTTATCGCGTATGAATCAGTTCCATATAGTTTAAGGTTCATGTTTTCTGGACCTCTAAAATAGGACACCTGGGGCATTTTTTTCGAAAATGAACAAAATTTAAGGTTAATTAACTTTTGTGTGCATTATTCGATTTTAGCACAATTGGCATCAATAGAAAGGACTGATATTCCTCTTTATCATAAAATCGTAAAAGTTACACATCTTCTTGGCGCAGGGATCTATAAAATGAAAAAAAATACTCTGAGATATCCTGAAAAGGGTCTTCTAATTTTCATTATTTTTAGACATGATGTTTACAATGAATTTATCGTTTATCGGTGTAAAAATTTCAAAATGGGTTCTTAAAGGGATCAGACTGTTGTAACAGTTCGTCTATGGCAGTTAGTTTAATTTTATTAACAAATTAATATCTTTTTAAGTGTTTTGATTGTTTTATTTTAAATTTAGTATCAAAACAAATAGGAAAGGATAAACACAAGCAGTGTTGGTCAATATCAACCATATAATACCCTACATGCCTGTGTATAGGCACTAAAATTATTATCGGCAGAGGGCCTTATATGGGACCTATGATCAATTGCAATAAAATTTATTGCAATACATTACAGTATATGAAAAGTAGTTATGTAAAATTTTATTTCGATATTGGCATTTATGTGAGATTTATGAACGTTTAAGTATTTTTCGGGAATATGAATTATAGGATCAGTTATGGACCACTCATTATGAAATTTATTTTGTAAAAAACTTAGTGGTTTAAAATTTTATCTCGATATTGATCATATTGATCATTATAAAATCATTATAATATGGTTATAAAATATGGTACTTTTACAAAACTTGTGTGTGCTGAAATTACCTAAATATGACATACATATTTCACATATTTACATGCCTTAAGCTACTATTCCGTGAAAAAGTTGTATGGAGTATACAGTGGCCAAAAAACTATTCGATATAAGCGATGATAATTTATTAATTTAAAAAATAATACAATTTTCTCAGAATTTGAAAATAAAGAAAAAATGGTTTAAAATTTATTAGAACACAAAAATTTAAATTCTGCATAAATTTTAAAGTTAAAACAAAGAAACGTTAATTTAAAAAGCCATTTGTATAATGACATTAAAATTCAAGGCAAAAAAAAAAAAGAAAAGTATTCGACATCATATTTTATTCTTCATTTTTGTTTTTAATAACACGTAGCTTTTTATTTTCACCTTATAACTTTTTTTAAGCGTTTTGATATAGACTTGTTTCATTGCGCTTACAATATCAATTTAATGCTATTTTTATTCGTGAAATTCAGACATTTCTATTTTTTTTTAATAAAAACTCCACAAATATTCATTTGGATTGTTATCTCGTGATTATAACGTGTATTTTTTATTATTTTCGTGCATTTATAGAGAAAGCTAACTTTTATATTTGTGGCAGAATGCTTTGTGTTATTATCCTGCTAAACATAAAACGGTCTGAAATTCCTAATTTCTTAGCACTTTCATGTAAATTTTATTTTAAAATGTCTGTATGATATCGATGATTCATTAATGGTAAAATACCTACCTCTAACTATAAAACTTCAACCACCGTACTTTACGGTAGCTACCTAATTTCCCTCTTCTAGCTCGTTAACGGCTGAGCCGATTTCTGTAAAATTTTTTGTCAGTTGTTCGTATTTTCGAGGAAAAGGTTTTTGCGGATGAAAATTTTGGAAAATCCCTCCGGAAAAGTCGGAAAATTAGAAAAATCGAAAATCGAGTTTTTGTATGAAATTTTGTGTGAAATTATAGAAAGTTCTTAGTGTAAATCATGGAAAATTGCAGAAAATGCGAAATGCGGAAAATTGGAAAATCTGTCGGAATCTCAGTGCTCCAAAATTGTCCAACGGTACGCGGTTGTCCGTCAAAAAGTTAACCAACAATGTGATTCAGGCGACAATCATTAAGGGTAAATTCAAAGGAGAGGAAGTCTTTATCCCACGAATTCCCATTATTCCAACAGACCTTCCATTCCAATTCAAGCGGATTCAGTTCCCCGTTCGATTGGCATTTGCGATAACAATCAATAAATCGAAGGGCCAATCACCAGAAGTCTGTGGGATTAATCTCGAATTTCCCTGTTTTTCGCACGGTCAGCTGTACGTTGCATGTTCGCGTGTTGGGAAACCGTCTTCGTTATTTGTTTTTGCTCCGGAAAACAAATCTAAAAACATTGTTCGTCAAATCGCTCTCTACTGATTCCATTCAAATAAATCACATTGAAAATTTAAATATTTGTGTTGTATTATTACTCTAAAGTTTGTCGCTAGTTGTATATAAAATGATTTTGCTTGATCCCAACTGCAAAAATTTCATCTTTCCAGAACATTTTCGATTTCTTGGCATATCCTCTAACAAATTCTAATCTCAATTTTATTTGAGATATTTCTGCTTCCTTATACCAGACCTGGTTTTAAAATTATGTATTTTTTAATATTTTTAAATTATGTATTTTTCACTATCTTTCGCCATGCTCGATGCATTTAGTCTGTTTCACTTTACTTCAGATTTTACGTTTAACCAGCTTTTGTAAACCTTAGCGGCCTGCAGATTCAGATTTGTTTTCCAGTAAATTTTCGTTTTCTTTTTTTTAATATTATTCTACAATTTACTTTCCGATTTTCTTTGCTAAAAACGATTAATTATTAAGTTTTTAGCTTCAGCTGAAATAGTATATTCAAAAACCGAAACAGGAACCCGCTTAATGTTTTTTGCTTTTAAAAAAACGAATAATTTTTGTTTTCGAACTATTCGACAGGCCTATTTTTTTCTGTCGGCTAACCGGTTTTTTTATGAAATATACCTCCCTATATTTTTTTTTACTATAACAACCTATTTTCCCATTTTTAACATTTGTCCAGGGAATCTTATTTAGATGCATGACAACAATCAAATTGTTTGAAAATAAAATTTGTAGAAAATTACAAAATTTGTTCAAATGGTTTTTGAGTAATTTTCATACAAATTTGTACTGAATCAGGTCCTAAATTATTTGGAAGTATTTCTCATTTACATTATAATCCAATAAAGCTTTAAGTTAAGTTGTTTCAAATTTCTAATTTATGATTCGAGCAATACCAGACGTACTGAGAACTGAACATTTTATTTTTTTTATTTTTTGGTTGATTTAAAATAATTATTAGTAAAATCTAGATAATAATTAGTTTTGACGTTTGTCATAAGCAGGACAACTAAAAATATGCTATAAAAAATGTTAATGCTCTTACAAAATTATTTTTTTTTCTTTTTTTTTTTCTAATTTTTAATCTATTCATGCTAAAACGAACTTGATTTTTATTAGTAATTGCTCAAAATATTTAAAGTTAATACATAGCATCAGGAAATTACAACATTTCTATCAATTTATAGGAAGCAAATTATTAGATAATCAGATTTCAAAAACAAAAATTTCGCTAATGACAAATTATGTAAAAAATTAAATTGGGTGAAAAATGTTCAAATTTTTTCTCTTAAGTGCAAAATATGCAAAATTATGTTCTTTAATGTAATTTAAAAAATAATGCTTTTAAGTATAAAATATGCAAAAATATGCCATTTAAATTGCTTAATATTCTCTAAAATAATGAAATATGACAAAATATGCTGCTAAACGCAAAATATTCAAAAATATGTTGTTAAGACTAAAATATGCAAAAATATACTGTAACAAATCAATGCCAAAATTCTTAAAATTGTCTAAAACGTAGTAGTTTTTGCCTTTGTAACCCCATGTATCAAAATTGAGTAAAAAATCTTTAAAATCCTCACAAGTAATTTTAAAGGTCTGTTAATGTGTTCCTGAAACTTCTAAAATAATATAAGATTATTTTTCGGATCAGGAACGTGTTATATATGCGACTTATTTCAATAAATACTAACCTGTTATATTAAAATTTTAATATGTATATCAATATGCCTAAAAAACATTTAATATATAAAACTCTAAATCTAATAGATTTCACTACACCCTACGTAGGTGTCTTATATTTCGGTCAGCGAGCGGATTTGCTACGATTAGTTCCTTTTAATCTTCTTCTTTTCGGTTTTAAAGAGTTTACCAAATTAATATTTTAAGCATTATTTACCCATCAAATTCTAACGAATTCAAATCTTTTAATTTCGAAAAAGGAAAAGCATCAAAAAGTTGTTCATATAATTGGTATTGTCATTCCGTGTATAACATGTCGAAAAAATCATTTATGATCCCATAAAGTATATATATTCTGGGTTCTGGTAAGATTCTGAGACGATCTAGCTATGTCCGTCCGTCTGTCTGTATGTATGTTTAAAGCAGGATAGTGCTCGGTGAGGCTACCTAGAGTGACGAAATTTGGCTCAAATATTTTTCTTCTATAAGGTTTGCTTGGTATTGAAAATGAGCAAAATCGGTTCATATACAAAAAAGTTATGGACCAAGTACTAGTAACACAGGGTGTCCGTTGTAACTTCAGTTCATACTTTTCGCTTGATATCTCTTAAACAAAAGCATGTACGACACCAAAAATTTTGTACAGATATTTCAAGGATCGATATAAAGTCGGGTCATGCGCCCACTTAACCACCCACCTCCCATATAAGGTGAAACTTCAACAAAATTTTATACAAATAGTTTAAGGACCAATGTAAACTCGGAAACAAAAAATGTGCCTGGCCCACCCACTGTACCACCCATCTCCCATATAAAATGAAATATTAAAAAGTTGCAAATGATGGGTATTAGTGTTGTGTAAGTATTGAGTATTAAGTATCGAGTAGCGAGTATTTGCTCCCTTTTCGGATACTCAATACTTTTAGAGTTCAAATTTTTTAATGATATCGTATACAACTCTGCATAAAGGTACAAATTAATTTTCGAATATATTAAATAATTTTATTGATTTTTGTTAATGTTGAATTTAAAGTTAACGTTTTTATTTATTTTATGTTTTATATAAATTAATTTATAGTATTTCATAATAAAAAAAGAAATAACCTTAATTAGAAATTATATTTCAAATTAAAAAATCCCTTAAGTATTGAGTAGTATCGAGTACTCAAAATTATTAGAATTTGCCAGCACTAATGGGTATATAGATTCAGCCAGGCCGAATATAACATTCATACTTCTTTATTATATTGCAATTTTTCCTGGTATTGATAGACTTATATGCTAGTGCTATAATAATTATTTGCTTATATGTAGGACTCCATTTTACTTTCAGGGCTTAAAGAATGATATTACTGTGTATATAGATTGAAATTTTTTCCCCAATCTATTTCTATGGCACAAACTGATATTCTTGTAAAATCGCATAATATTTTTTGATTTCTCTTTTAGGATAGATCAAATTCAAATATTTTATATTTTTTTCAACGTCTTTTTTTGGCATCTGTACACAGAAAAAAATAAAAATGGATTTCAATTACGAATTTGCTTATATGAATTAAATTTTTATTTGATTTTGCTTCAATCATCAAAATGATTATAGTAAATAAGTGAAAGTAATTGATTTTTTGAAGAATTTTAATTAATTTTTTTTTTTTTTTTTGTTATATCAATTATAGTTATGATTGAAATTTTGTATAAACCTAAATAATGTATTTATTGTTTCGATAGGATAATAATAATAGAATCTGTACTAGTGAACTGAAATGTTTTCCTAATTTAAAACACTCAAATTTATGCAAAATTATTTATTTAATATTTATAAATATTTAAAAAATACACAAAATTATTTTACATGTAATTTATGTATATAAATGGAATGCTTATAATTTTTGTAACACACAGAATGTATTGTTTACTAAATAATGAGTAAATATAATGTGGGTAATGTGTAATGTATGTAATGTTTCATGGGTGTGTGTTTTAAGCATAGCAGACGCACCATCAAAAGTATTTTGAATAGCACAGATCATGCAATCTTGAGGATAATACACCAAATAGGATATTAAACAATATGTGATAGACTGTCAAAACAAACTGTCAAAATAAATACTTACCTTTGTACAGTACGCAGCTTTAATAATTGGGTATAGGTTTAGTCGTTAAAGTCCTTCATATGTCATATAAATTATGGGAATATCTATAATAATATTTGAAAGATAAAACCATCTCACTAAGCATAAACAATTTTATTTACAGAGTAAATGAAGAAGTTTGTATACAGCGTCACCTTTGCCGTCAAAATAATTCATCAAAATCGGCATTTCTAATAAAGCCCAGAGAAGCAGAAATTTTCCATATTTTGCACAGAAATAGATTTTTCTAAAATATTTTTATTTTATAATTTAAAATTTTTTAAGAGCTTTAAGCTGTTGTCAACAAATATTCCTTTAATTAAGTAGTTAATTATATTGATTATATTATTATTTAAAATAAAATTAATTAAAAAGTTGATTGAAAAATTTTAGAGAATACTAATTATTTTAACCCGCCGATAGAGGCCGAAATTCTTTTGAAATCACTTAATAAATTTTGATTCCTGTTAATAATATTTTATGATTTTTTCACAAATTTTATTTTCTAAGAAATTTTTCAGCTATTGGGAATTTTTCTGAAAATAGATTCTTCATACCTTTGGGACCTATTTCTCACTTTAATTTTTATGCTAAAATCCCAATAACTTTGAATCCCATAAGACCAAATTGATTTCTTTTATATTTTAATGTTTTTTAATGCATTTTTATGCTAAAAATCTAACATGTAGAAAAAAATACATATAAATTCTACAACGTTCAAAAATGTTTGTTTCAGAACTAGTTCTTAGGAATAATTCGGAACTAGAGTAATGATTTGGGAAAGGTTAAGTTCTAAAGAAGTATTACTGAAGTACTTCTTTTGTTACGATTTTAGAATCACTTCTTTAATACCTTTTTAATATAGTCACGTGTTTGGGAATTAATTTGTCTACAGTTAATCCAAAAATAATATTTTATTCTTTTCAATCGCTGCTCATTTGTTTTCTTTTTATTGTTTAAGCAAAAATATGAAAAACATCAAAACTTATTTATATTTTGAAATACATATTTTTGCTATAAACAAAAAACTACGTAAATAGTAGAAAATACTTTTTTGCAAAAAAAAAAAAAAAAAAAAATAAATAAATAAATAAATAATAAAAAAAATGAACATGTGTTTATAATAATTATTCTACTTTTCTTTGCTACAACTTTGTTAGCATTCTGATGCATTTCTCCTATTTATTATCAATTTTTTAAATACTTTCTTTTAAATTATTTATATTATAACGAAAAAAATCTAATCATATTTTTTAATCAGTTTAAGCACATACATATACAAACACTTACAAAATTATTTAATTTTCATTTTATTATTATTCTTATTTTAGCATTAGAAAATAATAACAAAAACAGTAAAAAAATAAAAAGAAAAAGAACAAAAATAAATACTAATTGAATAAATAAATAAATAAAATGTTTTTATTTTCAAATTTTCAAGGTCAATATTGGTTTATGTGTGTTAAAAAGACATTGCCTTTTGATTAAGGAAAGAAAATAAATGTTTTATATTTTAATATATAAAACATTAATACATTTTCGTAAAAAAGAATATAGAAAATTTTGATTTTTATTATTTCTTTTTTTTTTTTTTTTTTGTAAACAAATTGTAAAAATTTAAGAAAAACACTTATTTCTTGTTTAATACACACATATAGTATATTAAGGGTACTCATTAAGTTTCTCATTTGTGCAAATGTTGTGCAATTATAAATAAATAATTGAAAATATTTTGTTGATAGCAATGATATGTGCAATGATTTTATTATAATTAACATAACTATAATTTTTTACATGGTTTTTATTAATAATTTTTAAATATAAACAAAAGATTTACGAGGGTTTTTGCGCGTTTTCATGAGGACCCTTATTGTGTTTTATTTTTTCAAGAGTGAAAGAAAATAAACAAATAGAACGAGGGGTATTCACAGTTTGTAAAATGATTTAAACGAGACCAAATGGTTCTTATCAAACAAAGTTATTAATACAAAAGAGATTAGCAACGTTTAAAAAAAAGACTGACATTCTTCATAAATCTTTGGGAAACAGTTCTTTAAACAAACCATTAGGGAAACAATTTGTGATTCATAGAAATTATTTAGAATTAAAAAAATACTTAACATTTTAAAAATATCTTTCTAAATAATAGCAAACACTATACGTTTTTAAATATTAAATTATTAAATTGTTAAATAATACTATCTTTTAAATCTCTCCCATTACAAACAAACAAATTAACCTTGTAACACAGCGCACAGTGTGCGATCCAAAAAATTAAATGGAAATAATTATGCAGTGTCGAACGACTGGTGCGATTGTAATGAAATTTTACTTAGTGATAGTAGAGGTGCAGATGAGTTTAATTTTTTAGTTTGGTCCATATAGACCTAACAGCGGCGGGTCCACAGAGTTAAAGATTTGGATACGTCGAATATAAACATTTTTTAAAACCGTCCTGATTCATTATATCTGCAACCATTTGAAAGATTTTTATACGAAGGGATTCTGCTGGACAAGTTTACGAGATATTAGGCTTGAAAGATTAAAATTTGTATTTTTTAACGCACCTCGTTGAAGTTTTTTCGCTATAGCGGATCCAAATTTCATCCGATTTTTTTTTTAAATATTTTTTATTTTATTAACAAATAACAAAATCGTGCACAGAAAGGATTTGGAAAAATCTTTACTAAATCAAAAGTTATATGCATTTGAATTTGAACTTTGAAAAACGATCGTTTTTATCACTTTTTTTTTTCAAAAAAGTGGTCACATTCTTTTTTCTTAAGACTTTTTAAGTAAATACAACATATTTCAAAGGAAAAAAACTTAAGAAAATTGATCGAGGACTAGGATCTACCGAACTAGACCTATTTTTTCCATAAATTTCCAATTTTCGCCTTAATTTCTCAAATCTGGAGTCCAAAAAAATAAATAAATAAATATATATATATCGATATCGGTTGGGAATATATACAGAAAAGTAAAAAATCCCATTTTTTGAAATTCTTGAAGGTTTTTCTTATGGAATTAGGGAATTTCTCTTGATAAATCTGTAAAAATTAATTACATTTGTAATTAAGCATCAAAAATCTACCGACTTGTAAAATTTCATTCAAAAATAACCACTAACAAAACTTATTTTGCATAATTAAAAATAATAGAAAAATTCATTGAAAACTTCATAAAAAGATACCGAAAAAGGATTGAGTCGAGATTTTCTGCTATTCTTCATTCTTAATTATGCAATAACATTTTTGTTTATAGATATTTTTTAATGTAATTTTACAGCAGAGATGATTTTAATTAAGGCAACAATTGAAAATTTATAGAAAAACATAGGTCTATTTCGGAAGACTCTAGTCTTCGAGGGAATCAATTTTCTTAAATCTTTTCCTTTTAAATATTTTGCATTTAGTTATATTTTAGAAAAATTTAATATTTATATATGTTACTTAAGGAAATTTGTAGAAAAAAAATATATGATATAATAGAAAAAAAAATATATATATGATTTTTTTGACAACAAGAAAGAAATAAAAGAGGAAAAATCTTTTTTTTTCCAAGTTTAAATTTAAACGCCTATAACTTTTGACACCGCAAATATTTTTTTTTTTTTAAATTCTTTGGTTACACAATTTTATTGTTAATGAAGTAAATAAAATTTGAAAAAGTTGGGTGAAATTTGGACCCACTACAGCAAAAAGGCTTTACCAAGATACGTTAAAAAAATAAAAAAAAAAAATCTCGTAAACTAAAAGAAATAAGATATCAATACGTTTCGTAGATCTCGACCAGTAGAATCTTCTCATATAAAAATCTTTCAAATCGGTTCAGATATAACGAATCATGATCATTTTAAAAATATCTAATCAGAGGTATTCAACTTTGGGACTTAGTGGACCCGTCCTCGGTAGGTCTATATAGTCCAGGCTTAAAACTGAAGCTCCCTACACCTCTACTATCACTTTGTGAAATTTCATTTAAATCCAGTCGTTCCGAAACTGCAAAATAATTTACATTTAATTTTTTGGATCGCACACTGTACTCCATTTAATTAATTAATTAATGCTTAGCACATTATTTCCGGTACCCGAAATCGTGAACCGATTTCATTCAAACTTTGCATACAGTATGTTTTTGGTTTAACTAAGATTTATTTCAAGTTTAAAGAACGATTGGTTCCTGACATCTGATGTGGTAAGTTTACTAACCACATCAGATTTTAACGTATAGCGTTTAAAACAAAATATTTTGTTTAAAAAACTGAAAATAAAAATATTTAGTTTAATTTTCAAACATTTATTTATTTACTTATTTATTTATTCTCTTTTATCTTGCAAATTTGACATTCGTGTGATGAGTGTATGTGGCAAACCACTTATCCGTCTTGATTTTCTAGAAGAAAGTGCTGTAATATAGAGGTTTAGTAATTTTGACGAAAGAAATATGAATGATGGTTTAAACATTGAAACTTGTTCATTAGCAGATAACGTTGTAAATATCATTAGTTTACTACAATAGCTGCAGGAAGATGTACTTGCGATATAGGTATAACTACTTAGTTCCTTTTTTGGCATCAGAAATTTGGACATTCCGTACATAAATAATCATGTTGATATTGTTTTGGTCAGATATTTATCCGATGTTATAATTAATTCTGTTGACAAACTAAACTTTATTTGTAAAAACTTAAGATGATTACAGAGACTTCTTAATATAATAATTAAGAGAGTTGTGATAAATAGTTAAGAGAGTATAATAATAATTACATGCATATAATTCCTTCAAACGTATATAAAATCACTCCCCCTCTATAACACGTATTTTCCTAGCCATACTAAGTGTCAGTACTCCCTTACATTCTTCAATTCCATTCGTAATCTGCTTTACTGTTTAATTCAGAACTTCAGGTGACTCAGTAATTATATTCTTAGTCTGAGAGCAAAACCTTGTAATCTGATCAATGTGTGCTTGCTTTTGCATCCCATTAATTAAAACTTTTCACCCACTTAACAATATTTGAAAATACATTCTTATAGTACCAAGTACTAAGAAAGTTGAAGCTGTGGTTTACGCACCTGAACTTAGTTGAAGTCATTCTTAGGAATGATCAACTACTACAATAAATTCATACCCAATTTGTAAGGTGAACTCCAGTGTTTGTACGAATTAACAAGGGAAAATGTAGCGTGGAGAACAATGAACATAGTGAATGTATTCAACGAAGTAAGACTTTAGTTAATAACATTAAAATATTTATTCATTATGACCCGATAAAGCCAATAATTGTCTCAGCTGATACAAGTCCAAATGGAGTTGGTGGAGTATTGTCCCATGTTATAGACAGTGTGGAAATTCTTTTTCCAAAATATGTCGAGGGCCCATATTCAAAACCCTCTATCTCTAAAAACACAAATTTTTGAGGAAAAAAATAGTTTATTTCTGTTATTTTTCAAGTATTCAAAAATTTTTCTTTTATATCATGTATTTAAAGCCACTTCTAAAACTTACATATAATTTTATATTTTACAATATTGGCAATTTTAAAGAAAGATAGAGGGTTTTGCACTTTTAAAATATTCAATTCGTATAAATAAAATAACAATATAGAGGATTTTGCATTGTAAAAAAGAGTATTTAATTACCATTTAATGTATTATTTTTATAGTTCTTAAACTAGTTAGTAATTTAAAAAACCAACATAATTCAAATAGGCTACCTTATTTTGGCATCCGAACAGTGGCAATGGTACCACTACCGCCTCCCTCCCCATACAAACAAAATAATAATTATTATTGAAGTAAAAATAATTTATCGCTTAAATGAAAAATTATTAGAGCAAAAGTTTTAAAATTGTATAGGAAAATTTCCTTATCAAGAATAATAACTGATATGAAAATAAAGCGTTCAGCTCTAGGGGAAGTGCTAGCCCCCATACAAGATAAATCTTAATTATCATGTTTAAGGATGTTCTTTTTCATTGCTTCCAAAGTTTCAGTAAGTGTAAGGTTTCTTTTGCTTAAGAAGTTATATAAATATCTTCCAAAGATGTTATTAAAAAGCTATTCAGATAAATTCAGATAAATTTTTGATATAAAACGTTGAGAATAAGTATTTTTTCTCAACGTTTCACTTAATAACTGTTTTAATCAAATGAAAAATATTGTTATGCTAATTTTTTTTCTTTTTATATAAAAAATATTTGGTTTATATAAAAATTGAAAATAATTTTCTTGAATTGATTAAAAAGTACATAAAAAAAAAAATAATTTTACATGGGTAGCTTTATAGGGGGTAGTAGTCGTCATACAAGGTGAATACTTATTATTGTATATGTAAAGAACTATTCAACCAATTTAATTTTTTTGGTCTGATTCATATTCAGCATGTATAAATTAGTCATAATTGGTATATGTTATATTTAAGTTATCAAAAATGTAATAACTTAGAGGGATAGAGGATTTTGCTCTAAAGAATAAAAATTAAATATTTATTTTGGAAGATAGAGGGATACAAAAACGTTGATAAAATTGGAAAAAGTATGAATTTTCATTTGAAATTTATATCATAGATCAACGTTATTATAATGAATATAATGGCATCAAAAATGCAGTTCCTTGAAATCCTGAGTAGAATGGTTTGAATATAGGCCCCCGATGTACTCTTTTTTTATATCGGTACTTTAAAAAAGGGAACTATTTTAAAAATGGGTACTTATTCGAAATTAATATTCTTTCTCAAATTCGTATTTTTTTAAGTATCTAATTTATATTAGAAAAAATAAAAATAATCTCTTAAAAGTTGTTTTTAATTTCGTATTAAAATTTTTTTAATTTTGCAAATTTGGTACTTTTTTGTAAATATATTTTTTAAAGTTAATTTTTTGAAAATTATTACTTTATTTATAGAAATTTTGTTTTACTTTCTCAAAATTTTTACATTCTGTTAAAAATGTGTCTGTTAAAAATATTTTTTATTTTTTTTTTTTGAAATGAATGCTTTTTGACCCGTTTTACTTTTTCGAAATTTATACTTTTTTTAAATTCGATCTTTTTAAAATTGATACTTTTTCTATATTGATTTTTTTTTCAAATTGTATTTATTTTATTTCTATACTTTTTAGAAATTTTAAGATTCTTTCTTTTTGTTTTAATTCATCCAGCCTATTTAAACCTCTGAAGATTAAATATCAATGCAAAACTCAGCCAATTTCATATATTATTGGTTTCTTTTCCACCAACTTTACACAAAAACAAAAAAATTTGTTATGAAGATGTCTTTGTGGTTTTTTGCCCATATCCTGACAATTTATGAATCAACTTAATGTTTTCAATGAAAAATGTATAGAGAAATATTTTTGCAAATTTTTATAAGTATGAAAAACATGTTCTTTGCTAATAACCCAGGGATTGAGCATCAATTTTGGTGATATTCAATAGCAAAATTGTCAAAAGATTAAACATTAAATTGAAGTTTAAAACATGTACCTCAGTTATCGGAGTCCCTCGGGATACATGTACGTATACACTTTATTTTATTCTAGATGAATATTAGAGAAATTACAAATTTATTATTATTTTTATAATTACAAAAATACAGAAATTACAAACTTGCCACCTTAGTGAAAAATAAAATAATTTTTTTAACTGCTTTTTTTCACACCTCATTTTTGCTTACCCTTTATACAATTTCCATAGTCTTGCCCTTAACGCCAAGTTGTCTCATTTAAATGATTATTATAAATAATTAATTTTTCTTATCAGTTGATTTAATTTGAAAGTATTTACTTTTTATATATGTCTTTATAAATACCATGAGTAGAATTGTATGCGTATCACGTTTATTGCGTTACAATTCAATTAAGATTTGTTCTAATTTATTAAATTTCTTATATTATCTATTAACTTAATGAATATTGACTGATTAATTATTTTGTAAAAGTGAATGTAGTAGAAGAAATCTAACACAAAATTGTTTTGAATATTTCAATTATTAAGAGGAAAAAATGAAATAAAAAATAAAACTGAATATAGATTACGTTCAATGTGCTAGACATGATTTAATGGGCAAAAAAAAAAAAAAATAAATAAATATTAGAGATTTCAAGGAAAGGTTCATTGCACTGTTTTAATATAATTACATTTGCAGACATATTGTTAATAAACTTAAATAAGTATTAAATTTTTAAGTTAATAAAATTAATAATTTCTGAAAGTAACTTAAATACAAGTTGAAAAAAGTTCCTAAGATGTGTTTTATTTGCCCTTTCAGACTAGGCAAATTTTGCTGCTTGTTTATATTACACTAACTTATTATTTACTAGCATTTAACGCGCTATTGCATTAGCGCACTTGCGAAACTCCTACATAGACCAGATATAAACTTGGTAGCTTTTTTACTTAGAAAAAACAAAATGTAATAACAAAAGTGGAAAAATCCGTAAAATTAAACTATGACTCCTAACCCCGTGGAAAAAATGATAATATTGGTGTTTTCAGAAAATGAAAAAAAAGCATGACAATTGCACCTTCTAATGATTTAAAAAGTACCATTAGAAGAACGAAAAAGTACCAAAAAGTCCCCCTTGTGAATTCTCACTCACTTAGGACTGCATATACTTAAGTACATGTTTCTAGATTTAATATTATAGAAAATTCATCATTGAGTTTGAATAAAGTATAATGTTCCGGTTTTACCGCTTTTTGGTACTTTTTGCCCATGGATTTAACAAAAATGTTATTCCTTTATTATAATACGCATATGTATATGACAATAAATATAATAAAATGTTTTATGAGACAAATAGCAAATTTGTGTTTTTCATTTTTTTTAATAAGTTACGAATATGATGTAAATTTTATTTATATGTTGAGTGGTTTAGAAGATACGCATGGTGTCAAAAAAAGTATTAAAATACAGTTTTTTCCGTTTTCTCTCTAAAAGGGATGATTTTCAAAAAAGTACCAGACACCTGTCAGCTTATTTTTCAAATGAATAACTATACGTATTAAATTATTTTTGTATCTATATTAGTTTAGGAGATATAAGGTTACCGTTTTTACCCAAGCTACAGATTGAAGATAGATTGTTGAGAAATACTAAAGAGAAAAAAAAATCAAACGAATTTCAAAGTACAAATTCGTAAATTTTTGCCTTTCTCTTGTAAGAACTAATAATTTCTCAACAAAAATTGTCGAGTGTGAACGTACGCATGGTCTTTTTTTTTGCATTTAGCAAGGTTTTATTCCTCCGCCATAATCGTGTTTTTTTAGTCCGCGTTCTTATAATTTCTAATTTACTTTAAATAAATAATACAGGTGTCTGAAACTACTTTGTACTAAACTACTATTTAATGAACTTTATTACAAGATTAAATTATTTCTCTTTAATATATTTTCATTATTAATACACTTGCACTTTCTATTTTGCTCAATTTTATAAATTATTAATTTGATTTAGAAAAATTTTAGTTACAACATTTCTACAGATGTATTACTCTTTTAATTTTTTAAAATTAAAATATTCATTTCATTTAATTTTATTTACTCAACTAAACAAATAGAAAATAAATTAACTATAACTACACGTAACGAGGTTCAATGTGTTTTAAATGAAAAATTAAACAATAATAATAGTTTCAAAACCACAAAACAATTTCAAAGTTTATGAGAATATTTTTTTTTTTTTTCAAACAAATAAATTAAAAACAAAAAGTTCTATGGGAATATTTTAAATAAATATTTATCATTATAAATATTGCAATATGAATTCTATTATATATATTTTTTTTTTTCATTTTTTTGCTTAAAAGCCTGAGATTGCTTTCTAAATGCACAATTAACAAATAATAAAAATAAAAATGGAAATTATTTCACTCGTAAGTGTAATTGTCTTCTAAAAAATACATTTCACTTTCACAGTTTATATATAAACTATTTTTTTTTATTCATTTCTTATTAAAAATAAAATAAATATCTGCTGTTCATCTTTTTGATGTATTTGTAATATATTTTTAGGAATACTTTGATGTCAGAAATTTATGTAAATTTAAATTATTTTGTTTTTTAATTATGTATTTTAATTAAATTTTATTTTATCATTTATTTAATTTTAGATACGGCTGCTATGGATCCAATTTTTTATTCCCCATCAAATGGCATACCTTCTGAAAGTAAACTCGCAACTTATATGGTAGGTGGTCAATAATATCTTGTATTTATAATTAAATTTAAAAAAATAATGACGCAGGGAAACATATTTTCAGCAGCACAGGATTTCTCATAGAATTTAGTTACATGTGATCATGGAGATTTAATCCTACAAATCACTATATTTGAATTGTATCTAATTCTCAAGATAAATTATTATATAGAACATTAATGAAGTAACTCCACATATTATCTTTAAGTTATATTAATAGAGTTTTTTAATCTGCTCCAAAATTTTATAAATCACCTGCATTGAGCGCTTAACCTGCACTTAATTTTCAATCACCAATAAAAAATATAATTTTACAAATCACTACGACTTTGCGTTGGAATTTTACGTTGTCACTGATAAATGACAAATAGAAATAATTTCAGAATTTCCAATATCAATACGTATATCATACTATAAAAATCTATTTTTTTATAAGACCTACATTTATGTGCTTGACAATTCGGATATTAATTGAAATGGAAATTTGAAAACAAAAACCAAAACAAATGAAGAAAAAATAAATTGACAAAATGTTTTTGTAAAATTACAAATTAAAAGTATTTGTTTTTTTGTTTTTAATGAATTTAAAAATTAAACCTCAATTAATGTAATTTTTTGCGCCAATACCTTAAAATTTTAGGTGTTGAATTTGAAGTTAGGTTAGGTTAGGTTGAGTTAGGTTAGGTTAGATGAGCAGCTGTAAATGAAAAATAGACAGCTGACTTGGGTCCTATTGGTCCCGTTGTGTTACCCTGATGGATAATGTGAATCTGTTTTTACATGTCTGAGAATAGGTCTGCATCGAATAAAAGATCTGATCCGTCTGATAATCCATGCATATATGGACTCCCAAATTGAGCAGTCCTTATATTCGCAAAAGCAGGACAGTGACATAGAAAATGTTCTACTGTTTCTTCCTCTTTCTTCTCCTCCTCGTTAAAGAAACTTCTATAATAGTCATTAAAAGTCTCTTAGCATGTGCAGCAGTAATCCAGTGCGCGGTAAAAATGGCTGCAAGTGTTCATAGCTGACGCCTTGGCAATCCCAGAATGAAACTCGATCGTTTTTGGTCGTACTGGGGCCATATCTATCTCGAGATAGAACATACGGACTTGTTAGTCCATCTTTTTTGAGCTATTATCGACAAGTACTACAGCATCATAGATTGGTCCGTTTCTTCATTTTGAAGAAGGGAACCAGTTCTGGCTAATTCATCCGCAATAATATTTCCTGGGTACTTAAGTGACCCCTTACCCAGATCAGCTTTAAGTTTGTATGTCTCGTCATCTCATTTAAAGGTGTCCAGCACACATGTACCAGCTTGGATGTCGAATAGACACCCGAAAGATACTTAATCGCGGGTTGACTATGGGTACAAATTTGAATATCCAATCCGAATACCCTATAGTACATTAGCCATTTTATCGCTCTCCTAATGGCTGAGATCTCCGCTCTTCAAGCAATTTAAAGGAGATGTTCCTCCTAAATAAAGACAAAGGTTTAAATAAAGACAAAAGTTTAAAGTGATAAATTTTCTAACGCGGTGATTTATAAAATCCTATTTCAATACATTTTTATTTGAAATAACGTAACGTCGGTTGTTGCTATCACGAGCAAATACTTCAAAATTTTGGTGATTTACAAAGTATGAAATTCGTAAAAGAGTTTAAAAGTGAAATGTGATAATTTTTAAAATAAGGGCATAAAATTTCTTATAAAATGTAAAAATTGTTTTATTTTTAAAAAAATCGTTAAAAATCAAAAGCGATCAAATATGCTCCTTTATATATATCATTATTGCAAAGCTGAATATGTGCTATTTGTTATTAAAATCGAAACATAAATTCAGAATTTATTCACAATTAAGTGAAAGTTATTTACAAGAAGCACACACGCTTTAATAAGAATAAGCAAAAACTTAACTTCAAATTTTAAAAGCAACAGCTTCCTGTATGCATTGTAGCCTTAATCTCCACTCCCAGCATTATCTATAAGCAGTATTACCAGGATGTGACAAAAAATTATACTTTAAGGAAGTCAGAAAAGGCTAAATGCCCAAAAAATAAGGTCAGAAAAATATTTTTTTTTTTTTTTGTCATTAGTAGATGAAATTTTTTTAAAGATATATTGTAATAAATTTATAAATAAAAAATAGAACCGCTGTTAGCAAATTTACCCTATGAAAAATCCACCACAAAATTCACGTATAAATTTGGGTTATATCTCATATGTATATATGTATATGTATATATATGCCACCTCGGCAAACGTGAATGTTTTGGTTTTTAATTAACAAGTAAGAAATGTATTTAAATTTTGTGGGTATAGGTGAACGTGTTTTTATCCTTTTTTTTCTTTATTTTACGCCCTAAATGTTAAAATGTACAGCCTTTAATTCCTTCAAGACTTGAAACTATCATCGGACGTGATAGGGGCAGCTTTTACCCTTTTTAGGCCCTAAATGTTGGAATTTCCAAAAAATTTATATCTTTAAGTTCTTTTCAGATGTTACAGTGAGTGCATGCCAAATTTTAAGAAAACCGGTTAATTATTTAAAAAGATATAGAGAGGGGGAGCTTTTACCCCTCTTGCCCTATTTCACGCCCTAAATAATAAAAATGATAGGCTATAGTTTCTTCAAGATGTTACAATATTTGGCTGCCAAATTTCAAGAGAATAAGTTGATTAGTTAAGAAGATATAGGGGGGAAGAGCTTTTACCCCTTTTATCATATTTTATGCCCTCTAGCGATATGAAATATACTTTATGACCTATTCTCATACCTACCAAATACACATGCAAAAGTTCATAAACATCGGTTAAGCCGTTTCGTGACACACCGTGACACAAGAATTTTATATATATATATATATATATATATATATATATATATATATATATATATATATATAATGATTTGACGCTGTAAAAAATATATGTAAAAATTATTTAAATTGTCAAAAAAGTACCAATATTTATATTTAAAATTATTGCATATTTTGATTACTCTGATACTTGTCGGCAAAAAATCGTCTCTTAAAGACGAATAGTTGGACTAAATGGATTTTGGTGTGCCAAGCACGAATCTGCTTTCAGTAATATAAATGAAACAGCAAAATATCTTCAAGCCACCTTGACATTGTTTTTTATGCTTAATATTTTTGGACTCATTTAGAAAATAGTGTCCGAAAAAAATGTTTTGCAAAATTGAATACTTTTTCTTAGAAGTTCTTCTAAAAAGTGAAAACGGCAAAATGTTTCTGTTTTTTATCTTTAACGTAAAGCTGGTAGTGCTGCGAATAAAATAAGTCATGTATTATCAAAATTGATGTACAAATCTTGATTTTATTCATAGTTAAGTGAAATACCCATGTGTACCTACAATTAAATGGAGATACACTGCATAGTGGGGCAGAATCGAAATTTTTTGGAAATAAATCTGTAACTTCTAATCAGCTGGTGGGATGTACATTAGAACTAGCAGTGGAGAGTACAATTTTAAACTTGGAAGGGGGCGCTATATACTCATAAGGAGCGGAGCTATTTCGGTTCAAAATATTGTATCTCTGACAGAGAAAAATTTTAATTGCTTGTAAAATTTTTGTTTCTTATCCGATTTCAAATGTTTTTACATCTTTTTAAAGCCCTATCTCTTATAGGTGACAATTGTCTAAAATAGATAACTAACTAACAGTTTAGTTCATTTGAAGCACATGAAAAAATGATATGGCAAATTTTGGTTGCCCACAAAATTTTCATAATAACTCTTACTGCCGTTAATTTCAAATATTTTTCTTGATTACAATATCTTCTATAGACATGTCAGATTTAACAGCAGATCGAATTCTTGAAATCTGGACGTTTGTACGCATGCAGATAGCACTCAAAGAAAAGTGTACAAAATAAAATGTGATTTTTTTTTAACTTATTTCTTTTATTTATTATTATTATTATTTTTTACTAGAAAAAGTTGATTAAGTAAATTTTGACTGGTATTACATTTCAGGGCAATAAAAAAGCTTAACAAGGAACTAAGGAATGAGATAAAACTTGGTTCAGAAAAAGAAAAAGTCACAAGAATGAATTCCAAGCCCAAAAATTAGAGAAGCTCCTAAGAGCTATATCAAACAAGTTCGCCCGCATAATGACACGTTGTATTCATCAATCAATCAATCAAAAATGAACCATGGTAAAGTTATGCCTAAGCTTTAGTCAATCAAAGCTAAAACAAATTTAAATAAAAAAGCTGAAAAGAACTCTGAGACAAAGAATGATCAAAGCTCCTCAATAATAAAAAAAATTAAAAATATTTTCAATATTTTGTATTAGATTTTAATTTCTAAAAATTTAAGTTGATAAGTGGCGATTAAATTTTATACAATATTTTTATAAATAACTTTTGAACTATGTCACCAAAGAACGCGATATTTTGCATCATTATTCCTTTTTGGTTTAGTCTATGGATCATAAATTTCAGGGAATATTGAATAGATGTTAATAACTTAAGGTGTGTTTTTATTTTATTATTAGCTTTTAAAGCATTTCAAGCAAATAAATGCATTTCAATGAAATTTATTAAAATGCATGACCTGAAAAACATGTAAGGTTGAACTATGTAGGTTTTGTTACTTAGAATATTAATTTTACTTAAAAAGATGTAATTATGGTCTTTGTAAAAATTTGGAACTAATCTGATAAAGGGAACCGGACCGAACATCTATTTTTTTTTTTTTTTTTACAAAAATAAAATAAATACTTTTTTTTATTTAATATCAGTTAATAATAGCTTCGCTCCATTACGTATAAAAAGTAAGAAATTGTAAGAAAAACAACAAAATTTTCAACCGCGGAAAACTAAAATCTTTCAAATCGTTTAAATACTCAATCAATTATTTAAAATTTTCAAAACTTTATCAAATTATTTTTAATATATTTTTAAGCAAATCACTTTATGCTTTATTTGAAACATACTTGGGGCAAAAATAAAAACGTACAAAAATTTTAAGTAAATCATTCCATATAAAATCGAATAAGCTCTAACATGTTTGTCCATTTTAAAAGAAAATAAATCTTGTTTTTGTCTTTAAAAATATTACATCGTTGCATTGCCTTTTGTAGAAAAATTTATTTAAATGTTGTTTAGAATTTTCTTATAATACTTGAGCAAAACATATACAAACGTATATGGATAACAAGCTTGATTCTTCTACTTTCCAAAAAATTCTAAAAAAGAAGAAATTAACAAAACAATAACAGAATTTGTAAAGGAATTTACCAAAAAAAAACTGTTTTTTGATCATAATGCAAAATTTTTAATGATTATACCCTACACCACCATAGGTGTTTTGGGGTATTATGCGTTTGTGTTAATGTTTATAACGCACAGAAAAAATCATCCAACACCCACCTTAAAGTATACCAATCGACTCAGAATCACTTTTTGAGTCGATCTAACGATGGCCGTCCGTCCGTCTGGCTGACTGGCTGTCCATGTAAACCTTGCGCACAAAGGACAAATCGCAATTTTGAAAATAATTCAATGAAATTTGCACATAGGATTTTCATAACATAAGGACTAGGCCTATTGAAATTGGTTGTGATCGGTCCCTTATTTCACCTAGCCCCCATAAAAATATCCTCCCGGAATAGTGGTTTAACGATCACAAATTCCTTAAAAATACTAATATTTTGATGAAATTCGGTATAAGGAAATGAAATGAAATTTTGTATAAGTATCAATCTTTATACCAAATTTCATGAAGGTCGGTCCATAACTGACCATAGTTCTCATATAAAACCATCTTTCGAAAATCACTTTATCGTGCATAAATCACATACACACGTTAGTATCAAGTTTATATTCGACACAAATAAGTTTTATGTAAGTATAAATCGCAGTGATAAATTTTATGAGGATCGCTACATAATTTACCATAGTTTCCATATAAGCCCACTTTCGGGAATCACGCTAAAGTACGTAAATTCATATAAATGTTAGTATTAACGTATTCGTATAATTTATTTTCCACTCAGTAAAAGTGTCGGTCCACAATTGTCCGCATTTCTAATATAACACCACTCCGCGAATTTTGATGGACATTCACAATGGTGTGGGGTATCATATGGTCGGGCTTGACCGATTTTTCATTAACTGATAAAACTAGTATTTAGAAAAATTATTTTTTTTTTTATCGAAATATGCATTTTTAATCGTACGATCCGTAAAACAGAAGCTTAAATTTAAAGAATTTTAAAATTGTTAATTTCGGAAACCTAGGAAAAGTAAATGAAATTATAAAATGATTTACTATTACAAGAATTTTACATTTTACAAAGATTCATAAATGTGTAATATAAAAATACTTAAAAATGAGCATTTCCAACATTTTCTTATTAAGCAAGTGCCAATGTTTAAAACTTATTGATTTCCTTAAAAATTTCGAAAGAACGTGCAAATTTTTGGATAGAAAATGTTGAGGATAAATTAATAATTTCTTTTTCCATTTATGACAAAATATTTTTTTTTCTTTTCCTAATGTAAATTTTTCTTCGTATTTAATTTTTCTTAGTTGAAAATTTCATTTTGTGGGAAAAATTTCCTCCCTCCCCCCCGTGGATCACCGTCTGCTCTTGACATTTAAACAGTATTTTTAACATTTTCTGGCTAAATTTAGAATTTTGTCGTTAATTGTTTGTAGTTTATTAAGAAAATTTTCTATTAAGTTAAAAATATATTAAAATCTAGTTATTTCAGAAAGAAACTTATTATAGAAGTTATTTATAGAACAAACTTCCATAAAATGTTTTTCTTTTTTTTTTTTTTTTAAATAAATTTAAAATTTTTAAATATAAATGATAACTTAAATTAATGTAAATATTCGTTTGAATATTGTACCATTTTATTCAATCATATTTCATACATTTAAAAAAGACATGTTTTTTATCGCTATTTTTTCCAAAAGAAAAAAATAAATAAAAAAAATATCAAGACAGACGTGTTAGAATGTGGTAAAAAATTTTTGTCTTTGAGAAATGGTAAAATTTTAGTATATGTGCACTTATTACCTTAAACATTTACTGACAACTATTTTCATATCTCCAGATTTTGAAACTCATTTTCAAAAAAAAAAAATGTCAAAACCGTTAGCACTGTCTAAGAATAACCCAGGAATAGAGAACAATTCTTTCTAATACATACCAGAACTGTAAATTAATCATTCTTTTTGATTTTAATTCGTTACTAATTAGCTAAATTTTGAATTAATTATTTTCTCTACAAAAAAGAATTGAATGAAATTAGAATCAATTCAAACGAATTAGACAGAAATGAATTTCAATTCGTTTCCAATTCAAATCAATTTGTAGAATGTGTTGCAATTCGTTTTCAATTCAAATGAATCTGTAAAAATGATTGCAATTCGTTTCCAATTCAAATGAATTTGTTGAAGTGAATTGCAATTCATTTCAAATTCGTTTGAATTGAATTGATTTTGAATTCATTCAAATGAATTAGAACAATGAATTGCAATTCAAATGAATGATATCAAAAATGAGTTGTAATCAATCTAATTCAAAAACAGATCTAGGAGGAATGGAAAATGGAAATTTCTCCTACCAAAATGAAAATATTCAGTACAAAAATTGAAAAGTTTTTCCCTGGATCTGCGCCTGATCAAAGAAAACATGGTGTTTGGAGTTTGTTTCTTCAAGAAGAACTGATTTTTATTTTGAAATACGCTGAACGACAAAATACATTTAATATTCAAGAAGCAATTAATAATTTTTGAAATTTTGTGACCCACGACCACTCAACGACAAACTCTTTTACATAAAAAATTAGTTGAATAACAAAATGACAGTGATGCTTACTGTAGATTCACTTACAAAAACAATTCAAATTTCAATCAATTCAAGTCAAATGAGTTGGAAATGAATTGCTAAATCTATTTTCTAATTCAATTAAATTAATTCAAAATCAATTCAATTCAAATGAATTGGAAATGAATTACAATTCACTTTGACAAATTCATATGAATTAGAAACGAATTGCAATTCATTCTACAAATATTTTATTTCCAATATTTTATTTCCAATAAAATAAAAAATTCAAACGTTTGGAAAAAACTTCATAATAAAAATATTCAAATTATCAAATCAAAAATGATACAACCAAATTTATATGTAAGTTCATAACTGAAAAAATATGTGAAAATATGAAAAAATATGCATTAAATAAAATGTTGGCATAAAAAATGAGATGTATGTATAATGCATTAAATTGCATGTTTTATATTTATTTATTTATTTATTTTATCTTATTTCACCTAATATTTTACACATCCTTACAATATTTAACTGCTAAAAGCATTATTATTGATATCCAACAACAACTTTGCTTTCCTGGTAAGCTAGCAGGTATAATTGGAAACAAAAATAGACTACTTATTTTTTGCCTGAATAACTAGTTATTTTTGTTCGAGTTGTCCAGAAACTCATGTAGTTATTTTTAGATTTTAGGGGTACTCAAAAATATGTACCTTAACGAAATAGAAAAAATGCCGTCAGTAAGATTCGAAATTGGGCACAAATTAACCATTTGTTTTTAAAGACTAACCTATTGCTCAGTACACCATCTCGCATTTAGTAATAAAAATTTTGTTTTAGTATAAAATATCTTTTACATATTTTGTTATAAAAAAACTAGCAGCATCAGAATGGGGTTGAACTAACAACCTTCTGGTTGTTAATCCAGCGCTCTAGCCAACTGATTCATGTGATTGCAATAATACTGTGCTATTATACTATTAAGTGCTTATTTATATAGTATAGAGTAGGCAAATAATAATGACCCCTCATTACCAAGAAGCTAATAAGTAATAACAGTATTCGGAATAAAAACTAGATTACGCCGATTTTACTATCGCTATTTTTGGAAATTACGATATCGAAAATAATATCACAATTTCATGGAAAAACGATATCATAAGGAAAGGTACACGATTAGCACCTATATGATATCGTTATAATATCGTTTTATTGAGATAAAATGGTGTGATATGATATGTTAGGAAATTTTTTAAAAATTAAAATAACTGACAAAACATTAATTAAATTTTACTGTCTTGCATGTTTAAATTTTGTAGGTTAAATAAAAATATAAAATTATTTACTTGTTAGTTAAAAAATCAACAGTAAAGAACAATTGAAAAAATTTTTGTTTCAAATGAAATAAAACGGTACGTTTTTTAAATGAAATTATAAGTGCCTTAAATGATTTTTCTTTCGAATTTACTTACATAATTTTATGAGCGTGGAAATGTTATTTTTGTCCCACAGATTATTATTTATTTAAATTACCCAGAATTTTGGTAATTGTAAATGAATTGGATCCACGCTAAAAGAGAATTTAAAAAAGCTCCAGCTGTGTTTAATTGTGATTATTAATTTTAAATTCTTATACCGCGAAAAATTACTTAGAAGTACTTTAGAATTTTTTTGCACAAGACTTAAATAGTTAGCAGTTCATTATACTTCTTAGCATCATAGGTGGTTTAGGTATTATGCGTTTGTGCTGATTGTTTGTAACGCACAGAAAAAATCATCCAACACCCACCTTAAATTGTACCAATCGACTCAGAATCACTTTTTGAAATGATATAACGATGGCCGTCCGTCCGTCTGGCTGGCTGTCCATGTAAACCTTGTGCACAAAGTTTAGGTCGCAATTTTGAAGATAATTCAATGTAATTTGGCACGTAGGACTATGAAACAAGGACCAATCCTATTGAAATTGGTTATGATCGGTCCATTGTTTCACCTAGCCTCCATACAAATGTCCTCCCGGAGTAGTGGTTTAAAGATCATAAATGCCTTAAATATAGCAATATTTTAATGAAATTCGATGTAAGGAAGTTTTGTATAAGTATCAACCATTGCGCCAAATTTCATGAAGATCGGTCCATAATTGACCATAGCTCCCATATAAAACAATCTTCCGAAAATAACTTTAACGTGTATAAATCACATACACATGTTAGTATCAAGTTTATATTCGACACAAATAAGTTTTGTGTAAGTAAAAATCACATTGATAAATTTTATGAGGATCACTCCATAATTTACCATAGTTTCCATATAAGCCCACTTTCGGGAATCACCCAAAAGTGCATAAATTCATATAAATGTTAGTATTTATGTAATATTCTATATTCGTATATTTTAGTAAAAGTATCGGTCCACAATTATCCACATGTCTAATATAAGACCCCTCCACGAATTTTGATGGACATGCACAGTGGTGTGGAGTTTCATATGATCGGGCTTGATCGACTTTCTTACTTGTTTTTATATAAAATGATTTGGTTTTAACCCTAACTTATTCCATTAATTTTTTATTAAAAAAAATGCATGCTGTGTTTTAATTAATTTTAAATATGTGACTAGATTAGCGGATAGTTATGTTGTCCAGTTCTTTTTTTTTTTTTTTTAATGGCGGACTTTTATATTGTTTAATATCGGTATCATTAATCCTTCTGCAACATTCACATAAAAAAATATTTTTAAAAATTATTTTATTCAAGTAAATTTTTACTTTAATATTATTTTAACATTTATTTTTAAAATATTTTAATTCAACACAGTTATGAACCAAAAATCGTTAATGTTATTAACATTTGTTATTAACACATATTGTTTGTGTAAAAATTAATAAAAAAAAGTGTATGGATTAATTTTAAACGACCTGTTTATAAGAACAATCTTGGCATACATATTTTTTGTTTTTATTTATTTTATTTACTTTTTTTATTTCACTTCATTATTATAAAATTATTTTTTAAAAAAAATTATTGTATAAAATATTTTATTATATGAGAGAGTATTTACACACTCTACAGATGTACGTACGAGTTTGTATGTAAATTGTTGTGTTTATATTTGTTTTTATATTTAAATCATTTGTTCAACAGGTTATTTACAGTTTATACTTTTAACATTAATAAATTAATATATACAATCTTACATATTTCTTCATATATTTATGTTATGTGTATGAGTGCTTTGCATATATGATATTTTATTTACACTTGACAAACTTGTCGTCCAAACAGTGGCACCAATTAAAATTTTATTATTATTTTTTTTTTTATTTTAAAATGTTACATGCCGCCAAATTGTCTTTAAGTCATTAATATTCTTATTTATGATGTTACAGCACAATTTGTTGGTCCTTATACTACCAAATATCGTTTTAAATCAGCTTTGTTATTAGAGGAACAAGTATTTTAACTTGCATGCAACACGCAAATTTTTTTTTTTTTTTGCATTATTTATGTAAAATTTTAATTTTTTAAAAAGTGTATTTTAATAAAGTTGCAGTACTTATTTTTTCTTCCATTCTTTAGCATAAATTTAACTTTTGAACAAAAACCTATTTCTAGTGATTCGAAATCGAATACAAATTTTAGTTAAATAAGAGGGTGACTTGCCTATATTTCTGTACGTTTCCCTTTCGTACTTTTCAGCAAAAACAAGTGAATGTGATAGAAACAAGAATTAATAAAACAGAATTTTGAAAAGAAATCGTATCTCCTCTGAATACACACATATTACAATGTGTGTTTGTATATTATAATCAGCTTTACCGAAAGCCCCATATATCTTAACGACTACTGTAACGTCATTTACGGTACTTTTTTTTATTTTTTTTCTTTTTATAGAAAATGAATAATTTTTTGAACAATTAGCAATTTTTTTTCTCGAAAAATTTGTGAGCCTTTTTTTTGAAAAATTTTAAAATTTTTTTAGAGGAAGTTTTAAGAAACTTTTCTCAAATATGTAGGTAGCTACATTTTTTGAAATATAGAAATTTTTTACCCCTTACAGTTGCCTTATGTAGGCAACCTTTCTCAGTTTCTCTATCATTTATATTGACATTTATATTGACAGTGTTTCGAATAGTTAGAATAAATTATTCGTTGTTTTATTATTACTTTTGATGTTCTAGTACGTTTTTCCTGTTTATATCTATAATTTTATTACAAAATAATTTAATTGAACATATGTGCAGAAAATATTATCCTGTCCCGGAATTCAGTTTATACGTTTTTAAATAGCTATATTCACGCATTGTTTTTATTTCGGAACGAATCTTAACATTCGGAAATTAAAAAAAGTGACCTTTTTGACAAAAATTTACGCATGAATACAAAAAAACAAATTTTTTTTCTTCAAACAATCTTAAAGCAGTTTTGAACTAGGTTCGAACCTACTTAAAAATATTTAAAGTTAACAATGGTTTATTATAATAACATTAAGCGAATCATCGTTTTTTAACACAACTTTAAGGAATTTTGCTTAACTATAGTTAGAAAAGTTGTATTAAGTTTTTTGAAAACGGCTGTTACTTTTTAGCATAATACTTCTTTAAAAAAATTTTTTTTTCTTAAATTTAAACTTTTTCAAACTGGTCCTTTTTTAATTGGCACTTTTCAGATTTTTTGCAAAATTTTGAACACATTTGGACCTGCTTCCAAATTTCAGTTATGTCAATAAATGCGCATCCCAAAGACATTTCCTACAATATCAAATTTTCATATTGTTCCTTTAGCTGAAATATGAAAAAATATTCAAACAACCCGAAAAAAGAACCTTTTTCGTTTTGATCCAGCTCACCAAAGGATAATCTCAGGGCGAAAATTTTGAGTAACATTATCTTAGAATGAAGTAAATTTTCATTTAAACTGGGAATATCGATACTTTTCATTTTAGGGCCACCCAAATGTATGTATATTAGGGCGGCCCCATTTGTATGGAGAAAAAATAAGATATCGATGTTCCCAGTTTAAATACAAATTTACTTCATTCATTGCATTATTTAAAAAAAAAAATTGGGATATTTAAATTTTCTACACACAAAAAAAATATATATAAAAAATTAAGACCAAAAATAATAAAGGATATTCCTTTAGCAGTTATACAGAATCGGGTTATTCCGTTGTTTTTTTTTTAAATCTTATTCGTATTTTATTCGAATTTTTCGAAACATAATTTCCTTCATATATAAATTTTATAAACTTTTTAATGTTATATAACAGTTCATGCTTCTATTAACAAACAACGATTTACATAAAATTTTACATATGCGTAGCAGAGAAGTGTACAATTTTAAGTTTGTAAAAAAGGCCCCACATACCCTTCACGAGCGGAGGTATTGGGCTCAAAATAGGGTACCTCTGGCATAGTAAAATTTTCATCGCTTGCCAAATTTTTGTTTCTTATATTTCAAATATTTTTACTCCTTCTTAAGCTTTCGATAAAGACTATGAAAAACACGCTTGTATGTGCTATTTATCTCTCATAGTTTTCAAGTTATTTGCATTTGAAATTTCAACTATCTCAATTTTAATAACATCTTGGTTCATTTTTTTCAATATATATCCCAATATTTTTGTCCGATTTTTTAAATTTTTTATCCAATTGGTTAAAGAACAAAATTATCTATCGAATAAAAAAAATTAGAAGACGATATTTCTTCTGAGTCCAAAAATAAACGTGTCTGTATTCTTTTTTCTTGAAAGTAAAATTTTACTTAAGAACATATAATAATTTAACACTTTTCTGAAAGATATCATTACAAAGATAACTTTAGAATTAAAAACAAGCCCAAACACCCAACAGGACTATGTACAGACCATCCCGAATTTAACCTATTTTAAATCAAAATTTTTACTTTAACCTGTATGTCCTAAAATCCCAAAAACTAGTTGTGCAAACTAAATGCAGTTTCGAAAACTTTTATGTGTTCCAAAGAATTTGTCAATGGGTCTTTCCAAACCTGCCATAAATGTACACTTTATGAGCAAATTTCAAAAAAAAATCCATTTTTTATTTTTGGAAATTGTGGGCTTCCTTTTACAAAAATCTTATATTTGTCTACACTTTACCATTTCAAATGATTGATTCAATAATCACTAAAAATTTCGTTAAGGTTTCCTAACAAAACAAGATTTTATTAAAGATCATATATTTATAGTTTCTCCAAAAAACAATTTTTTACAAAAATATTGCTTTAGTTCAAAAAATCAGAAAAACTATAGACTTGATTTTTTTCAAATAAACTTCTCTGTCTAGCTGATATAATTCTTAATTATATATATACTTAATAATATACATTTCTTTATGGAAAAGATATCTCCAATTTCCTCTACCAAAATATTCCTTATTTCCACTGTTGAATGATATCTTGGATTCATCTGGTGTTCAAAAAGAACATATATATGAAAAGTATAATATACTTAGAATCACTTAAGGATGAATTCTCCCGATATTATTTATGCATTCAACAGTGCAATTGATGACATACCCTATAAATTTCAAAAATAAACAATAAAACGTGTAACAAAGCTGAATTTCAATCTATGGTGATTGTATATTTTTGGTTAAAATATTATAAAGTTTACGCGATGGTTGGGAATGAAGCGTTATAACTTTTGCTACTTTTTGTATCTATATATTTATGCGAAACTATTTTCCCTGCCCTACAGTTCATAAAATTCAAATTTAGATTATGTTTGGTTGTGAAAAATGAAATAAGATGTGCTTTATCAGATATTTCTCCCAATATTAGAAACTTATTACATTTACTACCTTATTAATAATAAAGATTTTAAATTTATCAATGCTTAATAGAAAAAAATATTAATATATAAAGCCTTTAATTTTTTTTATTGTTTATGTGTTTTAGAAGATTTTTATATTTAATAAATAAATTAATTTAATTTTTTAATTAAAATAAATACTTTTTGAGTTGTTGCTATTTTTCATGTCTACTATACTAAGAATCAAAATATGCCAAGGGTCCGTAAAAAACAAAAATTTCTAAAAGCGTCCATGAAGCATGAAGACGTCGGAACCCCTGGCATAGACTATACGATCAAGAATATTATATTAAGAAACGCGATATTACATATTCGCATTAGTTGAAAAGTTTCACACTTTGTATGTTATTTTTTATCAGTGTAAGGAAATTAGTTTTAATTTTTATATATGTAAATTAATATATTTTTTAATAAAAAAATATGCGTAAAATTGTTAATAAAATTAAACAAACATATTAAAATATGGGCCATTATAAAAAATTTTTTTGATTTTATGTCTTAGATTTTTTTTATGGCACATTAAAATCCATTTGTACAAATATAAAGTGACTCGAATGCATGTAGAATCAGTTCGTATTAATCATTTCGTGCAGGGGGCGTGAAAGTTATAGCAGTTTTAATTTGAAGATATAAAAATTTTAAAAAATTAGACGTTTATATATAATTCTAGTAAAAATAACGCACAATATCAACACCTACTGAGTTATTCAAATAAAATTTATGAATATTTTCAATGTTTAATGATATTAGTGTGGCATATTTTAGGGTTTCCTAGTGAAATAAAAAAAAAATCGCGATTTTTAGTACAAAGATTCGAATGTAAGTTATTATTCCATATATTGGACGAAAATACACTTTATTAGTTTATTAACAAGAAATGTTATTTAATATTGTGATCCTTTTTTAACCCAAGTAAATAAAAAAATTTAAATTTTGTCATCAAAATTCGAAGAATTCATCAACAAAGTCCGATTAGTTTATATAAAAGTGTAGTAGAATAGGAAAAAGTAAGTAAAAAAATTTCTTAAAATTTATGTTAAGTTTTTGAACTTCTATTAGTTTTTGTTAATTTCAAGTCTTGTGAGTTCAGATCTGTAACTTGGTTAAAATAGTATTACCACAAAACTTATAAAGGATTAAAGTCAGTCTCAGCTAAATTAAAAATTTTTGATAATGGCCCATATATATTTTTCTAAAACCTTGATAAATAGCACTTATTTGCTGATTTCTTTTTTTTTTTAATAAATTTCTAATACATTATATTTCGTATTTTGTATTGTTTTTATTTTTTATAACCAAAACACACAAAACAACATAAATTTTTAAGAATCGACAAAATGTTGCAACACCAACTTACGGTATAAATGCGGGATTTTCTTTATTTAACTTGGACTCACCTTTATCGATTAAGAAGTCTCAGGTAAAGCAAAATACAACAAATTAGAATATTTAGTGAAAAAATAAATAAATAAATAAATAAACTATCTAAAAAAATTGTTAATTTATTAAACTATAAACTAAGGTTAACGCATAACCACAAATTTTATCCAAAACTCATATTAATGAAATGTGGTTAAGCCTTAATCTTTGGTTAAAATTTAACAGTCCTAAGTAAAAGTAGTTTATATATATGGAAAGTTTATTTTTATATTCAAATAATAAAATTGAAAATCTATTAAACAATTCAAAAAATGTGCGTGTTGTAGCTGTAGGCTATTTAGAATATGTGTGTTTTTGTGTGTATGTGTAGATGAAAATCCTTAAGTTTAAATTCGAATTTTTAACTCAATGTACAAATTTTTTCACTTATAACTTTAGCTACCATTTAAAGCTGAAATATATTATGCGAATTATTTATTTAAATAAAGCTTTTTTGTTAAATTATATATATATCTTTATTAATTTATTATTTATTTTAATATTATTGCTAATACACAGGTAACACCACAATCACCCGAATTCATTCCAACACGTATCAGTTCATCGCCCAATTTTTATTCGCCATACCACACTCCAATGTTAAATGGTGGTGTAGCAACCTGCAGTAATAACGTAAATAGTCTAACGCCCACAACAACATCAGCAGCTAAATCGGTAAATGGTACACCCTCTATGTTGGGTCTACAGAAAGCAACAGCCGCTGCCGTGGCACAACAAAAACAATTACAACAGCAGCAGCAACAACAAAAGCAACACAGCCTCGTTAACGGCGGCACAAAACAAATCGGACAACCGAGTGCCAATCAAGGATACGTAGGCATGACAACGACACCATTAAAAGGTGGACGCAATAGCTTGCTGCGCAACGAATCACCCTCGAGTATAGGTGAGAAATCACCGCCACGCATGACACCGCACGCATCGCCCATACCCACCACATTACCAGCCAATGTTCATCAGGTTAGTTAGAGTTGTTATAACATAAAACACAATTTAATGTATAATCTTATTTAGGAAAACGTTGGCGGTACCATTTATTTTTATCCAACTGCCAATCATACGACCAGCCAGAACACCAACACCGTCGGTGTACCCAGCGGCGTTGTTGATCCAACTTCTGCACATCATGCCGGTCCGACAGGTGTGGGAGTAGGCGTGGGTGTCGGTATGGCACCCATAACACCTGTTCAACCCTCACTCATATATACGGGTCATGTGTACCCAGGTCCTGCCTCAAATGTTATAACAATGCAACCGAAAACACAATTAGAATCGGCATTCTTTTTACCCGACGAAATGCGCGCCGAAGTATTGTCGCGTAATGTGATCTCCAATTTAATGTTAGATGCCAGCGAAGCAGCACAACATGCCCTACCGATGGAAGTTGATAATTATCATACGTTGTATCCGCTTGAAGCGTTGCCAGTGCAACCGCTGCATGCTAAGTTAACTCTGCCCTCTTCCACCTATAAGGCAACACATAGTACAACTGGTATCAAATATTGCCTGCGAAGGTTACATGGTAAGTTTTTTTGTCCTTAGTTTTGATCTTTTCACGAACTCCGTGCAAATATTATAATTATAGAAAAAAAAACTTTATTTTACAGGGAAATTGTAATTGAGATCCTGGCTAAATGTCTAAACGTTTCGTGAGATTTGAATTACAAGTAAATGATAAAGTCATTCGATCTTCACCTAGAGCGCAAATATTTCTAGAATCTAGATTAGCTCAGTAAAAGTACTCCCCAAGGTGGAGTTTTTTTTCAACTGGAAGTAGTTCCAAAAGTTCGATAGGGTACTATGTTTATCTCAAGATACTTTATTAAAAAATTATAATATACTTTTATTTGCAACCCCTTCTTTTATTAGAATAATGCTGGCACTGTTTGACGGTTCAAAAAATTTTTTTTTATTAGTCTGAACAAAAAATTTGAACATGCAGTCTGGTGAAAACTTTGGTAAAGGCGATTAATCGTACAAAAAATGAGATTTTAAAAAGAATGAGAATCCTGATGACAGGATAACTTACTCTTATGTAAAAGCCTCAAGCTTCACACGGTCTGAAGAAGTAGAAACCATTTGAACGATCGCTTTTTGTAGCACTAGACTTATTGAAAACTATCGATACAGTAAGTGAATTATGATAAACTTCTTGAAGACATGGATAGTGAATTAGTTGAGTAATTCATTGTTCACGTAGCGATAGAAAATGAAATATTGAGGTCCTTTTAGAGCATTTTATTCTACAAAGTAAGCTGCAGCAAGAAATCTAGGGAATTTCTTAGAATGATATAATGAACCCACTTGCAGAAAGGCTAGAACAATAGCCCAAATAAGATGGATATAGGGCGAAATAGCTACTCGCAATGTCTAGTACACAGGTGAAGCTTATAGTGTCTGTTTTTATACTATAGAACACTGCTTTATAGGGACTCAATGACTTTTGTGGGAGTTCTAATGATGATACAAAGGCAGAGACAGTATTTAATTTATCAGTGTTAATGACTAAGGCATTTCAGTACGGAACTATCAATGTATTTTTTTTTCGTTATAGGAACGGGTTTGTTTTGCACCTGCAGTAATAGAACAGGAATAAATGGCAAGAATATTTAGAAAGTTTAGAAAAACATGCTCGCAATACCGCAGAATTAAGCAAGGATTTCTCTAAGACAGGAAATTGTCGATCTTATTGTTTATCATGATGTAATTTCGTGTGCGAGAATGCACGATATTGATGCCTAAGGCTATCATGTTGAATTTTAATGTACTATAATATTGTTGTTGCATTGTTTCTGTGCTTCCTCTGAAACAGTGTACTCAGAAAGTGGGTATTCAGAACGCAACGAGAACAATCGCAACGGGCTTCTTCAGATGTCTTCGCAACACCACATACACAAAAAGTCGAAGAAGATCTTACCGGTTAAATATAATATTACCAAGATAACTCATCTTTTTGGTATAACATCGGATATAACTCTAAATTAGCGTAGCTACAAGAATTTTCGTAGGCTTGTAATAATTTTTTTTCGCATGGAATACTCGTCGTACAATTGAGATCTGGATAGAGTTATAGGATAAATTTGGATCTTTTCATTCATTGCTAACATCGTCGTAAACATATGCCAAGCTTGCGGTGAGGAACTTCATGATATCCTTAATCTTTTCATTTAGCTGTTCAACTAACTCCACTTAAATAAAATCTTAAGACTTTTGAAGAAATCCTGTAGTAGTGGTGCAACAGTTTTTACCTTGACCACACGGTCACAAAGTATTAATCTAAAATACATATCAATCTACTATGATGTCAAAACAACAGGACGTTAAAAAGAGCAAATTTGGTTGAGGCATTACAGGTTTTCTTATATAAATATTTATATATTTTCTGAATGTCAAGATGTCATTAAGTCCCTAGTTTTTGTGTTCTTACCCTCAATATTGGATTAAGAATATTGGGTTTCGATATCTGAGATGTTAGGGGCAGAAAGTAACAGATTAGTTTATGTTATTAATTAAATGAGTAACATTTCCAACTCCTATAAATTACATTTTTTTTCTAATTGAAAAAGGTCAGAAAAAATCCAATTTTTCTATTTAATTTCTTGTGAAATTCGATTTTTTTAGGTGAAAATCAAATTTTTGGTAAAAGTCGCATTTATTTAAAAATTTTCGGATTTTTGTTGAAATTAAAATTGAAATTAAATTAAATCGAGTTTTTAGAAAATTTTTAAAAATTTTGAAAATTCGATTTTTAATGAAATTTTGGATTTTTGTTTTAAGTTACAAAATTTGAGTAAAAAATTAAATTTTTAGTGAAAAATTGAAAATTTAAATTGAAAATAGATTTTTTTTATTGAAAGATTTAATTTTTTCTGAAATTTCAAAATTTTTGACAAATTTTGGATTTTTAGTAAAACTTTGTAGAATGACTTTTTAGATTATTTACCTAACCCATAATATAATAACAGTGATAGTAGCGTGTCCTAATCTATTTTTCTTTTTTTTTTTCTTTTTTTCTTTTAGGTTTCCGTTTACAGTCGACAAAATGTATGTCAGTCGTTGAAATGTGGAAAAAATTGCAACATTCAAATGTGGTACAATTACGTGAAGTCTTCACAACAAAAGCATTTGGTGATAATTGTAAGTTGAAAAAAAATTAAAAAATATATATTTTAAAAATTTTTAAAATAATTTCGTCTTATTTTTCAAATAGCATTAGTATTAGTTTACGACTATCATCCAAACTCACACACATTATTAGCGAAATATTTTACACCAACGCCAGAAAGCAATGGCTATAATGATCCATTCCAGGGCGAGGCACGCCCCTTCAGGTAATGTAAAAACAATAATAAAAGAAATAAGAAAAACTGAAAAATAAATAAAAATTTATTTTATGAAACTTTATCAATTGTTTTAAATTAATTTTTGGTTTAATATTTTAAATTATAAACTTATTTTTAATATTTTTCTAGTCATAAGAGCAATTTACAACGTTCAAGCAATGGTCCTCTTTTACCAGAGGCAACAATTTGGTCAATAATTATGCAATTAACAGCCGGTTTACGTGCAATTCATCAAGCTGGCTTAGCCTGCAAGTAAGTTGTTCATTAAATTGGTATTTTATTTTAATTTTATTAAACTTATATTATTTTTGTATTTTTTATAACAGAGTTTTAGATGCAACAAAAATTATTGTAACCGGTAAACGTGTACGTTTTAGTTTTTGCGGCACAAGTGATATCGCGCAGTTTGATCCAAATGCTGCAAATCCTTTAGCTGTTGTTAGTATGCATCAACAGGTTAGTTTTGTTTCACGAAATATTTACATATTGATTTTTTTATTAATTTGTTTTACACTAAAAATTTTTAGGAGGATTTAACAGCGTTGGGTCGTTTAGTATTATCATTGGCTTGCAGATGTTTACATTCGGTACAACATAATGTACAATCAAGCATTGAAATGGTCTCACGTCATTACTCCTCCGATTTGAGAAATTTTATTGTGTAAGTTTAATTGAATGTAGGTAGATGAAGTTAAAAATATTTTTTATTTTTCTTAACACATAAGTAAACAAAAATTATGTAAATTTCGCTTTTAATTGTTAGTTACTAAAATTACAAATTAATAAAATTATTAAAGCTGTACTTCAAAAACCAAAGTGCATATTGAGCGATTCAGATTTAATTTCAGTTTCCCAAAATAATTGTGAGCTATTATTCCATATTAGGACTCTACATATAATTTATTAAATTTAGTAAAGACAAAATAATTCAGAATCGCCCTAAATAAAAAATTAAATATTCTAAATTTTATTTATTCAAAAACGTTATTTGGTTAAAAATTTATTAAATAAAATGAAAAGCTTAAAAGCCAATTTAAAACAAATGCGCTATATAAATGATTTTATAATCATCATTAACTTTTGTATGGTAGACCAAATCGGACAAAAAGTTCTCTGAAATAACCTAATGTGTATTAAATATTATTATATCGTAATTCAAGGATTTGAAACAAGCACCCGAAAACTTTTTAATTTTATTTTTCAATTATTATTAATAACTTTATCGATTAAAATATTTTGTCATTTGTTCAAAAAAATATGTGAGGGATTTTTATTTTCTCAGCAAAAACTTTTTGGTTCTCGGTAATGGCATCTACTTATTAAAGTAGTTTCTTGGTAATGAGGCGTCATTATTATTTGCCTACTATATATTACATAAATAAGTATTCAATAGTATAATAGCACAGTAATATTGAATTCACGTGGATCAGTTGGCTAAAGAGCTGGATTAACAACCAGAAGGTTGTTGGTTCAACCCCATTCTGATGCTGTTAGTTTTTTTTAAGAAAATGTCTAAAAAGATATATTATACTAAAAAAAGTTTTTATTGAGGCAAAAAATAAGTTTCCAATTATACCTGATAGCCTACCAGAAAAGCAAAGTTTTTGCTCGGTTTTAATATACATAAATATCCATGATGATGAAACAATTATCTTTTAAAATAAATACCAGTATGAAAAACATTTTAAATAATTGTTTTTGTATTCATACTTTTGTTTTTAATTCAAAAATATTTTAAATATTTTTTATTCAATGAAATTGTTGTTGTTTAGTATTTTTTTCATACGATGGAAAAAGTTGAATACAGTTTTAAACTTTTGTAATAAACATCACAAATGATACTGAACTATTAATGAAAATAAAAAAAAAAAATTATAAATTTTTATTATATTTTGAACACCAAAGATTATTTTTCGATTGAAAGAAAAATAAAAAGCTGTTTTTTTTTTAATATTAAAATCCAGTATCTAGCTGAAAATGCTTTTATATAGTAATTTGCCAATTAATTTTTAATATCTAAAATAAATTTATTATATTTATTCCTTTCATAATTTTAAATTATTATCTAATTTTGTTTATTCAATTTTTTCAGTTACTTATTTACAACGACACAAAGACGTTCAGTGACTGATTTAATGCCAATGATTGGTGCACGTTTTTATACACAATTGGATGCCTTGCAAGCACAATGTGATATGCAAGAAGATGAACTTGCTAAAGAAATGGAAAATGGACGCCTTTATAGAATATTGGTGAAATTAAATTGTATTAACGAGAGGCCAGAGTAAGTATCAAAAAGACATAAAATCTTTTATTTTTTATTTATTTATTTGTTTGTTTATTTATTTATGTATCTACTTTTTAGCTTTAATTTGGATTGTACTTGGTCTGAAATTGGTGATAGATATATGTTAAAATTATTCCGTGATTATTTATTTCATTCCGTCACTGAGGATGGCCGACCATGGTTAGATCACGCACACATTGTACAATGTTTAAATAAATTAGATGCTGGCTCATTAGAAAGAGTAAGTAAATAAGAATATTAATATCTGGAAAGAAAAATTAATTTAGGAATACATAATACGAATAAAAAAAAAAAAACAAAAATTCAATCTAAAATACCAACCATATCATAATATACTAATTCATTTAGTATAAGAGATATTTCCAACAAATCGTTCAAAATGTGGAAATATATTCAATCGAAATATATATATATATATATATATATATATATATATATATATATATATGAAACACGGAATTTGTCAGTCGGTTTAGATCAGTGTTTTGCAAATGAGAAGGTTTGTCCCCAGTTTGGAGATTTAAACTTTCCTTTTCAGATTTTCGTAAAATATGGATATTTTTATCAATCATATATTTATTAAATTCGAGATAGTTTTTTGAATGACTGACTGATTAATCATCCCACAGCCCAAACGCCTGAACTAGAGAGATGAAATTTGTTCCGTAGGTTGGTCTCCATAGATCCACTAAGGTGGAATTTTTAGAAATACCAATGTTAGGGTGTAAAAAAGGGGTAAAAACGGATAAAATTGAAATTCTTATATCTCCTAAACTAATATGGATACAAAAATATTTTAATACCTCTCACTATTCATTTAACAAGTTTTTTGTTTTGTAAATGGTTCCAAAAAGGAGGTAAAAGCGGGAAATTACATTTTATTCAAACTCAACTTAAGTATATGTAGTCCTAAGTGAGTGCGAATTCACAAAGGGGGACTTTTTGATACTACTTCGTTCTTTTTATGGTACTTTTTGAATTTTTTGTAATAATTAACCTATAAACATGAAATTAAAGATACAATGTCCTATAAGGGTTCGAATTTAACAGAGAGGACTCTGTGGTACTTTTTCGTATTGTAATGGTACTTTTTGAAATTTCTATAATATTGAACTTAAAAACATGAGATTAAAGATATATGGTCCTGAGAGAATGAGAATCCATATTAGGTATTCTAATGGTACTTTTTGAAATTTCTATAATATTAAACTTAGAAACATGAAATTAAAGATATATGACCCTAAGTGAATAAGAATCCATAAGAGGGAACCTTGGATTACTTTTTTGCTCTTCTAATGGTACTTCTTTAATTTCTTACAATATTGAACGAAAAAACATGAAATTACAAGATAATAGTTTACAAGGTGTGATTTCTTTTTGAACTTTCTTTTATATTGAACCTAGAAACTTGAACTTGAATATATGTAGTAACAAATGCGTGAGAATTCACAGCTGTGAAACTTTGCTTTGTGGTACTTTTTCGTGCATCTTATAGCAGTTCTTCAATTTCCTGTAATAATGAGCCTTAAAACATATATCTTCAATTATTTATTTTGTGGTATTTTTTCATACTTTTTGATTTTTCGTAAGAGTTAACCTAAAATATGAAATTATAATAGAGATGGTTCTATGTGGGTGGGAATGCACAAGCCCTGTTAGTCACATTCTTCTCTGCTAACCTTAAACATTTCGGATGTAAAAAACTGGTACTTCATTGATATTCTACGAATCATCTAAACCAAATGACATAGAAATACATTTTAAATCGTATTATTATTTATCACAAATACAAAAACATACCGTTGGTACTTATTGAAAATCGTATTATTATTATTTTACTTTTTGGTACTTTTTTAACTAAAATAAGTATTTAAAAAGTTTACTGGTGTTAATGCCGACACAATGTCGTATAGAAATTGTATTGTAGTGTTAAAGCGAAATCGGATTTTTTAATTGGAGATATATTAAGATTTCTTCAAACTCGTTCAATTTTGAGATTCAAAAAAATTTGAAAAATTTTTAATGGCACATCAACGCTATTTAGTACCAATATTAGCTGGGTTTAATGAAACACAAATCTGTTCGCGTGAATGACTTTTAGCGTACGTAATTAGTGTTATGGAGATTTAAGATAAAAAATTGCCAACATTTTTCAACAACATTTAAAAAATTACCATAAGCATATAATCAACATCAATATGTCTAAAATACAATTTAATAGTAATACGATATTGTTGATGACACCGAAGTTTAAGCGCGATCATAGTGAATTTTCGACATTTCATTGAACAAATTTTAATCAACAAAGTGTGCATAGATTTTCTCATTTTTAAACTATAAAAGTTTTTGATATATTTTCAATATTTGGTAATCAGAAGTTTAAAAATATTGAAAAAGTTCCACTTTATGTCCCATATTAATAATAAAATCACATATGTAACCTACACGTATATAAAATACAAATTAAAGAAAGTTCGGCAAGTTTTATATTACTGAACATAATCCTGATCACAAATCTGTTTAAACCTGCCTTTAGAACAGAGAGCAAAAAACAAAGTGTACAATTTTGAAAATTTTGGTTTATTTGGTCCACAATATAATTTAACACCGGTCAACGACACATTGATTGAACACAAGTTGGAAAGAAAACTTGCTATTTTCAAACACCTTTTTTGGATTTTTTAACTTTGAGTGCTTGTCGCTGCTATATGGAACCATTACAGGTCTTGAATTTTTGTTGTTTTACTCAACCAAGTGGTACTAAAACAATTACATCAAAAGTTAATTTAAAAAATCTAAATTAAAAAAATTGAGGTTTAAAGTAGGTTAGGCTTGGTTAAAAAGGGAAGCGTCTTCATGCCTCCACCCAGGGACCATCCGGTCCGTTGTGATCCCTTATATATATACCAGAAAAAAACTAATAGAAGAAGAAAGAGAAAGACCTTAGTAGAATAGGGCACTAGAATAGAATGAAAGATAACGAAATAAAAGAAAAGTGTGGAACCTACGACGCATCAATCAACCCTGATTACCTCTAAGCCACTTTATCCCCATTACAAACCCTATAAGGTTACTGAGTTCTTTACCCGAAACCTCCTCTAGTTCGTGTAGACTCTTAGATTCCCACGACTCATTCCCAGAAGATGCTTCGAATCTGCTGGTTTAAGACTAAGACATAACGCTCCAGATACCTTACAGCCCATTCTACTCGTGATTCGTTCTTCCTAAAATCCATTCCCTTTTGGCCATGAAATATGACCCAAATAGAATCCTAACCTATACCTCCACAAAAGACCTGTCCACCTCCAAGCCCTTACGAGCTAGCTCGTTAGCTATTTCATTGCCGAGAATATCGCAGTGACCAGGAACCCAACAGAGTCTTATTCTGTAGGCATCCATTAGCCTTCCAAATTCCTTCCTACACTCAAGCACCAATCTGGACCTGACACAATAACTTGTCGTTGCCAGTAGTGCTGCCTGACTATCCACATAGGTAGTTACCTCAGTGTCCCTCTCGATAACGGGAGTAGCCCTGAAGTCAACTATAGTACCGACATAATCCATTTGGGCGGCCAAGGATAATGCTCGACTATCAAATTTAAGTATGCTAACATGCCCCGTTGTGCAGCTCCCTATTAATCCCAATTCCTTCAGTCTAAACAAGCTACGTACAGCCACCTCCTCCTCTCACGAACTCCTCAATTGGAAGAAGGTGGAGAATGATGTCCAGTCCTGCCTGAGGTGTACTTCTCAATTGAAGCACATTTCTTAACTTTAGAAAGAAGAAAGTGGGTATAGGTTTGTATATCCAATACACAATTACCGGTTTTAGACACCAGTTCTTCCCTATAGAGTAAATTCCCAGGTACTTGACCTCCCTTGACAATCTGAGTTCTGTCCCATTCAATACTGGTAGGCTAAACATTTTATCTCCTGTTAAACAGAACTAGTTCAGTCTTTCCATGGTTTACCCCCAATCCATTACTTATTTCTTATTTAAATATAAACCTTGAGTCATGAAATTGGTATCATTAGAAGGTGCGAGTGAGATGTATGTATGTTATTATCTGAATACACCAGTATTATAACTATTCACGTGGGAGTTAGGAATCATAGTTTAATTATTCAGGTTTTTTTCACTTTTGGTATTATTTTTTTTTTTTTTTCTAAATAAAAAATCTACCAGTTTTATATCTGATCTATATATGAATCTCGCAGGTCCGCTAACGCAGTAGGGGGTTAACTGCTACTGTTTAATAAATTTTCTATTAAAAAAAATAATATTTTTGGTAATAAAAAATTTTAAATTTATATTTCAACTCATATTAAAATATTTTGGGAACAAAATTAAGAATTTATATCTAAAAATGTGATTTTTGTTGACATGAAACTTAATTTTGGGGACATAAAAAAAATGCATGTAGTGCAACATATATTGGGAATGAAATCACTGATTAGTTTTACTAAAATACGAAAAAAATTAATTCGTATTAACACTAATTTGTATCTACGTCATTGTTTAATTTGTTCTATAGTTTAGGAAAAAAATTTATTTGCAAAATCTATTTTTTTCTTTTTTTTTTCAAAAAATCGCCAAAAATCAAAAACTTTTAAGAATATTATTTTTTTCTCTTTTGTCTTAAAGCCAAATATATTACGAATAAAACAAGCTATATTTTATTAAAATTCATGTTTTATTTGTTTAAAAACAAAAATTAAGTAAATTTTAATTCCCTTTTCTTTTTATTTTTAGGTTCAACTAATGTCACGCGATGAACAATCGGTTCTTATTGTTACTTATGCTGAGCTCAAGAATTGCCTGGAAAAAGCATTTTCCGAATTGATGGCCAATGCTGCCACATAATAATAGGTAAACATTAATAATATTGTATACATAATTTAGATTAAAGAAAAAAAGAAAAAGAAAACAGAAAATAATTTATTAAATAAAAAACAGAAAAACTCTTTAAATGATCTGCTAATAATTTTATATATTTTTTTAATATTTTTAACATGTTTTCAATTATTTTAACTCTATATATTACAGATAAAATTTAATCTTTTTATACTTTTATTATTATAAATATTTTAACGTAATTTTAAAAACAAAAAAGTCTGTGCTTAATTTTAAGTGAAAAGAAAACAAATTGTATATTTTTTATTTAAATTTTCTCTGTTTTGAATTTTTTTTCTCTCTCTCCTAGACTATCATTTTTATCACTTCTCTCTCCTACTTTTCTACACATCAAGAACAACTACAACAATTATTACCCTTCCCCAACGAAAATGTTACCATTCTGAAACAAAAAAGTAAAAAAGAAAATCTAAATTTTTGAGAAAACAAAAATGATAACAAATAAATTATGTAATTAAGTTAAAAAGAAATATTAATTTAAATTAAAAAATAAAGAAATTAAATCATGACAAAATCATTTAAAAGAAAAATCATGATTTAGAAATTATTGAAAACGAAACGAAATTAAATTAAAAAAGAAAAATAAATATAAAAAAAAAACAAAAAAATAGTAATCTCTAAAAAATATAAAAATAAAAAAAATGAAAAATTGTCTTGTAGAAAATAATATTTGTTATAAAAAAAAATCTTAAAAAATCTATATTTGTACAAAAAACAAAAGTAATAAATTAAAAAAAAGGAAAACAAAAACAAAATTCTTTAATAAAACAGCGAATTCAACAGATTTATAAAATAAGATATTTCAATATAATAAAAAATAAAATAATATTAAATAAACCAGGAACCAGGCAACAGTCTTAAAACCAAACAGAAAAAAGAAAATTAATAAAAATTGTTAGCACTAAACTTTGGTATCTATTTTTATAAAAAATTAAATTAACAAAAAACATAATAAAAAAGGCAACTGATTTTAAAAGCAAAAGTAATTTAAAAATGAGAAACAAACTTTTAAAACTAGCCCACTATTTTGAAAACAAAAAGAAAAATTTAAGAAAAAAAAACATATTTTTACAAAAATAAAAATCTTATTTACAAAATTAAAACTTGAAGAAATTTATTTATTAGATCAAACTATTATTATTATCATCATATGATTATTATCAAATATTAAGATAAAAACAAACTAAAATCTTACAAAAAAACTACATTTATTATAATTAAAATTTAGTTTAATATTATATTTTGTTTATTTATTAAAAAAGCAAATTTAAAATAAAAAGGCTCGTGTCTCAGCAAAAAACGTTTTATTCTTTTTCTTTTTTTTTTAATTATGAAAATAAAAATATATTTTGTTTAATTTTATACTAAAAAAATTTTAAAAACTTAAAAAAACAAAATGAAATCCTAAAAAAAAGAAATTGTTACTATTAAAATTATACTTAAGTTTTGTTTAAGGCTATTTTTTTCTCACAAATTTAGTTAAACATAAAAACGATCTTTAAATAAATTTCTTTAGTTTTATTTAAAAATAAAATAATAATAAAAAACAAATAGCACCACCTAAAAAAGTGTAACACAAAATTGTACATTTAATACTCTTTTCTTTTTTTTTTTTTTGGAAAAATCAAAATTGTGTAATAAATAAATAAAAAATGAGAAACAAAAAAAAGATCAGTTGTGCTACTGTTGCTTACAAATTAAATTTTGTAATTTCTTTTTTATTATATTTGTTTTTGCGTAAATTTCATATTTTTCTTTTTTAATTCCTAATACTTATTGTTTATCCTCTTTTAATTTTTTATGTCCTTCTTATTTGTGTATTTCCCTATTACATTTTCTTTATTTTTACTTTTTTGTTTATCCTATTTCTTTTAAGATTTTCTTTTTTTCTCATCATATTATATATTTTTTTCTAGAAATTTTAAATTATTAATTAATTATAATTATTGTACTTGAAAGTAAGACTTATATTTAATTATAAAATAAAACGGAAATTAAGAAAGCAAATAAAAAAAGAAAAAAAAAACATGAAACATTTTTCAAAAGAAAAAATAAAAAATAAAAATTGTGAAAAAATCTAAAAAAAAAATAATAAAATGTTTGAAAAAAAATGAATGAGTTTTTATTTGTTTAAAAATGTTCAGGTTTGCAACTGAGATGGATTTACACTCATCTAATTAGGCTATATTTTGTTTTACTTCTAAAAAGCCTTTCCGGGTTAGATAATAAACAGGTTTGCGATCCGAACACACAACAAATTTTAATTGAATAGGATTTATAAAGGATTTTCATAAAAAATATAAATGTAAAAAATTTCCTTAATATTTAGTCTGTTATTAATAACTTTTAATGCGCTCAAATCAATTTATTAAAGTTAGAATTACAACATTTTTATTAAATTCGAGTTAAATTTTGAAAATTTATTTTAAACACCAAAAATTTGTTTAAATATTTTCGTAATTACTGAAATTCAAATTTTTTTAAAAAGGTTTTAAATTTAATAAATCTTTTTTAAACTCAAATAAATTGATTGAAAATTTGAAAAATTTTAAATTTAAACTAAATTTAAAAAATTCTTTTTTATATTTTGTAACAAAAAATTCTTTTAGTTTTCCCTCAATTCAAAGAGTTTTGGAAGTTCGAAATTCATAATTTCTCTAAAGAATGGAAAATGTTATATTTTTTTTTAACATAGTTTTCGAAATCTGTATTTTTTCGAAAATTCGAACTTATTTTCCAAATTCTATTTTTTGCACAAAAATCATTTTTTTCCACTTCTTATTACAAAATCATCAACATTTTTAAAATTGTTACTCAATTTATTAAGTTTTGAAAGTTTGAATTTAAAATTATATTTTTTTTTTTTTTTGCTAAGTTCATAGATTCAAACTTTATTTCGAAATTCTAATTTTAGCACCAAAATATTTTTTTGGAACCATTTATTATAAAAACAGCAAACTTTTTTAAATTATCGTTCAATTTATTAAGTTTTTAAAGTTCAAAATTGAAATTTTTAGGCAAATTAAAAAAAAAAACATATTTTTAATGGAGTTTAAAACCAACATTCAACAATTTTTTTTTGTTAAATTTGAAAATTAAATAATAAGTTGGAAATTCAAATTTTAGTGTTTTTTATTTTTTGTTCAATTTATCAAGCTCTCAATGTTGGAAATTTAAAATATTATGCAGCATTTGAATAATTTGTATTTTCCATACAATACAATATTCAAAATTTGTATATTTTGGATGAGTCATGAACATTTCTTTTTAATTTTCTCTCAGTTAATCAAAATCAAAATCGACTTTTTTACAATTTTAAATTAAGATTAGATATTTATGTTTTTTAACTAAGTTTGAAAATTATAGCCTAATTTCGAAATTCTTATTTTCGCAAAAAAAAATGCTTGTTTTCAGACTGTTTTTACAAAATCATCAAAATTTTAAAATTTTCACTCAATTTATCAAATTTTGAACATTTGAAATTAAAAAATTTAGTCAAAATGTATAAATATCGTGTTTTTTGCAATTAATTTCAAACCATCAATCGAAAAACATATTTTTCAAACTGTTTACAAAAAAAAAAAAAAAATTAAAATTGCTCAATTTACCAAGTTTTCAAAGTTCGAAATTCAAAATTGTAGTTAAAATATAAAAATTTTTTTAAAAGTAATTTCAAACCAACATTCTAATTTTGACCACATAATAATTTGTAGTAAATGCTTTTATCAAAATTCTTAAAAGTTTTGCTTAAATTTATCAAGACTTGAACTTCGAAATTGAAAAGTTTTGGGAAAATATTAAAGAATTTCACTTTTTTTATTGTAATTTCAAAACAACATTTGAAATTGGTTTTTTTTAAACAGTTTTTTACAAAATCATCATCATTTTTTAAAATGTTCGTTCAATTTATCAAATGTTTAAAGCTCAAAATTCAAAATTTTAGTCAAAATATAAAAACATCGTATTTTTAGATGTAATTTAAAACAAACATTTGATCTGTATTTGAACCTACTTCGAAATTAAAATTTTAGCTTCAAAATCACTTTTATTAAATAATTTGTACAAAGTCATAAAAATTTATCAAAATTTTTTCTTTCAATTTATCAAGTTTTGAATGTAAATAATTAAAAATTTTGGATCGAGCTTAATTTCAAAATAAGAAAAAATTTAAACTAATAAAAATTAAAAACTGCATATCTACTTTAAAAAGTGATTTAATATTTTTATGCCTAAAACAAAATACGAACTTTCATATATGACATGCCTGATAGTAGGAAATATTGAAAGGATTTGATTGAGTACATTTCAGACTTTAACAGCACTCATTTTTTGGATTTCTCTCAGATTGAGTATTTGTGGTTTACACATTAATAATCAGGAGAACTTTTAGATATATTTTTAATTTTTTTTTGTAACTATTTCATAAAATGGAATTTATTTAAATGAAAAGTTAAACAAGTGAGACGGACCAGTATCTATAACAACGCTCCGTATAAAATAAAATTCTAAAAAAATAATATATTTTTTACCGTAATATGAGCGATACAACAGGAATCTATGAAAATGTTTATTACAAAAAATTGCCAGATATCGAAAAGTAAGTTCTCTTTCTAAAATTTTTTAATAATATATCGCGAAATTACTATCAAGAATATTCAAAACATTTACCTAAGACAACAACCTGCCACGAATTTAGTGAAAAAGACCCAAGAACAAGTTGATGAATTGGTAGAAATTTTACATGAAAATGTTGATAAAGCTTTGGAACGTGAACACAAAATATCCGATTTAAATGCTATATCAGATAATTTAGAAAAGAGAGCAAGTGAATTTAAAACTCAATCTAATGTGGTAAAAAAAAAAACGAGAAGAGTGCAGAAAACGCAGAAAAAGAAATTTGGTTTTTGCCAGCATTTGTGCAATTTTATTAAAAATTATAATACGTGAGTTGTTAGAATTTAATTATTATTGCTTATAAATAAATTTTAACATTTATTTTACTTACAGTTTTACTGGTGTATACATTTAATATAAAATGGTATACATAGATAATTCAAAAGTAATGGAAATGGAATTTACAGTCAGAGAAAATATGTGAGAAAAAATTATCTCTATTAAAGATATTTTTAGTTTTAAATCTATAGATAAAATAAGCTACCTAATCAGTAATACCAACGGAATAAATAAATTAATAAAACCATAATACAAAAGTGTTAGATGTATAAAAAAGTACAAAAAGAAATCTTATATGAAAATGTTCGGTAAGTCTTCGAAAGTGTCAGAGAATTTAGAAAAGAGGGCTGGTGAATTTCAAAGATCGATGAATGAGGTCATATGTAGAAGGTGCAAATCGTCTGATAGTTAGAATCAAATATCATGAATTAAAATATAGAACAACAACAATTTGGAGTGCTATGTTTGACTGTGCTCAAAATTAGTACTTTATTGAAAAGCGGTACTTTTTATAACTAGTACATAGTTTCAAAATTTTTTATATTTTTTAATTGAAATTGTTTTGAAAATTCACATATTTTTTAAAAATATGTTTTAAAACTTTATATACTTTTTTTTCGAAATTTGTTGAATCTGCAGTAATATTTGAATTAACGATATGTATTGGTAAGCTAACTACAAAAAAAGTTATCGTATAACCATAAAGATAATTGTAATGTTGTTCCTTTTTTTGAAAATGTATTAAAAGAAGTATGATTTTGGATCATAGTCATATAATATTTTTTGATAACACTCTTTTATAAAATAGTTTTATTAGTAAAATATAATTAATATGCACAAGTCAAAAGCCACAATTGAGAAAGCAAAGGAACAATACTTATACTGAGTATTTACCGTTTCAAATAGATTTATTTTTGAAAAGTCAATATTTTTTTGTATAACTTGGGGTTTAATTCAAATTCAAATCATTGAATGAAAAGTTTGGTGAATTTTTACTTTATTATTATTATTTTTGTGAAAAATGGAGAATAAGGTAAAATTTTATGAATCGAATTTATTGGACTAATGATAGTATTATTTTTAGTGTATACCATTAAATGTTATTAGACAAATCGTTTTCAAGATATACGACAATATATGCTATAACAAGCATAAATAAGTTTGTTATTCAGTTTGTAATTTCTACAATATTCACACATAAAGTATATATACTCCGGGTACTTATAGGTAGGGGAGTTGAAATAACAATGTCTGTCTATCCACCAGTTTTTCTGTTTCCTAAAAATTTGGCTATTGATAATCTTTGAAATAAAATCTCAAAAAATCGCCGCATTTTTCGTTTTCTTTTTTTTTTTGGTTAATGCTACGGACTTTGATCCACAGATTTGTCGGAAATCTTTTCTAAATTTTTCGGCTCATAAACAGCCAAGTTATTGGCAAAAAAACATTTTAAGATATATTTTTTCTTGTTGTTGTTGGTTTTTTCGTTGGTAGCGTAGGGGAAAAGAACTAACAACCACAGATCATCAAAATTCATGTAGGGGTCTTATATAAGACATGTGGACAATTGTGGACCGATGCTTTTACTAAGAGTAAAATAAAATATTATTACGTAAACACTAACATTTATAGGAATTCTTGGGACTATGTCTTTCTGTCCCAGAAAGACACTGTGTGGAAGTCAAATTTGAAAATTGAAATTTGAAACAAGAAGAAAGTTATGTGTATATAGTTGGTCAAGCCCGAATATTATGTATGTGAACCAGTGACTTTTGGGAGAATATTTTATGGATACTTTTGTAATAACTATTTAGTCATAATTTTCTCGACTGCGATTATAAGAATATTCCACTGAAATGGTCACCAATATGTTCTGATTGCTAAATTAAAAAAAAAAAAAAAAAAACAACAACAAAAGCAAAAAACAAATATTCCATAAATAAAAAATACCGTTATATCGCGTAGCAACACAACATTGTTTTTGGTTAAAAGAAACGAATATACCTCAAAGAAAAACAAAAATTTTAAATGCGTTTATAGGAATATGCACCACTATAGTACTTGTACTAGTTTATGAAATGGTTTATTACAAAAAAAAAATAGACTCAATTCCAAAATAGTAATTTATAGGCTTAAAACTTTCTTACCACCTGTATTAATATTTATCCGTTTTTTGTTCATCCTAATAATTTTTCAAATTTGTATTGAGATTAGAAGTAAAAAATTAAAATAAAATAAAAAAATGGAAATGGTGTAATTGTTTAATGGATTTTATCGCATGTATTTAATAAACTTATAAAGTGCATTATATTTTTTTTTTATTTTAAAATCGATGCTGTTCAATTCTATACAGTTGTTTACTTTTATGAGTTTGAGTGGGTTTAAAAAGTGGATTTTCACGATTACATTCAATTTAGTGTTGTTAAGATATTGAATAGCGAGTAAGTGTCGGTTATTTGTTATAATCGGATAAATGATGTTGGCTAAATTTAGTATATAAGAAAAATTAAATAATAAATATTATGAATAGAAAAAATAACAAAAACTAAATAAAGTAAAATATTAACAAAAAAGAAAACTATATGTATAAATGTAAAGTGACTAGAATGCATATGGAATCAGTTCACTTTAATAATTTCGTGTGGGGGGCGCAAAAGTTATAGCGGATTTCAGTTAAACATATAAAATTTTTTACAAACTAGAAGTTTATGTATAATTCTTGTGAACAATAAACGCACAATATCAAAACTTAATGAATTATTCAAATAAAATTTATGATATTTTCAACGTTTGAAGGTATTAGTATAGCATCCCAGCAAATACTTTTTGGTTCTCGGTAATTTCTTGGTAATGAGGGGTCATTATTACAGACTACTCTGTATTACATAAATAAATACTCGTGGATCAGTTGGCTAGAGCGCTGGATTAATAACCAGAAGGTTGTTGGTTCAATCCCATTCTGATGCTGTTAGTTTCTTTTCAACAAAATGTCGCTTAGAAAATTAAATGCGAGGTGGTGTACTGAGTAAGACTTAAGTCATTGAAAACGAATGGTTAATTTGTGTCCAAGTTCAAATCTCACTGACGGCAAAACTTTTTGTTTTTTTATTTTTTTTTTTATTTTTGTTTAGGTACATATTTTTGAGTATCCGTAGATTCTAAAAATAACTACATGAATTTGTGGACAACTCGAACAAAAATATTTTTTTTTCTAATTAACCTGTTAGCTTGCCAGGAAAGCAAAGTTTTGCTGGGATATTTTAGGGTTTCCTAATAAAATTAAAAATTCTTTATAGCAAAAATCGCGGTTTCTAAAAATTTTGCAAAAAAAAACCTAATTCGAATCTTAGTTATTTTTCCATATATTACACGAAAATATATTTTATTAGTGCTTACTAACAAAAAATGCTTTATATTATTGTGATCTTTTTTAAACCAACTAGAACTTTTTTTGATCCATCTTTTGAAATTTTTTATGCGTTAAGTAATAAAAATTGCGGTCAATATTGTGCTGTCCATGCGATGTGCCTTTGCAAAATCTATTTGACGAAAGTGTCCCACTTTCAACTATCAACGACATTTGACTTAAATTTATGGCACCAATCAATTATATTAATGACCGTGCTTATATCTATATATCCCAGATTTATATAAATTGGAATTTACTATATAAAAATACAAAAACAAAAAGTGCGATTTTTCGGTAACTTTCAAAAAGTTCATAAAATTTTTTTTGTTTAATTTATTCCCTACAAGCAAAATAATACAAAAGTGATTCGAATTCTTATTGCTTAGAAGAAAGATTTTATTGCCGCAATAATAATATTCGTATTGCGGAAGTTTCTCCCATCGCGAGAAAGATTATGCTTCACAGGCGATACATCTAAGCAATAACAATAGGAAGAAAAATAGTCAATACTACTAGATAATCATCTAGGTGAAAAAAAGAACATACCCTAGCGTTATATACTTCTGGAAGATGTAGTAAATATATAGAAAAATTATCACTAAATAAATCTTGAAATAACGTAATAAATAAAAGTTTTACTATAGATTAATAACTAGATATTTATGTGAGAGAAAAAAAACCAAATTCAATTGTCAAAAATCTAATTCATACAACAACAAAATACATGTAACCACATATATTTTGTTTATGTCTTTTGAAAAAAATGAAAAATTTTTTTTGAAAATCTAGTTCGAAGTGCTTCTCACATATACTTCTAGTTGTATTCTATGATTTTTACATCTTGTAAAGCATGCATGCACATAAATCTTAACATTACAAAGCCAGAAAACTAAAACGCTCACACAAAATATCATTTTTTTTTTAACAAACAAATTTCTTTTATATTTTTATTCGTTTTTGAAAAATTTTTCGATAACTAAAAAAATTGTGACTGAAAAATAAAAGTATTGCATTCATTTCTTCCAGATTATCGCAATGGGTTATCATCAATTTATTGCGAAGGTGATAATTACCTTACTGCAAAAAAGGCGATATTTCGAGGATAAAAATAATAATAAAAATAAATTGTTATTTATTGCCTAATTTTCTTTAAACTGGTAAAACTACAATGTTAAATAGATATTGCTTTAATGATTTTCGTCCACATAATAATAAGAAGATATTGCATAAATTTCTTCTAGAAAGATATCTTTCAAATGTTTGTAGAGTTTTTAATGCTCCTCCGATTTTATTGTGTACGATAATAAAAAAACAAAGTTCACGCAGTAATCCATGCTGTTCTATATGAAACTGACTTTTTGACTATCTACTACGTTGACTATTTCAGGCACATCAATGAGATATAGAGAAAAATACGCCTAATTACAACAAGTGTCAATCCCTATTTAAGAATTTGTATTCCGTTGAGGGGCGCATAAACTCCGACCAAAAAACCAAAAAATTTTAAAAATTAAAAAATGTTATCATCAAAATTCGCCTATCCTATATGTGACTGTTGAATGAATGTCTGTAGAACAACGAAGAAGGTGTAGAATATATAGAAATGTTTCGATTAACTAACTATAAAAAAAAGATTTACTTTTATGGCTAAAACAAACTAGAAAATTATTTCCATATTCGATTGATACGTATGGATGTATATGATTATTTGACATTTCTGTCTATAACGTAAAGAAAAACCTTTGCTGGTAAAAGTATTAAAAGGCATCGCCTAGATTATCTGAATAATATTTAGTGAATATTTTTGGCATCACTAATTTTTCTTTTTTTTTTTTATTTCTCTCAAATTGAGTTTGTGCACACGATTTCTCATGATTCATGAGAGCATTTTAGATATATTTTTAAATTTTTTTCATAAACAATTCATAAAATGAATTTTAGTTAAAAGAAACATTAAACAAGTAAGACATACAAAAGTCTCAAACGCTCCGTAAGAAATAAAAATCTAGAGAAAATTTTATTAAAATTTATTTTATTTATTTTTATTTTTTTTTTTTCCTAATATGAGCGATACTACGGGCATTTATGAAAATGTTTATTACAAAAAAGTACCAGACATTGAGAAGTAAGTTTTTTTTTTCATTTCCAATTTATTACGAAATTCAATTCAAAACATTGTAACTTAGGCAACAGCCAGCCACTACGAATTTATTGAAAAAAACCCAAGAACAAGTTGATGAATTGGTAGAAATTTTACATGACAATGTTGATAAAGCCCTAGAACGTGAAAACAAAATATCAGAGTTAAAAATTATATCAGAGAATTTAGAAAAGGGTGCAAGTGAATTTAAAACTCAAGCGATTGTGGTCAAACGACAAGAGTGGAGAAAACGTATGAAAACAAAATTAGTTTTTGCCGGCATTTGTGCGATTTTATTAATAATTATAATACGTGAGTGTTATATTGCACAGTGGGGCAGAATCGAAATTTTTTGGAAATAAATCTGTAACTTCTGATCGGCTGGTTGGATTTTCATGAAATTTGGTATAGGCATAGCGGAGGAGTGTACAATGTTAAGTTTGGAAGGGGGGGCACAACAAACCCCTCAGGGGCGGAGCTAAGGGGCTCAAAGTTAGGTACCTCTGACATAAAAAAATTGTAATCGCTTGCCAAATTTTTGTTTCTCGTCCGATTTCAAATATTTTTATATATTGTTGTAGGCCCTGATAAGACCTATAAAAAACATGCTTACATGTCCTATTTATCTCTTATAGTTTACAGATTTATTTCCAAAACATTTCGATTCTGCCCCACTGTGTATTGTTAGAATTTAATAAGAAAGTTATTATAATAATTTTAATTTTTATATATTTTTTCATACAGTTTTAATAATACAAACATTTACTATGAAATGATATTCAAAGATAATTAAAAAAAAAATAAAATAATGGAAATGGAATTTATAACGTGAATTTTTCTACAAAATCAATGAAACTTATTGTTGTAATTAAATATTTGCCTGTGTGAGTTGGTTTATTTCAGAAAATCTTGGCAAAATTATAGGAGATCTAATTCAAAAAGTATTTTAAGTTATGATTTTGTGAATAATAGTTTTAATTCTACTGATAGATAAAGTTAAGTATCTAATCATGTATGTCACTAGAATAAATAAATTTAATTTTCAAATAGTTAATAGTATCTTTTTTGTAAAAAAAAAAAAAAACGTTAATTCAAATAAATAGTGTCCATTGTCTACTAAACATATTGATAAACCTCACATAATATTCAATATAATTTTTTAATTAGCAGCACCTATTTCTGATACTTCTCACAAATCGAGCATTATGTGGTTTAAACATATGAATCATGAGACTTTTTAAATAAACTATTAATTTCTTTATAAAGAATTACATTTCATATAATTTATCTTAACGTAACATTAAACAAAAGAAACACACTTAAATCGCTTTTAAACCGTAATAAATAAAAATTTAAATCAAAATTTCTGCAAAAATGGCTGATGCTAACGTAATCTATGAAAATTTAGAGAATAGAGCATATCCACAAAGGTGAGTTAATATTTTTTATATCATTAAAATAATACGAGTACTAACACCAAAATTCCCTCCAGACAACAAACAACACCTAATTTATTACAAACAACCAAAAACCAGGTTGATGAATTGGTGGAAATCGTTTATGAAAATGTGGATCAAGTCTTGCAACGTAAAGAGAAACTCGAAGATTTAAATGTTATATCAGAGAATTTGGAAAGAGGTGCTGGTGATTTTAAAACAGCAGCGAATGAGGTTAAACGTAAAGAGTGGAGAAAACGTATGAAAATAAAATTAATTTTTACTGCCATTATAACGTTATTATTAATAGGTCTAATACGTAAGTATTAAGAATTTTTCTTACTATTTTAAATACTAAAAGTACTACTAATAATTAATATTTAAATATTCTTTATTTATAGTTTTAATGGTATATTTATTGTGAAATAATGGATCTAAGAGAAAATTTAAATTCAAGCTGGTTTTTCAAAAGTTAATGGTTTGTTCTCCAGATTTATAGATTTTAAAAACTATATTATTAAGTATATTCATGTTTTTAGATCTTCTGATAATGTAAATTGTAAAGTTATTTATGGCATTAGATTAAATGCAATTTTTAAGTAATATATTCGGCTGTGGTGAGTCATAATGTTTAAATGATTAAAAAAAACAAGTTTTTTTTTAAGGAAATGGTATATTAGTTTTATTATTCTTTTAAATCATACTTTAAAAAAAATTATTATTTTCATTTTTTTTAATTGGTACTACTTTTTCAATATCAGTGCAAAATTTGTACTTATTGACAAATGAATGTAAAAAAAGCGTTAATTCAAAAGTGTCCATTGCTTAAAAAAATCTAGTAATATGTATAACACTTTTTTAAGCTTAAATTGGAGCCTTTTTCTAAAATTGTCAGCAAAAACCTTTTTTTTTAAATTGGTACTTTTTTAAAATGTTATATTTGTCTTAAAACTAGTATTACAAAAACATACGTGGTGTTATTTTTATTACTTTTTTAAATTACCATTTTTTTAATCAAACTTTTTTTAAGTGATACTTTTTGGAAAATTGGTGCCTTTTTTGGGACAATTTATACTATTTTTGGGCTTTTTTAACTTTTTTGAAATTTAGTACTTTTTTAAGAATTGATACATTTTCTTATAACCACTATAAAAAAGGTGGGTATTTTGGGTTTGTCATTCCGTGTGTAACATGCATAAGGCATATAAAATTTCGGGCCCCGTCCGACTCAGGGCGGAACAACTAAATTTGGCTCAAATATTTCTTTTATATAAAGTTTGCTTGGTATTCAAAATGGGCAAAATCGGCTAATAAACAAGAAATTTATGGATCAAAATTTGAAAAACTTAGTGTCCATCGTAAATACAGTTCATAATTTTCCGCCTATATCTCCTAAAAAAAGACATGTACGCCGTTCAGAAAAGTTTTTCGTCGGCCAAAACTCTGTAACTTTTGAATTGATAGAAATATTTTAGTTTTTTTTTTGGAGATATTTTCTTGAATTTTTTTCCAGTTTTAGCTTCATTAAAATTGGTTCAGCAATTGTTGAGAAGTTAAAGACTAAAGTTGAACTTTTAATTTTTCATAGCATTTAGTATGAAAAATTCGGATTAAAAAAAAAGTTATAAGAAAACAAAAGAAAAAAAAAAACATTTTGATAATACCTAGGATAATTTTGTGAACAGGTTCCCAATTTATCAATTCTAGAACAGGTTCCACTAGAATCGGTTGTTTTTGGACCAAAGAAATGATTTTTTTAATGTTTATTTAAGGACAAAAATGTTTGTTTTTTATAATAACTAAAAGTTTTTTAATGTTTATTTTATTTTTACTTAAATAAAAATAAAAGAAAATTATAATTATAATTCATTCGGTTCATTCGGTGGTAAAATAGCCAATTCTGTCCTCTAGTAGCCCTTTTGCTTCTTCATCTAAATCCCGATGTTTTACTTTCCATTGACATCGAATGATAGAGATGAGCGGATCTGTCGTTGCCATTAATATATTAAATAGGTCTTCATTTGCAGAATTTCGTGATATTTTTCTGGTATTTCTCTATAAAATTTGTATTCCTTATTCGTTTTTTCCTGGGCTTCCTCTGATAGATCTCCAAGTGGTACTAAATGATGCTTATGGGATTTTCTCCATGATAAAGGATTTTGTGAACTATTGCCGACATATTTCTCCATGGATATTTGGATATATTCATGCAGTTTCCTTCGCATAATCACCAAATTTTCTATCATCAATTTCTTCATTGCACATATTTGTTTTAAATCTTGAAATAAGATTTATACCAACACCTGTTATTTCAGATGCTCTTTCGGGATCTGAAAAGAACCTTCTTGTTGTGTTCCCATCATTCGTATTGTCGGATCCTAGTTTTGATTCATATATAATCAACCCTATTTGAGAAATTCGTCCTGAACATGTTTCTTTTTTAAACTTCTTAATTCCTTATTGGTATGTTCTACAGACGGGTCCAGACAGACACAAAAGTATATATGGGGATAAAGAGGATACTTTCGTCTTTCTTCTGATAGCAACATTTTTAACCCTCTTTGACCCATAAAAATTCTATTCTACTAAATTTAAAATTTGACTAAAATATAGTACCTGAGAAAACATTTAATAACATAGCAGGTATAAATAATACGGTGATACATCATACCATATATATACATCATACCATATATATATATATATATATATATATATATATATATATATATATATATATATATATATATTAATTCCTTTAGTTCCTATAAGGAACATATAGATTCTATGATAATTTACTTCTGATCAAATTTACAAAAGCAAATTTTTTATAAAATAACATAAAATATTTTGTTCTATGTTTGCTATTAAAATTTTGGAAATCGGTGTTAACAAAAAATTGGACTTTTGGCCAATGATATTAATTTCTGAGCCACCGTGCGCCGACGAAATTTTGTACACTTAGTTCAAGGATCGATGTAAACTTGAAAACAAGAAATGGGCGTGATCCGCACACTTTAACGCACCCTTTCCATATAAGGTGAAATTGTAAATTAGGTTAGCACAAAAAATTTTGCTGATATATTTAGTCAAACCGAATATAACATTTTTCGTTTTTTTTTTCAATTAATGCCAGGGCAGCCAAAAATGTCTCAAAAGACGGAAAATATGTATCAAAAGACGAAAATATGTTCTAAAAATTTAAAAATATACTCTTAATATATATATATATATATATATATATATATATATAAATATTTCTTTTTTTTTTTGTGTTAAATTTAAAATGATCTTCTACTCCACGCCAAAAATAATTTTAGCAATTAAAAATATTCAAAATTGATACATTGTATCAAGAAGTTAGAAAATGTCTATCAATTTATAAAATGAAAATGAATGGGGAATTGGATGTGAAAAACGTATTTGACAGTAAAAAAATATATAAAAAAAATTTATGGGAGTAAAATATGTAAAATTTTGCTCTTAAGTGAAAAATATGCAAAATTATGCTCTCAAGTACAAAATATGCAAAAATATGCCACTTAAATTATAAATTATGGTTTCTAATAAGGATTTTCCATGAAAATATGCTGGTAAGTCCGAAATATTAAAATATGCTATAAGGACCAAATTATACAAAAATATGCTTTAACAAATCGTTGACAAAATTATTAAATTTGCTTAAAATGGATAACTAACAGTTAGGGAAAAATAGGTCGGTTCTTTTATTTTTGAAAAACGAAACTTTTTTAAAGTATTTTTTAAGGATAAGTACATCGTTGTTAATGGTACATTGCATTAAAATAGATAATATGACAAATTTTTAGACTTCTGTTGTCAAAAATGAGGACGTCATTAAAGAAATTCAAAGGGCACAACAAAAAATTAATTTTATTTTTCACAAGTAAAAAGGCGCAGGCAAATATTATTCCACATCAAAATAGTGAGCTTGCTTGAGATGTAACAAAATTGTTTTTTATAACCACAATAGTTTTTAACTTATTAAGTTTTTATCCCCCTTCAAAAAAATAAATAAATAAATAATATATATATATATATATATATATATATATATATATATTTGCACTTTTTCTACCATCCACCGTAAGTGGTTGAAGGCTTGTGTTTGTAACTCACTGGAAAAATCTTCGAATTCCTACCTTAAAGTATACCGTCGTTTCAGAATCTGAGTCGATTTAATCTTACAATTAAATCACACATCTCAATCATAAGATAAATCATTAAAATGTTGCATATGATCTTATATTCAGCCATTCCAATATTCCATTATTTCATAGTGAAATATTAAAATAAAATTGCTGATATAAGTTTTATATACGTTTAAGTAAATTATTGTGCCTAATTTTATAAAGATAGCTCCATAATTGACCAAAGCTCCCATATAATCCCTTAATTCGAAAATAACTTTAACGTGCATAAATCCCATATAAATAGTGTAGGTCCGTCTTGGCCATAACTTTATTGTTAGGAATTTAATATTTATTTCGAAAATTAATATATATTTTTTTTTAATTGGTACTTTTTTGAAAAATCTGTATTTTTATTGCATATTTTTTTATTTTTATATTGGTACTTTTTTGATTATTGGTGGTACTTGTTTTTAAAAAATATGTGTTTTACGGAAATTCATTATTTTGGTTTAAAATATTTTTATCTATTTTTTTAATTATTGTATTTGGAAAATTAATACGTTTTTCGAAAAATTTTATTACTTTTGATAATTGAAGTCTTTAATGAAAATGAAAGTGTAAATTGTCACTTTTTTAACAAATTTTTCTCTTGAAATCTCTAAGAATAATAATTTTTAAAATTATTATTATTATTATTATTATTATTATTATTATTATTATTATTTTTCTTTTTTTTAAGAAATTATATTTTTATTTATTTTTATGAAATTATGCTTTTATTTATGTATTCGATTAGTTAACAAATAAAAGAAAATTTTTAGAATCCTAATAAAATCTAGGATATTAAAAATGTTTTAATATCTCAAATTCATTAATATTCATACAATTTTCTTTCTCACTAACTTACTTCGAAATGCACTTCTTTTATAAAAAATTCATTCAATTTCTAAACTAATATTACTATTGCGTTGAGCTAAAATAGTATCAACTAAAATATTTTTTGAATTTGCTATTATCTCATTAAAAGTTTTGATATCATTTTCCTTTTCTACCGTTAAATAATCCAATTTTTCCTTTAACATGATCACTTTCTCCGTAGTTAGTTCAAGACTAAAGAAGAAGAAAAAAATAATAAAAAATGTTCAAATAAACGAAAATCTAAGTTATTTCGCAATGTATACCGATTTTTTAAATCGTTAAGATCACGTTGGATGTGTTGATCTCTATCACTCTTATTCCCGGCTGCTACTAGTGAAGTATTCTCAAATGTAAAGGAACTTAAAGAAGAAGAGCTGTTCATACTGTTAAGATTTGCTGTGTATTCTGCTATTCGTTGTGAACGTTTCTTTTTTTCACTTTGCAACTCTAGTTCATGTTCTAAATCACGCACTTTGACCTCCAAACGAGAAATGCGTATTTTTTGTTTTGCTAATTGATCTGTTAGAGCATCATTTTTATTACGTTCTTGCGTAAGGCGCTCATTGAGAGATTTGTTGTATTCCATTAGGGAGTTTTTTTCAGCTTCCAAACTATCCAAAATGGTAATAAACTCCTCCTGTTTAAGAATTTTATTTTAGACAAATTATAATTGGAAGATTGTTCTAATACCTTTCTTAATTCCCTGCAAGAGAATAAGAATCCTCCACATATGGCTTTCAGATCTTCTTCTAATTTTTTAATCAACATATTTAATTCTTCTATGGACTGATCTTTTTTTAATAAACAATTTTCGAACTCCTGAATTTTATCTTCCAAATATTCCTTATTTTGTTCAAGTTCTTTCATTTCTTTTAACAATTTATCTTTTTCTCTAGATATTTCCAGTAATTTCTTGTCATAACTTAATTTCTGTTGACTTAATCTTTCATTTAAAGTGGCCACATTAAGACTTTCGAAGTCAGTTTTTTGCTCTAGTGAAGTAGCTTTCATTTTGTATTGTGATATTTCATCATTTAAAGTTTTGTTACGCACTTTTAAAGCTAAATTTTTAGAACGATATTCTTCCAATTCCGATTTTAAATCTACAATTTCTTTTTCCAAAGACTCAACTTTGGCTCGATGTAATATTTCGCTTTTGCTAACATGTGGCCGTTCAATAAAGCCAAAACTGGCACTAGAATTTAGAGGGCTTATCTCATCTTTTTCATTTTGATTTTCTAATTTCTCTTGGAGTTCCTTAAGTTTTTGTTGCAAATGTAAAATTTGTTGAGCTCGACCTCTCCAATTGGAGCCGCCAGATTGATTAACTAATAGATTTAAATTAAAATTTTCTCCAATTTCTTGTTGCAAACATTTTTGGGCCAATTTTAATTGAGAATTTAATTCCACATTTTTGTTGCGAGTTTCGAAAAGTTTTTGTTGCAAAGCACTGATTTTGGAATGCATTCCCTCAAGTGGAGCTGGAGTCTGATGAAAACGAAATACTTCTTATAAAAGTCTTAAAAATTCCCTAAATATCCTTACCTTATTTCTCTTTTGTTCTCTATTTTCTTGTTGTATTTGCAACTCCTTTTCTAATTTTTGAACTTGTTGATCTTTACGTGCCAAACGATTTTTAGTTGTCTCCAATTCAGCTCTTAACTGACGGTTTTTCTTACTCAATTCTAATAGCTTAGCACTGGCAATTGATGAATTACACCTTAGTTCATCTATGGGCATCGAATTTATTACCTCATTTAGAGAATTAACTGATTTTCTTAGTTCCAAAATTTCATTATTTTTTTCATTTATTAATTTTGCCAACGATTCATTTTGTTCTTCGATTTCATTTAATTTCTTTTTCAGTTTTTTACTTTCCGATTTTTTCTTTTCAGTTCTGGTGGATGTGAAGCATTTTTTTATTTCCTCTAAATCTTTACCTTCCGTTGATTTCAAATTAATTGTTTCTGTAGCCACAGAACGATCTTGAGTTATTATATCCATTTTTATTTTTTCTAGATTTTTTATTTTGAGGAAAATATGTTCGATAAAATATACGTAACTGTCGAAAAAGTAATTTTAAAATTAACCGTCAGTTTGAATTAGCTGTGTTTAGTAGCGAGTTATGTTTATTAAGCATAAGGGGTTATGTAATTTGGTATATACTTTTTTTAATTTTTAGTTTATGCTATGTTCACATATAAAGAGGTTTTTGAAAAACAAGTCGTTTTCTCAAAAAAACACAAACAAATTGATTTGTTTTTTTTTTATATATATTTCAAAGCTAAAAACATCTCGATTCAAATAGCTTAATTATTTACCACAAAAAAACATACTAAATTTCCATACAGGGAAGAAATTTTTAGTAATTTTAGTATATAGAAATTTGTTGAAAAAATAATTTATAAAAATTGTCAAAAATTTTAAAAACAAAAAATTAAAAATAAGAATGAAATTTATATTTGTTCATAAATTTTATTTTTTAACAAATTTTAATTTTTGAATTAGAAAGTGTTTGTGTGTAAAATTCTTATTTAAATCAAAAATTTGTGAAAAATAGTCCAAAAGGAAGAACACAATAAAATGATATGTGAACATTGATGTTTATACTTATTGTATTGTTAAAAAACAAGTAAAAAACTAATGTGTGTAAAGATAACATCAATGATTTATGTTTTCATATTTCAATGATGAAAGGCGTAAAGATTAAAAATATTAGAAATAACATTAAAAAGATCTATAAGAACAGTATTTTATAAAAGTTTTCTGATATACATATTTTACCTATCAAATTATTTTTTATTTATTTATTTATTTATTTATTTGTTCGAGTTTTGGTAGGAAATATAAGCTCCTTTCAATTCTTTAGCAAATAAGATTTTGGATTTTCATATAAAATTCGATTTTTGGTGTGAAATATAAGAAATATAAAAAATTATATTAGTTTTTAATGTTAAAAATCGATTTTTGGTAAGAAAAATATAAGTGTTCACAGATTTTCATCTATTTTTCTTTAGCGCCTCTAGTTTCTTATAAAATAAGATTTTAGATTTTTATATAAAAAAATTGATTTTTATTGAAAAATAAAAGTGATCACAAAATTTTATCCTTTTAGTTTTTTACCCCCATAAAAAAAATAATAATATGTACTTATAAGATTACCAATTTTAATATCAATTAAGAAGCTTGCTGTAATTAATTAACTTTATATTATCTTATAAGAAAGTAATTTCTTTAAAATATTAAAGATATATTTTTATCCATTAAATCTTGTCAACATGTTTAATTATTTTTTTTTTTTTTTTTTTTTTTTGTTAAGAAAAATTAGCGACTAAAACTGTGGTTTCACACTTATTGGTGTAGATATGAGGTACCAAAAAAGTACCAAAATATAGTTTTAAACCCTAAATGTCTTTTTAGTGTATAACAATATGAAGAAAAAACTTAATTCCTAAACCTTGCAGTTTGGAAGATATAAAGCTACCAATTTTACCCGCACTCATATATAAAGAATATATACATATGTTCTATATAATAATAGATTAAGTGATTTATTTATTTTCAAATATATAATTTTGAAAAGTTTTTATTTGCGGATGTGCACAATATATATTTTAATTAAATCGATTCAATATTTTAGAAATTATATGCGTAAAAGTTTGGAACATATCAATATTACCAAAACCATTAAAATTAAAATAATTTTTCTAATGTTAATAGAGATTTTTGCTATGCTGGCGTCCTTCGGCTGGGCTTAAAAACTTTCTCCTTTGGGTATATTGAACATCAGCTTCGCTGAATAAGCTTTTTTCGAATATCAAAAATTCTTCTGCTGTACCGATACAATATGTTAATTTTATTCCTAAGGAGTTAATGCATATGGTCATGTTATATATCATTAGAAAGAAATTTGTATTTGCTTTTAAACGGGATCAATATACTCTAGATTGTACATGAATTAATTAATATCTTCAAAAAAATACATTAAACTTTTATACGTCTATAAATCGTAAACTAACAACGAGTTGACAAAATTTTTTATATTACTATAATCACAATTACAAAAAACTTTTAAATCTGTAACAAAATTATTTAAAAATCAATGGTTCCGGTGATCTTGCATTTATACTAAAAAATATAGTAAATCTTAGCCCGTTCCTGAGTCGAAAGGTTTTTATTTTTATAATTCAGGTGTAATATATATCGAAAAATTAATTTTTTAAAACTTGTTTTTTACAATAGTTATAATAAATAACAAATACAAAATAATACTTAAACCCTTATTAAAATTAAAATTTGAAGCTATGTATATATATATATATATATATATATATATTTTTTTTTTTTTAATATATACTAACAATAAAAAATAAAAATTTAATACACTAATTCAATTAAGATCAAAAATTACCAATTGCTGCTAACGCCGTTAAATTTAAACGCATCATCAACATTGTACTCTTCCAAATAATATAAACAGCTGAAAATTTTCCGCAGCAGTCGACGTGTTCAACTGTCAAACAGAAAGAATTCCAAAAGAAAATTTTATCAGCCACAACACCATGGACGGATTTATGATGGTAAATATTTGTAAAAATAATCATGATTATTAAGAAAAAATCCTAAATAAAATCATTTGCATAAATTCCATTTATACCGACAACATTAGGACATCATTAAGGGTATGTGTATAATGGACAACGACGGAAATCGTATATTGGCTAAATACTATGACAAAAACATCTTAGCCACCGTCAAGGAACAAAAAGCCTTCGAAAAGAATCTCTTCAATAAGACCCACCGTTCCAATACCGAAATTATTATGTTGGATGGTCTAACTTGTGTCTATAAATCAAATGTGGATTTATTTTTCTATGTCATGGGAAATGCCTACGAGAATGAGTTAATATTGTTGTCAGTATTGAATTGTCTGTACGATTCAATAAGTTTGATATTGAAGAAAAATGTTGAGAAACGTTTGGTTTTGGATAATATGGAGATTATAATGTTGGCATTTGATGAAATATGTGATGGAGGGTAAGTTGAGAAAATTGAGATTTATAAATATGTGAAATATGCACGCATATATATGTACATATGTATGTATGTGTTAATTTGTTGGTGGGTGATGAAATTTGGGAGGGTATTTTATAGAATTTTTAGGAATATAATCATAATAGTGGTTCTAATGGAGTATTTGTCTAACTATGTAAGCTTCGACACGTTTGGCTGAGGTAGTTATATTATATTTTTAATAGTTTATAAGTGGAATTCGAGTAAACAATTATCAAAATACAAAAAGAATGGTTATATTCCATGCTGTGATAAGGATTGAATCATGAACAACATTGGTATTACACATTTTCCGCATTTTTCCTCCATTCGAGGATTGCACCAGTGAATGTTTCAATAATAAACATAAAATAGGATGCTATATTCTAAACAAGGTCGCGATGCGCGATCCCTGTGCGGTTAAATAATGTCATAAATATTATTGTTTTCAGTATCCAGTACTTTAAAGTGTTCTGTTGCGCCTAATAATATAAACATTTTCTGGTCAAGAGTGACAAATTTTTAAAAATATTCTTGAAAATCTTGCAAAATCATTAATTTGTTTTAAGCCTTAATTTTCAATGCTTTCTTCACGTGTAAAGTCTATTTTTCAATATTATTTTCGGTAATCCATAATACTGTAAAATTCTAATAAAAAAAATTTTGAAGCTTTCTGGAGAAAGTGTAATTATTTGGAAATCACTTTGCTTTTTGCAATTCTGGGTACATGTCATGGCTGTCTGCAGATAAAAGAATAATAAAATATCTTTTCTAAATTAAATATTATTGCTTCTTAAACTTTACACAAATTTGAGTGCCATAATAATATGTTAAAACTTCCCGCAAATACTTCCTTTTTCGTGTAAAATTCTACATATTCCAAAAAATATATTGTTTACGTTTCAACAGAACGTCAGATACTGGCACTTGGCATAGTTGTTAAAACCACAATCTAGTGTAAAATGGTGACAATTAATGCATACATCCAATATTTTTTATGCAACTTAAAAGCCCTATTATATTGACTACTATTAATGGAACTCTCTAAGAACAAGTCTAACAGTGTCGAATTTCAAAAACTCTAAGATGAGTAGTGTCGTCTTTGCGTGAGCAAATTGTTCACAATGCTCGTGGGAAATGCTACATTTCATTTTAGGTAAAAGAAATCATAGTTCGGTAGTGATCTCTTTGGGCAATAATCTCTATACTTTCTGTGTAATTACCCATTCAATTCACTTTTTTTCGTAATTCTTTATTAAATTATACATTTTTTTAATTCCTCTTCACCTCTCTCAAAACGAAAGAGATTTTTTTTTTTCAGATATTAAAAATTGGATCTTTTTGTTTTTGAAAAGGGAAAAATTTATAATTTTTGGAAAATTTCATTTCGATTTTTGAACTTTTAAATCTTATATTTTTAGTTTACACTTTTTTTAATTTGTACTTTTTAAATTCATATTATTTCTTCTTAATATCTTGATATCAAAGAAAAAAAATAAAAATAAATTTCAAAAAATCGAGATAAATTATTTCTATATAAATTCAGCGATCTTGGAGTAGAACTAAAAGTTTCTACTTGATAAAAACTAAATACCAAAGGATTTAAAACAATATTCCCAATAAAGTAAATAAATTTACAGTAGAATAAATTAATTTACAACAAAATAAATTCTAAACATTATAAATTTATCTTATTATATTTTTAATAAAATCTTTTAACTTCCTTTTTTAATTTCAGCATAATTTTAGATGCAGATCCTTCATCTGTGGTTAAAAGAGTCGATTTACGTAATGATGACATTCCCATTGCCGAACAGACTGTGGCCCAGGTAACTAACACTTTAAATGGACTCTTTTGGTAGTCAAAAATAAGAAAATGTATTAAAATTATTTATATTAAAAAGAAATTGTATTTAATTTTAAAACTAAGAAATGGATTTACTTAATTTTTAACTATTTATAAAATTATTTTAGTTGTTATTTAAATTATATTGTAAAAAAATCTTAAACATTTTAAATCACCTTAAAAAGAAATTTTAATTTATTTTATTCATTTAGTTATTAAAATAAAGGTATTTTCTCTCAATATTTTACTTTACTCACTTATGTATAGGTTTATTGTCACAAATTTTTGCATTTTTTTTAATTTCTATTTATTTCCTATGTAAGGTTTTTATTTTTAAAGTTTAAACACTTTTTTTAAAATATTTTCTTTTTTCAGGTCCTGCAATCGGCACGTGAACAGTTAAAATGGTCTATACTTAAGTGAAAAATTGTTATATTGAAAACAAAAACAAGTATTTCTAATAAGTTTTAAATTCAAACCCACTTCTTGTAGTGAAAAAGAGTAAGTTGTTTTTAGTGTCGGTAGTGAAAGACAACTGGCAATACATTCGATTTTTTATATAAATATATAGAGAGTAAATATATACATACATATTAAAAAGAAATATTCATATAATGTAATATTAAAAAAAAAATAAAATAAAGAAAAAATATAAATAAATTTATAAATAATTATTTTAATAAATTATAAAATACTATCAAAGGAAATATGCATATTTTTAAAAAGAAGATTAACAAATTTTATTATTTTTAAGAAAGTTTAAAAATCTAAAATGTCCTACTCAAAATAAAATCTATTAATTTCATAGGTATGAATCAATAATTTATTTCACATAAAAGCGTTTTTCTATTTTTATTTCAATGATTTTAAAAGCTTGTTAGAAATTAAATAAGACCCAAAAAAATTTTATATATTGCCTGTGAATTTTTTTTCCAGCGTATTAATTAAATTTTCCATTATTTGATATATATTACTTTTAAATATTTATTAGACCGTCTTAAAGTCTTTTAGTGGGTACTTATGAAATCTATTTTTAAACTCTTTTTTTTTAATTTATAGGAGTCACTTTATTAACTACGTCTAATAATATTTAGTTAGTCACATGCATATTTATTACAGTAGTCTAAATCTTTATTTGGGAAATCCTCCTACTATAAAGTTATAAATTTTTTTTATAATGTCAACAGAATTGTTAATTGTGATTGTTAAAAATTGCAAGCATGTCGTTTTGTTTTAAACAAAAGTTATAAAGACGCCAGAAAGTAATTAAAAAAAATGTTTTTTTATTGTAAGAATAGGTATTAAAAATTGACCTTAAAACTAAAAGATTTGACTGGAACAATTTTGTCAAAAAGAAGAGAAATAAATCTTGAAAATACTCAAGTAATGAGTATTGTAATGAAACTCATGAGTTTCATTACAATACTTGGGTATTTGTAGGTTAAGTACTGTAAAATGTAAAGAAACCTGAGAAGTCAGAATATTCGCACATAAATACATACATATTTATTAGTTAAAAACCTATTTAAAAGCAATGAAAATTTGTATACTTCTTCACAAAATATGAAAAAACAACTTTATGCATGTTTTTTCTTGCATCTTGCCAAGCACTTTACAGAAATATAAAAATCTTTGAAATCGGACTTGATTTGTAAGTTACGATTGTAACTTATCTCGTATTATCTCAGGGTGGCTACAAGATAATTTTTCTAAAAGCTTACGTCGTCCTCTACATCTTTCCCATACATTTTAATTCGCGTAGTTTACGTGATACAGATTACCAAAATTTTTGCGATTGGACCCACTGTGCACAGTTTCATAAGGGTTAATTTTATCAAGTGCATTTTTATTTAAGTACTATAAAACAAATAAAAATTGTTTTATTTAATAATAAAATTATTTAACAACTATTGTTTTAAAGAAAAATACGTTTTATTTTCTTTTTTTTTTTTAACTAGTTTAATTTTTTTTGAAAGGTGGCGCTAATATTTGCCAATTAAGAATTATATCACAAAATTTTAATTAAATTATATCATTGCTAGGTCAAGATCAAAATTAATTAGCTAACACATATTGAGCGATACTTAATATTTCAGTAGCTATATTATATCTAAATGGGATTATGATTAATATTTTTAATTTCAGTTAAATCATTGAAATTATTAAGGTTTTTCAGCAGTCCAATTTTTTTTTAATTCGTCCAAAATATCTGGATTTCTAAAGGATTTGAGAGATTAGTAGTATGTCATTAAATAATTATGAGACTTATCTGTACACAGAAAACATTTCCACATTTCTGCAATGTATTTTAACATAAACAGTATGAATTAAGTATAGAAAATTATTCCAAAACTTTTTTCATATAAAATAAAATTGTATTCATAAATATTATATTATATTGTACATAGAAATAATTTCAGAAATTTTGGAAAATTTTAGTTCACAAATTGAAAATATAAACGAAATTTTAAATAATTTTGTTCAAGTCTTTTTGATTATATTTGTTTTCAAATATATATGAAAACATTTTTAAAATTTATTAAATTAGTTTTAAATATTATGAACTAAAAATAATGAAACGAAGTAATTTTAATTATGTACAAAATTAGTTCTGTGCATACTGAAAAAATAATATACATTCTAAGAATTTTTTAATAAATATTATGAATCAAACATGACTTTTTTTCTCAAATATTTTTCATTCAAGTTAAATTTTTTTCATATATAGTAAACTCGCGGAAACGTGAACTCATTTTTACCAAGGCCATTCACGTTTTCGAGATTGTTCATGCTTTCGATTGCCAAAATAAATAATACTAAACATCACTTCATAAATTATTTTTTATCAGTAAATATTATTAGCAATATTTCAAATGTATAAACTTCTTTATATTCTTGTATAAATATTAATTTATAAATCAACAAAAAGGTAGAGAGAAATTTATCGCTAATAATTTTATGCAATTCATGTTCCATTTGCTAGATATAGTAGGTAAAGTTAAAATAAATGTCCATCATGTCACAATTTTATAAGATAACGGCTTTTAATTTTGATATTTTCCAACAATTTTCTACCTTTGTTAGGCTTAAAAAAAATTATTTTTCATTTTCTTTTTATTAATTCTTCATTTACATAACCGATCCCAATCATACCTTATATGGTAAATATAAGCTTCTAAATAAATACACTGCAAAATTTTCTGTTAACAATAGTCAGCCAATACACCTAGGTTTATTTGCCTTGATATAGTCTCTCAATAACTGTTATTTGATGACTCCTATTCTTTTTGACCGGTTATTAGTGTCATGTTTTTGAAGAAAAATCTTAATGTGATTCCAAAAATGTATTATTGAAGACATGTAGCATTCATATTATGATAGACTTTCATCGATTTATTCAATGATAGAAGAAAAAACTTCGTTCAGAAAGTTACAGCCTAGACCAATTTTAAATAGAACTGTAACAATTATTTTGACCATCATTTCGTTTTCTGCCAAAGTCAAGATTTCAAAATCAGTATAACTTTTGCTGTCATATGATAGTTGTTTGACTTGACACCCTGGGGTCCATCCTTAACCGTCTTTTATAAAGTGCAATTTTGATTGTTTTGTAATTTTCGTGATCTACGATCGCATTACAGATTTTCCCTCTACACTCATTTTTGCCATGGTAATGTGTGAGTTAAAAGTATATTTTTTAATATTTTTAACTTTAAAAATCGGGATAAATTGGCACCATATTTTTTAGTACTATTTCTTCTCTATAATTCCAAAGCTCTATGGAATTATATAATATAAAATCCTTCATTACTAATAACAAATACAAGTTCAAAGTTCAAGTCAATTCATTCTCATCTTGAACTCGAGAAAGATACAGTGCCACTGCTTTTTATTTCCTTTTTATTAAAAAAATCTTTAAACAAGGAATAAATATTCAAAATCAGTGTCTCAAATGTACACTGAAATATCAAAACCGAATTGTTTTTTGATGTATTTTAGTCACGTCGACTCGTTTGTAAAAATTAATAATCAAAAATGTTTATACGAAATCTTTCAGTCCAAACATAAACCGAAATTCCATGTTCTTGTGAAACATAAATTTCCTTTTTATATCAATTGCATTAAATTCTTAGGAAATGAATTTCTTGAATATTTATATAATTGTGTGTGTGTGTGTTTTTTTTTAATAAAATTAGTTATTGCAAATACACAGGAAAAATGTTTGTGCATAAATATAAGAATTTACTTTCATTGATTTTAATTCATAATATTTAAGAATAATGTCTTAAATATTAACACTTTTTTACATTTTTTGAAATGAATCAAAAGTCAAGAAGACTTAAACAAATTGTTTAAATTTTCATTTATATTTTTCATTTGTAAATGTATGTTTGAAATTTTCTTTATAAAATTTTTGGATAATAATGATTTTTAGTCACTTATTGCGATGCGTGTGCTTTACAATGGCAGCAAATTTAAGCTAATTTCTAATCCTTACTTTTTAACAGCTTTTTATTGGAAAATTGCCATTTAAAGGGATTTATTGTTAATATTTTCATGAATAAGTATTTTGATTTGGAATTTGATTAAAATCTAATAAAACTAAATTAAAATTTTAGCAGCATTTTTGAAAAATTAGCAAAATTATCATTAAATACAATTTAATAATATCGTTGAAAAAATTTTATTTTTATTTATTATTTATTTTATTATTTATTTATCATTTATTATTTATTTATTTTTTATGAAAAAAGTTTGGGAAAAAAAGTTTGATTCATAATATAGATAAAAAAAATTTTCTAATATATATATAATTTTTTTTCTCTGTGTAAGAAATTATTTTCTTCGTTGTTAAAGTACTTACTATCATTTTAGCCTTTTCAAAATAAAAAAGGAAAAGAAGCTAAAATAAAAGATAAATTTAGTCTCAAAAAGGCCAAGGAGGCATAACTACATACAACATTAAAGAAAATCGTGGTATAAAAATAAAGTAAACACTTATTTGGAGACTTCTTATTTTAAAAGCATCAAAAAATCTAAAATTAAATTTTTCACGATTTAGAGCTTTCAAGTTTTGTTCACGTTTTAGAATAGTCTGTATAAAAATAAATTTGTTCACGTTTCTGAATCGTTCATACTTTCGAGTGTTCACGTTTCCGCAATTGCACTATATATTATAAATTGGATATAATTTTATTTTTAAATAATTTTCCTAATTTATATGTGTTTTTATCATTCAATAACGAAATTAAAAATCCAAAATGTTTCAGATACTTTTAGATATTTTAAATTAAATGTTAAATAAATTTTGAAACAAAAATGTCTAAAGTTCTTAAAATACTTGTAAATGTGTATCTTATTTTATAAAAATATACAAAAATTTCCTTAATATCATGCGTGTCTCCAATAATGAGAATAAGAGGTCTTGATCTTGTCTTCCAATATTTCATGATTTTCTCCAATTATTGCAAATGAATTTTGTGAATCTTTATCTTTATTATAATAAATCAATTTGACTGTTTGTTCGACGTCGACAGAAAAAAGTAAACATTAACATTAAAGATAAGAATGGAAAACAAATCAAAGTTCATTATGAGTAAAGAACAAGTTAGAGTGCTATATTCGGCTGTGCCGAATCTTATATTCCCTTCACCCGTGTTGAGATTTGTTATATTAAAGTGAAATACATTCTATATCTATGTAAATACTAAAAACTTTAAATAATTTACATTTTCATATAAAGTTGATATAGAATAAAGATTTAATAATTCTTATTTATATCTACGAGGGCGGATCAATAAGTGCTTTTAATCAACTACTGTCAAATTTTGAGAAAGTGTCGTCATTTACTTTGCGTAAAAAATAGGATTTTTTGAGGTCCTTAAAATAGACATTTGTTTGGTCAATAATTTCATCGAGCCATTTCTTTAGGCTTGGAAATAGGAAGTAGTCACTAGGGGCTAAATCTGGAGAATATGGTGGATGAGGTATCAATTCGTAGCCCAATTCATAGAGTTTTGCCATTGAGACTGCACACTTGTCATATGAGGTCGTTTTCTTTTTAAACCCTCTTTAAATCGCCATTTATTGTTTTTTCCCTTTTGAAGGTAATCGATGTGCATTATCCCGCGTGCATCCCAAAAAACTATTGTCATCACCTTATTGGCCGACAAACTTACGCTGGCCTTCTTCAGAGTAGGTTCACCCGGAGAAACCCATTGTTTAGACTGCTGCTTGGTCTCCGGAGTGCCGTAATGGATCCATGTATGTTTCATCCACAGTTACAAAACGCCGCAAAAACTCATTCGGATTGCGGTTAAACAACTGCAAACAATCCTTTGAAGTTGTCACACGTTTACGTTTATGGCACTTTTACTCTTCGGTCGGCTAACACCATATCGTAGATTTTTTCGACATTTTCGGGTGTACTGACCTCAAATGGTCGACCAGAACGTTCAGCGTCATTTTTACCACAACGAAAGTCAAGTAAACCACTTTTTTGCCATTGAAATCGATGGTGCAAAGTCCCCATAGTATTTATCGAACTTTTCCTTGGTTTGATTGACGGTTTTTTTTCGCAAAAAATAATGTTTAATGAGCACTCGAAATTCACTTTTTTCCATTTTTAGAAAAATACACGACGCTTGCTCAAAATTTGACAGTGGTCTATTAACAGGTGGTACTCGATGGGAATAGTGTTACCTGTGTTTCCCTAAATTCAAATATGATATTTTATTTTTCGATTGAAGCAGGGGAGTAGTACCCGCCATATAAAGTAAACTTTCATGTAAAGAAGTATTACAATGAGAGCCCTCAAATTTCGTGGGAACATTTATGTTATCATATCGCATTAATGAAATGAAAACAGGAAGGATAAGTCCAGGGAAGAGAGGTAGCTCCCATTCAAAGCATATATATATATATATATATATATATAATTTTATATATCTACATAAATACTTAATATGGGAGCTACTACTCCCCCTTGACCTATCTACACTATTAGAAATTTTATATAAAAGTTTTATAACTTTCACTAGATATATATATATATATATATATATATATATATATATATATATATATCAAATTTCTAATAGGGTGAATAGGTCAAATCAAATAGGAAAGCGAAGCGCACCGGTAAAAGCTAGTAAATAATAAATTTAATACTTTGGAACTTTACAAAAGTTCGCATATCTGGAAGTAATACATAATCACTTCGGTATAGAAAAAGAAATATTTTATAAATGTAAGACAATATTCAATCAAACAAGTGGAAGTCTTATATTCGACTGTATCGAATCTTTTATACCCCGAATAAAATCTATATTTCATACATTTTATATGTAACTAAAACAATGCTTAACGTAAATGCTTGTAAAGCAAATTCGAGGGCATTTAGTCTCCCGATAGCCCTATCAGAATTTCGTTAATTTTAATTTTTTCTTTTTTATTTATTTTTGCAGCTCAAAAGCGTAAAAGCTGAAATAAAAAAAAACTTCTTGATTACATACATATTTTTGCTAAACACACAAAAAATATTTAATAAGCCACGCCTCTAATAACGATAGGGTGATCATTTTAATAAAAAAAAATCAATTTTTAAAACAAGTTTTCCCTAACTGGGATTTTGGGTATTTCGGAACAAATTTGTACAAAATAACACTAAACATCAAAATTTTACGTTTTTTGATAAATTTACTATTTTACTTTACTATTTATATATTATTATTTTTCAAGTTATAAATTTTCCAATGATACTTGCATAAATAGTTTACACACTCTTTTAAAAAGTAACTGAAACATGACCCCCTTCAGCAAAATTTGCACATTTTCCTTCATTTCTATGGTAAATGTGTGCCGCAGCATTCTATATATATATATACTTTTGAACCGTTAAATATACTTCAATGAAATTTCACATAGTTATTGTTGAGGTATTTTCTAAATGTTTTGGAGAAGCACAAGTTTTTTACTGGTCTCGGTACAGGGAAGGACCACCAAAATTGGTCATCTAAGATATTTTTAATTTATTAGCTTTAGATTTATATTACTAAAAATAACTATTCTTAATAAAAAAACATAAAAAGTATATTTTATTTATTTCAGTATATTTCATTTTATTTCAACATAATATTCACTTATATCGAATGTATCAAGAACCTCATGAATATCATCGTTTTCGTATATTACATTCTTGTTAGTATTCCACTTATTTTTTGTCGTTGTAAGAACAGGATCGGAAAACAATAAACAAATTGGAAAACAATAAAAAAAGATCTTGGTTTTGGCATATTCTCGAACTTTTTCTTGTATTAAACAGTTTAATGTGCTTGAAGTCAGAGTTTCTCTTGTGCCTCTTCTCTTAATACACCTAATAGTAGCATGTTTGATTCCAAAATCTGATGACCATTTTGAAGTTCTTTGTGAATAGTGGGTGTTACTATCTTCCATCCGTATAATGTAATTGAAGTTCAAAGTGTACGTTGATATAATAGTCATATATTTCAATGCAAACCGGACTTAAATTTTCAATTGATTGTTTGATTGTATCAACCCAGTTTTGTGTCCAGGAGATGGGGTTTTTCAAACATATTTAGTAGCACTACTTGACGTAGATGGTTTACTAGAATCCTTTCTTAAGCGTAGTGGAACTATCGTTGCCATAAAAACACTTTTATAGTCTGTACAACTTTCCCCTGATGAAGTTTGTTTGTATCCTGATAGTGGTGACAATTCATTACATCCCCATTTGCATACTAACATCAGATCCGATTTTTCGATTTCCAATGCCTCGTTTTTCGAAATTGTTGAGAGAAGCCTTGAAGCGGTATTTCAAGTAACTGCGACAAGTCAGTAAATGCTCTTTCATTGTCTATTTCACTAGGTGGTGGGACAATATTGTGTTTTTTTTCAGTTTATCTTTGTAACATGGCGGAATTGGGTGCCCTTTATAGAGTAAAGACTTTCTAAATTTTATATATTTATTTTTGCTTATTCCTAACTCCAGCATAAGCTGGTCTCATATTCAGAAAACTCAGAAGCTGGTGAAGGTGTTAAAATACTTTTTATCACCCGTTTAAGTTAATTTGGGGATACATCAGGAAGGATATCCGCTATTTTTGCTGCTTAAGCTGGTTGTTTATTTCTTCGTAACGCAATCATAGATGAATCTTTACAGTATTTCCGACAGTCTACTTTTTTTTGATTTCTGCCCCAGATAATCATAATGATTAAGTGGTGGTCCTGCATTAGTGCATTAGGCTTTAATTTGCATAATGCTTTCCACTCAGGTGCCATACCTCAATTGAAACTTCCCTACGCAATTATTTACATTTTTATTTCGAATAATTTGAAAAAATGTTCAACCTTGTCCAATTCTCCAGTGACAATTGTTGAATCCGCTTATCGTTATAGTGGTAAAAATATTAATAATGTAAATAAAACAAAAGATTTTTTTTATACATGGAAGGACGTTTTCTAGGTACTATAAAACTACACAACATTTTTATAAAATTCCATGTTCTAAACAAAATAAATTTAATTAATTGACTTACTTAATTTACCGTTCTAAGGAATATCAAATGGCTGGATATACCTGATTGTTGTATTATTTAATACGCTGAATATAATGACTTGAATACACTAAATTTTATTAAAAAAAGTTAAAAAAATTCATTACAGAAATCGAAATATTTACACAGAACTTCATTCAGTTTTCAGTAGACAGTAATTATGTTAACTTTTTTTTTAACATATAGTTAAATAAGAAATAATTTCGGAGGTCCTCCCCCTGACTCGAGCGCCTCCAAGACAGTTGGAAAATTCCTCAGCAATAACTATGTGAAATTTCGTTAAAATAAATTTAACGGTTCAAAAGTTACACAAACTTACTTTAAAACAAAATAACGTATATAAAATGCTGCAGTACACATTTACCATAGAAATGAAGGAAACAAAATTTTGCTGAAGGGGGTTAAGTTTCAGTTAGTTTTTAAACGAGTTACACACTATTTATGCAAGTATTTAGTATCTTTGGAAATGTTATAACTTGAAAAATAATATATAAATAGTAAAGTATTAGAACTAAATTTCTTTATTAAATTTAACAAAATAACGTAAAATTTTGATGTTTAGTTTTATTTTGTAAAAAAATTAATATTTGAACTTAAATAAAATCTACACAAATAAAGCTGCCACTAAGAAATTTTAGTTGTCCTTGTTTTAAAAACTGACTTTTTTCTGTAAAATGGTCACTCACCCTGTCGTTATCGGAGGCTTTTTTTTCTTGTTTAGCGAATATATGTAGGTATGTAATTAAGGTGTTTTTTTATTTCAGCTTTGATATTTTTGAGTTCCACAAATAAATAAAAATCAAAAAAATTAAGATTAACGAAATTCTGATAGGGCTAGCGGGAGACTATTACCCCAAATGACCTCGAATTTGCTTTACATGCATTTACGTTAAGCATTCTTTTAGAACAATAAAAAATTTATGGTCCTGAGGAAAATAATGGATTTTAAAATGAAAAAATACAAAAAATTACACTGTTTTAAAAATTTTTATTTAAAAATAATGTAACTTTTTATAGGAACCACATAGGTATATAATTCTTGCACGAAAATTATAGAATTTTGTACATAATCCAGAGAATATTTAGAAAATCTTAGGACTCAAATTAGGCTCACCAAGTTAAAAAAACTAAAAAAAAACAAGTCCAAAAATGTCGAAAAATTTTACTTCGGTCTAAATATCTCTTATCTTTTCTTATCTCATACTTTTTGTAGAGAATTATAAGGACTACCTATGTGTAAAATTTGTTTTCAATCATATCATAAGAGAAATTTTGGCGATTTTTAAAAAAAAAGTTCATACCCAAGGTGATCAAATTTGGAGGTCTACCCCTTGTCCCCCAGACCCGCAAAGAATTTGTGTTCATCCAATTCAATTGGAATACACCTCAGGAATTGTCATGTGAAATTTGATTCAAATACATCCAGTAGTTCTAATGTTACAGAACTATTTCCCAAAAAAATTTGTTTTGGGACCACTGAGGGTCGTTCCAGAGGGTAGATTCAATTGTCGTGGGAAGGATTTTTTTGTAGTGAAATCGATCGGTTTTTGTGTTGCATAATCGATTTTTTATTAATTAATCTATTGTGTTGAAAAAAATCGATTTTTTTTATCGATTTTATATTTTATTTTATTTGAGTTTTTTGGTGAAAATTACGTTTCTAAAACGTTTTCTAGAACTAAATCCCTAGCTGAGGTTTTCAATAAGTAAGTATTTTTTTTATCAAAATTTGGTACTTTTACTATATATCTGGGAGGATAAGAAGTTGATCTCTCTTCTTAAATGAATATGTTTCAAATAAGGAATCCTCATCCGGATACTACAAAAAACTACGATTAAAAAAATCCATATGAAGTCCTTCTATGTAAGCAAATCTAAGAAATGGGATTTTTTTTAATGAATCCTTAATTGGGATTATATCAAAAACATCGATCTATAAAGGTAATATAGATCTTTGTAAATATCTACGCTGATCAGTTATTGTATTTAGACATTTGATTAAATTAAGGCACTTTACCAATACTTATAGCTGGTTTAGATTAAAGCCTTTGATATAAGCAAAGCTAAAATATTAAAAGATCTACGACAAATTTTCGCCTCCGAAATACTAAATTTGGATTCTCACCTAAATTATAACACCCTGCAACATTAATTTTCAAACATGAAAAAATCTTTATGTGCATGAAACTTGAGCAAAACAAAACTTAGTTTTTCTCCAGAATGTCAAATTTCTTCCGAAAATTACTTCAAAGTTTCGAAGGATACATGATTTCAAAAAATATATGAAATATTTACAGGGACTATATGAAATTAAATCGTTTCGGTATAACTGTTAGAGGATTATATTGTACAGTTTTTGTCTCATTTTTTAAGTATTTATGTGTAAAAAAATTCCAATATCAAAATTTTTTGTGAAAAATTGCAAAATTTCAGACTCATTTGCGCGTCTTAAAGACCTTTCTTACAATACCAAATGTTCATATTGTTTCTTTAGCAGAAATATGAAAAAAATCCAAAAACCCCGAAAAAAGTACCTTTTTTATTTTGATCTGGCTCACGTAAGAATGTTGTCAAAATCGGTATCATATTTTTTCTCCATACAAACGAGCCCACCCTAATGTACATATATTATAAAAATGAGGTGTACGTTTGTTTATTTGTTTGTTTGAGTCTCAATCACGTCTAAACGGCTGAACCGATTTTCACGAAATTTGACACACAGATAGTACCAGTGCCGTAGGAGGTTATAGGCTTTAAAAAAAAAACACTTTTTTCAATTTTACGTTATTAATGGAGCTATTTTCATGAAATTTGACACACCGGTAGTGCATGTACTGGAGGAACGCTTATTCGAACGTTCACAATTTACGCCCACTTTTTTAAAACTTACAAAACTTATTTAATTTTTCGATCAGAGCAGAGGGAGTGATACACCCCATACAAAGCAAATATTCTTAATGGTATATGTAAAGAACTATTACAGTGAAAGGCCTCAAACTTCGTGCGAATTTCTCTCCTATCATAGTGGTAGCCCCCATACAAAGCAAATATGAATTTTCGGCTATCTAATAGAGTATTACAGTGAAAGTCTTAAAAAGTGGTTGAAATTATTTTCATATAAAATTTGGAATAGGGTGGATAGGTTCAAAGAGAGTAGTAGAAGCTATATAAAATAAATATCAGTTATCGAAAGCGCACCGTGAAAAGCTAGTAAATGATATAACTCAATTTCAAAATTATTAAAATGTGTTAAGTGTTGGTATTTAAGAAAAAATTTCGACGTGTAGTTTTTATAAAAAACAAAAGAGAATTTTCTTAATTGTATTTTTCAAAAAAATGATTCTGTTCTATGCGGCATATAAATGATCATATGACGGTATGTATCTTTCGAAATTTTGAAGTCCTTTTGAGAGAAAATTTGACGTCAGTGTGACAAACTGAGTACACAATTTTATTATGTATGGTATCTTTCAAAGCGAATTAAAACTGGTGGCAGCAGATCTACAAAAATAACAATATGGCGAATTCATTAATTTTTTCTATACGTGGAGCTTTAGACTTCAACGGATACGCGAAAATTATGCATATATGAAGTTTGAGAGTTTTAGCTGATTAATTGAGGTCACCTGCTTGAATTCGATTCGGTATCTCAATTATAATTATTGCAATATATTTTAAATTACATCGATTTTATTCTCTTGAAACTCTGACAAATATTTTTGCACGTTTTCCATAGACCTCAGATAAAAACATCATTACATTTTAATATATTTTTTTTTCTCAGTTAAAGTGATTCTATTTAAACAACTTACTTTTCAATTATTTATAAATATTGCAAAGATTTTCATCATAAATTCTTGTTCTACTGCTACAATCTCGGCAAAATTAATTAAAAACATTTCTTTGGAAGATGAAAATTTAATGATAATTTTTTTAAGTTAGCGACAAGAGAGAAAGAGAGTGAGAGAGAGCAAGAAATTAATAAAACAAATAAAATACATAACGGGAACATTGATTTTATCGCTATCATTAAAGCAGTAAGTGATTTTAATTGCGATCTTATCAGTCAATATTTGTTAATGTTTGTACCACAATACTCGTATAGCGCCCTCTCGACTTCTTCACCTTCTCTTCCTGTTTATTTGTCTTACTAAATAATTGATAAATAATAGAAATTTTAAGTTATAACACAAACAAAACATGCGATAAAGAACATCTAAATTACATTAAGAAATTTCGAAATTGATAAAATAAAATTTGTGTTTATTTAATTAAATTTTAAATTATAGAACACAAATATTGATTGATTGAACATATATCAAATACACATACATACATATATATATATATGTATTTTATTAAATGATTAATGAAGTAATTAAACAATTCATCATTTTATATACTAAAAATGATAATTATTTAATTGACATATTGTGGGTTTTTATTCTAAATAATTTTGATAATTTAATTATTCATAGATTCATTAAATTGTGAATTGATTAAAAATTTTATAAAAAAAAAATCAGCGAATTGTAAAAATCTTAGATAACATTTGGAATTAGGGCCAGAGTTGCCATTTTGTGAATATAGGATTAAAATTGGGAGACTTATTTTAACTCTTAAAAAATTTTATAAAATGTTTTTTCAGAAAAAAATACAGATAACAAAAATATTCAAAGAAAATAAGCATAATAAATAAAGCTTATTCATTATTATTCAGAATAGAAAAAAGTCCTATTATTAGTTTTTGTAAACAAGCTAGACCTTTACAAAAACATTTTTAAACTTCTGGTATTTCATCCCCTTTTTTTTGAGCATAATATGTATAAACTATAGTTTTATCCAAGTGTTAAAAAATTGATTTAATTTTTAAAAATTTGTAAAAACAATCTTAGGAGATGAAAATGTTATTGTACAATTTTTAGTAAGAAATTATTATTTTTTTTTTTTCACTTTTTAAAAAGGTATCGTTGTAGTGGCGAAAAATTAAATTTTATGAAAAATACATGCTCATATTTTGCAGGGAGTAATTTTTATTAAAGATCTTTTGCTTGCATTAATTTGCAGAATATTTATCAGAGTTGCAAATATATGATTACTACCTAGACATATTTAAAATTTTCAAATATAATTTTTACCTTTCGCAATTTCTTTTATTTAATTCGTTTTGGTAGGTTTTTGTAGTTTTTAGAGAAAATTTGGTAGGAAAAATATTATCTTTGTGACAACGCTGATTACGACTTCTGTACGTTTACTTTTTCTCTTCACTGCTTTTATTAATAAAAATACTATGTTTAAAATAAAGTTATTTCTTTTATTATTTTATCATGTCACGTGTATTAAATTAAATCATAATTTTAAAACTACAACCTATTTTATCGTTTTCAGTTCATTTTATAATTAATTAAACTGTTTTTCGATGAAATATGTGATAATGGCAATGTTTCCAGTTTTAATTGAACAAAAATTGTAAAACAACAGAATTTTGTCACATTCTATAGATTAAAAATTCTAAAAGAAAAAAACACAACCGTAGGCTAGATTTTGCGTCGTGACATTGAAAATTCTTCTTTACTCAACAATTTACAAATAAATATTTTGAATTCTAATTGTTATTTTGAAAAACGTTTTAAAGGGGTTTTGATAAAAAATACAAGCTTATAAGTACATAATGATCAGAGATAAAGGTAGTTTTTGAAAAATATTTAAGAGGTTTTAAGTCAATAAATATTTTAAGTATCTAAATTCTAAAGATCACGTATGCATACAAGTATTAAGCAAAATGTTTGCTTACAGGTATTTAAATCTAGATTTTTATAAAATTCAATTGCGTTTTGTTTTAGCAAGGAATTGGTTTGGGTAAAGGTAATCGTGAGAACTTAGGCGAATAGTTTTAACATTTTTTAGGGATCTATGTAACACATAAATATATCGGAAAGGCCAAAAATTTTGCTATTGAAAATCAGTAAAATCAGTGTATAAATGTAAACATTTTTAAATATTCTTGGAAAAATTAGTTTTTTTTAAGCTCCTCGATTAGCAACGGATTTGATACTATTAGAGATCAGTTATAAATTTTCTTATTGTCGATTTTATGAGCGTCCTTAAATCTGCTAAGCCATTTTTCAAAAGAGATAAATTAAAAGAAGTTAGAGCGCTACATTCGTCTGTGCTGAATCTTTTATACCCTTCACCACCTTACCGACAAATAATAAAATTTACGCCTTAAAGTACGTTTTCATATTTTCACATTTATACTTACAAAAAAAACTAATTTTTTTTTTTTTCAAACTATAAAAATGTCAACACAAACTTAAACACTTATAGCAAGCGTTGCTTTCTTAAAAAAAAACCAACAACACTGATAGCCTCTGATGACTACTAAATTTATGTATGTAGATACTAAACACTTGCACAGTTACACTCAAACCACATCAATTTCTTTGTCCGCCAGTTTGAGTATTGATGAGTAATTTTGTTTTTTTGTTACTGGTTGGTATTGTTATTCTCTTTAGTAAATTAGATGTGAATAAGTAAAGAGCGAATAAAAGTAACATATTTGTTTTACTCTTATTCGCTGAAACAAATAAATTAGATATAGAATATTGTACTATAAGTACTTATAGTACAATCTTAATAATTAATTTATTAAATTAAAACAATATGAAACATATTTTTATGTAGTAACATTTTTTTTTATTGATTTAAATAAACTTAGAGTTTTTAGTTAACAAAATAATTCAGTCTTTTAAGTTTTAAAAAAATAATATAAAAAAAAACAAAATAGGAATTTAATCCTTAGTATTAAAAAAAAAAAAAAAAACATATTAATGTTTTTAATATGAGTACATTCATATATTATTCATTCTGAAAATGCAGGCGCCTTTAAAATGTATTTCTTATTTATTGAATTAAAAAAATATTAAAAATACTTTAAACTTTTGGTAACAAAGTAATTCAGTCTTTTCAGTTAAAAAAATAATAATAATAATAATAATAATAATAATAATAATAATAATAATAATAATATAATAATAATAAAAATGGAAAAACAATACAAATTTAATTATAATATATAGAAAAAAGAATTTAAGATATGAATTCAAAAGTATATTATTCATTGTGTAAAGGATTTCGACAACATATAATTTTTTTGTGTGCTGCAGCATTCCATATACATAATTGTATTCCATATACATTTGAGACCCAAGTTACAGGTATTTTGTTTAATTTTTTTAATAAAATTTAGTGTATTAAAGTCATTATATTTAGCGCATTAAAGATTGAAACAATCAGGTATATCCTACAAGTTTCGGTAATATAATACAACAGTCAGGTATATCCAGCCATTTAATATTCCTTAGGACAGATAAATTAAGTAGGTCAATTAATTAAATTTAATTTATTTAGAACAGCTTATATACCTATGGAATTTTATAAATATATGTTGCGTAGTTTTATAGTACCTAGAAAATGTTCTTCAGTATATAAAAAAATCTTTTGTTTTATTTACATTATAAACTTTTTACCCCTACGACGATAAACGGATTCAACAATTGTCACTGGAGAATTAGTTGAATTTTTTTTCAAATTATTCGAAACAAAAATGAAGATTATAAATAATTGCATACGTAAGTTTCAATTGAGGTATGGCACCTGATTGAAAAGCAATATGCAAATTAAAACCACTAATGAAGGACCACCACTTAAGCAGTACGATTATCTGGGGCAGAAATCAAAAAAAGTAGACTGTCGGAAATACTGTCTACGCAGTCCGAGTCTGAAGTTACACATTCATCTAAAACTGTGTTACGAAGAAATTAACAATCAGCTGAAGCAGCAAAAATAGCGGATATCCTTCTTGATGCATTCCCAAGTCGACTTAAACGGATGATAAAAGGTATTCCAACACCTTTACCAGCTTCTGAGTTTTCTGAATGGTCAGGCGATAATTCCATGTTACAAAGTTATACTGAAAAAAAAAAACAAAATATTGTCCCAACACCTAGTGAAATAGACAATGAAAGAGCATTAATTGACTTGTCACAGTTACTTTAAAATCCGCTTGAAGGCTTCTCTCAAGATTTTCGAAAAACGAGGTATGGGTTAATTGCAATTGGGATGTAATGAATTGTCACCAATATCAGGATACAAACAAGCTTCATTAGGGGAAAGTTGTACAGACTATAAAAGTGTTTTTATGGCAACCATCAATGTCAAGTAATGCTACTAAATATGTTTGGGAAAACCCAACATCAAAATCAAAGGTATATTGCAGACCAATAAGATTTCGATATATGAAAGAAAATAAACAATGCACCCAAAACTAGGTTGATACAATCAAACAATCAATTGAAAATTTAAGTCCGGTTTGCATTGAAATATATGGCTATCAACGTACGCTTTGAACTTCAATTAACAATGATTGATGCAAAAGTATACATAAATACAATGACATTATGAATACTGATTCAATCGCACGTGCCCTTTATGTGGATTGAAAAAATCACAATTTTCACAAACTCCTGCAGACAGCTCTACAAATATTACTAAAGATGAAATAAACTTTGGTATATCTCCCCTACATGCTCATATACTCTTTTTGGAATACATGCTTCGTATTGCGTATGATCTCAAATATATAAGTATGCCTGAAAACCAACAAAAAGTGTTAGGAACTTATGGAAATGAGAACAGATGAAGAAAGGTGAATTCAAATTTAATTTAAACTGTTGACTGATCTTAATATAGATAAACCACTCTTCGGCTGTGGGAGTACAAATGATGGTATCACGGCAAGAAAATTCTTTAAATCGATCATTATATGGATGGAATTAACTAACACACACTGTTCACAAAGTACTTCAACATGGCCGTCAGATTTTGGAATCAAACATGCTACCACTAGGAGAATTAACAGAAGAGTTACAGGAGGACAGAAACTCTGACTTCAAACACATTCAACTATTTAACATAAGAAAAATTTCGAAAATATGCCAAAACCAGGACCTTCTGAATTACCTTTCATTGTTTTCCGATCCTGCTCTAACATTGATAAGAAATACATAAGTGGAAAACGATGATATTCAGGAGGTTCTTGATACAATCAATATAAGTGAATATTTTGTTTAAATAAAATGAAATATACTGAGATAAATAAAATATAATTTTTATGTTTCTTTTTATTAAGAATAATTATTTTTAGAAATATAAATCTACAGCTAATAAATTACTAATATGTGACCAATTTTGGTAGTCCCCTCCTGTCTAGAGAATAGCTAGAAACTTGTGCTCCTTCAAAACAGTTGGAAAATACCTCAGCAATAACAATGTGAAATTTCATTGAAAATTTACACAAAATTATTAAAAAAAAAAATCACGTTGAAATAGCTGAGCACTTCTGTATAAACATAGAATGCAGCAGCACACATTTACCATTGAAATGAAGGAAAATATGCAAATTTTGCTGAAGGGGGTCATTATGTTTCAGTTACTTTTTAAACGAGAGTGAAAACTATTTATGCAAGTATTTAGTATCATTAGAAACTTTATAACTTGAAAAATAATAATATATAAATAGTACAGTATTAGAACTAAATTTCTTCATTAAATTTATCAAAAAAACTAAAATTTTGATGTTGAGTGTTATTTTGTAAAAAAAAAATAATAATAATATTTGTACTTAAATAAAATATATATAAATAAAGCGATCATTATGAAATTTTAGTGTAAGTCCTTAACACAGGAACATAAATAGATTCTCGCTTTTTAATTTCGAAATACCCAAAATTCCAGTTCGGGAAAAGTTTGTTTTAAAAATTGACTATTTTCTGTAAAATGATCAACCTGTCGTTATCAGAGGCGTGGCTTATTAAATATTTTTGTTTGTTTAGCGAACATATGTAGGTATGTAATCAAGGTGCTTTTCTTATTTCAACATTGATACTTTTGAGCGCTCACAAATAAATAAAAAAGAAAAAATTAAAATTAACGAAATTCTGATAGGGCTAGCGGGAGGACTATTACCTCAAATTCCCTCGGATTTGCTTTATATGCATTTATGTTAAGCATTCTTTTAGAAGCATAAAAAATGCGTAGTACATTATAAGGAATATCTATGCGTACATTTTTTTTCAATCAAATCATAAATGAAATTTTGGCGATTTTTTTAAAAATTTGCATACCCGAGGTGAACAATTTTGGAAGTTCACCCCCTGTTTCCCAGGCCCGCTAAGAACCTGTGCTCCTCCAAATCAATTTGAATAAACCTCAGGACTGGTCATGTGAAATTTCATTCATATACATCGAGTAGTTCTAAAGTTACAGAATTATTTAAAAAAAAAAAATCGTTTGGGACCATTGTGCGCACTACATTTGCTTGAATGAACACTTCGCATAATGAACACTATAGTGGTTCTTATCTTCAATCCTAATAATCTAAAATTTGTTAAACTTTAAGACTTTTGGTCCACTGAATATTAATAAGTTTTTTTTTTTTTTAAGTGGAACTTTTAATTTATGTGCATGAAAATGTGTTGTTAAATTGACTTTGATTAATATTTTGGAATATTTTAAATTTAGACAACTAAAGCTTTATATCATTGCAAATTACATACGAATATTATGATAAACATTTCAGATCTTATTACACAAAACAAAATTATTATTCCATAAATTATTTTGCAACAGTTATCGTAAATATGGAATACTATGTTTTACACAGCAAAAAAAAAAATCATTCTGACGACATTCATATTTGTCCTTCTAGATTGTTTAATTCAATGCATTGTGCAATGGGTATTTTTTGGGACATTTAACCTTTTTGGACATTTTTTAAAAGTTCATTTTAGCCTCTTTTTTCTCATTTCTTGGTAATACTGACAACTATAGTGAAATATAAATGACATTAATGTTGACGTCAAATGGAAGCATTTTATATGCTTAATACTAAAATTCAGGGGGCGTAAAGAAAAAAAAAAAGAAAAAAAGACAGTCATAACCACAAAAAAATTAAAAATTTTTGCTATAATTCACTTAAAAAAATTAAAATCGCGCTTTTTGTAAAGAATATTATTATGAGTAGTAATTAGGGTTTGGGGTCCGGGAATTCCCGGGCGGGAATATTAAATTAAATATTCTCGTAGTTTTAAAATTTTATAGCAAACATTTTGAAATTTTTAGTCTACGTCTACACGTAGACAGTTTTATTTCCTAACATAAGAAATAACGTCGGCAGAAAAACGGGAACAAATTTTTATTTACAACTTTGTGTTAAGGAGTGGAGAACACGTACTTGAGAAATTAAAATTTTAAATTGCCTTTTTACCGAAATTTATTATTATTATTTTTATTATTTCTTATTTATCTTTTTAAAATAAAATTAATTTACTTTGCACTTTTTTTTTTTTTTTTTTTTGTTAAAAGAAACAAGATTTTAAAACAGATCAACAAAATCTGCTCATCTTTATGTTTAAACATTTATTGCGAAATAAATTGCGCAATAAGAAATCTTATTGGTCCACACATAACATTTTAGAGAGAGATAGAATTTGAAAATTGCCAACATTAAAATGTCTACGTGTAGACTAGGAGTTAAATCAATGAAAGATTGACATTTCTCTAAACGTGGTACTTGCAAGAGTTTAAAGCATATAATACAATGAGAACGTTATTTGAGAGGAACGTTAATGTCGCATGAGTTAGATTTTTGACTATTGAATTATATCTATATATTTCTTTATCTATGATTTTACGAATTTACATACCCATTGAGCCAGAAATGGGCCTCATCTCTGAACAAAATTTGCCTCGAAAACGTCGGATCTTCTTGGAACTTTTCAACTTATTTATGGTATTTTAAATTGTTACTATGTAATAAATGTTGTTATTACGAAATTTAATATATAAATAAAAAAATATTATCCTGTCCCGAAATTCATTTTACATATTTTTAGTAGCTATGTATATCGGCGCATTTCTTAATTTCGGAACGAATCTTAATCTTAATGTAACCTTTTTGTCAAAAATTTACGCATGAATAAAAAAAATTTTTTTCTTTAAAAAAGTACGTATGTATGCATGTATGTAAGTATGTATGTATGTATGTATGCATGTATGCATGTATGTAACGGAAATAATCTTAAAGTATCTTTAAACTAGGGTCGAACTTATTTTAAAATATTTAAAATTAACAACGATTTACTAAAAGTACATTACGCGAATCCTTGTTTTTGAATACAACTACGGAATTTGGCTTAACATTTGTTAGTAAAGCCGTATTAAGCTTTTTGAATACGAGTGCGATTATTTTACTCAAATTTGTAAATTAATTTTTGTTCTTCTTTACCAAAAAAAAAAAAAAAAAAAAAATACAAAATGTCTTTTTATATGAAAACAAATTTAAATGGGCCTGAGCTCTAGCAATTACAAATTTGTTAGATAAATCTAATAAATAAATTTGTTCTATAAACGATAATTCTATACCTTGATAAGGATTTGATGCTTGTTATGATAGAAAAATCTCTCCTCTAGACCGCCATTAAGTACAGAGATGTTTGATTGTCGAGTCTCTCGTCATCTGCTTTCCCATTTAAAATAGTGTGGACATTTTATGTCCAGCTCCTCGTAGAATAGGAGTACGAAGATCACAGGCAATTCGAGACCATTTCGTATGCATTTATGAATTTGTCGTTTCTCCAAGAGCTAAATAATAATTCTCTATAAAAGAATTGAATGAACTATTGTAGTTTATCTGGTGCACGATTTTGGAAGTGAAACTTCAAATCTATGCAATGCCACTCTTCTCAATTTATGGCATTCAGTTTGACCCAGTAAACGAGCTGGAGATACTACCTCATAATGACTTCTAATGACTCTTTTAAATTGAAAAATTGTACAATAGTTGTTCTACATATGACATTATTTGAAACATTTGTCTTATAAGACGAACTCCAAACTGGAGTAATCTCTCTGCTTACGAACAAAGTTTTAACTCAAAGATTTAACAATTTTACAAGAAATGGATCCGTGATTTACTTTCATCGATATCAATCAACGCTTTCATGATACATTCATCTAAAGAGAGAGAGAGGTTTCTCCAGAAATGATACTGGCTCATGTAATTCAATTTTAAATATCCTTACTCTTTTTGAAAGTCAAACTTCAAATCTATGCAAATCCACTCTTCTCAATGTATGACATTCAGTTTGACCCAGTAAACGAGCTTGGGATCCTACCCCATAACTATTTATAATGGCTCTTTTAAATTGAAAAATTGTACAATAGTTGTTCTACATATGACATTATTTAAAACATTTGTCTTATAAGGCGAACTCCAATCTGGAGTAATCTCTCTGCTTACGAACAAAGTTTTAACTCCAAGATTTAACAATTTTACAAGAAATGGATCCGTGATGTATTTTCCTCGGTATCAATCAACGCTTTCATGACATATTCATGTAAAGAGCGATAGATTTCAATTTTAAATATCCTGCTCTCTTATGTTCATAAAAATATTGCTAAACATTTTTTTACAAACCACAAATGTTTACGGGAAACATGTTGAATTAACAGCAGAAAAACCTAGTAAATTTTTTTTATTAAGTTCCTTGATAATAATCGTACATATGCACTACATTTCTTTTATTATTTATCTCTCTCATGTGAACTACGAGTACATAAATATATACATATGAATTTTTGTAAGTCTAGGGTATTTTTGATTAAATAAGTATTACAAGGAAATCTAAACTAATATTTGTTTTTCGCATTCTTTAACTGAAAATAAAATAACAATAAAGATGAAATAAATAATAAAAAAAAATTATTTCTCTGAACTATACTAGACCATTTATCGGAATTAAATTTTAAATTGTTATCATTTTGTTTATTGAAATTCATATGCAATGATTGTTTGATAATCTATCAATGATTTTGATTAACAAAACAACCAACAAGAGAGACCCTAACAACTAGTAGACAAAAATGTTTTTATTAAAAAAAATCTTAAAAATACCCTAGAACTTTTTCAAGTATGTACGATTAAAGGTTTAAGTTTTTCTTTTGAACCATTAAAAGAGTACAAACAAATACAAAATCTGATATATATATATATATATATATATATATATATATTCTGTGTAAATTAAAATCGGAAATAACACTTTAAAATTAATACTGACAATACCCAATAAACCATAGAACTATATGATAGCGAAAACAATATCATCTTAGGTGCCGAATATAATATTATACTGTTTGCCGAAAACGATATTATTATGATATCGAAATTTCGAAATATTTATTTCCAATTAAATAAAAAATATAAACATTTGAAAATAACTTCGAAATAGAAATATTAAAATTGAGAAATTACACAGAGAAAAAAATTCATATATTTGAAAAATTATTTCATAAATATTATGAATCGAACATAATATTTTTTTCTCAAACTTTTTTCAAAAAAAAAAAAAAATAATAAAATTTTGTTCATAGATATTATTTAATTGTTCATAATGAATATTTTAGAAATTTTGTAAAAATTTTGTTAAATCTTTGATTAAATTTTATTAGAGTTGATTGAAAATGGTAAATGAAAATAGATATACATGAAAATATTAATAACAACCCAGCAAAAACTTTTTGGTTTTCGCTAATGGCAACTACTTATTAAAGTAGTTTCTTGGTAATGAGGCGTCATTATTATTTGCCTACTCTGTATTACATTAATAAGTACTCAATAGTATAATAGCGCAGTAATACTGCAATAACGTGGATGAGTTGGCTAGAGCGCTGGATTAACAAACAGAAGGTTGTTGGTTCAACCCCATTCTGATGCTGTTAATTTTTTATAACAAAATGTCTAAAAAGATATTTTAAACCAAATAGAGTTTTTGTCACTTAGGCTGCTATGTGCGAGATGGTGTACTGAGTAAGACGTTAGTCAGTAAAAACGAATGTTTAGTGTGTGTCCAAGTTCGAGTCTCACTGGCAGCAAAATTTGTTTGTTTTTTTTTTTTTTTTGTTTTCGTTTAGGTACATATTTTTGAGTACCCCTAGAGTCAAAAAATAACTACATGAATTTGTGGACAAATCGAACAAAAATAACTAATTATTCAGGCAAAAAATAAGTAGTTTATTTTTGTTTCCAATTATACCTGCTAGCTTACCAGGAAAGCAAAGTTTTTGTTGGGAAATGCCTTAAAATGGCAAAATTCCAACTAAAATCTGTTAAAGAATAATAATATTTAGAAATTTGCATAATTTTGCTCGCATTCTGCAGCACATCGTTTTGATAAAAAGCGCTTCTGTTCTGTTGCCAAAATGTAGCTAAAAACCATTAAAAACTTAAAAATTTTCAAAGAAAATTTCAACAATTTTTTTTCACAAATTGAAAATATAAATTAAAATTTAAACAATTGCTTTTGGTTGATTTGGTTAAGGAATTATGCTTAAATATTATGAACTGAAATCAATGTAATTAAATTTTTCTATTTATGTAAAAACTTTTTTCTGTGAAAATAGAAATAAAATTTTAAGTAACAGATTTTGATCTGTGCGTAATTGTAAAAATTTTAATGGATAATGTTTGAATAAAAATATGTATGTATGTATGTCATGTATGAAGATTTTTTCATTTCTATATCTATTTAGCATTTTTTCTTATTTCGGCAGACTATGTTTCTTTATAGGTAAATAGTATGTTTAATTTCTAAATTTTTTTTTTTTTTTTTGGTATTGAATAGTATTCAAAATAAAATTTGGTCCATGACGAGTTTACTATCGTTGTTTTTGGGAATTACTGTACCGAAAACGATATCATAATTTCATGGAAAAACGATATCATAAGGAAAGGAACATTTTAGTCCATAAAAAACTATCGTTTACGATTCGAAAACAAGTTTTACTAGTGACAATTTTTATCACCTATATGATATCGTTTCGATAACGTTATAACATCGTTTGGTTTATTGGGTAAATACAATAAATTAATTAAAATTTTTTAAATGTTTTTATTCAAAACAAGTACTTTAAATTTCGTTTTAAATTAAACGTATAAATTTAATTATTTGATTTATTAATAAATTTGTGCTCAAATGATATTTTTATGTATCACATATTTTTTTAAAACCATAAAACAAAAATGAAATCAAATTAAATTACTAAGAAATATACAATATAATACAATATTTTCTAAAATTTTATGTTATATTTTGTAAAATTTTATGTGTGTTTGTTCAAAAACCAATTTTAAAGAACTTTTAACTAATTCTTAGAAGTTTAATTTAAAAAATATGAATGTATTTGAAATTTTTACTTGGCCTTTTGTTTGTTATTTTTCAAGAAATAGGAATAAACATTTTATTGCAAATACATATTTTATATCTTCAAAATTTAGTTGGTAATTAAATAAATTATGTATTTATTTAATTTTTCTTTTCTGAAAATCTTCCATAACCATAAAGAGACATACCTTTTTTTATTGTTTGTTTGAAGAAATAAAATTAAACAAGTTAGAGTGCTATATTCGACTGTGCCGAATCTTATATACCCTTCACCCATGTTGAGATTTGTTATATGAAAATTAAATACATTATATTGAATGTAATTACAAATATATTTATCGATTATATTTCTATGCAAACACTGAAAACTTTAAATTATTTGCATTTCAAGATTTTATAAATCCTTATTTATATATTTATAAAAATAAGATGTGAGTTTGTTTGTTTGTGTATCAATCACGTCTAAACGGCTGAACCGATTTTCATGAAATTTAACACACAGATAATACTAGTTTTAGGTTATGTTAGATCTCGATTGGATGTCACACCCAAAGTTTACGCCTACTTTTAAAAAATCTATTTTTTTCAATTTTGCACGTTATTAATGAAGCTATTTACATGGAATTTAAGGCACATATAATACTAGCCCTGTACAATGTTATAGGTTACGTTGAATCTTGATCAGATACCACGCCCATGTTGTACGTCCACTTTTTTAAAACTCTAAAACAGATGAACCGATTTGCCTAAAGTTTTCACAGCATCATCAAGTGTGTCCCTAAATTCAAATATGATATCTTATTTTTCGATCGGAGCAGGGGGAGTAGTTCCCCCATATGAGGTAAATATTCATACTTTTAAAGTGAAAGTTTTAAAAAGTTTTAAAAATAATTTTCATATCAAATTTCAAATAGGGTGGATTTACTTAAAAATTTTGAAAATTTTAAAATAGCTAATTCAAGTTTAAAGTATCTAATTCTAAGGAATTTTCTTCGAAAAAAAAATGTTGGTAGAAAACTGAAAAAAGAATTTACAATTTTGCATATTTCTTCTTTATTCAGCTCTTCAAGAAAGACAGTATGAGCGACCTTCCTATGTCATATATCCAAGGAGTTTTCGGTGACTTTTTTGTTACAAATTTCCGATGTCATGGTTAACACCAGTTTACAAATATTAAATATATTAAGTATTAAAGCAAAAATTTTGATAAGAGATAATTTCAACATGTTTATTTATTTAAGAAATATAGATTTTGTGAATGGTATAAAAGATTCGGCCCAGCCGAACATAACACTTCTACTTGTATTTCTATTCTACTTCTATTTTGTTGTTGATTTGTATTAAATCCCATTAGAAGTTGTTAAGTTTATATTTTTATGATATTTTGTTTGCCACTGTTAGATTTTAGCGAATATTTATTACTATCATTTTGATAACTTATTCAATAACATTCAAACCCCCCGTGATTTATATTTAAAAGGGTTATAATCCGAATAATTCATGACGTTTTTTTTTTCTAAATAAAAAAGGTGTGTTATTATAAATTTTTGACCGAAACCAAATACACAAAAAATTAAAAAAAAGAAAGACATATTGGTTAGAATTTTTAAACACAAAAGAGAGGGAACTAGCCTATAATTAATTAGGGCTGGTCTCTTGTATATAGGCAGTAGTCCTATTTAGTTAAAATATTTTTTGTGAATATTTTCGTAAGAAGTTTAAGTGTTTTTTATTAGCAATGTTGGCAGATGAGGGGATTGTCCCCAAATTAGGGATTTAAATTTTTATTTGGGGACAGATTTTCGTGGGGAAGGATTTTCGTAAAATGTGTGGATTCTTTATTAAATAATACATTTATTCCATTTTCGATAAATTTTAATTTATATATATATATATATATATATATATATTTCTATGTATAAAAAATACTAAATTATTATTTGTTATTTATGGCCGTTTACACCAAACGAAAACCAGTAGTGTTTGGCTTCATTCGCTTTCTTAATGAAAGACTACACTAATTGCGTAGGTTTTTCCTTGCAAATGGAAAACTATTTTTTCCGAAAACAATATAAAAACTATCTAAATAATTATCTATGAAATAAACAGACTATTTCATAGATAATTATTTAGATAATTTCATAATATTAAGCTCTCATAGCTTTAGTTAAATTTTCAATTTATAAAAAAATTCAATACATTTTCTTTTCACACGAAATTTTTGATAAATTTTCTTTTATAGAAAAGTGTTCTTATTTTAACCTTCTTTTATAGAAACTTTTTGAAAAATTTTTGATAAATATTTTTATTATAGAAAATTTTCATTAAATTTCTTTTCTTAGGAATTTTTTACAAAATTCCTTTTTATATGAAATTATTGACACATTTAATTTTATTGGGAACTGTGATACATTTTCTTTTTATAGGAAATATTAGATAATTTTTTTCAAGTTTTTTGATAAATCTTCTTTTTATAGGAAATATATTTTAAAATTAATGTTCTTTAATTTCTCTTTATAAAACATTTTTAATGATTATTAGCTATTTATAGCAAATTTTCAATACATTTTTTATATTTATAAATTGTATTGTTACGAAATTGTACTTGAATTCAAATATAACGATTTTAACGGCTGGTTTAAATCTTTCTCAATGCTTCTAGACATTTACGTTTATGTTAAGAGCAGTTAACATATCTGTAAAAATTATTAACATAGTTCTAAACATACAACATTGAATAAAAAGCTTTCACCATTGTTTGTAAGTATAGCAACACTAAAAGTTTAAGCTGCTAACATTAACATCGAGAGCTCTAGTTTGTCCGTTAAGAACATTGTAGAAAGAAATAGAGCTTTCAAGAAGCATCTAGTAGGTAATACAGTGTATATAAATTGGCCGTGAGAACACCATTGAGTCAGTCTAATTGGAAGCGTCGTTAAGTAAAAACAAATTAACTGCCTTGGCTGTATAATCTTGTACATTATTAAAGTGTGTTGTATAAAATGTGTAATTTAAATGTGTGTTTATATTAGAATGCAAGTAACTATTTAAACTGTTATTGTTGTACATTTTTTAAATAAAATAAAGAGCCGTTACAACTTTTAAACTACTAAACTGCTGTTATTTGCAATCAAATTACCGGTTTATTTAAAGGAAATAAACGACCGTTTTTAAAAGGTAAAAACGTAACAGTATGTTAAATAATTTTGGGGACGAAATTGAGGATTCACATTTTAAAATGGTGATTTTTGGGGATTTTTAGCTTCGGGTTTGGGGATATGAGGCAAAATTTTTCTGGCAACACTGTTGTCCATAACATGTTTCCAAAAACGCTAGATTCTAATGTGACTAAATAACACAAAGGTCTGAGAAACTTACTATCCTTTGCAAGAAATAAGTAAGTTATGCGATCAGAAATAATCGCTATCTGAAAATCTATAATAATTTCTATAAATTGTAAGTGTTTGTTCTACTTACAAAACAGTATGGAAATTGAACAAATAGTTTAGAGATAAACGAAAGTAACTTCATCACAATACCTTCTATTATAGTATTGATAGATCAGCAATACTATGACATCAATAAATAGTTAATTCCTAAATTATGCGCTTTGAAGCGCCTGACCCAACAGAAAAAGATCATCTAATCCAATTCAACACTTGAGAAATATGTTTAGTCCAATATAAATCATACTGTATTTCCATCACTAAAGGACTTTTGATTCCTTAATATTTATACTACTTCTCATACAGAAAAAACAACATGATGTATACCTCGCTTATGTGTTGGCTTACAACTAGGGTTTGTGGTCCGAGAATTTCTGGGATTTCCTGTCAAAATACTCCCAGAAATTCCCGAGAATTTTTTTAAATTTCCCGGGAAAAAGGGGAAATTAAATATTCTCGTACTTTTAAAATTCTATAGTAAATATTTTGCTATTTTTAACAGCTTATATTAAAGAAAGATGGACGTTGCTCTAAACATGGTACTTGCAAGAGTTTAACGCATATAATACAACTAGAACAATTTTTGAGAGGAACGTTAATGTTGCATGAATTAGATTTTTGACTATTGAATTAGGTTTTTCTCTCAGATATCTATGTATTTGTTTATTTATGGTTTAACAAATTTACTTATAAGTTGTTTCATATGAAATTTTAAATCAACTTTATTTTTGCCATATTAAAGTTTTAGATAACTTATATTATAGATTTCATAGCTGTTCTTTGTGAATATTTTAATTCAAAATATTTGTTAAAAATAAATTATTTCTAACAAATATTCAATTTTATTTTTAGAAATAAAATAGTTTCACAAATCATTTTGTATTCTTTGGAATAAAATTATTTAAATATTATTCCATTTGTTAACGTGATTAGAAAATATTTCAACAGAAGTATTCTTTTATAAAATTTAAATCAAATTTGAAAATAAATTTTATTTATTTAGCTTGAATACAATTATTCTTTCCTATTTTAATAATGAAATAAAATCTGATTTGAAATTTTTAATTCTTTTTTTTATTTATAGAAAATTTTTTAATATTTTTATTCAACATAAATTTGTTTGAATAATTTTAAATTTGTTTGGGAAAAGAAAAAATAAGTGATATTCTTTTTAATACAGCAATTATTTAATACATTTGAATAAGTTTATTTCGATGATTATTGGTGGCGTTATTTACTCTCTCTAGTCAAATTCTCCTGTATAAATTATTTTAAACACACAAGGACGTTATTCGTTTTAACTTAAATAATTGCACCGAATTCCGATCAAACTCAACAATCAACACCCGCAAATTACTCATTGCGTCGTTCCCAAAGAACCAGAAAACCGCCAAGAAACTATTCTCTCCCAACTTTTGGAAAATAAGTGTGATGTATTTGTAATATTAATGTAAGTTAATTAAATTAATTCCTTTAAGTTAACATCACTGGAAATAAGTTGCTAAAACTATATTTCTATAAAGAATAAAAATGGTAACTTCACAATGAATTTAGAAGAACAGTTTATCAGAACGTTTGTTTTTGTAGCAGCTTGTTTTTAGAATAATAAAGTGTAAATACAATTTAATAAATTAAACCCACAAAAAAAATCGTCTTTATATTATTTCTCAAACGTAACAATATTTACTTTTAGGAAAAATATATTGGGTCCTAAACAGTATTTTTTTTTTTTTTTTTGATTTTAGTTTTTAAGAAAACTTTGTACAAAATTTTAATAAAATGTATGAACTGATTTTTTGTAATAAATAAATTTTGGACATATATATGAAGCAATTATTTTACCATTTTTTTTACTCTCATTACTAAATAGTATTTAAATGTCATATATTATTAAAATAAAGTAAAGAAACTGTGATTCATCTATAAATCTTATAATGTCTAAAATTATTCATTTTGTTATATCGAACACATCATTATTAATGCTAAGAATATATCTGATAAAAAATTAAACACCTTTTAACATTTTATAAATATATAGTATTGTAATGGAAAAAAATTCAAATTAATTATATAATCGTTTTTTACGACCTTTGGAATATTTTTTTTTGTGTTTACTTCAGTTATTATCCATTTAATTTAAAAATACATCTTTAAACCACAAAAAAAAAAAAAAAAAAAAAACGGGAAAGAAAGACCGATTATATGATACTCTACACCAGTGTAGACGAGCATAAAAATTCGGTAAGGGGACGTATATTACATCTGTGGCCAATTTTACTAAATATAAAATAAAATGTACAAATACAAAACAATGCGTTGATACTAACATCTAGATGATTTTATGCGCTTTGGGGTGATTCCTGGAAGTGGGTTTATATGGGAGCTATGGTAAATTATGAACCGATTCTCATAAAATTTAGCAATGTTGTTTATACTTACATAAAACTTATTTGTGTCGAATATTAACTTTATACTAACATTCGTATGGGATTTATGCACGTTAAAGTGATTTGCGGAAGGGGGTTTTGTATGGGAGCTATGGTCAAACCGATCTTCATAAAACTTGGTACAAAGATTAACACTTGCACCGGATTTCATTAAAATGTTCTTATTTTTAAGACATTTTTGAGTATTTAAACTCTATTCCGGGGGTCATTTGTATGGGGGCTAGATGAAATAATGGACCGATCACAACCAATTTCAATTTCCTTGTGTCATAAAAGTCCCACGTGCCAAATTTGATTGAATTATCTTAAAAATTGCGACCCGTACTTTGTGCACAAGGTTTACATGGACAGCCAGCTAGCCAGCCGTCCAGCCAGCCAGACATATTGGTATACTTTAAGGTTGGTGTTAGATAACAATTTCTATGCGTTACAAACATCAGTACAAACGCATACCACCTATGGTGGTGTTGGGTATAAAAAATACCAAAACAAAGAAGAGAACAAAATATTAAACCACATTTAACTCTCGGCGCAAACAATATCAATAAATGTAATATTCTGGTTAACATTAATCATCTTTATATTTCATTACTAGAACAATATTATATTCTTTATATACTAATGTTAATCAATTTAATATAAATACTTAAGAAAACTCTTGTGAATAACCCATATAAAGTAAATAAATTAAATCAAACTAATTACAAACAATTAAACGAAAGCTAAAGAAAATTTCCCATTACTTACAAATATTTATTTGTAATTTTTACATTAAATTGTAAATCTAAACCCCCTTGAATAGTTCAATGTATCTATTTGATATGTATTTTCTGAAATATACAATAATACAAAAATAATGTCGGCAACCATATTCATACCATTACTACCCCAATTTCTTTTTTATATGAATTAAAAAAAAAAAAAAAGAAAAAACGTGATGGAATATTTTTTCTTCTCATACAAAATAAATAAAATAATAAAGTGAAAAAAATATTTAAAAAGCTGTTTTTTTTTTCTTGTCAAGACAAATAATTTTGAGTTGAGCATATCGGTCATAAATAAGGGGAAAAATATTATATTTTTTTATCATTATTTATACATAGTCTGGAAATCCATCGTAAAACAAATAATTAATTTATACAGTCATTAATGTGAAAGTAACAGTTATTGCAAAGAATTTAAAGTTGTTTGAAATGGGGTGCGATTATCAAATTTATAGTTAAAACATTCTAGGAAGCCACTAGTGTATTCAAAAATCGAAACCGGAAACCGATTAACCAGTTTTTGTTTAAAAAAAAAACGCCAGGTTTCGAATAATTTTTGTTTTTGAACCATTCGATTTACCGGTTTTTTATTAAATGTTCTTTCTTACTATTTTCCCTTTTTTTACAATTTTCCCATTTTTAAGATTTGCTCGGTGAACCTTACTTTAGGGTCCGATTCATCACAACAATAAAATTTTTTGAAAATAAAATTTGTATAAAATTACAAATTTTTTCAAGCGGTTTTTGAGTTTAAATAATTCCCTTGTACAGAATCATTTCCTAAATTATTTGAAAATATATCTCATTTACGTTATTATCCTTTTTGCACTTTCAAATATTTAAAGCTAATACGCAGCATAAGAAAATTACAACATCTCTATCAATTTATGCGAAGCAAATTATTAGATAATCAGATTTGAAAAATATATGTGATAGTAAAACAAAAATTTCATTAATGACTAATTATGTAAAAAATTAAATTGGATGAAAAATGTGCACATTTTTTTTCTCTTAAGTGCAAAATATGCACAATTAATTATCCTTAATGTAATATATGCAAAGTAATTCTCTTAAATATAAAATGAAATGAAATATACTCTAAAATAATGATTTTCTATGAAAATACAACAAAATATTCTGCTAAGTCCAAAATATGCAAAAATATGCTGTTAAAACTAAAATATGCAAAGAAATGCTATAACAAATCGATGCCAAAATTCTTAAAATTTTTTGAAAAGGATAAATAACTAACAGATTGGTTCATTTGATGCCCAGGGAAAAATAAGAAAAATTTCCCTCACCCAAAATAATGTAAAATTCAGTAAATAGTTCAAAAAATGCAAATTTTGAGCATAATCCCCCAGCTGCAGAAGAGCGATATGACTTTTTATTTTTATATTATTTGTCTTTACCCAGCAAAAACTTTGCTTTCCTGGTAAGCTAGCAGGTATAATTGGAAACAAAAATAAACTACTTATTTTTTGCCTGAATAACTAGTTATTTTTTTCGACTTGTCCACAAATTCATGTAGTTATTTTTTGACTCTAGGGGTACTCAAAAATATGTACCTAAACAAAAACAAAAATAAAAAAACAAAAAAAATTTGCCGTCGGTGAGACTCGAACTTGAACACACACTAACCATTCGTTTTCACTGATTAACATCTTACTCAGTACACCATCTCGCACATAGCATCCTAAGCGACAAAAACTCTATTTAGTTTAAAATATCTTTTTAGATATTTTGTTATAAAAAACTAACAGCTTCAGAATGGGGTTGAACCAACAACCTTCTGGTTGTTAATCCGGCGCTCTAGCCAACTCATCCACGTGATTGCAGCATTAATGTAATACATAGTAGGCAAATAGTAATGACGCCTCATTACCAAGAAACTATTTTAATAAGTAGTTGCTATTACCGAAAACCAAAAAGTTTTTGCTGGGTACTAATGACATGTGCTATAAGTGTACTTTTTTTTAGTAAAAATATTTAACATTTTAAAAATATTTATATTTTTAGTAAAAACTGGTCAATTGATTTTCGAATTATTCGAATTTTCGAATAATTCGAAAGCCTGTTTTCTTAATACACTAGAAGCCACGTTAACGCGTTTGTCTGTACACACTTTTTTGACGGCAGAAAAATATAGAACTGATACTTTTTTATGGAATTATTCTAACCATGCAACAGTTTCCCTAGAAATTTTCCATACATGAAAAATCGATATATGCATTAAACTGGATCACATACATAATAAAATTACGTTCCTAGTTTTTCTACATTTTCTCTCAAAAAAACCTCAAGTTGCGAAAAATACATAACTTAAAAAAAAAAAAACTTATAAAACTTATAAATATTTACCAAAATTATGACAACCCAATATGGATGTCAAATGAAAGCTAAGAATTCCTGCAATTTAACAAAAATTTCTATTGATTTTTTATTAAAAACTTAATAAAAAATCGTTTATATATAAATAATTAAATAAATAATAAATATAAAAAAAGATATTTTTTAACTATTTACACTGCAACATTTAAAAAAAAATATTATTATATTGCAGGGATTCGTAGCTTTCATTTGACATCCCTATTTGGTCGATACAGTCTTCGCAAATTTTGTATAATATTCCATCGAAACTTTGAAGTGCTTTAGAGAGGAAATTTGACATCCTGTATAAAAACTGGGTACATAATTTTACCATGGATGGTGTTAGAATGATTGTTGCTGGTTGATATATATTTGAAAATAAATAGTAAAAGCTAAAATTTTTAGAGGATATTTTTTTTAAGCTTTTGTGCTGCAGCAATTGCATAAAAAAATATTATTATATTGCAGGGATCCTTAGCTTTTGACACCCATATTGGATTGATATAATATATTCGTAAATATTTTATAATTTTTTAAAATGTATATCCTTCGAAATTTTTAAGTCCTTTTGAGAGAAATTTGACATCCTGGATAAAAAACTGAGAACATAGTTTACCATGGATGTCCTGGATGTAGTTTTATCCATATAATGATTTTTTTTATGTATGGACAAATTATATAGAAACATTTCGATAAACTTGTCCAATTTATTGAAAGTGTATTTCAACAGAAAGACAGACATCATTATTTCGTCTCCCCTAGCTATAGGAACCCGGAATGTATGTACTTTTCGGAGTCTCGCAGGACTACCAGACGTCCAGCTTTTGGCAGCATTATTCCGCTTAAAATATTTTTCCCGTTTTTTATAAAGAAATCCCGCTTTTTTAATTCAAGCAATTACTTATTCGATTTTCTTGTTTATATATTCTATAACATTCTTATCAATATTTCAGTGTAAATAAAAGTAGTTTGGATTTTTCTTTCCACTGGAAACTGTACACAATAATGAGATTGTGTTTTGTGTGTATTTTTTGGCAACTTTGATGTAGGAAGATCACCCATTGAAGATTTTTCTTAATTCATTTTCAGTTCCCTAAACCCAGGTGTACAACTGAGATTAACGCTGATAACGCAGAAGAGAGTAACCATTTTGTTTATATTATGTTAAATAAGGGGAACACGTATTCTAATAAATCCTATAAAATATCATTATTTTTAATCAGTCACAGAATAAACATGTCCTTCTTATTTAAGAAATTCGCACTTTTTTAGCACAATTGTTATAAAAATGTTTTTTAAAATGTAAAAAAAAAAACATTAAAAGGAAACAATTTTACAAAAAAAAAACTTAGTTTTTTTAGTAATTTCCAAAATACACATGCACACACACAAACAAATCTTCGTATATGTGTATTTTTTTTGACAGTTCATCTTATAATATATACAAGTGAGATAATTCTCTCAGAGAGCGAATTCGATACTCTCTGACAGGAAAATCTTACATATTCTGTTACGTGTAGATGGGCTGTAACAGTGATTGAAAATCTCAAATCTGTTATATTTTAGCCATAAAAGGTTTCGAGTTTTTTAGGGAAATAGGTTTAAAAGTTTCATTATTTTAAGAATAAAATATAAGTAAATTTTTTGGAGGAAAGAAAAACTTTTGTTCTTCAGTGAGATTTTTAGGTGCATTCTGGTGAAACTTACCAAAATGGTCCTAAATTACTGCAAACATATTTCATCAGCATTTTATTCACAAAAAAGATAATAAATATGATTCGCTTTGATTCTTTTGGCAAAAAATATCTTTTTGCTATTATGTACTAAAAAGTCATCTTTTTTACCAAAATTTCTGCAAAAAGAAATTCAATAATATTTTTTCATAACCAGCTCAAAATAAAAAATAAAAAGAACTGCAGATGAATTTTAAAAATTTTAAAAATATTTTCGCTGTATTCGGTTCATCAAAAAGTCGTAACTTAGATATTCAAATTATTCTATTTTTCTATTGTTCGAATAAAACGAATAATTAAAATAAAAAAGAGTGTAGTTATTTAAGTTTAATATAAACAAATATTTAATTTTTTCTAATAATATTAGCTGAATTTCAAAAAAATTAAATTATTTGAATATTCGACATAAAAATATTTGAATTATTCGTTATTTGAAAAAATGCAATTTTAAATTCTTGGAATAATTATTCACAATAAATTGTTAGAATAATTCGATCAAACATTATTTGAATTAATACCATAGTAACCACTAAATAAAACCACTAACTACTAAATTAAATAATAATAAGACGATTCAGTATATTACTAAATTTGGCCTGATTTGTCAATAGCGTTTGATATCGAATTGAGAAAATACATTTTTTTTCATTCGAGTATTAGTTTTTATTAGGTTGAAGAATAATTTAAGAACAACTTTTGACGTCAAGTTGAGAAAGTAGTGAATCCTATTTTTTATGAAACTAATTGCAAATAATGCTTACGGCGTTGCCATTTCCTAGAATTTTCTATGACAATAGTTGTAATTTTCCCATCTGGCACAACAAAAAAGAAAATATATTTCTTTATGCAATTTGCGTAATTATTTGTAAGTTATTTTTATTTGCCCTAATCAGGCGTATTAACGTAATAATTGTTGTATTGCAACAACCGCAATAAAATTTAATACTATATAATCAATGAACTCATTAGTAATAAATTTTTATCCATGTGGGCCAAATGAAATCTATTATGTCTCTGACATACATAACTACCTTAGGGATAATAAAAGTCCAGAAGGAAAGTTTATTGTATTCTTTAGTCGAGAATTTAATTAAGGGGTAAAGGTATGGACCAATTTGGGAAAAGAACATACGGCTTCTAAGGCATTCGTTTAGAAAAATTACTAATACATACTTTTTCAACTAAAATCATCTTCAATGGAAGAGTACACTGCACAGTGGTTCCAAAAAGCTTTTTTTTAATAATTCTATAACTTGTGAACCGTTGGAAATATCCAAAAAAAAAAATTTCACCTGGCCTAAGACCAGTTGATTTGAAGGAGCACAGAATCCTTGCGGATCAAGGGAAGGGGAGGGAGTGGGTAGACCTCCAAAGTTGATCATGCAAAAATTCATTTATGATCTGACACAAAACAAATTACAAAAAACACGCTTACATGAGTAGATTATCTCTTTTAATTTAAGAGATATTTAGGCCGAAATAAATTTTTCACTCATTTTTAGGGCTCAATATTGCCCTAATTTTTTTAATATTCATTGGATTTCTTGCCAAATTCTAAATAATCTTGCTGCAAGAATGATATATATATTTAGATTCGGTAAAAAGTTATATTAATATGAAGTTGGAACTTTAAAAAAAAAATATTTTTTTTTGGGTTTTTTCAAAATTTTACTTATAAAATTTCTCTTTTGTTCTGGATCCGGTCCAATTTATAATAACAATAAAATTATATTGGAAAATTTATATATAGGCTGCATTTGAATCGATTTAATAAAAAATATTGAGAAAATTTCTGACAGATTTCTATACATATAACATAGTCCGTAGCTTGTAAGTAGGCTTAAATAATCGAATTTGAATAATTCTAAATTGCTAAATTCTAATTGCATGTCCTTTCGGAAATTTAACAACTCTGAGAAACTCTCCGTATACAAGTTATAAAATAAAACAGAATTTTAATCAAATTCTTATATTTCTTGTTGAATTATTTTTATACCCACAATTAAAAAAAAAAAATGGCGACATATTGGGTTTGTCATTCCATTTGTAAAATGTCGAAAATAAATCAATATATATACTTAATATTATGGGTCCTCGTAAGAGTCGATATAACAATGTCCGCCTGTCCGCCTGTTTCTCTGCTGAAAGAAGGATAGGGCTCGGGTCGCATCACCTAGGGGATGAAAGTTTGCTCAAATATTTATCTTATAAAAGGTCTGTTTGGTATTGAAAATGGGCAGAATGGGTTAACAAACAAAAAGTTATGAGCCAAATACTAGAAACACAGGGTGTCCATTATAACTACATTTCATACTTTTCCGCCGATATCTCTTACAAAAAACATGTACGCTAACGAAATTTTGTACAAATAGTTCAATGATTGATGTAAACTTGTAATCCAAAAATGAGAATGATCTGCCCACTTCACAGTTCATCATACATATAAGGTGAAATTTTAAATTAGGGTGAATCAAAAAGTTGCAGATAGTGGGTATATAGATTCGGCCAAGCAGAATTTATAATTTTATTTATATAAATCAATTATACCAAATATATGAATTTACACCTTAAAGATCTGCTTATAAAATTATAAATTTTTGTTACCCGGTGGAAACAATAATAACTACAAAATAACAAAAAAAAAAAAAAAAAAAACAATATAGAAGTTAACGACATTTTTATCGAATTGGGAGGAATTTCTCCCAATAAAAATCGCAAACAAACGAAAAACTTCACTTCTGATATAAAAAAAATCATAAACGAAAAGATCAACAACATGTTGAACTAAGTAATCGATCAAAATAAAAATTAATATTAATTATTAAAAAAAACAATAAAAGTAATAAAGATTATTACGGAAAATAAAAAACAAATCTGATTTGTATAGTAACACAAAAAACTATGTGACAACATTGAATATTACTTCATATTCAAGTTGCCATATTGTTTCAGTGTTACTAAACGGCAGAAATATTATTGTTAACAAATAAACCCAACACAAAATATATATATATATATACATATATATATATATATATATATATATATATATATATATATATATATATATATATATATATATATATATATATATATATATATATATATATATGTATATACACTGCCTGCCACTTGAATAAGGAATCACATTTTTTAAACTTTATATATCTAAACTAAAGTTCAGAAAAAACAAATTTTTTGCGCAACCAATTTTCAAAGTGTTGGCTTTAGTTTTCTGAAGAAATAAAAAATATACATATTTTGTTATACTAAAATTATGCATTTATTTAAAGACATGTATTTCTGTGGTACTTTTTCGTGTATCACTTGAATAAGGAATTCTTTTAATATTAATCAGGAAGGCTATGATTTGAATTTCTTTCAATATAAATGGCTAGAGAATTTTTAATTTGATAGTTTTTAAATAGTTTTTATTCAAAATGGGAAAGAAAAAAATTCTGATTTTGAAATCTCAGGGTCAGAATCCGGTCCAAATAGCCAAAAGCATTAATAGAGGAAAGACAGTTGTGTACAATTATTTAAATAACGTGGAAAGATATGGAAAAAACATGAAAGGGCGGAAGAAAATGGCAACAACTCCAAAAGAAAGACGAAAAATTCTTAGAATTGCATCAAATTCTGCCATGTCGGTATCAAAAATATGTGAAAAAAGTGGAGTCAGTGCCAGTCTAAGAATAGTGCACCGTATTTTAAAGTCGTGCCCATACATAGTCCGACGAAAACTGCAAAAAAACCACCACTTAATGAAAAACGCAAATCATAACGTCTACACTTTGCCAAAAGTACAATGACATGGTCTGACAAATGGTTTAAAGTTGTATTTTCCGATGAAAAAAAAGTTTAATATTGATGGTCCCGACGAGTACAACTATTAGTTCCATGACCTAAATAAGGAGGAATTATTTTTGAGCCGCAGACACAGCCGAGAGGTCGGAATAATGGTATGGGGTGCCATTTCGTATTATGGTACCATAGAATTGGTTTTTGTATTCAACAAAATGACTGCAACGACTTACAAAAACATTCTGGAGGAAGCATTTCCAAAATTTAATGATTTCTTTGGACCCATACCTTGGTCGTACCAACACGACAACGCTACGGATTCATACCGCCTGAGCAGTAAAGCAATGGATTAATCAACAAGGTGTTCAACTTTTGGATTGGCCCCCATATTCACCAGACCTGAATCCAATGGAAAATGTCTGGGGTTGGCTTACAAGAAAAGTTTATGAAGGAGGAAAACAATTTGAGACGATAGAATCCTTAAAGGATGCAGTAACGTAAGCATGGAGTTCAATTTCGCTAAATTACTTAGAGTCATTATACAAGTCGTTGCCAAATCGCATTTTTGAGGTTATTTCTAAAAATGGTGGCAGTACTCATTACTAATTGAATGCTAGAAGATAATAGCTTTCATTTTTATAACCTAAAATTGAAAAAAAAATTACAGTTTGCTTAGTTTTAAAATATTCCTTATTCAAGTGACACACGAAAAAGTACCACAGAAATACATGTCTTTAAATAAATGCATAATTTTAGTATAACAAAATATGTATATTTTTTATTTCTTCAGGAAACTAAAGCCAACACTGAAATTTGGTTGCGCAAAAAATTATTTTTTTCTGAACTTTAGTTTAGGAGATATACTTAATTAAAGTTAAAAAATGTGATTCCTTATTCAAGTGGCAGGCAGTGTATGTATATATATATATATATATATATATATATATATATATATATATGAAGAAGTTCAAAGACGAGCAACTAAATTGTTTTAAATATCTCGACCTATTATGTATTATTTCCAACGAAGAAATTAATTATTTTGAAATTGTTTCACTCCGAAAAAAATATAAGTGAACTGAAACTGTTAAAAACTAAAGCTAATTATAAAGTTTATGAACAAATGCCGAATCTTTTTGAACCGGTTTGTGAAAATTCAAAAATAGAATTGATCAGTGCTTTTATATTAATTTATATCTTTACTTTAGCTCATAGCAGTGAAACGCCGAATGTCTTTTATCTAAATTATCTCTGATGAAAAATAAATTATCCAACAGACTTAAAGTCAACACTTGTGAATCTATGTTAAACGGGGATTTGTAAGACTGTAGTCCGAGTGAAGACCTTGTACAGAAGTTCAGAACTTTAATTAATAAAAAGAGAATTTGTATGAATAAATCCTCACTTTTTGCAATAATAAAAATCATTACAAATAAATTAATTTGTTGTTAATAAATTTCAATTTAGAAGTTTCCATTGAAAAACAATATTTTTTGTTTTTATTTTTATTAAATAAACAAATTTTGAGAAGTTTTTTTTAGATATTGAAGCAGTTGGCTTCAATATCTAACGCTGTACATATATTATATCACAGATTTGTTTTTGAATTATTATATCATATTTTTCTGTTTTTAAAATTATAGTTTTTGATTAATTTCAAAAAAATATATAATAAAGCATTTTTTACTTTGTTATAAAAATAAAAATATTTTGTGCAGCAGTTGGTGATAGACGGCAACACTGATCATTCTATATGTTATGTACTTTGTGTTGTGATTCATAAAACTATAATGCTTAAGTAAAGCATTGACTTTTTATTGCGGTGATACAACTTGTAATTTAAATATAGATATACCCAGCAAAAACTTTTTGGTTTTCGGTAATAACAACTACTTATTAAAGTAGTTTCTTGGTAATGAGGCGTAATTATTATTTGCCTACTTTGTATTACATTAATAAGTACTCAATAGTATAATAGCACAGTAATACTGCAATCACGTGGATGAGTTGACTAGAGCGCCGGATTAACAACCAGAAGATTGTTGGTTCAACCCCATTCTGAAGCTGTTAGTTTTTTATAACAAAATGTCTAAAAAGATATTTTAAACTAAATACAGTTTTTGTCGCTTGGGATGATATGTGCGAGATGATGTAATGAGTAAGACGTTAGTCAGTAAAAACGAATGGTTAGTGTGTGTCCAAATTCGAGTCTCACTGAGGGCAAAATTTTTTTGTTTTTTTTATTTTTGTTTTCGTTTAGGTACATATTTTTGAGTACCCCTAGAGTCAAAAAATAACTACATGAATTTGTGGACAAGTCGAAAAAAATAACTAGTTATTCAGGCAAAAAATAAGTAGTTTATTTTTGTTTCCAATTATACCTGCTAGCTTACCAGGAAAGCAAAGTTTTTGCTGGGTACTTTCAAAGTTTTTGGGTATTGTTAATAATTTTAAAACTAATTTAAAATTTTTCATACTTTGCTTATAAGAAGATAATGACTAATCAGTTATACTAACTTACTCATATTGGAAACTAGAAAGAAAGATATAGTCGGTCAAGACCGACTGTATGACACCCTACACCATTGCGTACCAGTATAAAAATTTGGGAAGGGGACGCATATTATACCTGTGGCCAATTTTAGTAAATGTAAAATAAAATATACAAATATAGAATAATGCGTTGATACTAACATCTAGATAATTTTATGCACTTTAGGGCGATTCCTGGAAGTGGGTTTATATGGGAGCTATGGACCGATTCTCATAAAATTTGGCACGTTAAAGTGATTTTCCGAAGAGGGTTTTATATGGGAGCTATGGCCAACCGGTCTTCATAAAATTTGGATTGATACTTATACAAAACTTCCTTATACCGAATTTCATTAAAATATTGCTATATTTAAGGCATTTATGATCGTTAAACCCCTATTCCGGGAGGACATTTATATGGGGGCTAGGTGAAATAATGGACCGATCACAACCAATAGCAATAGGCTTCGTCCTTGTATCATAAAAGTTCCACATAACAAATTTCAATGAATTATCTTTAAAATTGCGACTCGTACTTTGTGCACAAGGTATTCATGGACAGCCAACCAGCCGACCAGCCGACCAGCCAACCAGCCGACCAGCCGACCAGCCAACCAGCCGACCAGCCAGCCAGATGGACGGACGGATATCGTTAGATCGATTTAAAAGGTGATTCTGAGTCGACTTGTATACTTTAACATGGGTGTTGGATAACATTTTCTATACGTTACAAACATCAGCACAAACGCATAATACCCCTACCACCTATGGTGGTGTAGGGTATAAAAAGCTATATCACTAAACTTAAATTTCTTCAAAAGAGCAAACGTAAGAGTGATATTTCAAAGTTTTATTCGCAAAAGTAGCTCTGGGTTGGGGAACAATTCTCACGTCACCGTAATTATATCTTAAGTACAGTCAGACGGGTTTTTGTTGTTTGGCCTTCGAGAATTTTACGTCTCACCCCCGCATTGACTGTTTGTTGTCGTCTAACTGTACCGTGTTACGGTTTTTCGTGGCTTACATTCATCACATGCAATCGATTTTGTTAACCTAACTTTTATAAGATTGGATTTGGTGCAGTACCACATAAAACTGAAATTGATATTGGTGTAGACTATTAAACTCAGGGAACTGAATTCGGGAACTCTAGTTTTCTAGACGAAGGTATAGATCGAGTGGATGATTTGCGAAGGAGGCTTCATTTGGATGTACACTCTGGCAACATGTTTAGCAGAAAGCTACGTCATTTAAACTTTTAAAATTCCCAAAAAAAAAAAAATATTTCAAAGTTATATTGTAAGATATTTTAAATATTTTAAAAAAAGCAAATGCAAAAGTGAAGTTTTATAGTAGAATATATTAAAAATATTGCACAAACATATAATTAATTAAATTCGTGAAAAAGTTGTATGCTACAGGTAAGTATGAATGAGCAGCAAACGTGCATTCGAAAGAAATATAAAAAAATAGAATTGTTTCTATATTAAAAGCCAGTTCGACGAAATCATCTCAGGAAAGTGCATCATATTCAGAGGCATATGTGGTTCATAATATTCACGAGGAACAAAATTTTACATAAGATTTGAAACAATCTTTACGTGAAAAATTGAGGAAGATACAACGCATCTGTAAAATACTGCACCAGCTTTCTGAAAATTTTAAAATCAGAAAATATGGATGTTTCCACAAGTGTTGGCGGCCCCCTCAAAAGAAATGAAAAAATTATTTTGAGAACGGTAGCAACTGGGGAATATATCCATATTGGACAGAAAGGCAGAGAAATTATTTTGCAGCATGAGAGTTCATTGCAATTGGATATAGTTGTCAATAGATTGCCTCTTTATAAAAGTTCTGCAATTGGATTGTGGTCTATCTTGGGAAAAATTGTAAATGAACCTCGATTGGATGTATTTCTAATAGGTTCTTATATTGGTAAGGGTAAGCCAGCAAACGTAAACAGATTTCTTCACGACTTTGTTGCAGAAATAAATTCAAAATCTATGTCTCTGGAGATTGGAGAAAAAAAGATTTAGCGATACACCGGCGAGATCATTTTTACGCCAGACAAAAAGTAACAATGCCTTAAATGGGTGCCTCTGATGCTATGAAAGAACATTTGCACTTTAAAACTCGAACGGATGTGGAATTTCATAAAGGGCAAAGTTTGTTAGATCAATCCGAGTTGGGAATAAAAATGATCACGCAATATCCCTTGGTTATCTTCAAAGATATGTATACAAAAAAACTTAATTATACTGCAATGTTGTCCGTTTTTATTGTTCTGAGCTTAATGGTCTCCACCAATATCAATCTTTTGAGTTTTACATGGTACTCCACCAATAATCCAATGTAAAAGTAAGGTTAAAATCGATTGCGTGAGGCAAATGTAAAAGCTTTGAAAAACTGTAACGCGGTACACACTTAGCCAATGTGAGAATAAGACTCAAAATTCTCGTAGACCAAACAACAAATATCCGCATGGCTGTACTTAAGATATAATTATAATGACAACGGAGTTGTTCCACAAACCAGAGCTACATTCTTTACGACTCGTATGATGATATTATGATGATCGTAGATCACGAAAATTACAAAACAATAAGAATTGCACTGTAAAAATGTGTAGACAACATTATTAAAATAAATTCTAACGGAGGGATAAGAATGGTTAGAATGAGTAGCCAATTACAAATATAATTAAAATTCTGAAATCGCTTTGGTAGAAAAATAATGATCGCCAAATTAAATTTTAAGGTTATAATTAGGTTATATTTGTACACTAATAAAATTTTTTGTTCTTCTTAATATTTAATTCACCGTTTGTTGTTTTTGCATACAAATTTGTTAAATTTTTATATATTTGTCACCTAAATTTTGATATTTATTTCAAAAGAAAAGATAAAATCTAATCTAAAGAAATACACGAATAAAACATCAACGCAAAAACACTGATACGCTACTCATAATCCCGCCTGACCTGAATTTCATTATTATATATATTCGACAAAAAATCGAGAATTATATTAATCATGAATATTCGTAGCATCCTCGAAAATTTCTCGATAGTAAACATAGTTCATAGCGATCGGTTGTGAAATATTTCGCTAAAAAATTTAAATTTTCAGCAATTTTTAATAAAATAACAATAATAATAATAATATAATAAAATTTTAGAAAAAAGTTGTAAGTAATGTCACTACTTGTCCAAATACGAGAACTTACCTCGTAGATATATGAAATGCAACACTATTCCCATCAAGTACCACCTGCTAATAGACTACTGTTTAATTTTGAGCAAGTGTCATCATTTACTTTGCGTTTAACAAAAAAATCCACGATATGGTGTTGTCCGACCGAAGAGTAAAAGTGCGTGAGATCGTTGATGCCATAGGCATTTCATATAGCAGTGTGGTTTCGATTTTAAATGATCAGCTGGGTTTAAGAAAGTTGTCTGCAAGATGGGTGATGCGTTTGCTCTCAATTGACCATAAACGTAAACGTGTGACAACTTCAAAGGATTGTTTGGAGTTGTTTAACCGCAATCCGAATGAGTTTTTGCGGCGTTTTGTAACTGTGGATGAAACATGGTTCTATTGCTGTACTACGGAGACCAAGCAGCAGTCTAAACAATGGGTTTCTCCGGGTGAACCTGCTCCGAAGAAGGCCAAAGTAAGTTTATCGGCCAATAAGTTGATGGCAACAGTTTTTTGGGATGCACGCGGGATAATCCACATCGATTACATTCAAAAGGGAAAAACAATAAACGGCGAATATTATGCCAACTTATTAGACCGATTTAATGAGGATTTAAAAAGAAAATGACCCCATATGGCCAAGAAACAAGTTCTTTTTCATCAAGATAATGTACGGGTGCACACTTGTGCAGTCTCAATGACAAAACTCTATGAATTGGGCTACGAATTGGTACCTCATCCGCAATATTCTCCGGACTTAGCCCCTTGTGACTACTTCCTAATTCCAAATCTAAATAAATGGCTCGGTTAGGAGAGATTCAGCTCCAACGATGAAATGCCTATTTTAAAGACCTCGGGAAATCCTATTTTTTACGCAAAGTAAATGACGACACTTGCTTGATGGGAATAGTGTTGCATTTCATATGACTACTAGACTATAGATCCGCCCTCGTATAGTTGCAAAATAGTATATTTATCTAAGTAGCTAACATTTTTTTTTTTCTTTGCAAATTAATTCAGAAAATTTTGCACAAAAAGATACGGATCTGTTCAACATAAAAATGAATAATATTAAGAGAATAAACATGGAGTCATCTGGATGAAGTTGAAATTTGGCCAAAATGCTGCAAATATTACCACTCATATGTAAATGATTTTATTGTTCATTATATGAATTATTATTTTTCAAATGTAATTTATTATTATGTACCTATTTTTTTAATATTTGATATATTGTGTTAAGTTTAAAATAAAACATAACTTTAAAAATTAAATCAACTTTAAATTTTAGATTGGGAATGAAATGAAAAGAAACAAAATAGAATACTATCGTTTTCGAACTATTTCCAATGATAATAATCACAATTCGCTAGTAATATCAATACCGAATAATATTCATAATTTTTTGATATCGAAAAAGAATCACTAACGAAGTTTTACGTTTCGCTATTGATATCGCTAAAGGTTTACTATTAATACAACAGACAAATCTTCGAGATCGATAGATTTGCTGCTACAAAGTGAGCGACGTGTGAGCACAATGAGCTCATATTCGGATCGCCGACGATAGTCGTTTTCGAATGTTTTGCCAGAGAAATGTTCGCGAAATGTTCAAACGTGATATTATTATAGAAGTTTGTGGCCAGCTGGAATATTACTCTACATTCAGACAATATTCAAAAATAAAGATAATGGAAATACACACATTTACACATAGACGTCTAACTTTTATACACAACATGCATATATAAATCCTTACAAGTATTTACTTTATCCTATTGTGTTGTATGGGTTATAAATATAAATACTCAGCAAAATCTGTTTGGTTTTCGGTAATGGCAACTACTTATTAAAGCAGTTTATTGGTAATGAGGCGTCATTATTATTATTATTATTATTATTATTATTATTATTATTATTAGTTTCTTGGTAATGAGGTATTACATAAATAAGTACTCAATAGTATAATAGCACAGTAATATTGCAATCACCTGGATGAGTTGGTTAAAGCGCTGGATTAACAACCAGAAGGTTGTTGGTTCAACCCAATTCTGATGCTGTTAGTTTTTTACAACAAAATGTCATTCAATAACAAAGTCTTATTATTTAACTAAGTTAAAAATACTCCCCTTAATGCGGATTGGATTTACTGAGAAATCAATATATGGATAAAGACTATTGAATTGATTGCATATACGTCTCATGGGATCAAATTTAGCATAATTGGTTTGAAAATATTTGATTTTTATAGGAGTGTAATTTCTACTTGGACGATTTGGGATTACGAATTCGATCCTACGAAGCAGAAACTCAGAATTAATTAAACCGTTTACTAAATTAAATACAAATGAAATATTCATATATTTTCTCCTACTTTCAAAATTAGGGAGGTCAATAAGCTGTAATCGACTTTCATATGATGGTAAATTAATATTAGGATTCCATGGAAGATTACGAAGACAAAATAAGAGAAATTGTTTCTGGATCGATTCAGTTTTCTTTATATGAACTTCGTACTGAGGATCCCAGACCACGGAAGCATATTCCAGGATTGGTCTTACGAGAGATATGAATAATTGCTTGGAGACATAAGGCCCATTAAACTCTCTTCCCCAACGCTTGAGGAAACCTAGAACTCCTTTGATACGAAATTATTTCAGTAACTATCTTTTCGAAAAGTTTTGCAATAAACCTTAATTTAGCAATACCTCTATAATTGGAAATGTTGGATCTGCTTCCGGATTTAAACAAAGGTATAATTAAGATTTCCTCCAAACTTCAGGAAAATAACCACTAAATATTAATATGTTGAATAAGTAGGTTATTGGAGATATAAGAGAATGTAAACATTTTATAAGAACACAGCTTGGAACATCGTCAGGTCCACATTTATCAGAATATTTTAGATTCTGTACAGCTCTCAGTACCATCGATTTATCTAATATTGGACAATTTATTAAGGTTTCAGCAGGAATTGGATGTGGATAATTGGAAAGTTGATGTAATCATTTATCATCTGCATCGTTTGAGGATTCTTTATCTCCAAATTTCATCATGGATGAATAACCAGAGAATCGACGCTTAGAATTTACAAACTGGTAGAAATATTTTGGATTATTTTTAAAGTTTCTTTGCACCTTAAAGAGATAATTATTGTAACATTGAATATTTTCTGAATTGCAAATTGATCTTGATATGGAGTATCTCATATAATCAATGGATAAATCGAACTTTTTATATTTTCTATAATGTTTGATTTTCAAATTTTTCAAGCCATTGAGCTGCCGTGTGCAATGTTTTTTTTTTCTCGTCATTGGTATTGGTTTCTTAAAAAGTTCAAATAAGCCAACATAGAATTTATTCAAACCAATTTTCGGAACAAATTTGGTGATTTAATTTGGAATAAACAGCTTTGCTAAAATCAAAAACCATCTCATCATTTACATTGGATTGTAATGATAGCATTGTTTCGAATTTGAATTTGTTGTTCATAAATTTGAATACTTGACATAGGAGGAATAGAAGAGCAAGTTATAAAAAATATTCTAAATTTGGCTTTAGCACATACAGCGATAAATTCAATATTTTGATCATTGTTAAGAATTATTTATTCCGAAGGAATAAGAGTTGAGACAGAAATCAAAACTTTCTCACCACATTCTATTCCTTTCTTTTTCTATTTTACTTCATGAATCAATTTCGTTTTTCTTTTTTTTTTTTAAGTAAGCACCCTAAGGTAAAGTCCCTGATAAACGATTCTGAAATAAATATACTTCGGAACATAACACACCTATTACATCGACTAGCACGGCCGATTTATTATTTAGCCCTGTTCTTAACAGTTATATAACTACTATAGAAATCGTTATACAATATTTAAAGTATATATAATTACATTTTGAATATAATTAAAGATGGCCCTGGCTGTAAATTTCTGAACAAAATTTTTCATTCTTTCAGAGAATATTAAGAAAAAAAGCTTAAATAACGTAATAGCTTTTAAGCTTTGACATACATAAGTAATTAAAATTTAAAAGTTCCCAGGTGAAAATCGTCCTATATTTTTATATATGACCCACGTATAACAATATATTGTTATATATGGATTTATACATGAAAGTGTGTTGATTCATACATAAAATAGTTTGCAATACATATATGAATACATATATGGTAAAATATATTAACTATTTTGTCATATATGGAAATATACTTGTTAAATTTTTGTCATATGTGGTTTCATACGAGTATATTAAAATAAATTGGAAAATAAAAATTCAAACAATTATAATTTTATCAGAAATTTAATAATTAAAGAATTTTCTTTAATTAAGAAGTCATTTTGTAATTTAATAGCAAAGGTAAGTGTGTAAACATTATTGATAAATATGATACTACTTTTAATTTTCTTATATTGCAGCAAAATTTGTTAAATGAGTTTAAGGAATCAGGCTCCAATACCAGGAAATCTAAGTGTAGGTAAAATAATTTTAAATTAAGTTTTTATTAAATATTTAACGGATGAAAAGACTTTTCAAATAATTATCGGTTAAAAAAAGCTCTTTTTCAGCGCTAAGTATTTCCTTCCAATGACAACATAATGTTAAAATCATAACATTTTCCTCTCTTTCTTAGTACTTTTTTGCTGGGAAACAAAATAATTTAATGTAAATTACGCTTTAATTTTAGCGTTTTTAATGACATTAATGAAAAAGAAAGTTTAATTATCATTCACAATAGAGTTTCTGACATATGTGTAAATATATATGGCCATATACCCTCAATTTTCGGATTCAATACATATAAGATATACCATATATACATGCATATATAATTATATATGTGATCATTTTCAGCTGGGTTGTTGAAAATATCAAATTTAAACGTTGTTGTTTCATAAAACAATGATGTGATATAAAATTTTTATTTAACTCTCCGTCCACACTGTGTTTGACTAACTTTTGGGAAAGTTCGGACAAATAAGAGCATTTACAAATTTACTCTCTCATATTGTAAAAAATTCTCAAAAGCTGGGGAACACAACAAAAAATACATTTCTCTTTTGATCCTGTTTGGCTGACTTTGTTAAATTCGTTAAGTTCGTCGAACACACCTACTATGTCTAGCACAAGCGATATGAATTACGTAAAATTATTTGCAATACTTGTGTTAAGAATTTTTAGAAATTTTACTTCAAACAAAAAGATAAACGAAATACACTAAGCGCTTGATTTTTAATCGCTGGTAGAGAACTGAAGATAAATTTGTATTTTTTAATATTCTTAATTGAACAGCTTAATACTTATCAATGCGAATCATTATAGGAAATCTATTGGAACAAGGCACAAACAATAAAAGGACTATAAAAACAAATAAAATTAAATAAAATTAAAAATAGTTCCATTTATGAGGAATTATTTCTACAAAATATATTACACAGTGTAAATACCGAAACTAAAATATCGGTATGTATCGGTATTGAGGGAAGTGGTATTTGAATACCGGTATTTTTTGAAATAATAATTTCGGTAACGATTCAGTAACTCTTTTTAAACGGTATTTAATTGTATCGGTTTCCAACCTTACGTTTTGCATTAATATAAGGATTACAAACTGAAGTACTTATTAATTTTATATAAAAATGTTGTTTTGAAAAAGAAAGTTATGTACTATTTTATGTATTAAGAAAATAAATAAACAAAAATAAAAAAGTATTCAAAACAATATTTTTAATTCATTTTGGGATTTTATTTTATATTATTTCAAAAACTCATATAACAATTATTATTGTTTAATAATGAAAATACGTGATCGAATCATAGAACGTTCACTGTTTTGAAGAACTAATTTAAATGAGTATTTATCACCTATGAAAAACGCAGTATATTCAAACAAGTTTTACAGATTTAAAATACTCATTTTAATGACAATCGGTTTACTCAAAAGTCAACTATTGAACGCCAATGACACGTCAATGTTAAAATCATGCATGTTTCACCTACAAAGGAACCAGTGCATTATTACTTGAACCCATGATTTATTACTTCTTTTGCATGTTTTTATTCTTTGCTGAGAATATATCATAAGATATTTTTACAAAAGGTAAAAATAACGACTAATGATGAGACAAACAAACGTCCATGAACAAAAAAAAAAATAAAATAAAATATAAAAAAATAAAATAAAAACATAATAAAATACAATAAATATAATAAAAGACAGAAAAAATGCATTGTTTTGATTTCAATTGATAAATAATATATACATGTGATCATATTTTTAATATTAATTGTTATCTTTAGTGTTTGTTGTAGTAATAACAATTATTAGACAACAAAACATATATTTATTAAATAAAAACCATACATCAAAATATATATTTATTTTATATGATGATAATAGAGTATTTTATATAGGACATATTGTGAGAATAGGGTAATTCAAATTTGTATAGGAATTATATAGTTGTAAAACAAATATTATTAGAGAAAACAGATAAGCAAGCATATGATTAAAATTCACATTCCTTCGGTGGCTAATTATAATACACAAATTCTGTTTATTAAAGCCAAGCAAAGGAAATTACATGTGTTTGATGGTCCTTCATACCGGATGCTAGTTATAACCCTAATACATTTTAAATATGAACTCAAATGTCTAAAAATGTCTAAAAATTGTAAACTCTCCAATCTGTATTTAAGTACCTTTGGATTCAATCACCACATAATTGTTCTCACCGAAACTTGACTCATAAATAATACGAAATACTTTGTAGCAATTATAATATCTTTAGACGTGATAGAGACACCAACACAGTAGGTGGTGGTGTTTTAATCGCTGTATCTAATTTATTTCCTTCTGTGGATTCAATTCCAATGACACCTAAAGGTATTGAATTTATTGGCACATGTATAAAACTTAACAATAAAAACGTATTCATTACGTGTACAAATATTCTACCGATTCAAAATAGAAATCAATTAATTTACAATGAACATATAATATTAATTAAAACTATTATAATGAATTCTATATCTGATAATTCTATTCTTATTTACGGAGATTTTAATATGCCCACAGTATCGTGGAAGTTTATTCTTTCATTCTAATTACAGTTGATATCCTCCCATTAAAAAATTAACCTCAATATTCCAATTTTTAAAGAAACACATATGTTTACATTTTTTTAGATTAAGATCCATTAGATTAATATTGCACCATAGAAAAAAGTTGTCTAAATCATATTGTAAATTTTTTTTTTACCTTTTGCAAAAATATCTTATGATATATTCCCAGCAAAAAAAAAAAAAAACAAAACAAAAACATGCAAAAAAAGTAATAAATCATGGGTTCAAGTAATAATGCACTGGTTCCTTTGTAGGTGAAACACGCATGATTTTAACATTGGCGTGTCATTGGCATGCAATAGTTGACTTTCATACCCCTATTTAGACAAATGATTGAATAGAAGAATTTTTTAACAACTTTTCTGATTTATGTCTTTTTTAAATAAATGGAATTTTTAATAGTTGGGGTAAATTACTTGATTTGGTATTTGTGAACGAACCTGTGGATTGTTTATTAATACGTAATAATCCGATTTCTATACCTGAAGACAGATATCACCCTATTCTGGAAATTAGTCTAAAGATACCTCTTAATTGTACATCATCATCAAAAATAAAAAATGGAAATGTCTTCTGTTTCAAAAGAGCCAACTTCGACGAGTTAAATCATCTTTTGGATGGATCTGTTAATCTTATCAAACTGTACCCCAACTACCAGTGATCATATTGTTTGCAAATTCTACAAAAAAAAAAAAAAAAATGTTTGAATATGTTGACGAATGTGTTCCTTGAATTCAAAAGAATTGCAAAGGCTAAAAAATTTGAAAAATATACGCTTTAAAAAGTACAAAAAATTTGGCCTACTGTCTGATTATGGTGAATTTAATATTATCCGTAACCCAATCAACACTGTTCTTTATAAAAATTACATAAATACCATAAAACAAAACTTAAAAGTATGATCCAAAATCATTTTATAATTTTGTGAACTCGAAAAGAAAAACTGATATTTTCCCTACTACTATGAACTACTTAACACATGCATCTAGTAATGATTTGACAATATGCAATTTGTTTGCTGACTTCTTCTCCAACACATATTCCGATCTACAATATAACAACACTGTATATCCTTATCCAATTTTGGAATACCAACCAATAGTTATGTATCACAGATCTTAATTGCTATAAAAAAACTGAAATTGTTTTTTTTTCGGAGTGGTCCTGATGGTATAACCAGTTGTTTATTAATTAATTGCGTAAACGCTCTTGCTATTCCGTTAACCATAATTTTTAACATCTCTATAAAATACGTTTATTTTTTCCCAGTATTCGCTTTTTAAATCTGGCAACAAATAAAATATAGTCATCTATAGAGGAATTGCAATGTTGAGCGTAATTCCAAAAGTCTTTGAAAAATTCATAACTTAGAATATTACACAACAAATTCCTTTATTATCACCTTATCAACATGGGTTCAGGAAAGGCCAATCTTTTGCAGTTTACCACTATAGTTAATCGTGGATTTAATGACAAAAAACTAACTGATGTCAAATATACACACTTTAGCAATGCATTTGATAAAGTCAATCACGACCTTTTGTTAATCAAAATGCATGGACTGGGTAAAATCTTATTTAACATGTCGTAAGCAGCGTGTTATTTTTAAAAATGTTATCTCTCAAAACATAAATAAATAAATATAAAATCTGGAGTTCCTCAAGGAAGTCACTTAGGTTCTATCTTATTTTCCTTATTTGTAAATGATTTGCCATGTGTAAATGAATATTGTAAAATTTGAATGTATGCAGACGACGTAAAAATCTTCTTAGGCTATAATAGTGCTGGTGATATATATTATTTACAACATGATTTAGAAAATTTTTTCCTATGGTGCAATATTAATCTAGTGGATCTTAATCTAAAAAAATGTAAACATATGCGTTTCTTTAGAAATTGGAATATTGAGGTTAATTTTTTGATGGAAGGATATCAACTGGAATTAGAATCTGAGTTCCTTGATCTTGGTATTCTTCTTGATCCTCAATTAAATTTCAAAAAACACATAACAGTAACAATAAATAAATCTAGTGGTGTTCTAGCATTTATAAAACGATGGTCCAAAGAATTTCATGAGCCTTTAATTACTAAATGTTAATATACATCCTTTAAGACCAATTTTAGAGTATGGTTCTATCATTTGGAATCCCAATATAGTTTACCTTAAGAGTAATATCGAATCCATTCAAAAACAATTCCTTTTATTTTATTTTTTTTAACTCAACTTGGAATCCAAATATCAATCTTCCTCCTTATACAACAAGGTTATCTATTATAAAATTATGCTGAATGCGGCCTTTTTAATAAATTTAATTAATGGATCAGTCGGAGAGTTACTCGGAACTTTATACCACTTTAACTTCAAGTTTTGCAGAATTCATATGCTGATTTCTTTAGAAAACTATGTATTGATTTTAATTATTTTTACAATTTTATCGATTTCTCAACCAATGTTAACTATATAGAACGTAATATAATATTGTATTTAAACAATTGCTAATTTTAATTGTATTTTTTTTAGTATAAACATTGTTAATATTTTAAGGTCTGTAAGGAATATTTTTCCGTAGACTAATAATAATAAATAAAAATAACAATTAATTACTACAACTACACTTCAAATTATAGTTAGACACATTATTCCACTCATGTGTATAACCTTAGATCACATCAAAGAAATACAGTCGAACACGGTTATAACGAACACCGTTTATAACGAACTATGTCTACAGCGAACACTTTTCCATACAAATAACTACTTTTATAATGAACAAGGTTATAACGAACTTTCTGATCCTAAGAAGAATATTTCATAAAATACGTTTATAACGAAATCTCACAAATACTAATTTCAGATAAATAAAATTGTACACTTCAAAGTGTTTCAAAAATGTAAAAACGAACAGAAATAACTTTCATTTATTTCAGTTAAAATTACTAGACAAATAGAAATAATAAAAGGATTAAAAACTAAATATTAGAAAATCACTATTCCTTAAAGTGTAAAGGTCTTAATGATAAGTGGAAAATTATCAAATGACAGACGTATGCAGAAATCATTAATATTTAAAATAATTAATACTAAAAAATCATAAATACACTTTCATTACAAATATTAGTATCGTAATGAAATACATGTGTTCTGTTAACAAATTATTTTTTTTTTAGAATTTTATGGATGTAACGAACTGCGTTTATAACGAACTAAATTTTTCGGTCCCTTCGAGTTCGTTATAACTGTGTTCGACTTTATATTTTTTTAAACATAAATTCACAAAGTCTGAGTTCACACAAGGCAATTTTTCTTAATGAAATTTTGATTTTGTGTTAGAGCGAGCGATAGGGAATATGAAAGTGTACGAAATTGCTTACACTTCGAAATGCGTTTTATTCTTCATTTTCATACTTTAAAAGAAAAACAAATTAAGGCAATTAAAGCAAGAATTACTGAAGTAAAATTTTGTGTGTGAACGTAAATGCAAGTTTAAAAGAAAAATTTCAGAAAGAAAAATTACTCATTATCAATTTGAGTAATTAATCTTATGACAGCAATATCATATTAAAATAAAATAATTTCTTTACTTGTTTTGTTGTTATTCATTTTCCGTTCATTTCACAATCACGCTTCATACTCGTGTAAATGAGTAGATTTAATGATTTGAGATAAATGCAGTATCCTAAATCAAAATTGTGTCATATGTTCTTCGGGCTTAGAATAATAAACATGTATATTGATTGATATATATGTGTACATTAATTTGTATGGAGACAAAAAATGTAAATATACCCCAATAAAATTAAACTAATTCCCAAAATATTTCGGTTTAATTATTTCGTTGTGTGAGCTAGACCATTTTTAAAATAACTCCAAAAATATAGTTTTCGATCAACAGTGCACATAATTTTTAACTTTAAAAAAAAAAAAAATTACAACACATGATGGACAAATGACATTTAATACACAATGAGTAAAAACATTTTTAAAATTAGTTTTCATTCTCGCGAAATTAAAATTTTTTTCTGTGATTTTATTTTAAATAATATTTTATTAAAGTTTGAATATTTTGAACATTTATATCCTTGGAAAGGTCTTATTTAATACTATTAATATATGTATTCATTTAACTCTTTCCTTTGGGATTTCCGGTCCATAATTGGTTAAGTTAATTTTATATAAAATAAATGGTTAATTAAGAAAAAAATTTTCCCAATATATATATATATATATATATATATATATATATATATATATATATATCATAAAATTTACACTGCCTGCCACTTGAGTAAGGAATCACATTTTAATTAAGTATATCTCCTAAACTAAAGTTCAGGAAAAAATAATTTTTGCGCAACCAAATTTCAAAGTGTTGGCTTTAGTTTCCTGAAGAAATAAAAAATATACATATTTTGTCATACTAAAATTATACATTTATTTAAAGACATGTATTTCTGTGGTACTATTTCGTGTTTCACTTGAATAAGCAATTCTTTTAATGTTATAAATGTTTAATTTGAAAGTTTCTAAATAGTTTTTATTCAAAGTGGGACGTGGTAAGGCTCTTAATAACTCTGAAAAAGAAAAAAATTCTGTTTTTGAAATCTCAGGGTCAGAATCCGGTCCAAATAGCCAAAAACATGAATAGAGGAAAGACAGTTTTGTACAATTATTTAAATAACGTGAAAAGGTATGGAAAAAACATGAAAGGGCGGAAGAAAATGACAACAACTCCAAAAGAAAGACTAAAAATTCTTAGAATTGCATCAAATTCTGCCATGTCGGTATCAAAAATACGTGAAAAAGTATTCTAAAGTCGTGCACATACATACATAGTCCGACGAATACTGCAAAAAAAAAACCACCACCTAATGAAAAACGCAAATCACAACGTCTACATTTTGCCAAAAATACAATGACATGGTCTGACAAATGGTTTTCCGACGAAAAAAAGTTTAATATTGATGGTCCCGATGGGTACAACTATTACTTCCATGACCTAAATAAGGAGGAATTATTTTAGAGCCGCAGACACAGCCGAGAGAGCGGAATAATGGTATGGGGTGCCATTTCTTATTATGGTACCATAGAATTGGTTTTTGTATCCTACAAAATATCTGCAACGACTTACAAAAACATTCTGGAGGAAACATTTCCAAAATTTAATGATTTCTTTGGATCCATACCTTGGACGAACCCAACACGACAGCGCTCCGATTCATACCACCAGAACAGTAAAACAATGGATTAATCAACAAGGTGTTCAACTTTTGGATTGGCCCCCATATTCACCAGACCTGAATCCAATGGAAAATGTCTGGGGTTGGCTTACAAGAAAAGTTTATGAAGGAGGAAAACAATTTGAGACGATAGAATCCTTAAAGGATGCAGTAACGTAAGCATGGAGTTCAATTTCGCTAAATTACTTAGAGTCATTATGCAAGTCGTTGCCAAATCGCATTTTTGAGGTTATTTCTAAAAATGGTGGCAGTACTCATTACTAATTGAATGCTAGAAGATAATAGCTTTCATTTTTATAACCTAAAATTTAAAAATAAATGACAGTTTGCTTAGTTTTAAAATATTCCTTATTCAAGTGACACACGAAAAAGTACCACAGAAATACATGTCTTTAAATAAATGCATAATTTTAGTGTAACAAAATATGTATATTTTTTATTTCTTCAGGAAACTAAAGCCAACACTGAAATTTGGTTGCCAAAAAAATTATTTTTTTCTGAACTTTAGTTTAGGAGATATACTTAATTAAAGTTAAAAAATGTGATTCCTTATTCAAGTTGCAGGCAGTGTACATATATTTGCCAAGCTAATAAACATAATAGAAATACAAGCTCGTAAAATATTTGTCAAACTTTGTTTGATAAATTTTTTACACAATTTATAAATGTTTACGAAAAAAAGAATACAAAGAATGGAAGACTTATCAAAAAAAAAAAAAAAAAGAAAAATACTCTGTTATCAAAAAACCTTTCTTTAAGATTGTGTTAGTCAAATTGAAAGTGTTGAAACCATTTTCACAACACATCATAAGCATACATAGTTGCTCAATATGGTTTTCAAAAATTATTAAATATAATTCATCACAATTATATTCGCAGATCTTCATAAATTTTCATCTTTTGATGCGGATTACATCCACAAACATAAATATAATTACATTTTTTGTGAAGAATATGAAAATAATTTGAAATTATTCGAAATTCTGTTTTATTTTTAATACCAACAGTAGCAACTTTGTTCATTCAATATAAAATTCAGCATAAAAAAAAAAGAAATCTCAAAAATATAACAAATATTTTTAACTCCCAAATGAATTAAGCCCCAGCAGAAATGAAATGAAAAACTCCCAAATATAAAAAATTAAATAACTTCCAATAGGAAAAATAAAATAACTCTATATTTAAGAGTTTTATCATAATGAAGAAATAAGTACCAAATTTAATGAAAAAAAAAAAACTCAAAATAAAGTGAAATAATTCCCAATTTAACATATCAAATAATATTTGGCCGGCTATGCGGAAGATCTTTCATTAGCGAAGACAGTGATTTAAGTACCACAGTAAACAAAATCTTTTGGTCGGACCCAATAAAAATGAAAGAAATACCAAACGAAATGAAATAACTTCCAACAAAATTTTGTTAGAAGATATTTCATTTGGGTGTTATTTCATTATGAAATAACTTCCCATGGAAATAATTTAATAAATTCTAACCCACCGGGTCTATTTCATAATGAAATAAAACACAATTTCTATGGAAAAAATTTTGGAAGTTATTTCATTTTTTTGCTGGGACTTATTTCATTTGGGAGTTATAACACTGTACCGCTTGTCATTGGAATATGCTGTTTTTTTTTATATTTATTCACTGAGTCATATTCTCGTCATGCAAAATTGCAATGAACATCAAGGAAATGAACGCAAGGAAATTATAGGTCGATTACTAGCAACGTAACCTACAAGTAAATTTATATTATGTATTCCAATTCCATTTCAGTTGTCAAAAAGTTATCGAAAACACTATTTTGAAAGATCAGTAATTGAAATAAATGTAAATAAACAAATAATGCAAAAAAACATACATTGAAATTGTATGGTTTTCGTCCGGCGCTCTTTTAAATCGATCAATTGTGTTTGTTACAGATTTTTCGTGATAATTTCATCAGGTTTAAAGAGTTCATAACATGTGACACTCTTCAGAACTCACCAAAAATACACCGCTTTGGTATGGATTTTCCTAGATGGAGGAGATTATCATAATGGATCCTCTCACAGAAACAGCGTCGCTTGTGATACTGAATCTGCGTTTTAGAAATGCAAAATCGCTTTTAGATACCTCTTGGATTAATGCTCATATTGCTCTTTCCTAGCTTTTTAATGAACCTAAGTATTTTAAATATATGGGTTTGGTACTTGATCTACTAATTTCTCAAATTTTTACAAAAGAAAAAAATATTTAGTTTTCAATTTTTTTGTTTTAAAAAATTTTCAGTAACCAGAAATTTGTAGTTGCCTGCATGGCTGTCAGATGTGGCGATTTTTTGCCAAACGTGGTGATTTTTAATTTTAATAGTTTGTAAAAAGCTTCAACTCAGTTTACGAAATTTTATCCCCAAAAAATATATTTTACAGTATTTATATATTAAGTGTCTGTTAATTTGTTTTCCATCATCTTTCAAATATATTAAGGATATTAATGATTTCGGCACAATGAAATAAACGTTCATGAATAAATTAATTCTTTGAAACAATTTATAAGTTTAATAGGACCAATGTTGTTATATAATGTTAGAATTATTCTTTTAAAAAATATAATAAAATCGAATAAATTTTAAAAGTTGATGACCAGAAAAGTTGTTTTTTTTTTTATTCAATTACACTGTGCTCGAAAATTAGACTAATTCTTTTAACAATGTTTAACGAAATTGACGGCGCTGAAAGCGCTCGTTTTTGAAATATTTCATTTTGAAAGGCTAAGAAATTGATTATTTTTTTTAGCTTAAATTTAATAATTTACCACAGTATTCACAAACAACTTTTAAATTTAAGATGCATTTTGAATAAAATATTTCATACAAAAAATGTATTTTAAATTGAAAATTGGTTTGGGAATACGAGGGTTAATTTTTGAATTTAAAGAATATAACAATTAAGATTTCATTGAATTGTATAATAACGATTTCTTAATTCAAATGTATTTTTAAATGGTAATAAACAAAATAATAGTTCTTTAAGTTCTTTAATTTATGATTGGAATATATATTCAATTGATTTATTGTTTAATATACATTATTATATTTTCAATTAATTCACTACTTCCATAATTAAGTTTAAACACAAAACTCACGAATCGAACGTTTAATTCGAAAATGGCTGTCACCATTGAATTAAACGTACTCGAATTAACTTTATCTGTAGGGTTCTCAGTTTATTAAAATTTGCAACTAGCACAATGTTATTATTAGCAATTGCAATTATCATTGGCTATGTTAAGGCTGAATTTACATTTACAAATTATACGAAATTTTAAGTACTAAATTTTGTACGATACTTAACATTTTAGTTAATTTTTTAGTATTTCTTAAAAAAAAAAAAAAAAACAAATAAAATTTCAATTTCGCGATTTTTGGCGATTTCTGATTAACAGTTTGGCGTCAGAGACTCAAAAAAATCTGACAACCCTGGTTGCCTGTGAGGCAACTGAATTTTAGAGCTCTAAGTTGCCATCTGTAATATAATTTCGGCAACTGGCAACCGAACTTGAGTTGCCTACTGGCAACGTAACCTACAAGTAAATTTATATTATGAATGGCAAATTTCTTTCAGTTGCCAAAAAGTTTTCTAAAATACTATTTTGAAAGTCCAGCAACTGAAATAAATTTAAATAAATAAACAAAAAAATAAAAAAAGTGAATTTCTCTGGTTTTCGTTCAACGCTCTTTAAACGGATCAATTATGTTTGTTACAGATCTTCCGTGATCAGGTTTTAACAAGTCATAATAGATGACACTCTTCGAAACTCATTAAAAACAGAGAATTATCTTGGTGGCAAGGATACTCCACTTTGCCATGAATTTTTCTGAATCTGCATTTCAGACATGCACAATTTAACTTTGGATTAATGCTCGTGTTCAATCCAATTTCTCTACTTTTGAATGAATCTAAGTTTTTTTTTTTTAAATATATGGAATTGGTACTCTATTTACTATATGGTCAAATTGTTAATACTTTGTTAAAGAAATATTTATTTTTCAATTTTTTATTTGAAAAATTTTCAGCAACCAGAAATTCGAACCGAATCGACCAAAATTAATTGGATAGTCGAATGACGGTTAATGGATTGGATACCCTAATATTTATACATCTTTTCACATTTTAACCTAAAATTAAAGCTTTTGATATAAATCTTAGATATTGTTAAACCATATATCACCTTTACAAACTATTTACATTATTTTATAAACAAATTATTTGCTGTATAATTTAGACCTTTAAAAAACTATTAAAAAAAATATACTTTTTACAAAGAAAATTTTATACGAAAAACACTTCACTTAATAAAATGCAAACTCATGAATCAAAATAAATATCTCCATTAAAGAAGATATAAAAAATTTACCTAAAATTTTTTTTTTTTATACGAGACTCATTAATAAATATAAAAAAATAAATAAATATATATATATATATATATAGCATTTATATATATATATATTCAACTGCTATTTCTAATGACGTTAATAATATTAATAACAATTCCAATTACAAATATATTTTCAATATTCTCAAAACAATTACACATTCTTTTAACTGCAATCTAATTGTATTGTCTACACTCGTACAAATACTTTATAAAATATTAAATTGTTTTTTAAATCCTACTAATTGTAAAAATTCCAATGCAAATCGTATTTTGCTCATGTTCTTCTTTATTCTACTACAGGGGTTCTCACAAGATCTTGCTTCGCGACCCCTTTTTGACATTGTATTGGAAGCGCGACCCACTACAATATTGACTAGTTTGAAATTTGACAAACATGTTATGTTTTAAATATTAATATTAAGAGACTTGTTCAGTTAATGCATATATAATATCATTTTATGCGTCCACAAAATATTTATTCTTTCATTTGATGGACAAAGCAGCGAAAGAGATAGTTTCACATAAAAATATATGTTACTGAAAATTTGTCTAAGTTTAAGGCTTCTAAAATGCTTAAGGTCTCATGTGAAAAATCGATAGTTTCATCAAATTAAAATGAACTATTTATTTATTTAATTAATTGTTACATTGTTTCATCGGACATAATAATTTTCTTTATTTGACCATTGTTGCCTAACCATGATATTTTCAATCCAAGCAAAGCACGGGTTGATTCATTAAAAAAATATATGTTTAAGAATATTTTTCAAGATCTGTTCGCGACCCCCCATGAATGTTTGAGAACCGTTGTTCTATTAAGTACAATTTTGTATAACAAGTGTGGAGAAATACAGCTTTTTATGCATTTGTGAGCTTGTTTCTATAAGTATGAGTAATTACGAGTATAACAGTTTTTTTTCTTGATTATAAATTATTTGAATGTATTACTGTTTACTTATGTGTATAACAGTCTTGTATTAAATCCATGTGTTTCTGTATACGAGAGTCTTATTATTAGTAAGATAAGAATATTGTCGTTGTGTGTATATTTAATAAATTTTTAAGTTCAATTTAAATGTTTCAAAAATTTCTTTTGATCCCACATGAGCAGGTGGGGTTTTAGTATTGTTTCTTTTTTTTTTTTTTTTTTTTTTTTGATACGATAATGTGTGTGTACCTTTAAATGTGCAAAATAATTGTTAATTATTTATTAAATCGCAGAGCTTAGAAAAAATAATAATTATTGTTTAAGAAAACTCTATTCAATTGTGATGAATCGCATAATAAAGACGTAAATATGTATGTAGGTACCGCTAATACCCACTCATAATAAAAACGTAAGAAAAAAATTAATTTCAAAAACTATTAATTTGAAAATATTTAAAACAGATAGTGTTTTAAAAATTAACGGTAATTTAAGTTGAGGATTAATTTTTGATTATATAGCTTTAAATAAATATCAGAGATATTTTTTCGAAGATGCGACTTTGACCTTAATTATGACTATATTTACTTGAAAAACAAAAATGTCCTAATCACCAAATAATTGAAAAATTACCAAAATTTTTCTAAAAATAATTAATAAAAAACTACCAATTTTCAAAAAAAAAAAAAAAATAATCAAATAAAGTATTGTGATTTATAAAAGTTGCCAATTTAATTCACCAACTTTCAAAAAATTCACATTTCTAAGAAAACTCAATTTAAAAAAAGGTACCAATTTCCAAAAAAAAAAAAACCAATTTAAAATATAATAATCAAATTAATTAACAAAAAATTAAGGAATGAACTTTTAATTGAAAAAATCAAACTTTTACAAAATTAAAACAAAGTACCAAATTATACCGAATTAAAAAAAAAGTATTTTTTCAAAAAGGCATATATATTTTCAAAAAATTAATTAAATTAATTAATTAAAGTTTAAAATTAAACTTAAAAAACGTATTAATTGTCAAAAAAGTACCATTATTATCAAAAGCAAAATTTGTCCAAAGCATATTTTAAAAATTCCATTATTTCGCAAGAATAAAAATCAAAACCTACCAAATTGGTACCGGTACTACCAGTTAAGAAAAATTCTAAAAAGTAATAAAAGTAAATCAATATTCAAAAAATAGACTTTTTAATAAAGTGAAAAATTTGTAAAAAGTACTAATTTTCAAAATATCTTACAATTTATTAAAAATTTCAAATTAAAAATAAATATTTTCAAAAAGTATAATTTTTTTTTTAACTATAGATTGAAAAAAACAAAAAAGTTAAATTAAAATAATAATAATAATGGTATAAAAAATTTAACAATTTTCGAAAAGGTATAGATTATAAAAAATTACTAACTTTTGAAAAAGGTAACTATTTAAAAAAAAGTACAATTAAAAAAAATTAGCAATTTTCAAAAAATATAAATTATTATAAATTAAAAAAAAGAAATATATAAATAAATAAATAAATATATATATATATATATATATATATATATATATATATATTTATTTAATTGTACTTTTTTTTAAATCGTTACCTTTTTTAAAAGTTAGTAATAATAGTATATATATATATATATATATATATATATATATATATATATATATATATAAATTTCCAAAATATAAAAAAATTTCAAATTAAGAAAAAGCTATTTTTAATACATTTTTCAAAAAAATGTGTACCAATTAAAAATAAAAAAGTAAAAATTTATAGGAAAAAAATATAAATAAATTTTAAAAATTCGAAAGAGTTTCAAAAATGATAAAAGTGGTAAAAATTCTCCAAAAATAAATTCATATATCCAAAATTGTGCATAATGTTGAAAATGTTCATCATCTTCTAAGAGCTGCACCTCCAAAAAAAAAAAAACAAATTTTCGTTTCACGTTTAGCAAATGATACTACTGCTGATGCTATCGATTACTACATTAACCATAATATCGGTTAAAACGTAGATATCTCCATATATAAATTTAAATTCTCTCAACTAAGTACTATTGCCTCTTTCAAAGTCACTGTTTCTTCAGATATTTTTGCAACTTTGCTGGATCTTAACTTTTGGCCCAAGAATACCTTAGTACGTGAATATATTTACAAAACAAATTCAAGCATTCAAAATATTGCTGTTCTCCCACAAAATAAATCTCACGATTCATAAAACTAATTAAGTTGCCTATGGCTTAATAAAAACTTTTTAAATTCTGAAATTCTTTATAATAAATTTAACATTTTTCATAGTGATCGTGGTAACAAACTTAATGGTGGTGTTCTTAACGCAGTTTCTAATAGTTTTGCATCTGAACCGGTGATAATAGATTGTAAAAATGATATTGAATTTATATCAATATATAAAAAATTTAGCAATAAAAAAATATTCGTTGCATGCTCTTATATTCCTCCATCATAAATAAACATGCTGAAGCTATAAAATTGGTTACAATCCAGTAAAAACTTTTTGGCTTTCGGTAATAACAACTACTTATTAAAGTAGTTTCTTGGTAATGAGGCGTCATTATTATATGCCTACTCTGTATTACATTAATAAATACTCAATAGTATAATAGTACAGTAATACTGCAATCACGTGCATGAGTTGGCTACAGTGCCATATTAACAACCAGAAGGTTGTTGGTTTAACCCCATTCTGAAGCTGCTAGTTTTTTATAACAAAATGTCTAAAAAGATATTTTAAACTAAATACAGTTTTTGTCACTTAAGCTGCTATGTGCGAGATGGTGTACTGAGCAAGACTTTAGTCAGTAAAAACGAATGTTTAGTTTGTGTCCCAGTTCGAGTCTCACTGACGGCAAAATTTTTTTGTTTTTTTTTTTATTTTTGTTTTCGTTTGGGTACATATTTTTTAGTACCCCTTCAGTTAAAAAATAACTACATGAATTTGTGGACAACTCGAACAAAAATAACTAGTTATTAAGGCAAAAATAATTAGTTTATTTTTGTTTCCAATTATACCTGCTAGCTTACCAGGAAAGCAAAGTTTTTGCTGGGAAGCCTTGCTAATAGAAACGACACTGTAATTGATTTGGAGATTTCAACTTGCCACCAATCTCATGAAAATATTTACCTGAATATAATCATTCTGTTCAAACTAAATCGAACAATAATTGCGATGCATTTCTTAAAGTATTATATGACTTAAGTCATAGAATATAACTAGAAGTTTATGTGAGAAAAAAAAAATACCTAATTCATGCAATAACAAATAAGCATGTAGTCACATATACCATCCAACAAGTAAACTTAAATTATTAATTCAAACTTCAACTGTTAAGCTTTCATCTTTAAGTCATGACAAAACATTTTCTTTTAAACGTGTTAATTATAACATGTTAAATTACTTCTTAAAAAGTATTAATTGGAGAACTTTTTTATCGTCTTCTGATAATGTTCAACAAATGTCCTATTTATTCTATAACAAACTTGGACTTGTGAATTCCGAAATGCATTGTTAAACCAAAACCTGGACCACCACGGAATAACAAACTGTTGGCATATGCAAAAAATATTAAGAATAAATGGTATAAAAAATTCAAGAAATCTGTGTCTCATTATGATTACTTAAAGTGCTCGGTTAGCCGTGCTGAATATACTTCAATCAATAAATTATATTACACTAACTATTTGAACAGGATGTAAACAAATTTTAAACGTGATCCATAATAATTATGTTAGGTAAAGAATTTCAGCGATTCTTAGCATAAAGTATAAGTTTACTTGCTTAACTCAATTTTAAGTCCAAATCCCCTCTTCATAACAAGTTCTATCCAAGCCCTATACGAGGCGGAAAAACTAATGGTATATCAACCGTGTACAGTCATTCGTAGCAAACCCAATTTATAAAAAAATTAATTATTTAAATTTTTCATTATAATTTTTTAGTGACGTTTATATATTTATTTGAAATTTACGATTGAAAATCAACCTTTAACTACGTTTTGTAATTTAGATATATAATCGGTTATTTTTACCAAATGCAAAATTGTGGTGTCACTTTTAGATTCTAAATATTCTATAAAAATTTTACAGAAGTTGTTTTCATGCTAAATTTTTTAAAAAACCAAAATTAAAACATCTTTTAAACTAGTTAAGAAATGAAAGCTTTAAAATATTTTTTACTCGAATTAGTCGACTAATCGGCATAATTTACTCGAATAAATTTTTACTCGAAATTCTTCTTTTTAATTTAATCGAACAATTATTTGATTTTAATTTGTCGATTAATCGTCGATTGTTTATTTTTGAAAAATTGCAAAAAATTTGTTGTTAAAGCTTTTGAAATGATTTTTGGAGGAATGAAAAACTGATACTTTTGTTATATAATTTTTTTTTTGTGCAATTTAAAAAAAGTCTTTTGAAAAGTTGTCTTTTTCATAAAATCTGCACACCTGCATTCGTTTTTGACCGGCCAGTTTAGTGCGAAATCGATGTAAATATATTTTCGACCAATTCTGGATGTAGAGTACAAAATAAAATTACAATTTAAAATTTTATTATTAACCATTTATAAAGCCCTGTCTTTTGATAAATGTAAAAAAAAAATAATTTTTTTTTATTAACAAAACTTTGAGAAAAAAGTGAAAGAATTGTACTATATTTAGTATTTTTGTAAAAATATAGTACGGAGTGCTGATTTTGAACATTTTTCACAGCTAGACGAATTGAGATGATATAAACATTTTTTCAGCATTACAGAATATTAAAAAAATCCCTCATATACCTCAGGACTAATTCTCGAAAAACGAAATAAACTCGAGGCAAATAATTAAAAATTCAAAGTTCAAGCGCAAATATTTTTATATCGCCAAGTACTCTATAGAAATATAAAAGTCTCTAAAATCGGCCTTGATTTGTAGAAGTTATAATTTTTGAAATTTTTACAGTCTCGAGTTGGTCATCTTTGACACCCTGTAGTTTATTTCGTATTATTACAGGGTTACTACAAGATTATTTTTCTAGGCTTAGATCCTCCTCTACTGTATAGAAATATAAAAGTCTCTAAAATCGACCTTGATTTGTAGAAGTTATAATTTTTGAAATTTTTACAGTCTCGAGTTGGTCAACTTTGACACCTTGTAGTTTATTTCGTATTATTACAGGGCTACTACAAGATTATTTTTCTAGGCTTAGATCCTCCTCTACAACTTTTCAATACATTTCAATTCAAGTTTAGTAGATAAAGATTTATTACCAAAATTTTGGCGATGATCTATGTTTTCAGCGTTAATGACATTCGCTTTAATAGCAGGTCATTGTAAAATACTTGATTAACTTTAAACTAAGAGTTTAATTATATTGAAAAAAATAATATCAGATTAGTTTTAATTGTAAGTCTTTATATAGTCTTAGATTAATTTAACTCGAAGATTTTAACTTAAAATCTTAAATTAGTTTCAAAGGTTTAGATATATTATAAGAATAGAAGATTTTGATATTATACCAAGTTATTTTTAATCGTTGATCAAAACCCCATATGATCATCCTGCTCGAAAGGCAGGATTATTCACTTCAGAAGAAAAATTTTATTTCCTCCCTCTCTTTAAATCCGATCCTAAACAGTAATAAGTAAATGTATAAACACAACAAGTCCAGATTCCTTTATATAGCCCACATTTCTAAATTAAACAAAAACTTAAACGGCTGCGGAAAATAAACAACAATTTTATTTACTTTCTTTTCATTTCTTTTTTACTTCAAAAAAATTACAATTTTGTTTATGAAATTCATATTTTTTTTTTTTTATATATGATAATATTTTATATGCAAAAATGAGAACAAAAAAAATATCCGTAGAGAATTTAAAATTTATTTATTAAGCGAACCGTTTTGCTCATTTTTCATACAAATTTGTATGGAATTTTTCATTAACATTAGACCCTCTATTTATATTAAAGATGACCGCAAAATTCCCATTATTATTTTTATTTCCCATTATTAAGTTTCTGAAACACACTTGCAGATACAATTACGTTAATAGTTTATTCACTTCTTTAATTCAATTGCTATATTTATTTTCTTTTATCTTCATATTTTGAGCAATTTTCGTTTAGTGCAGTTAAATTTTCAAAAATGTTTTACCAATTGTTTATATTTTATAGCAGGAACTAGATAATTGTGTTTACAAATTAAACATGTAAAAATATATTATGTTCACACACATTAGTTTTTAACTTGTTTTTTTGAAAAACACAATGAATTTAAACATCACTGTTCACATATCATTTTATTATGTTTTTCCTTTTTCACAAATTTTTGATTTAAACAAAAATTTCACACACAAACACTTTTTAATTCAAAAAATACAATTTTTAAACATAAAAACTTTATAAACAAATATAAATTTCATTCATAATTTTTAATTTTTTGTTTTTAAAAATACTAAAAATTTATTCCCTGTATGGAAATTTAATATGTTTTTTGTGTGTTAAATATTTAAACAACTCGAATAGAAATGTTTTTTGGCTTTGAAATAAATGAAAAAAAAAACAAATCAATTTGTTTGTGTTTTTTGAGAAAACGACTAGTTTTTAAAAAAACCTCTATATGTGAACACAGCATTAATTGGTTTTTTATATGTACATTTTTCAATGGCAAATCTATGTACGAAAATTGAAGAAACGGAAAATGTCAAAACAAAAAATTTATTCTAAAATACAAAATTATAAAGGAAAAACGGAAAAAATTATATTTAAAGTGTTTTGTGAGAAAAATTAATAAATAAAGTACAAATAATTATTTCTATGTGTTAATTGTGTAAAATATTGTGACTGTGATTCAATGTGTTTTGTGAAATTTCAGAAAAAAAACCAGTTTAGTGATAATGTATGGTTTTCTTAAGAAGTTTTTTTTTTTTTTTTTTTTGAAATTTAACAAGTTAAATTGTACAGATGTAAACTGGATATTATTAAAACTTCTTTAGTGAACTTCCTTAATTACAAATTTGGGTATTTAAAGTAACTACCATACAGGGAATAAATTTTTAGTATTTTTAAAAACAAAAAATTAAAAATTATGAATGAAATTTATATTTGTTTATAAATTTTATATGTTTAAAAATTGTATTTTTTGAATTAAAAAGTGTTTGTGTGTGAAATTTTTGTTTAAATCTAAAAATTGTGAAAAAGGAAAAACATAATAAAATGATATGTGAACAGTGATGTTTAAATTCATTGTGTTTTTCAAAAAAACAAGTTAAAAACTAATGTGTGTGAATATAATATATTTTTACATGTTTACCCTATCTAAGGCGATTTTAATATAAGATGACTGGGAGTAAATTTTATCAATATTATGACAGTAAGTCAGCAATTTCTCTTGCTGCGATTATAATTTCGTAGGAGAGAGGGAAGAAGGGAATACTAAGCTTTACATTATCTTTATCTATCTCGCCTACAAAGTCAGAATTGCAGCAAGAAATATTGCTGCGTGTGAACCCCGACAAACAGGAATGACAAATTTTGATAAAATGTTAAGGCATTTAACCGCTAGCTTCAAAGAGACTGGAGCAACACATAACAAAACAGGTGCTGATCCCCCAACGAGAAATCACCTCTGATGTTGCAGATGTCACAGATGTGCCATCAATGATACATGCGCCTCCAACGTCACGTATCTGCAGACCATTTTGTTGAAAGACACTTCATATTGTACTATTTACGTCACCGTGACTTATTTCAGATCCATCAGAATTTATTGAAGTCGCGATGAGCATTAATTCTCGTTAAACTGTTAACTAAATAATTTCTTACAGGCCTCGATTTGAGTCGATTCGATTTGCGTCGTTTCGCTTTGCGTCGCTATTGTGAATTTCAGTTTTTCAATTTGCGTCGTTATGATTTCGACTTGCATCGCTATATAACTGTTAATAACAAGTGTAAAGGTATTGAAGAAAATTTTAATGAGAAAAAAATGGATTAAATTCTCTGTGTTAAGTTAAAAAATTTATATAAGTTTTTAAAAAAAAATTTTTAATTTTTTTTTTTTATTAATAACTAACTTCTTTTATGTTAAAAAATTTTTAATCTGGAATCAATTATTAAGAAAAACCAGTTTGAATACATAGAAAATAGTGATACGATTTATAATACATCGACAATAGTGCAGACCGGGGTCTCAATGTATATAAAAAATAAATTCATTACATCCATCTCTGATAAAATGATAAAACGATAAAGCCAACAATTACACTACAAATTCACATCAACAAATTGATTTGCGGTATTGTTACACTCTCTCTCTCTCTCTCTATTTGCTCACGGTGCGAATATTAGACTAAAGTGTTAATAATGCCTGCCCGATTGTCCCTCTGTCAGCCCTCTCTATATGTTCTTAATCTTATCATAAAAATGTTGTTTTTTTTTTTCAATACATACATATTTAAACGTTGTGACTATTCTTTTATAATAATATATTTAATTGATCGGAAGGACTGAAAGTCTTTTACTACTTTTATTCAACCAACCAACGAATTATTTATAAGTAAACGTTAAAGCGATAAAACGTTTCAGTTACGGATCATATTAATGACAAACAAGACGTACGGAATAAAAATTTGAAATTTAAAAGAACTTTTTCTTATTTCATTTCAAAAAATAAAAATAAAACTAAATCTTTAAAGCAAATAAAAAATAAAGATTAAAAATATTTTCTTTTTTCTTTATAAAAATAAACAATTACTACAAATAAACAAACGTGTTATTAAGAATTAAACAAAGAACAACTTCCGTTTGTTATGTTAAAAATAGAGTAAAAAAACAAAAAGTACAATTTTATGAGTATTAAATGAAAAATTAACTTTTCAACTGTTTTTAAAGTGTGTTTTTCAAAAAAAAAAAAAAAAAATACGGAAAATCCTCTAATATTATCAAGACAGTAAAACAATTAATCGTTCATATTCCAAAGAAGGAAAAAAGAGAAAAACAATTCTAAAATAATTAAAATTAAAATCCCTAAAAAATACATATAATTTTGTGTACCATTTGAGATTAATTTGCTGTAAAAATACTGTCCAAAATGAAATTAAAGTGAGTAAAAAAATAAAGAAATAATTCTAATACTTTAGGAAAATGCAAAAAGTTCTAATTTTTGTATGAATTATAAATTAAATATAAATAAAAATATAAAAAATTCTTAAATGTTCTAAATTGCTTATACATATTCTAAAATTTCAGAAATTAAAAAAAAAAACGTGTTTTTAGTTTTAATAAAAAAAAGTCCTTATTTTTATTAGATTTATAAAATCGAATAAAATCTTTAATTTTGTATTTTTTATAAAAAAATTAAATTTTTTTTTTTTTTTAATCTTATAAAAGTTTCAGAATTAAAAAAAAAATCTTGTTTTAAGTTTTTATAATTTTGCAATTTCAAAAATATTTTGCCCTTAAATTGACATTTTTAACAAAGAGCAATATTTTCTCATGTTTTTAATAAGAAAATAAAAAATACACTTTCTCCGTTACTGTATTTTTATTAATTAAAACAAAAAGTGCAATTTTAAGGCAAAGAGCAACATTTTTGCCATGAAACAAAATTTTTGTAGTGAAAAATTTTAAATATACAACAAAAGGCTCCGTTTCAAAATATTTAAGTTGATGTTTTAGTTTTATATACATTTTAATTTTTAAAAATTCTTAATAGTTTTAAATTTCTTATAAAAATTTTTAAAAAATTTAGAAATTTTCTAAAATTCTAAATTCTATTCTATATTCTATTTTTTGTTCTATTTTTGGAATTTCAAACATATTTTCCTCCTACAGTCTTGTAAAAGAAGGCCATAGCCTTTTTCAGAAATGTTGCATTTTCTTACAATTATGACCTTTTTAAAAAATAATAACATAATTTCCCTCTTTTTAAAAAGAATATTTTTTTTTTTAATATAACTAAAAGAAAAAACTATAATAAATAACACAAAAAGTGCAATTTAAATGCAAGTGTAAAAAGGGCAACATTTTTCTCCAACAAGAGTATAAAATATTGAACAAAAGTTAGCATTTTAAAACACTACAGTTAGTTAACAAATCTATAAAAAACCTATCAGTAGAATCATAAAAATTCAAATAAAATAAAATTATTAATATTAAATTCTACTTTCTCCCCCAACTTCCCTAATAAAATGTAATAGTTACTACATATTTCCCCCTCAATTATTTATAATAAAATTACAACCATTTTTTTTTTTTTTTTTTTTTTTTTTTGCACAAGACCTTTCGTAATGCTTTACTTTTTTATTATTAATCGGTAAATATGTGATATATGAGCCCATATATAATACAATTTAATATTGAACAAAAACAACAAAACAAAAGAAAATCATAATAGAATTTCTACCTATATGTTCGATATATTAAATACTATATTTTAATTTAGTATTACTAAGTTGTAAACAGGCACAAGCCGTCATAATTATTTTATCACTTACATATGAATATTTTAGCATATATTTGTTAAAATCATTTAGAGCTTTACTATAAATAAATTGAGTATTCAAATATATGTATTTACACACATACATATTTCCTTATCTAATTTCTAGCATACTGTAGAATTTATAACAAATCTTTTAAAACGAAATAAATTTCAAATTATTTATAGTCGTAAAAATAAACTATTTATATTATTATTATTAACTATTGTTTAATAGCGTCAATATTGTAAAAACTACAAAGTTTTGTAAGGTTGTTAAAGATAAATTTTTTAATAGTCATAGGCTACCTTAAATAAAAAACGCGTGTCAAATTTAAAATTAGACTTTGCTAAGACGTTTGTTCATGTTTTTATGTTTATAGTTTTAAAGGCGTCATTGTAAATATTTTTATCTTTAATTGTGGAAATATTTACACCTAAATATTTATGAGAAACATAGATTTTAGTCAAATATAAAATCGAAAATATATTGAAAATTCTATTAAAAAATCTCATCATCATCTCAATTCATCAGAAATATTCCAAAATCAACAAAATACTTTAAGCGAATTAATTTCAATTATGTTCAATATTTAGAAGCCATCATTTATTATTATACATTATTATATTTTTTAAGATAATTTAATCTTATTTGTATTATAGTGATCTCGTGATTATGTTTCAGTTTAATTTTGTGCAAAAATAATTCGGAACTCTCGGAACTCCTAACAATATGGGTGATAAAAATATAAGAAATTCTACATAAATGCTAAAAACTTGTATAATCAATTAGTCAAATATACAATTAGTTAGAACTATCTATTTGTTTCTATTTAATAGTAAAATTTATAGCAAATTTAAAATATGTAATTTTTTCTCACAAATGTGCACGTAAGAATTATAATTGACTATATTTTAAATTAAACCATAATTTTCCTATTTTTGCAATAACGTAGTAAATTCGACTCCGACCAGTATAATATTTTATACACATATTTTTGAACTTATATCAGTTACATTGTGAAAAAATTATGAAATTATTAGTTTCATAGCTATTGCATATTGAAAATGACAAAAACATTTCGGACCACCCTTTATTCCTGCAACATAGAACCTACTTTATCTATATTCCGACAACAATGTCTACTATTTTTAAAAGCAAATTTAATGCATCTGTGAGCTGACTAAGATAGAAAAAATTATTGCCTTATATTTTTCAATTAACATAGTTGTTTCATTTTACATCAAAATTTAATTAATATATTCAAGTAAAAATAAAATAAAAGAAATATTAAAAATAAAATTCAAGTAAGATTTTTTTTCTCATTTAAATTTTTAATTCGTTCATTCATCTACTTGATTGATTGATTTAATATATTTTTTTAATTGGGAAAATTTTTCTTTTTTTACAGTTATTAGCAGGGCAACGAAAAATATGCTTTTAAAAAGTGTTTTAGCGCATAAAAAATGCTCTTAAAAATACTCTTAAAAGCGCTTTTAAAAAATGCTTTTAAAATATTATTTGTTCTGGTTAAAATTGTTATTATTATTTTTTTAAATTATTATTATTATTATTATTATTATTATTATTATTATTATTATTATTATTATTAAAATTTAATTATCTACTATTCATGGTAAAAAATAACTTTATTTTTATTAGAAATTGCTAAAAAAATATGTTACTTTTGTACTTAAAAATATTAAAAGCTAATATCAAAAAATAATAAGAGAAGAAACTCATTCTCTAAAACCTAAGTCGGTTGTCAAAAACATAACTCACGCAATGTACTTTGTTGTTGTTGAAAAAAATAAAAATTAAATTAATTGTTTCGTCTCTATGTGTATTTCTATCAATTTGTAAAATGAGAATTATTAGGATATCTGAATTGAAAAACGTAAAAAACATTCAAATTATATAAGGAATTCTGTAAGCAAAGTTTTTTCCTTAAGTGTAAAATTATGCTATTTAGTGTAATATATGCAAAATAGTACCCTTAAGTATAAGATGTGCAAAAATATGTCATTTAATTGCTAAAATATGCTATAAAAATATGACAAAATATGCAAAATATGCAAAATTCTTAAAATTGTCTGAAACGGAAAAATATCTAATATTGTATATATGATTATTATTAGTAATTGATATAATCATTTTGGTGAGAATTGCACATTTAAACAAATTTTAATTGAATGAATTATTTTGGTGATTGGTGACTTTTTTCTGTGAGTTGTAAAATGTTTAGTAGTACATTAGAGCGGATCGGTCTCGATATAAAAAAACAAATAAGTTATACCAGTCTCCCCCATAGAATAAGGTTTCAAAAAACGCAAAATTTTTTTGCCACGCCCCAAAATACCGCCCTTTTTTGTGTATAGCATCGTCGTTTTAAGTCCGATTGTAGACACTGATATATCTTTGATAATGTTTTAACAACTGCTTAAAATATCTCGTTGATAATTTTTGAATCTGACATCAAATTGTAGATATTATTTCTGGTATCTCGGATACATCCCTTCTAATGTCCAATTATTTTCATATTTAATGACCTTAAGATATTAAAAATATATTGAAAACAGTGTTTGAAGCAATCGCTATGTGCAGGGACCCAAATTAATATTGGATCATTGTCAATCTACAATCTGCACACCACAAATATATAAAATTGTACTAGAATCGATTGACATGAAGAGTGTAGAATTTTGCATGACTTCAAGATTGTCTCAGCCAAAAGATATTAATAACGATATGAAAACTTTATTCCTAGTTCTGCTAACTATGAAATTATTATTTATTCGAGACATAGTTTAAGTAAGATTTTATTAATATATTTGAATTTTTCAAAAGATATTGAATAACTTCTTTGGCTGGTTTTCGAAAGGTTCTACGCTCGAGATTAAAGGTCATACATATGAACATTTTAAAATTGCGCATAATAGTCCCAAATGATTTCTCCAAAGAAATATTGGGAATATTAGTAAATACAAAAAATGTTCATACGGCGAATACTCAAATGAAAAGTTCTATGTGTTCTTGAATAATTGTTCGGCAGAGCGAAAAAACAAATTACTTTCAGTTTGAAAGCCATACAAAATTAAATATTAAATGAAAACCCTTGTACTTCAAGATCAATAAAATTTAAATTGAACAAATATTTTCGCGTATACAGCATATTGAGTTATATGATCGCCAGTTCTCTTGGTTTTTTTATTTTGGCACTATTTGGGTTATGCTTGAGGTTGTGTTTATTTAGCCGTTCCGTTGTCCCAATATAGACTATCAAAATATATTCTTTCGATTTTCTATTTAATAAATTTTTGACGTCCTATAACATACCACAATAATTTGTTAGTGATTCTCCTAAACATTTGTAATCTGCTTTAAAATTACCAAAAACCTTAATCATATATTTTCGTATTAAATAATTTATTGCAAGTGCCATAACATAGTCCAAATCATAATAAATACTTCACATTTTTTTGAAAATTTTCTATAGAAATCGGTCAGCCTATAAACATGAGACTAGTTAAATTTCTTTCATAAATTTGTTCAATAAAAAAATATAGAAATCACATGATAAGAAATGTAGCCACAACTATAAGAAAATAATAATTAGTAAATTATTCCTAATGAAAATAATACCAAAAATTACTACTTATAAAAAAAAAGAAAAAAAGTCAGGGCCTTCATATTAAAAATAACATTAATAATCAAATTTTAAAAAATTACTCATGAAATCATAATGAAAGTATAGGTCAGGTAAAAGGTAACACATTTTATGCATAATATCATTTAAGCGATAAGATTTCTTTTTTGCAATTTTATTTTGAAATTTTAAAATTTATACGAGTATTGTTTGATATTGTTTTATGCAGCGATTAATTTTATCAAGACTATAAAGCAAAAAATAACAATAATATTAATAGAAAATTATTTTAGCGATGCCACTGCTACGATAACAAATCATAACTGATTATATTCAACTTGAGGCGCTTATTTAGACGTAGATTGATTTATAATTTTGACTAAAAGAAAGTGTTGTTTTTAATTAAGATACATATAGCTAAAGAAATTTTTAAGCAAAAAAAATTAAATATCCATAAAATTCATTCATTGATGGTTTTCTAATATTTTTTTTTTTTTTTTATTGCAACATAATTAGCTAATCTATTTTTTTTTTTTTTATAAGTTATATAGTTATCATATCATATAAAAATTCCTTAGATAATTTCATTGACCAATCAACCTATAAACGCTTGGTGTTCTATATTGCCCTTTATAATTTAAGATAAAATAATTATGTATAAATATCCATTAAACATAGTAGAGATTTTTTTTCTTTTTTGTAAATTTATTTTTAGTTTTGAAAAGTTGTTAATAAAAATTCTCTATTCTAGTCAGAACCGGAAATTTATACTTAACAAAAATTATCTATTCAGATTTTGAGTGTTAAGAAATCAAAAATCAGTGCAAAAATGTGTGAGTTAAAACGTCACATTTTAAATTATTTTGAAACGTGAATAAAATATTTTAATTTTCTTAACAAAAAAAAAAAAATCGAAATAATAGATAATAAAATTCACACTTGTGTGCTGATCAACCATCAAACAATATAGTAACTTTTAATGATTTTTAACTTTTGAGAGCATATACAAAATAAATTATTATCATTTAACATTGATCGGCGAATGGCCACATATTTATACAGTGGTGGCTAAAATTTAGTGAATAAAAAACCAAATTTTTATACAATAAAAATTGAAATTTTGATTCTAAAATTTAAATATTTTAAGGAACATTTTTTAGTTGATATTTCTACAGCAGCTAATGTCAATGCTAAATTGTTTTGTAAAGAAAAATTCACATTTTCCTTGCACATGTTTATTGTAAAATAGGGTTCAAGTGACAACTTATAAATAATTTTTCTTAAGAATTATTTGTAATATTGGGAAATAAAGTAAAAACAGGGCTAAGATTTTCAAAACTGGCAAATAATACAAATAAATTTATTAAGAAATTCTTTCAAAAAATCAAAAAATATTGAAATAAAAAAAAAATGAAAAACTTATTTTTATAAATTGTCAATGCATTTTAACCTTTTAACCCTCAAATGCTAAGTACTGAAAGTGTTAAAATGGCAACACTGCAGAAAACATCAATCGACACTTGCACAGTTATATTCAAACCATACCAATTTCTTTATCTGCCGGTTTGAGTGCGTATTGATGAGTATTTTCGAGTTTTTGTTATTAGTTGGTATTGATATTCTCTTTAATAGATTAGGTGTGAATAAATAAAGAGCGAATAAGAGTAACATATTTGTTTTACTATTATTCGCTGTAACAAATAAAGTAGATAGAGAAGTTTGTACTATAAGTACTTACTGTAAGTTGATAAAAATGTATGAATACGTATTATGAAAATGCAGAACGTTAAAATTATTAATTTATTAAATTAAAGCAATATTAAACATATTTTTATGTAGTAACATTTTTTTATTAATTTAAATAAACTTAAAGTTTTTTAGTTAACAAAATAATTCAGACTTTTAAGTTTTAAAAAAATAAAAAAAAAAACAAAATAGGAATTGAATCATTAGTATATATAAACAAAAAATGTTATTCATTCTGAAAATGCCGATGCGTTTATAATCTACATATTATTTATGGAACTAAAAAATATTAAAAATATTTCAGTTAAAAAAAAAAAAATATATATATATATATGTATATATATACATATATATATATATATATATATATATATATATATATATATATATATATATATATATATATATAAAAGAAAAACAAAATAGCGATTTAATTACTAGTATATAGAAGTATATACTCATTCTGTAAAGGATTTTGACAAGATAATTTTTTTTTTTTTTTAACTTTTGGCATTCTAACTCAAGGACAAAAACTATAAAACTTTTTGGAAATATTTTGCTTTTATTATTAATGTTTTGAAATGGTGGAAAAAGTAAGCTCGAATTCGAATAACACAGATTGAGAAAAATTTTTCTGCGGTACGCAATATTTTTGTCTATTCGGATACATGTTATTATGATGTACAAAGCTTACAAATAATTTTTTAAATTGTGCCGATTTGCCGCTTTAAATAGTTATTTGAAAAATTAACGAGGTTGCACCATATATTAAAGCATACCTCGAAAAGGACTTGTCTGATTTGGTTTAGAAAAATATCAATAAATTAAAATTTCTGCCAAGTTTAACACATTTTTTTTTAATATTCTCAAAAGTTATGGAGATATTAATCCCATTTTATGAAAAAACTTAAATTCAGTACAAAATATCCAAAGATTATTAAAAAAATCATAAAAATTCAAGTTTTTTTCACAAAATGAGCTTAATATTTCCTTTCATAACTATTGCGCGTATTAAAAAATAGAATGAGTTGGAAGCAATTTAATTAAATATTTTGTTAAAACATCCACATATGCTTTTTTGGTCATCTGATTTAGTTCAATAAGTTCATTTTCTTTTTCATTTTTTAACAATGCACAGCACTCATGCTTTTTTAATTTGATAGCGAGTTTTGATTATATTTATATACATTTTTCCAAATTTTACAAGCAACAAAATTCGTTAATTCACTATCATTTTCATCTTTTATAAAACAATAACAGTCCCATATTTTGCTTAGTTCCCTTTTTTCACTAATTTTGTACACATTTCTTAAAATTTTTTCTCTTATGTGAATAAGTGAATTAAAAAAAAATTGTATTTAATAATGAATAATTTAAATACAATTTTTTTTTAATTCACTTATTCACACACTGCATAATAAAAACCAATATGTTTACTTGTTTTACAAGCAGGTACTTTAAAATATTTGTAGTACAAGAGTTATTTGAAATAAAAAAACAAATAAATTTATCACTCAATGCAAAATCAGAAATAACTATAAAAGTTTTTATGAGTATAGTGAGTGTGTAAAAACAAAATCATACCACATCAGTTAAACACATTTTCTCATTTATATCAATACTCACAAGAATTTATTTGTTATATTTATTTTGAGTATATTTTCCGTTCTACTCCTGCACGTCTTTAACTTGCCTATAACAACATTTAACATTGGAGTGATTCCATGTCAAAACGGACAGTAATAGGATTTGACATCATCAATGTCAATGTAATTTACTACAGATATTGATGTGAGCATGATTTCTCAAATCACACTCACTCACTTGTATACATTAAAATCAAATCATAAACAGTAAATAAAAACAAAACGAAGAAACATTAATCGGCAAATTACAAAAACACTTGACCAACACTTACATACAACAAAAACAAATAACCAACACGAAAGAAAACTCATTAAACTTTATATAAATATGACTTTTAACCTTTAAGCGGATACCAAAGTAAAATGGTACAAAAAACCCACCAGGTCATTGGGACCGGGACCTCTTGTATTTTATATGAATTTTTAATGTTTAAAAAACATTGACCTGATTATTTTGCACATTAAGCCATTAATTTTTTTTTTCAAATAAATATTTAATTTATTAAATTAAATATTTATTTAATTTATTAAATTAAATATTTATTTAATTTATTAAATTAAATATTTATTTGAAAATAAATTGTTTTTTTTTAATTTAATAAACTAAAAACAACAATTTTAAAAATTTTAACAGGTCTTATAAAGAAAATGCTACATACGCCTACTTTTCCAATAAAATGCAGTAAACTGAGTATTTACTGAATCTGTCAAAATATCCATGAATCTATATATCAGTAAATTTAAGATTTTACACTCAAAACCACTTATAAATAAAAAAGTAAGCGAACGGAAAATTTGTAATATACCTAGTGTCTACATTAGGCAAATTTATATCAAAACAAACGTCAAAATCAGTGCGAATATATACAAGGTAATCTTAGTTAAGGTAGGTAGGTAGGTAGGGAAGGGTTGCCCAGCACTCATAAGAGTGCTTGTGCATCCACTCGGAGACCTAAAGGTCCATTGTGAGTTCCTTCATAAAGAATATAGAAAGAAACTAGAAAGAAACTACAGATGAGATATAGAAAAGAGCAGAAAGGAAAATGATAGAGAAAAAAGCTGAGACCAGGAAAAGTATAGAAGAGAATAGTTAAACAGTTGATTATTATTTCGGTTGTTACAGTTTTCAAACCTCATATATAAAAAAAAATAATGAATACGCCATATTGTTGTTTTTGTGCAACTATTGCCACCTTCCACAAATTCTCGTTAAGTTTGACGTTTGTCTTGATAAAAAAATCTCTAATGTAGACACTATGATACCGTCTACATTAAACATGAATTGGTGTTTAAGCATCATGTTGATTATTTGACATATTAAGCCATTAATTTATTTCAAATAAATATTTACTTTTATCTATAAAAAATCAATTTATTATAATTTTAAAGATTTTAATAGGTCTTATAAATAAATTACTACACATCCGTTCTTTAACTTTTCCAGTAAAATCCAGTAAACTGAGTATTTACTGAGTTAATTTAAGATTTTACTCTCAAAATCATTTATAAACAAAAAAAAAGTAAACGAACAGAAAATTTATTATATATCGTCTACATTAGACATGAATCGGTGTTTAAATATCATGTTGAAACATTTGTATGGACAACCATGTTTAAACATTAAACATAAATGTAGACCGTTTATGTTTAACTATTAACATGATGTTAATGTTAGGTGTAGACGGGTAGTAAAATCCTTTCTTTTTCTTTCATTGTTCACTTTTTGTTTTCTTTTTTTACTTTATGCAACCATATATGATCGTAATGGATTTTCAATCAAAAATATACTAGTTTTATTTTTGTTTGAAAATCCAGTACGTATTCTGTTTATAAAGTGTAATTTTTCTCTATCAATTTTTATTCTCTTTACTGGATTTTTTAAGATTTTTAAAATAATAAAAAAACGGCTTAAACAAACTTATTTATCTTGTAAAAAAATATGTCGTAATCTTCATTATAAAGTTCTGTATAAAATTCTAAAAAATTAATTTACTTGAACTTCGAAAATAAATTATCATTTAATTAAAACTATGTTCTTACTCGTTGTCAAAAAAAGCGGCATAATTTCGCCACAACAAAAAAATCTCTAAAAATAAAATATTTCACCAAAAAATAAAAAAGCTATCTATTTTATCGCCTTATTTACAATGTGTTATGACATGTGAATATAATTAGAAAAAAATTAGTCTGTACGTGAATATGATAAGATATTAAGATATATCTAAAAAAAAATTAAAGCAACATTTCTGAATCGTAAAAACTTTTTTCTTGTTTGTCTTTCATACCGTCTACTACCTAACTAAATAAAAGTCATATAAGGTATTATATTTATTAATTGCCAATATGATAAATCGTTTATTATGAAACAGACAACAAACATTACTTTGTGAAAATTAATTTATTCATAATGCTCGCAAAATTTTTTCTATTACATAATTCTTCTTGTTAGACAAAATTTGTTTGGGTATTGCTAAAATAAGCTTAGAAAATAGCAAAAATAAATATTTGTTTAAATAAATTGATTTCTTCTCTTGTAGGTAAATGTATTGTTGAGATTTGCAAGTTTAAAAAAAGACCTTAAGAATTTCGTAACAAGATCGAGTTATTAGATTTTGAACATTAATTAAATTAATAGCTTAATGAGAAGAGTAAAATATGAGTAAAATATGAAAACATTAAGAGCAATTCTTATAAATAGTGTTATTTTAATATTTGTAAGATTTTTATAGATAAAATCAATAAAAATATTGGAGAATATATCAGGGATGCTTTAAAGTTAACTCGTTTAGTACTCATTAAATACAAATGCAACTCTGATAAAGTACAACTCTGGTATTTTAAATACTTATATTTTGGAAATTTTAAGAAAAAAAAACTAATCAAAGCTTACAAGAGCTTTGAATCATATATTTTTTTATTAATTTGTAATATTTTTTTATTTTTATAATATTTTTAAATTTATTTATTTCAATTTGTTTTTATTATTATTTTTTTTTTTTATTTTAGAATGTTACGGTGTTTAAGGCACTCAAAGACTCATCCGGACGATCTTAAGGCATCGTCTAAAGAAATCGAACGTAAATGCAATGAAATTCATAAAAATTTTCGTGAAGCAGTAAAAATTCTATTACTAGGCACAGCCGAATCAGGCAAAACTACTATTATTAAACAAATGCGTATTTTACACATTAATGGCTTTTCAGATGAGTAAGTATTTAAAAAAAAATTAAGAAAAATTTAAAAAAGGATTATTAACAGAAGTATAAAATCCAAATGTTTTCACTTGTTTTGTGATCACAAAATTTGGTGCTTTTTAAATATATATATTTTTTTTAATTCAAAATTTTTTAATTGAATTGACCATCTTTTCTTTATCCCAGATACTGGTATGATCAAATACGAAAATGCTTTTGGCAATAAGGAAACATTATTCTTTATTTAATAAGAGACACATTTTATAACAATTTTTAATATCTAAACATAACATTTAAGCGAACTCCGATATTAAATAATGACTAATTTGAATTTCATTTCCGTAGTTTCGAATTTTCAATCATTTCGACGAGAATTTAAATCGAATAAAATTTTTACTTTTTCTTTAAGAGCTTTTAGATTTTGCAACATAGACCCAGAACGTCAAAAAAAACCCCTAACCGAAGAAGTCTCTGACGGTCAAATCGGTGGTCCTTTTAAAATTTTTAATACTTCATGCGAAAACTTCGGACGATAAGTATTCGTTTACAAAAACTAGTGACTTATATGCCATTTACACCAAACAAAAACTAGTAGTTTTTGGCTTTATTTGGTTTTTGAAAAAAAAACTACGTAAATTTGTTTGGTTTTTCCATACAAGTCCAATATCCAAGAAATTTGAATGTCAACAAAAACTACATAGGGAAGAAATAAGGTATGTAACGATATAGTTTTTGAAATTTTGTTTTGCCAAAAACCAATTAGTTTTTGTTTTGGTATAAACGGCATATTAAAAAAATCTTTAAGGAAAGATTTTCAGAACGTTAATTCGGCCGATCCTTTGATATAATTTTTCCGCCTTTTTAATAATTTTGACAAAAATGATTCAGTTATCTTGTTTACATAAATCAGTGACTTCAAAAGAAAAACCTTATGAAATGGAGTCTAGAGCAACCAATTCGGGCAATCTTTCCGACTATTAATGATAATAATTTGAGCTATTTGTAGTATATTTTCAAATATCTGGTATCTTAAAAAAAACTCAGAGCAGCAATGCACTGTCTCAAGACACTGAACTTGTTAATCACAACCTTTTGACCTAAAACAGTCTACTGCGCCGTTGAAATTCAGGAGAGCGTAAGCTTTTTTCAGTTTGCAGTTACTACCATATGCAAAAGTTGTAGCAACTTCCATTTTTGTAATGGGATATAAACACTTTAGAAGAATTAATCTACGACTCTGGATATTTCTGATTCAGCTATTCTTTTCTTTTTCGTATGTCTTTGGAAATACCTAATCAAAACGAACATTAAAATAATAAGAAAGCAATTGAATGAACTAGTCGTTATTCTGAAAATTAGTTGCTTGCCTTCGATCTTGTGTGATATCAACTAATCTCCAACTAATTCCTTAATTGAAAATGAAATTTCGAAGGGTGTTCAGTCTGATTCTCAGGACATGCACTGCTGATAGAATCTTGAGATGCAGTAGGAATAATTTACTCTCAGTACATATAACAACCAAAACGACTATTTGTTTTCGAGACTCTCCTTCGAAAAAAAAACCTATCAAAAGGAACTGTCTAACCTTCTAAACAGTATTCCGATAATGAGTCCTAAGTCTCTGGACTTTTATGATATTAATTGATCTACAATTTATTGTAAATTGCCGATTTAACCCGATTCCCAATGATAAAGACAAATTAATTAATCAACGATTATTTGGCTTTCCTTTTCCAAAGATTCTCTTTGGAAATAATTGATTAAAAGGAACAGCAAAGGATTAACATTATTCTCTAAACTTGTGTGATATTTACTAAACGACAATTAGTTACTTAATTAAAGATGAGATCACGAAGGATGTTTGGTGTGACTCTCAGGGTATGTACTGCTGATAAAAGCATTTCCATTTTATAAAATGATTAGATTCCATTAAGATTAATTTACTACTTACTCCTAAATATCTTTTTAGTTCTTTTCGCCTTAATTACGGAGAAGTAATCAAACTAAACTCTCCAATCTATTCACTACTCTTCATTCCGAACTTCAATAAAAGTATTATATAAAAAATCGCTTATGTCATGGAATAGCTGATTTAGCTAATCCTCATTGTTTTTTTTTTATAATTTTTTTAAACTCTTTCAAACTCTAAATACATAAATACTAAAATACTTTCAACAATTTTATTACTTTCAGTGAACGCCGTGATAAAATTCCCGAAATCTATCAAAATATCCATGAATCTATATATCAGTTGGTACAACATATGTCGATATTGGGGCTGGAATATCAAAGTTGTGCCAGTAGACATAGTGCCAACTATATTTTAAGAATGGGCGAAACTGCACCCGAATATATGAATGAGGTAAGTTAATTTTGCAAATAGTTGAAAATCTTAAATAAAAAATTACTTCAGTGAAAAAAATATATATAACAAATAATAAATTTTATTGTTTACTATAATTTTTTTAAAACACTTTTTAAAACACTATCTAACTTCGTTTTTTTTTTTTTCAATTGGTTCATGTGTTAAGCAAATGTTAGTATTAAAGTTACTTTTATTTCAATTGAATTCTCTCGTTCTCTCTTCTTTATTTTTCTGCTTTTAGTTTATTTTAGTTTACAAAAAGTGTTAATAAATAAAATTAAGTAGCTCTAAGAAAAAATTTTAAAAAGCTGTTAAAAAGGTTTGTGTATAGACTAAGCTGGGTAACAATGAAAAAACGGAAATAACGCCATTATTTTAAGTATATTAGAGTGTATTAATTAAGGAGGACAGTTGAAATGGTATTTGGATAATAACGTAGTTTTTTTTTTTTTTTTTGGTAAACATTATAAAGGCGTAATTCGAATATGATTTGTTTATATTTTGACAGCTGTTTCTTTTTTGTTTATTTTTTAAGCAAAAATATTTTTTTTAAATAATAAACAAATTTTATAAATTTGTTAACAAATAGAAAATTTCCATAAAACAAAGACTTTATCTGGAAACAGTTTTAATAATGTTTTATTGAGGTATTAAACCAACAATTTCTATATCTTTTAAATAAATTAATCTATTTATTTATTTTTTTTCTTTAATAGTAGTGTTGTTGCTTCTTGCCAAAAAATAATAACTTTGTTTTTCTTACACAAGTGTTTCTTTTTTTTTCGCTTATAAAACAAAAAATAAATAAAATCAATATTCTATACATATAAAAGAGTAACGTGACTGCCCGACTGATTCATTATCCCACAATCCTAACACCTGAAGCTAGAGAGATAAAATTTGGACTGTAGGTTGGTCTCCCGCTAAATACTCGTAGATCTACTAAGATGGGATTTTATGATATTCAAATATTTAAAGGGTAAGAAAGGGTGAAAACGGATAACCTTATATCTCCTAAACTAATACACATACAAACAAAACAGAAAAACGGGCAGAAACTGTATTTTGGTACTTTAAATAAAATTTATATCGTATTCGTAGCTTATCGAAAAATGACAAGCACAAATTTAATACTTTTCGAAATTCGAACGTTTAAGGGGTAAAACTTGTACCTATTTTTGGTATTTTTTCATAAAACAATTATTCTATTTATGGATATATACATATGTGTCTTTTAATATGGGATACCATTACAATTTAGAAATTCATTGGAATAAAAGTTTTGTTACAAAAAAGTACCAAAAAAAGATAAGAGAAAAATACGTTTTATTCAAACGCAATAATGAATTTTATATTATATTAAACTTAGAAACATGAACTTAAGTATGTGTAATCCTAAGTGAGTGAGAATTCACAAGAGGGAAATTTGTGGTACCTTTTCGTTCTTCTAATTGCAAATTCTTGAATTTTTGATAATAATTAACCCAAAAGCATGAAATTAAAGACAGATGGTCCTATGCGGGAAAGAATTAATGAAGGGGGACTTTGTGACACTTTTTCGTTCTTATAATGGTATTTTTGAATTTTCTATAATATTGAACAAAGAAACATTAAATTAAAGATACATGGTCCTATGTGGGTAAGAATTCAGAAGAGGCGACCTTGTGGTACTTTTTCGTTCTTCTAATTAACCTAGAAACATAAAATTAAAAATATTTAATCCTGATAATCCACATTAATAATACTTTTTGAATTTTCTATAATATTGAATGAAGAAGCTTTAAATTACATCCTATGTGAGTAAGAATTCACAAGGAAGACTTTATGAAACTTTTTTTGTTCTTCTAATAGTACTTCTTGAATTTTCTGTGATAGAAACATACAATTGATGATATACGGTCCTAAGTGAATAGCAATCCTTAAGAGGGGATTTTGTGGTACGTTTTTTTTCTTCTAATATTACTAATATCTAATATTTTTTGTAATAATTTACCTAGAAATATGAAATTAAGGATATATGGTTTTATGTGGGTAAGAATCCACAAGCCACATAGTCACATTATTCTTCACTAAAAAATAATAATAGAAATAATTTGGAAGTTTTTGAATCTTCGAACATTTAGGATGTAAAAGCTAATACTTTGTTGGTACTCTATGAATCTTCTGAAATAAAAGACATAAAAGCAAATTTTAAATTGTATTCTTTTATTATCACAAATACATAAAAAAATTTTGTACTTTTTGAAAATCATACTATTTATTTTACTTTTTGGTACTTTTTTAACTAAAATAAGTTTTTAAAAAGCTTATTGTTGTTAATGCCGACATAATGTCCCATAGAAATTGTACTGCAGATATCTAACAACACACCACCCATTCCCCATAATTTTTACAAATTTCCAGTCTTGGGGGTAAAAGCGTCTAGAAAAGGTACTTTATATATCTCCTAGACTGTGAAATGTAAGAACAAAATTTAAATCGTTTTTTTTTTTTTTTTTCAACCCAAAAAATAGTTTTATAAAATCTGTTTTTTTTTTTTTTTTTTTTTTTTTTTTGGGTAATATATATACTTTGGTAGTCTGTGTTTTATAATGATGAAGTCATATAGGGTAACGAAATGGTACGATATCCCACTTCTTGGATGTTTCTTATTTAAATATGAAACTGGGTGCATAAAATGGGATTGTATGTTATTAATTTTCTGAATACACCAACATTATAGAATCACAGTTTAATTTTTGGCATTAAATTATGTATGTAAGAGTCCCGCAAGTCCGCTAACGCAATAGCGGGTTAAATGCTAGTTATATATTTGTTTCTACTATAACAACAATAAAACAAGAACTTTAAATAAAAACTTTTGTTGAAGCAATAATAACAAGTGGATGTGTTATATTCGGCTGGGCCGAATATTTTATACTCTTCACAAAATCTGTATTTCATAAACATAAATGTACTTAATATTTGTAAACTGATGTTAAACATGACATCGGTCAAGATCGTTCAGACCATAGATTATTAACATTCATATGAATCTTAAAACAAAAAAATAGCACATGTACTACAATTGTTTTTGTTTTCAATGAAACTTTTTACTAACATATTCCTAGACTTAGGTTTTTTTGATAACCGACATAGGTTTTTGACAACGGAGCTTCATATCTATTTTAATCTATGGCTCAGACCATCTGCATTGCAGAGCTAAATAATGAAGAGATTTGCAAAATTGTAAATTCCTTTTCAGTTTTCTATCATAAATTTTTTTAGGAAACGATACCTAAGAATTAAATATTTTAAACCTGAAAAACATAGTTTCTTAATCTGACACTTCAAAATTTCAATTTTTGTTTTAACATAAATTATAAAACAATTTTTCGAAGTCTTGGAAAAGATCGAACTCAGGACCTAAAGTCTTTCAGTCACAAACGAAAGTCGTATACCACTTCGATATGCTAAAAATTACTATCATTATTGCTTATATAAAAAGCTTAAAACGCAACTCAAATCTAAATAATACTTTTTTATAAAAAACACATCAAAGCGTGCCTAGAAATTCTTGACAAATTCATTTTTTAAGAATGAAACAGATATTTATAAGAAGTCCTGAGGATACGAACTCAACGGTACGAAATTAACGCTTTTTAGTCTAGAATACCTCTTCTAGAGTTTTCAATCTCACAACTTTCGACTAGAAAAACATTTATATATTATTGTGTGTGAAATAGAAAATATTTTTAAATTTTGGGCAAAGAAAATTGGAAAAATTTTTGAAGCTGTTCTAGAAAATCGTTTATAACTCCACCATTCCTAAACGGATTTCGCTGAATTTCAATACCAAGATTTTCGATACCATATACCACATACGTGTTGAAAGAGAAATATATTTATTGGAATCCATTCAATATACAGGCGGACAGACATCCAGACTGAGAGACGAACAAACATATATTCTCAAAAGTTATTTTTAATCATAACAATCACGAATATTTTTCAATTTGAGGACTTAGATATATATTTTAAGACTTTGGTATAAAATGAAAAACTTATATATATCCTTTATTTTATGTGAAGGGTATAAAAAGTCAAAATAATATTGAAATTGTTAAATAATAAAAAATAAAACTAAAGACTGATAATTATGTTAACTTATTTGCGTCATTGAAAATAATCAATATAAGAAAATCATATTTTATTTAAACTACTAAAAATTCTTTGAAAAGATCTGTAAACAAATAAATACTTAAAATAAAATACAAATCCCTTAGATCTTAATCAAAAACATTCACGACTAATCGTTAAAATTCGTACGTCACCATTTATAAAGATTATTATTAATTTAGTACAGCATGATAAATATGTACCTGTAGAATTGTTTGTTTTAATTAAATAATGACAAATATTAAATATATAAATATAAATATTAATTCAAATGTTTTTTGAATAGTGAAAAAAATAAAAATGTGAGTGATCATACGAATATTGCCATGTCAATATTTTATGTTATTTTTTTATGAAAATCATCTGATGAAATTAGTTAATTTTATTAAATCAATAGTAACATTAGTTAAGTAGTCCTACAATTATTGTATATAAGTTACCCCAATTTTTTAAGTGTTTTTCTGCTAGAGGTTTATTGAACAGTGGAGACTATTATTTCATTTTCTGATTATCTATTTGGATGTTGATAATTGAAGTACACTTTTAATTTTTGTTTAGTTAACGATTAGTTAATCAATAGACATTTTAAAGACAAGGCAAAATAAACATGTTTTTTTAGTATTATCGAAATCTCTGCATAGCAACTAAATCAGTTTAAAGACCTTCAGAGGCCTTCATTGAAAAGCAGATAAATAACTGGTCACAGTTCGTCAATTTCTTTATTATAGCCGAAACTAGTTTAGTAACTACTAGTGTTTGGTAGGAATATCTAGACAGCCTAAAATTTAGATTGAACTCATAACTCCGAATTTCATCATAAATTAGCGTATGTCTGTCTAAAGTAGATCGGAGCCATGTTAATATTAATCATATAAAAATTATCCGCAGTTTTTTTTACTAAAGGTGACATTTGAAGTTACATGAAGACAGTACTTTTCATCGTCGCTCGTTTAAAAAGTTATATTGATTTTAAAATGAATAAAACATGTAATGCTTATTAATATAAAAAGGAAATAACGCTACAAAAACGTTCCGAAAAATTCGTGTACAGTGAGAATCCTCTAAGTAAACACCGAAACTAGGAGTGGATTGCTCCATTCCATTCCGGAAATTACAATGCCAAAGATGCTCCTCGCTCTGGTCGGTCAGTCACTGAAAAAGTGGATGAAATTTTACAAATAGTGAAGCAAGACCGGCTCGCAAGCTACGAGGAGAAAGCAGAGGCACTAAACATCACATGATAGTTTAGAATCATTTAAAAAAGGCTGTCTGCTCTAAACTCGAAGTTTGGGTGCCACATGAATTCACGCAAAGAAATTTGATTGACCGAATTACCATCAGTGAAACGCAATGAAATCGAACTATTTTTGAAGTGAAATGAAATCTTATATAATATTAAACGAAATCTTTGTCAAAAGCCGGTGAACCTCCACAAACGACTTCAAAGCCTGGACTGACGGCAAATACTTCATTCATTTTCAAATCAATATAACTTTTTACACGAGCGACAATTAAAAGAACTGTCTTCACCAAAAATGTAACCTGAAATGTCACCTTTCAAGCACGTGTTCGTTTGAAACAATAGAATTAGTATTAAACGATTATCAACATCATATTGCGACAAAAAACCGCGAATGCTTTTTATCTCACCTATAATATTGTTTTGTGTGGAGCCATATATTTTCTATTAACGAACATTATTTTATTTGGTATACCTTTCGATGAGATCGAGTTTTTAATATATCTGTCGATCATACTGAATTCGAGCGATGTTCTGAGTTACGTTGATTTTAAAGGATCATTTCACGCCATGTGCAGGAGAGATAATCATACTCTCAAAAAGTTTTTAGTAATGTAATATTGACCGATAGTATAGGTTTTAATTTACTAACGTACCCGAAAATTTTTAAGTTAATATGAATATTTTTTCCAAATAATTTGGTGTCTTTTAAATCAATCCATTGGAAATTTCATTCAAATCTAATTACATTATCAGAACGTAAATTATATCATAGGCAGATGGTCTAGACATATTTGGATTGCTTCCATTATAAAGGTCTGCTACCATACACCATTAGAAGTAACATATATCGTTATTTACGATGTTGATACATTCTCTTTATTTTAATATATATCCCTTTACTTTAAAGTATATCTATCCGTTTATGGTTTTAAAGGATGTGATGGTAATTTGTGGCGTGCTCTTAAATTTAAATTAAATTGTGCAATGATGTGATTCGCCAAACTAATATTTAAAAGCTTTTTAATATTTATCATATTCATTCAGAATATTCATTGTGGCGTTCGATCTGTAGCTTTTAGCTCCATCCTATTGGACAGTTGGATATTGTACGAATGCAGAATCGGAATTATAATGCGCTGTGAGATATAGGGGGTTCTCTTGTACCAACAGAGATGATTTCAGTTGATCTAGCGTTCATTTATTAGCTATCAAACATTGAAGATTTGACTTTCAATAGAGACCTCGTCTGCCAAAAATTAGAAGTGCAATGTTAAAAATCTAGTCTTTTTTATGTAATTAATTCAGGTTCTCGGTCACAATTTAATTACAATTGAGAAGCAGCAGAACAAAACGTACTTTTTTACATTTCTTCAGAAATGGGTTGAAGTCTATCAGAAAAATGATCTAACGATTTTTGTTAAATTTTTATCCCGGAATAAAATAAAAAATGAAAATACCTTTTTTTCATTTTTTTATTTCTAATTCAAAATATTTGTTAATTAATTTATCAATTTCAAATAAAAACATTAAATGAATTTTTATATAATTTTTTATCTAATTGAACAAAATAGATAAAAAAGAAAAAATATTTAATCAAAGGTAAAACATATATTTTTTACAAGAAGATAACTAAATTTTTTTTTATATTTGAATATTCCAACACTTAGAGACTAAACATTAGGTTGACAATTGAAAAAAAAATTGTTTTTTGTGAAAAAAAAATATTTCTTTTAGCAACAACAAAATACATTTGATTACATATATTTCGTTGTTGCATGAGTTAGGTTTTTGATAACCGACTTAGGTTTTTGACAGTTAGTTTCGTCCCTTTTTACCCTTTCATTCCAACCTTGAATAACATTCACGTATATTTTATTTATATACAAAAAAATTCAAAAAGTTTTTAGGCATAGAATACAACAAGATGTTTATGTGAGAGGCATTTCGATCTAAATTTTCAAAAAGACATAAAAAGAAAATATATGTGACTACATGTATTTTGTTGTTGCATGAATTAGGTGTTTGACAATTAAATCAGGTTTTTTTCTCTCACATAAATATCTACTTATTAATCTATGTTTTTAGGATATTTATTTGAAAACAATAGGAAAATTTCAAATAAATACATATATTGATATTTTTATTCAAAAAGAAATCCAAAGAAATAAAATTATTCAGCCACAAAAGGTTTGAATAAGAAAATTCATATACGTTTTTTTAAATTATTCAAGTTAAAAAGAATAACGTAGATATTGTTTCAGAAGTTTCTTCAGCAAATAATGTTCCTTGTGGTTTCTCCGACTGTTTAAAAAAATCTGTATGGGAGAATCTAATCACTAGAGTCGTGTAAATAACACCACCAATAGCCATCGAAATAAACATATTTAAACGTATTAAATAATTGCAGTATTTAAAAAATATATTAGGTTTGTTCGTTTGAAATTCTAGCAAAACTAATAGAAAAAAAGATAAATTAAAAAAAAATCTAAAAAATGAACTTTTACTAGCAAAAGTAAGAAAACGGAAAATAGTAAAATAAATTTTATTTTAAATAAATAAATAAAATTTTTATTTAAGTTTGTATTTATATTAAATGGAAAATGGGAAACATCTCAAAAATACGAGCATATGTTACTTGGCAGATAATTTTTCACACATTATCTTATACAATTTCTTTTATTTAAGGATATGTATGATTACAAGTAGTGGAAAAAATAAATATTAAAGGTTTTTAGCCTTGATGAATATCATCAATAGTTCGGTTTCTTGATCTGCTTGTAAAGCATCCTGTTGTGAAGATTTTAAAGAAATAATGTAAGTATTATTTCTTTAAAATCCTCAAAACTGAATGCTTCATTTGAATCGAATGCATTACTGCACATATTTTTACCCTACTGATGCTACTGATAAAAATTAACTTAAAATATACCAATAGGCTTGAATCAGCAGCTGAAACGATTTAACTTTACAGGTACATTTGCAAGATTATTTAACGCAGTTTGGTACACGGATTTTGTATAATCTAGCGATGAAGCTTATTGTTCAAAACCTACCCATTATTTTATCTAGCTTCCATACAAATGTCTTTCCACCAATAAAATCTTTTGTAACCTTAAACCATCGCACTATTTTTTTTTAGTATGGGTCTGTATTGACCATAAGCTTCATACAAGGATCTTTCCTAAATTATTTAAACGTATATATTTTATATATAATTAATATATAATTGGCTCCGATAAAAAAACCCTTTATGAAAATCACTTAAAGATGCATAAATTAATATTACAATACAATTTTTTCACATAAGTTTTATAAAAGTATAAATCATAATCAAGACTTCGTTCAAAATTGACCACATGTTCCAGCAGATTTCTCTGGTTTATCGCGGCCACGGTCTCCTCAAAGTATCTTTGATATTTTACAGTCAATTTCTATAGCATTCTTACCGTCCCCTTTTAGAAAAAGCTCCAGAAAGAGCAAAAAATTCCTGCAAGCGATGCTCCGTGTGACAACAATTGTACCCCTTGAAATTCAGATTATTTAATTTCGGAATAATAAATGAATATTTATTATTTAAATTATTTGCTTAGTTCTAGTTATTACATTGACCGAAGGCGCCATACATACATGATTTGAATTTGCTTATTATTGCATCGATATTTTCATCCCCCCATTATCGTCTTCGTTGAAACAGTACCTGTCTAAAAGTTCATTCATGTAACAATAATAATAAGACAATTGGTCAAGTTCTTTCCGAAAAATCTTTGTTATACTGATGACTTCTATTTCCACCAATATTTGCTTAGTTTAGTTACATCTTCAGCTTGAAGGTTACTCGACAAACGGAAGTTCCAAAAGTTCTCTTCAAAGAATCTTTATTATTCCGAGGATTGTTATTTAAGCCAATATCTGGCATATTTTTAGTTCTAGGTTTTCCATTGTCTAAAACCACATGGGCTTTGTAATATCTGTGTCTTTCTGAAAGTTCAAATGAGATACTACCAAGGCGTCATGCATTCATTATTTGAGTTTGTATTGACAAATGGGATCGCTTATTAAACTCTTGGTATCCAGTCAAACAAAATTTGCACAATATGGTTATGGTTTCATCGACATTTTCATCTCTCTATTATCGTGTTCCTTGAAGTATTTGTCTAAAAGTTGAACTCCCAAAATTCGATATATTTAATTTCAAAATAAATTCCGTTCTGTCAAGTTCTATTCGAAAAATCTTAGTTAGATTAGAGACTTTTGTTTTAGCCAATATCTACTTATATTTACTTATATTTTCAGCTTGAAATTACTTGCATTTTTTTCTGACTTTTACGCTGACAAATTTTTGACACCATTCGTTTACAATCTTTAAACACACGGAATTGAATAAGTAATGTTATTTAATAATTTGAAACTGATGTGGTGCCAATTTTATACCAGTATAGAATTTGAACACATACTAGGCTGTTACACAATTAATACTGAATGGTATCATTTTATACACAAAAGTGGTCAATATTTATCTGGTTGTTAGAGGTGGGAAATAGTTAGAAACACTTTTGGATTTTTTTAATTTTCAAATATTATAAGTTCATTCTTCCAAATATACTTTTAAATATTTTAATATACATACTTTTTACAAAAAAAAAAAACATATTTCTCACATGGCCTCCAGTAAAACTGCCTATAAAATATTTAAATATTCAAACCAGAAATTACCATCATAATAGATAAACTGATTATAAACAGTAAAATGTTTACAACATCTCAATATTTATGGAATGTAAAAGATAAATGCAAATAAATAAAATTTGTAATAAATTTGTTTTTCTATCAAAAAATCCACAAAATTTAAGCAATTACAAATTAACTAAAACAATAGTAATAGAATCAGAATTGACTCATTTTGATATATAACTTAAATAAATCGTCAACTTCGATATTGGTGTTATGGTGCATGATAAGTGATAAGATTATAATGCGACACTTCCGTACGAAAGAAGAGAAAGAGAGAAAAAAATCATATTATTTGTCGTTGTTAAATTTAAAATTATTGTTCCATTGGGGGAAATACTTTAGCTCAATAAACAAGATTATTCACTTTAACATTTTAAAATAAGTTTTTTTTAACAATTATTAATTATACAATTTTTTTTTTTTTTTTTGCAGGAATATTGCGATCATGTCATGACATTATGGAATGATGTTGGCATACGTACATGTTTTGAACGCTCGAATGAATTTCCCTTATCGGATAGTACCAAATAGTAAGTATTTTCATTCAATGATCAAGAATAAAATTAAACTAAATATTAATTTAATTCTCTTTAACACTTTACAGTTTCCTGGATAACTTTGATCGTATCTCAGACTGTCATTACATCCCCTCAACTGAGGATATTTTACATAGTCGCAAAATAACCACCGGCATACATAATATATCATTTCGTGTTGAAATTCCTAAACATATGGGTGGTGGTGAACAAATCTTTCACATGTACGATGTTGGCGGTCAACGTGATCAACGTAATAAATGGATACAAGTATTCGAGGGTATACAAGCTGTTCTATTTTTAATCTCCTGCAGTGATTTTGATCAAACTTTAAGAGAAGATCCTACACAAAATCGTTTACAAGAAGCTTTAAATCTCTTTCGTGGTGTTTGGCAAAATCGTTTCTTGGCCTCAGCTGGTCTTATTGTTTTCCTTAATAAACAAGATATTATGGAACGTAAAATAAGAGCCGGCAAACATATTGTTGATTATTTTCCAGAATTTCAAGAATTTCGTAATAGTCCTCAGGCTGAAAGTTATTTTGATGAATGTGATTGGACGAAAAAGTTTATTAAACAAAAACTTATCGATATTACCCAAGAACCGGTAAAAAGGCCTTCACGTAATCACATGAATAATACAAAACGTGAGTGTTACTATCATTTTACAGTGGCCACGGATACCAGTTGTATACGTAAAGTATTCAATGATGTTCATCAAATGATATTACATGAGAATATGGCCTCTATGGACCTTTATTGATAGAGGTCGTATGTATATTAATATAGAATTAAAGGAGAAGCGATTTTTATTATTTTTTAAAAGTAATTTTTTTATTACTAAATAAATATGGACTGTGATTTTTTTAATTAAGTTATAGCTATAAGACTTAAGACTTAATTTAATAAAAGAAAGGAAATATGTTAAGTAACCATTTCATTAGTTTTTATGTAAATAAATAGAAAATAAAAATTATTTTTATAGATAGGTTAAATAAAAAGTACATATTAAATAAGTACCAGGCGAAAGTTTTTAAGAAAAATTTTCTCTTTAAAAAATTATTGCATGTAATTCTCGCCTTTTATTGAATAAAATATTAAAGATATGTATATTATTAAGTATTAAATTAAACTTTTGTAAATAATTATTTAATATAATACCTTTTATATATATTTAAATCTGAAAATATTTTTATAAATTCAATACACATTTGAAATAAATTTAAAAAAATGCACTGATAATTTGGAACATTTTTATTAACACAATTAAATATTTTTATCATTTTAGGAAATTATTGTGAAAACGTAACGGGAAAAAAATTTTAAAAGATTGATATTTCCGCTCTAAATTACATTTTTATGTTCTTAAATAAATAATGAACGATTTTAAGCCTTTATAAACTGGGGACGAAAATACTTAAATTTTCAAATCCAATTATTAAATTTCATAAACAGAAATCGGATCGGAAAATGTTGTAAAACCAATCCGTGTTGGATTCTATAAAAAATCCAACCATAATAGAACCTAAATTCTACAAAAAGCCTTTAATAGAAAATTAATTTTAAAATTTTATAAATTGTGCAGAACAAAAACAATAAAATAGAGATTACCATCAGTGTTGCCAATTTAGCATTTTTAGTGATAGATCTAGTACTTTTTAAATTCATCTAGCACGAAAAAATGAATCTAGCACCTGGCACATTTTTTAGTACTTTTCGAATTATTTTTGGCATTATTTTATCACTTATTTTACATTTTTTTATTAATTTATAGTTTTGTACTATAAAAATGCAATCTTTAAAAAGTGTGTTTAGCAAAATAAACTTTATAAAAACCAATACAATTACAAAGAGTTAACCTAATAGTCTAATAAAATTTTAGCAGTTAAATAAATTATGATCTTTCGGTTATAAGAAAAGAAGAACAAAATATTAAACAAGTGATACCACTTCTGAGTATTTTATTATATTTATAAATACTTTTTTCGATGACTAAAAATCAGAACATTTATTAAACAAACTTTTTCTAGAATTTAATTTTTTGCTAAATATTGGTTTTTAAGTAAAAGTCTGTTTATTCAGTTAAAATTATTTTTTAATATTATTTAAATATCATTTATGTCATTAGTTAAAAATTCAAATTTTAATTATGAATATAGTATAAACTCGCTATTTCGGCTTATTCGGTAATCCGGATGCCATTTTCTAACTCATTCCATACTCTATAATCCGGATTGAATATTAAAAAGTCTATTTTTTATTAAAATTTTAGTATAACTTGGAAAATACAATAAAAAATAAGATTTTATTTGAAATCCTTTATTTTTAATTAATTTTTTCCAAAAATTTTTCAGTAAAAAGAGTACAAATAAATTTTTTTTTAGATAAACTAAAAATTGTTGAAAAATTTTTAATTTGAAATTTTACTATACGAAAATTTTTTTTCATATATTAAATAAATTATATATTTTAATAATTTTCTTTTTTTTAACAAAAGTGGAACAGAAAAAAGCCTCGATGATCTGAACAAATCAACAATCCAAATACGAGCTTATATTGTATCTGATTTTTAATGATAAATGAAATTTTAAAAATCAAATTTTCGGTAGTTCGTCAAAAATTTAACTATGTGTTATTTGGAATAACATATAAAGCTACAATTCGGATAACATGATAAAATTATAATTTTGAAAAATCCGCTCATAAATTTTGTTTAACTTAAATTTTATTAGTTTTTAAATTCTAAAGAATCAATTTCAGAATGTGTTTTTATTATTTTGTTCAATGTTTTTTAGCTTTAAACCAGAAAATAAATGATCTCATTTTTTCAAATATAAACAATTTTTATTTATTTTTCTTGCATCTTTTTTTATTTTTAGCACTTTCTAATATTTATCTTAGGTTTTGTAAACACTGGTTATCATAAAAGCTGATTTATTTTTCTAAGTATTAATGTCCAACAAAATTAATTTTATTAAATTAAATGCAGCATTATTTTAATTTCTTTTTGTTTTTTTTTTTTATTTACTTAACATTTTATATACAAATTATGGTTTATAGTATAATTAACTAGTAAAGAAACTAACCCTCTTTTTACAACTACAACAATTCCTCACTCTTCACATACATGTACTGTGTGAATTCAACACACTTGTAAGAGATTTAAACAAAACAAAAATTTACCAAAATTATCCTATCAAATAAATTCGTAACACGATTTTGCACACACACAATATATATATATTTTTTTTTTTTTTTTTTTTTTTTTTTTTTTGAACACCTCACATTTTATTTTCCGAAACGTATTTATTTTTTGCAAATCAAAAAAAATATTTTTAATATTTTTGACATTTCATTTTTGGTTGTTGACTAAACTAAACGAAAACTAAACGAATACAGATGTAATTTTTGGTATTAAAAATGTAGTAGATTTTAAAATAGTTTATATTTTTGTTGATATTTATCAACAAAAATATAATAATTTAATCTTTATAAATATAATAAACATTAAATTATTTAATATTCATCGATATATGCGCATATAAATGTTAAAAATATTAAAAAATTTTTAAACACAATTTTTTGCAACTAGGTGTGTATATGAAGTGTGGTGAATGTGGTTTATACACCAAAACATATAAATAAAATTTTACTAACACACTCTTAGCGTTACGTACTTTCGATATCTGCGTTGGATACCAAATGAGTTTCTTTACTAGTTCCTTACACTATGTTATGGTTCATGATAGCACCGTACAAAAAAATTCAAAAATGTTTCTGTGATCGTTTTTCGTTTTTAAAGGACTTTATAGTTTTTAAGGATGCGCGAGGTTAACTTTGTATTATGCTACTTTCTAATTGCTATTATAGCGATATGGGTATCAAATGAAACAGGAGAATTTTGACATTATATTTTAAATATTTCAAATTCTTTAATATCCTTGAAAGTTTTCAAGAAATAATTTCCAAAATAATATATGTTAAAGATACTAAAATCTAGTTTTAAGTACTTTTTAACTTTACTACTTTAATTAAGAACAAAAGTACAAATTTAATTTTCAGTTTATTGAGAATTCGAACATGCAAAACCAATATAGCCATATTTGAAGCCATTGTTTTTAAATTTTAAATGTATAATTATTTGGAAGATTTTAAAATATATTTGAAAGCTTAATCGACGATAAGTTGAGTATTTCTATTTATTTAATTTTTAATTCATTACCTGTGTTTCCTGCAAAAGGACAGTAGGCTATGATTTTTGAATATTATTATATTTATTTATTTTTTTTAACAATAATTTATATGAAAAAAGTTGGTCAGTCGAACGCGGCCACCGTAAACCATTATGTACGCGAGTTAAACTGATTTTTGGGTGAGGTTCTTATATATAAACTATGAACATATTTGGACCGATCCTTGTTAAACTTCATACTTAAATAAAACTTATTAATTCCAAATTAATTCAAAATCTAGCATTCATATGAAATTTTGGCGCTTAAAGTGAATTTCTGGAGTGGATCTTAATATGGGTAGTGTGATTTACAGTTATGTTTATACATTTTAATTGTTGCAAATAAAATCACAAACTAAGTTATTTATACTCAATTTATGAGTGCTAAAGTGGCATTCTGGAATTGGTGTTATATGGGAGATTGGTCCCAGAAGTCGTAGAAAATTAAAATTCGCCTTACATATACAACTATTCCTGTTACAATCCTAAAGGAGTCAGATTTTGAAATTTCTATCAAGGAGCGGTACGTAGATTTATTTTTTATTTTCTGTAATATTTTTAAAAATTGGTTTTGGTTTTAAAAAATTTTAATTTGCTTTACTCATTGATTGCTGTCCAAATCTTACCGGAAACTGTTTTTTATTTCTATCAGGTAGCGAATTTAGGCCGATTATTTTTTTTTTAAATCTTCTTTTTTTAATTTTAATTTTAATTTTTTAAAAGATTTTTGGATTTCTTTGTGCATTTTATTATTATTATTATTATTATTATTATTATTATTATTATTACTATTATTATTATTATTATTATTATTATATTAAAATTTTTCCTAGCAGGTATAAGCCTAGTCATTAAATAATATTTAAAATTGCAGCATATATTTCAAAAACAAAATTTCCATAAGCACTGACAGGACATTTTTAAAATTTTATAAAATTAGAACTGTAGAAGCTAAAGGAACAAAATGTATGATTCAGAAATTCTATTATGATGTTTTTAAAATTAATATAATTTCAGAATTATTTGTTGGAAAACCTCAAGGATATTTACATTTACATATCGTATATGTAAAAGGATATTTAAGAATAAAATATTTGAAGGATATTTTGGACATCATAAAATCGCGATGGGTCAAAATAAAAAATTTTTTAATCAAATTCTATCATTTAATACCCACATCGTCATTTTTGAGCAACTAACAGCTTTAAGCTGAAATAATTTATAAAAATTATTCATTTTGTAATTTCAAGGCCTTTTTAAAAGGATATTAGAACACAAAATAGAAAACTGAACATGCAGTCCTATCATAAAATGTCTCTATTTTCATATGTATATGGTTTAGTTCATGAGTGAAAAATGTACCGTGTAATATATTCAGATGCATTAAATTTTAAGCTTTTTTGGAATAAAAAAAAACGGAAAGTAATCCATTTGCATACTACAAGTTACAGAACATATTCTATTTAAGGTCTACAAATTAATTTCCGAAGCACTATTGTAAAAATTATACCTTTTCAGTATATGTAAAAGGACTTCCACCAAAAACTTTCTTCAGTTATGATTAAAAATAATATAGTAACGTACTCCAACAATGGATTTGCCTGCATAAATAAATTTAATATAAATCAGGGATGAAAATGAAAATATTTTTCGGTATCAAAATAAATTTCCAATTGTATTTTTTTCTCTTTCAGAGTACTAAAGTTATTTTTTATTATTATTATTATTATTATTTTATTTAGAGCAAAACTCAAAGAATTTAATTTGTAATACGAAGGATTAAATACGATACCAAATTATTAAATGATTTTATTCAGGTTAAATATTATATTAAAATCTGAAGATCGTAACAAAAGTCGCTCAAGATCAATTCCTTAAAATCGAGCACTTCAGTTTTAGTTTTGTTAAAATAAAATTCATGATCTGATGTCTTTAAAATATGTAACATTTTCGCTTCAATTTGATTTATAGAGCATAGAAATTTGTAGTTTTTAGTAACGATTGTACATATATTTTAAAGATTACAATTGTATAAATTAAACCTACAAATCAAATGTTTCTATAATGTAGTTTGTTTGCTTATAAACTAATTTGAATTGTCCTAATTACGTGTTGTTTTCTGGTTACTAGAAGAATATATCTCTGATTTTTCTAGTTCATTACAATTTCATTATTACTTCTGAACACCAAATGTAAATCTAAATTAAAGGTACTAAGAAATATCAAATGACTCGAGGGAGTACTTCGGTACTTTTGAATGTTAAATAGTTTAAAAAAATACTATAGAATCAACTTTCCATCCCAGATATAAATATATTTAATATAAATATATAGTCCGCTCCAAATCCAAGCAAAATAGTACTGTTCACTGAAAAACGTATTTATTATAGGTATAGAACTTTATTGCTGTTTTTGTAACAGAAACATTTTTTCAGATTCATATAAATAGATAGAGAAAATAAGATATCGATGTTTCCAGCTCAAATGAAAATTAACCTCATTCTAAGATACCGTTTCTCAAAATTTTCGTTCTGACATTTTCCTTTCGTGAGCTAGATCAAAATGAAAAAAGTCCTTTTTTTGGTTTTTCGGATTTCTTAATATTTGTGCCAAAGGAACAATATGAAAATTTACTTTCGCAAGACAGACCTTTGTGAATCGCATTTAATGACATAACAAAAATTTGAGGCCAGTTCCAAATGAGTCCAAAATTTTGTAAGTTTGAACAAAAACTTTGGATATTTGATTTTTTTTATACATAAATATTTAAAAAAAAGATCAAAATAGTACAATATAATCCTGTTATACCGAAACGGTTTTTTTCAAATTCAAACTTGATAACAGAATTTTATAAAAACAAAGAATATATATGAGTGTATACTGTATTATAGTATTATTATATTATTATATATATATATATATATATATATATATATATATATATATATATATATTATATATATATATAGTATATTATTATAGTATTATTTTGGATTTATTCTAAGAATATTTTTTAGTCTAATAAATATTCATATATATATATATATATATATATATATATATATATATTTGATTTAATCATTTATATACATTACTATCATAAGAGAATTTGTTGTTAGATCTTAAAAAGTCTTTGGTATGGATTAATTGGTAGAGTATGTTAAGATGAAGCCAATTTTTTAACTTAGTTTTTATTAAGTTTTGAATCAAAAACAAAAAGTTTCTTCATATTTGCTGAGGAGTGGGGAATTGAGAGTATGCCTTGAACAATATATAAATTATATATATATATATATATATATATATATATATATAATATATATAAACAAAGAAGAAACAAAGATTCTTTAAAACAATTTTTTATTTATTGTTCCGATTTATTTCCACAATTAAGTTAAATTTAAGTTAAATTTGGTGATAAAAATAATGTAATTAATTATAGACCAATTTCCAAATTAACCAATATTTCAAAAATTCTTAAACATATTATTTATCACAAGATTTTCTTTAATGTAAAGAGGCATATATCTTTATTTCAATATGGATTTATGACTGGAAGATCAACCTGTACTAATTTGGCTGTTTTAACCAAGTATTGTGTTGATAGTTTTGAAAACCGATTGCAGATTGATGCGATTTGCTAAGACATTTAACCGAGTACCACATGAAATTTTATTATTAAAATTGTAAAAAATTGAGCGTTCATTCCCTAATGTTATCTTGATTTCTTTATTACTTGTCGGATAGACAATCCGTAGTTTATCTTGATGGTGTTTGCTCTATATCATTTATTCCTACACTTCTGGTATTCCACAAGGTAGTATTTTGGATTCGATGTTATTTAATATATAATAAATATATTAATGACATTGACCTATGTTTCAGAAAGTCGCATTATTTATTGTATGCTGATGATTTTTTTTAAACAATTTCTGACGCCAATGACGTTTTTAATCTCCAGGATGATTTAGATAGGATGAGTTCTTAGTCAGTCCGCAATGGTTTACCTTTTAATTTAAACAAATGCTTTTCTATGACTTATCATAGATGTTGTAACACTGTTATATCATGATATAGAATTCATCCGTGGATGAAATTTTAGATTTAGGAGTATTATTTGATAGAAAATTATCATTTAGTAATCACTTAAATTATATTATACCTAAAGCTTATTCAATGTTAAGCTTTTTATGAATTTTAATAATTTTATATATTATATTAGAATATGCTTCATTTATCTGGAGCCCTTACAATTACATATAAATAGAATTGAAAAAATTAAAATAAAATTTATGAAGTTTGCTCTTTCATTTTAAATTTTTTTTTTTTTTTTTTTTTTGTAAACCCTCAAATTTCGATTCCTACACACCTAAGTCTACCTTGATTTCTATGAAAACTTTATAAACAAGACGTAAAATTTCTTCAGTATGTTTCCTATTTGCTATAATTCGTGGATTAATTGATTGTCGTGATTTGCTTCATACCATAAAACTATATGTACCTCCTAGGCCTCTAAGGCAAAATAATTATATTTTTTATATAGATATTCATAGAACAACATATGATTTGAATGAACCTTTAATAAAAGATATGAATTATTCGTTAAATATTCTAATTAATTAGACTTAAGTATATCAAATCTTGAATTTAAAAATTTGTTAAACAGTTTGTTTAAATAATTAATTTAATTATGTATATTAAACTATCATTGATGTTTGAAAGGATAATATTGCATCCATAGACTAAAACTAATAGATAAATAATTGTACAATAAAAAGAGCAACATTAATAGTTTTGCCACTTAAAACTATTTCAGGTGCAAAATTTTGAAACCAATTTGAAAAATAATCTTTAAAATAATATTTGTTCCTCATATATGTTAAAAATGATATATAAAAAGACTTTACCTTACTTTTAAGTTCTAAAATTTCATCTAGAGATATTGACTTTTTTTGTTATTAACAATTCAACTTCGGCACCACAATAAATTTCACTATTTGGAAGCTGATGGGAATTTAAATCTATATCTCCGACATCAAGGCGGTCAATATATTTTTTAATAATTTTCGACAAATTTATCGAAATAAAAACGAAAGTCTTTTTATTACTATATGTTTCTTGTGTCCTCAGACTGCATTATAAGTACATAGAACAGAAATAAAAAACACATTTTAATTAAATCATCTCTTAAACAATTCAATATAAAATATTCCTTACCCTTCTACTCAAAATTTGATAATGTAAAAAAATATGTTATGTTTGTTCAAGCATTCTATCCATGCTGACTGCACTGACAGTTTTGGTGCATATTTAAGTATCGTATGAACGTCGGAGTTGAAATACTGTTGAAATTTTTTAAATTCTTAATTACGAGAATAATTGTTACAAAAGAATTTATTTATAGCTTTTAATAAATACTCAATTTCCTTAGGTAAACATTCGGAGGCATGTGAAGGAGCCAAATTCAAATTATGACAGATGCAATCACTCACAAATAATGTTCGCTGTACTTTCCTAAATAAGGCTTGGACTCCGTTATATTTCCCCATCATCAAAGAACAATTATCAGCACCAAAATCAACCAAGTTATTCATTGGAATATCGTTGTCTTTAGAAACGTTTAAAATTGTATTAAAAATTGAATCTGCTGATCTATCAGAAATTTAAGTTAACGTTAAAAAACTATCTTTACTTGTTCCTACAAACAGACAAACCAATACTTTAAAATTTTTTTTCAAGTTTTACATTCTGTCATCTATGATTATAGAAAAGTAGTGTTTTTTTACAAAAATCAGCCACCTGTTTTAAATTTGTCGGACCAGTACACTTCGAAATAATTTTTATGACTTTTTTACAATCTACACAAACTTTTTTACAATGTTCGAGTCGATAATTCCATTTTATATCGCGTTATTTAAATGTTCTAAAATAGAGAAGAGAAAATTATGCTCTGCCATAAAATTTATTACCATTGTTTAAAATTTTTTTGGATTTTGTGTTTGCGGTAATCAATTTTTGGAGTGGATTTTGCTTCAAAATATAATTTTTTATGAGTTTCAGTTTCGCTATATAGTTGAATGTGGTGGCATTAGGGATAGATAATTAGCCAGCACTTTTCTTTAGACTAGGTTTGTCTTTGTTTGCGGTTGCAACATTTCCTAATTTGTCAACGGGAGGACTTTTTTTTACATCTAAAAAATAATTGATAATAATAATTGACTGATAATTGATCTGAAATTAAACAAAATGTTTGGCATGAATTATATACATATGTATATTACATTGCACGAAAAAAATACCTTTTGATAAATTTGTCCATTTTCCAATATTTCTTACTAAAAATATTAAAAATAATATATGTGAATACTATACTTTTTTTATTTTTCATGGTAAAAAATAACGTTTAGTTTTATTATTCATTCATTCATTTCAAATTGATATCTTAAAACAAAAGAACATGAAAATGAAATCAGTGACATTGTTGCATTTTTAGGTAGATTTATACCCTACACCACCATAAGTGGTTGCGGTACTATGCGTGTGTGCTGGGGTACTCGCAATTTTAAAGATAATTTTTTTTTAAAGATAATTCAATGAAATTTGCTCGTGGGACCGAAGCCTATAGAATTTAAACACTCAAAAATACCTTAAAAATAAGAATACTTTATTGAAATTCGGTACAAAGAAGTTCTGTACAAGATTAAATCCTTGACCCAATTTTACGAAGATCGGTCCACAATTGACCATAGCTCTCCTCCGAAAGTCATTTTAACGTGAATAAATCCCATGTGAATGTTAGTACCAAGTTAATATTCAATACGAATAACATTGCCAAATTTTTGGAGAATCGGTCCATAATTTACCATAGCTCTCAAAAAAATCCACTTCCAGGAATCGCCCTAAAGTGCATAAATCATCTAGATGTTAGTATTATGCATTTGTATATTTTATTTTACATTTAGTAAAATTGGCCACAGGTGTAATATAAGTCCCCTTCAAGAATTTTTATGCTCGTACATAATGGTGTAGGGTATCATTAAGCGACCTTGACCTACTATATCTTTCTTTCTCATTTTTATAGTGTTTGTACTAATTTAAACTTGTTTAATATTATGTTTACACACATTACATAGTGTCTACATTAGAGATTTTATTATCAAGACAAACGTCAAACTTAACGCGAATTTGTGGAAGGTGGAAAGAGTTGCACAAAAACAACAATATGGCGTATTCATTATTGTTTTATATATATGCAGTTTGACAACAGTAACAACCAAAATAATAATTAACTGTTTAACTAAGGTTACCTGGTATATATTCGCACTGATTTTGATGTTTGTTTTGATATAAATTTGCCTAATGTAGGCACTAGGTTACAGAGTGTCTACATTAGAAAATTTTTATCAAGACAAACGTCAAACTTAACGCGAATTTATGGAAGGTGGCAACAGTTGCACAAAAACAACAATATGGCGTAAAGCATCATTTTTAATTTGGATTCAGCTCACGAAAGGATAATGACAGGACGAAAATGTTGAGGAAAGATATATTCGAATCAAGTAAATTTTCATTTGAGCTGGGAACATCAATAGTTTTCATTCTTTTGTCCGTCCTACTGTACATGCATTCTAGCTAAAAAAAAAATCTAAGAAAATTTTGATCCTTTTAGATTTTAAGAAGCACAACAATTTCATCATACATAGAGGAATCCCTTGTTAAATTCAATGTTTTAGCAAGGGTAAAATATAAAAAATAAGAAGATGTTTTTTGGCACCTTGAATTTAGGGCTATTGCCAAAATGCTTTCTTCTTTTTTGAGCAAACATTGCCAAACAAAAAAAGTTAAAGCAAGTTTAACTTGCGGTCTTTATTAAGGTGAAAATCAATAAGTTTATTTAATAGCTTCAAAATGCTTTTCAATTGATTTTTGTAATTAAAATCACTACATCTTTGAAATTTACGTTTGTATTTATTTCTCTGACTAATTAACTTTTTACTAATTTCAGAGATTTCTCGATGCCACGAATTTTTATGACCGACAGGTATTTTATTGAACGCTTCTTTAACTATAAATATTAATTTGTTAAAATAAAAATCTAGGTTACCTGAATTAGTAACGGGTTGGTCAATGTTGTGACGCCTAATTTCATTTTCAACCCAGTTTCTGATTGCTGACTAGTCTGCGCGATAATACAATGGAACTGAATATGTCATGTTTTGAACTTGTCCAAAAATAAAGCAAGATATAGGTACATGGTCCGACTGTAAAACATTTGAATGTGTCTCAAGGTTTGAAAAATGGAGACACGAGTTAGATAGAAGAATGTATACTGTGGATGGTTGAACGGGGTTGATATTTTGTCCAAAGCGAGTGTGTCCATTTGGGTAATAAATGTAGTAGCTGGATTGAAGACAGTGGCTGTAGAGATCATTACCAGTCGAATTATTTGACATACAATTCCAATGTGTATGTTGGGCATTCAGATCACAGAAAATAAAATAGTCTTTTGAAAATGAAGTTAATTTATCCAAATCAGCTTTAAAATTGGTAGTATGAACCGTATTATACGCGAAGTGACCTTCTATTAATCATAACTTGTACTGAAATACTTTCAGCAGCACTTGTTTTTATTTTTTGTAACAACGTATGCTTAATGTTACCTTTAATTGCAATCAGAACTCGACATGAGTAGATCGATCCTCTCTATAAATTTTATAACCACCAAGTTGAAATATGTGGTACGGTTTCAAAAAAGTCTCATTTAAAAGGAGAATATCGATTTTCCTTTTGTGTAAAAAGTTGCTGGGCAGCTGCTGACTCAGTTGTTATGCCTTGGATATTCCAGTGCATAACATGAACATTGTGTCTACCGGTTGAATTATATGGCATATTTAAGCATCATACCCAAAACTCGTAGCTTGTCGTATTTATTTTGACATATTTGCAGAGCATCGACAGCATCAAAAAATATTGCCAGAAGTCTTTCATTGGAAATTATTATTATTGTTGTCGTAGCTCTTGCCTTTAGCTACCTCAGAATACAAATTACCAAAATCGCGAGAATTGCGTGTATTAATATGGGGTTCTTGCCTCGGAAATTGAGAAAAATCATGATCGTCTTCTTTAAAATATGATACGTTAGTTCTTCTGCTGGTCGCCTTAGATTTAGATGTTATTCGATGACGAATTTCTAAATATTCTTGACGACTTGGGTACTTTGGGTCATCAGCTCTATGGTTAACGTTTTTTAAGTTCTTCTTTATACAGTTGTAGCACTTATAAATTATACTACCATCACTATTACCTTTATTGAACAAACTGCATACTCATGGTTTCCGACGTAGACTGAACACACGATACGGTTACAATTTTTAGCACCATGTCCGTACATAGCGCACTTTCCAGCATTGTGTGGGGCCTTTATTGCCCTTTAGAGGTTTTCTCCAATACACAGATATATTACAAAAATATCTTATTTTCATAACCTCCCTTTTTGAAACACGTTGACGATCTTTTTGTTGCTAGTTCCTTAATGCTTACCGGGTTTATGTTATCTTTGTGTTCAGTTGTGGCAGGCCAAATAAAACCAATTTAAAATTTTTTGCATCCCTCAATTCATGCGTATAATACTGGAATTTTTTGTCTTTGAGAACACTCAAAGCTTCATTGTACAGCGATAACGAGTTTGATACAATTTTTGTACCAATAACCATCCGGTTGTAATCCGATCACAGTTGAAAAACTGTGGGTAGAGTCCACAATTATTGGTGGAATCTTTTCTTTGATAGCAACTGCTTCATCCTCTCCGTCTTCAGACAGAAGCTGATTCCTGTTGGCACTAGTGCTGGGACCGTCTATAGTTTTTGGCACCTTGAATTTAAGGCTATTGCCCCAATGCTTTCTTCTTTTTTGAGCAAACATTGCCAAACAAAAAAAGTTAAAGCAAATTTAAGTAGGTTTTTTACACTTTTTAATTTAAAAATTCAATTAATTTTTTAAGCAAAAATTAACACGATGTTTTTATCTTGAGGCAGAGATGCCAGATGTTAAAACGAATCTAAAAATTTAAAAAAATCAAAGAAAATTAATACAATTTTTGTAAAAGTACTAAGTAAATTTAAAAAAATAACATAAATTGATTTCCGGGACGAGGACTAAATTTTATTACAAAGTTTGTTTAAGGATTTCAGAAAAAATTTTCAAAAAATTCTTTTTTGTGAAGACCAATTTCAATAGGCTTCGCTCATGCATCAAAAACATTACACGTAACAAATTTCATTAAATTATTTTAAAAACTGCGAATTTCACTTTGTGTACAAAATTTACATAGACAGACAAACAGCCTGGACGGATAGACAGACATTACAATATCGACTGAGAAATTGATTCAGAGTCGATTGATATAAATTACGGTGGTATTGGACTTTTTTTGTGTATGACAAACATCAACAAAAACTCATAATACCCCAAACCTATAAATAATAAAAGAGTACAAGTTTCAAAAAAATATTCCCAACAAATTAAAAGAAAATCCTCAACTTTAAAACGAAGCTTACTTATTGTTAATAAAAAGTATCAAATTTCAAAAAATTATCATTTTCAAATAATGTACTAAATCAAAAAAGAAACAAAATTTAAAAAATGTATAAATAAAAAAATATGGTTCGAAAAAGTTATAATTATAAAAAAAGGAACGAAATTTCAAAAACAAGTACTAATTTTGAAAAAAGTACTAATTAAGCAAAACCTCATTTTCCACAAAAAAAAAAAACAAGTAACACAAATAAGTACCAAGTTTAGAAAAATAAAAGTATTTAAAAAATGATGAAAACTACTGTTTTAAATTATTTTTCAAAAAAAGTGTAATTTTTTTAATTTATAACTTTCTCCCAAAAAAGTACTATATTTCAAGTTTTGTATAAGTATAAATCTGTGTGCCAAATTGCCCATAGCTCGCATATAAAATCGTCTTCCGAAAATCACTTTAACGTGCATAAATCACATACACATGTTAGTATTAAGTTTATATTCGACACAAATAATTTTTATATAAGTTTATTTATCGCTACATAATTTACTATATAAGACCACTTTCGGAAATCACCCTAAAGTGCATAAATTCATATAAATGTTAGTATTAACGTAATACTTCACACTTAGTTTACAATTTATTCCATTGATTTGTAAAAGCATGTTTTTTAATTTAACAAACTTTTTAAACTTAACAAACTTTTTACAAACTATTTCTCAGAACTCGTGGGGGAGTGACATAGAATTGAAATAACATACTTCTAAAACAACAAAGCTACACAATAACGGTTGCAAAAATGCTTACTTTAAAACTCTTTTGCAATTATACATTACTATACAGCTGTTCATAAAAAATCTGTTTTCTCAGTTTATTCATTCATTATTGTTTTTTATATATGCAATTTGACAACTGTAACAACCAAAATAATAATCAGCTGTATAACATACTCAAACAAACTTTCGTATGTGTATTTTTTTGACAGTTCATCTTATAACATAGTTGTGTAGAGAAATCTCAACACAACAGTCTCATAATACATCTTATAATACTAATATTTGAATACACGTGAAATAATTCTCTCAGAGAGCGAATTTGTCACTCTCTGACACAAAAATCTTACATATTATGTTACGTCTAGACAGGCTGTACCTAGTGCCTACATTAGACAAATTTTTATCAAAACATGTCAAAATCAGTGCGAATATATACAAGGTAACCTTAGTTAAACAGCTGATTATTATATTGGTTGTTACAGTTGTCAAACTGCATAAATAAAAAACAATTATGAATACGTCATATTGTTGTTTTTTGCAGCTGTTGCCACCTCACACAAATTCGCGTTTGGTTTGACGTTTGTCATAATAAAAAAATCTCTAATGTAGACACTATGGTAAATGGAAAAATATATCGAATTAGAGAATACTATTTGTGGCATACCTAGTGTCTACATTAGGCAAATTTGTATCAAAACAAACGTCAAAGTCAGTGCGAATATATACAAGGTAACCTTAGTTAAACAGCTGATTATTATTTTGCTTGTTACGGTTGTCAAACTGCATATATAAAAAACAATAATGAATACGCCATATTGTTGTTTTTGTGCAACTCTTTGCACCTTCCATAAATTCGCGTTAAGTTTGACGTTTGTCTTGATAAAAAAATCTCTAATGTAGACACTATGTTAGGCAGCACTGTTGTATGCATATGTGTTCATTCCATGCAAATGTCATTTTCATCAAAATAATTCTGTGATTATTGTTTATTCAGTTTATTTTAAATTTTAATATAATAAATTATGTATAAACATGTCATAAAATCTGGATGCAAAACGGTTTTAAATGGTTGGAAATCAAAAACAGGTATTAGTTTTATAAATATAAATTTATATATTAACTAAATATGTAACAATACGTATAAAATTCCACAAAATTAAATAGGGTAATCAAGTGTTTTATTTAATGCTAATTGCTGGTATTTTAATTATGTATATAATTTTTTACTTAAAAATATGTTTGAAAATTCAATTTAGCAATCTTTTAAACATTACATATATGCAACAGATGCATATATATTTTTTTTATACAATAAAAAATCTCCGTGAAGAAGTCAAACCAAAAAAAACTTAAACACAAAATTGTAAAATGTTAATTAATGACTGTCACTCCCGAAAATAAAGATTTTTTGGAAACACTCCGCAGCAAACTTAAGAAGTGGGAAATTCAAATTTTTAAATAAAATTTAAAGTTTTCGGTGAGCGTTAAAACCGAAAACGGGGTTCATAGAGGATAATCATAAGAATCAAGAAATATGACTCACCCCCGAAAAAAACTAGGATTTAGGAGGTACCCCCCTAATAAACTTTCAAAAATGTCCATTATTGGATAATTTGAAATTTGCGTAAAAAATCTAAAGTTTTCAGTGAGCGATAAAACCGAAAACGGGGTTCGATAGAGGACACATATAGGAATCAAAAAATATGACTGTCACCCCTCGAAAAAACTAGGGGTTAGGAGGTACCCCGTAAAAGCTTTCAAAAATGGCCATATTTCGGTAAATTGAAATTTACGTAAAAAATCTAGAATTTTCGGTGACCGCTGAAACCGAAAACCGGGTTCGATGGTGAACACTTAGAGGAATCAGGAAATATGACTGTCACCCCCGAAAAAAACTGGTGGTTAGGAGGTTTTTGACTCCTATTAGTGTCCTTCATTGAAAATCACTTTATGTTTTAACGCTCACTGAGGAGTTTAGATTTTATTAAAAGAAAATAAAATTAAATCAGTTTTATTCAGCAAGAAGTTTGTTGAATTTTGTTGGTGTTGCCACTTGTCGGTTTGATTTCTTCAGATATTTTTATAAAAAAGTTTTAAAATCCATTTAGAATTTCCTTTATTGGAATTATTTTAGTATATATTAATATATATTGGCAACTCTTGCGAAAGTAAATGACATTTGCCGGCTATATAACTGCAAAAACAAGAAAAAAAAAAGAATAAAAACAAAGCAAGTCATCTATAACTTTTTTCTTCATTTAGTGGATACAAATTGCTCATTAACGGTTGAATAGAACAATTTTTTTCTTTAAATATTTTGCAGATTTAAATAAATTGTATTTAGATTTAGTGAATACAGAATTTGAAGAGCATTTATGCAAAGGTAAAAATAAATAAAATATCTAACCATACAATCCTCGCGTGTCCCGGTTAAAAATAATTTTTTTCTCTTTGTAAATATATATGTATGTATGTTAACAATAAATAACTAAATATATGTACATATATGCATACGTACCAGGTACCAGTTAAATTATTACGCCATGGTACGTACTATATTTACATTAGATTAAAATAAAAAAAAATTAATTTTCCAGTAGATCAATGCATCTGTCCCGTTAACCTAAAATATCCAAAACAAAAACTACTACAATTAAATGAACGAAAACTGCAACAACAATTACTACCACTACTAAAACAACAACAGTGTGTTTATTTCCAATCGCCACTTAAGAAATCTCCACCACCACCATTCCCAACAACCCAAGTTGTATCAACTTGCCAGCTGTCAGCTCGAATAATTTACATTCGACATTTGCAAAGTAACCATCAACGTTGTCGGAACGCGGTTGTTGATTTAAAAACAATTCTTTGTCTTTCCACTTCTACTACTACCACCACCACTATTATAATTGCTAACAAACAAAAACCTCATTCGCTTGTGTTTTGTCGTGTATTAACCCCATCGTGGTTTAGTTTGCAAAAAAATTTATTTTTTAAAAATACTAAAACATTGTTAGAAAATTGTCATCTAAATACGTTTATCACTGGCAAACCATACGTTAAAGTACAAAAACAATTTTATCGCGATTATTCATCGATATCATTGGGTGCTCCGCTTAAAACTAGTGAAGCTCCGCTCTTAGGCGATCTTTGTGAAAAATATCGTGCCATTCTAAGTCGTACATCTGCCGATTTAGCAGGTCAATCTAAAAAAAAATCAAAGGATAATACCGCCACAAAAGCATCTGCCAATAACAAAGTAAATATGACAGCTAATCAGCAAAAGGAATTTCAACGTTTACCAACCAATGTAGTGCCAACGCATTACGAACTGGAATTGAAGCCTAATCTGGAGGCTTTCACTTTCGAGGGCAAAACGAGTGTACAATTACAAGTAAGTATTTTATACCCTGTCAACCATTGTTAAAATATCCAAGCATTCTTTGATATTGTGTAAAAAATATATATGTATATATTAATTTACATTTTTCTTTCAACCTTTCTTCTGCTTTCACTTTTAATAAAAAAAAAATTGATGTGTGAATACAATGAAATACGTGTAAAAAATGATAAAAACTTTTGTGAATTTTACTTTATTATGCGTTTTTGGCATATTCCATTTTCTTTCTTTTTATCTTGAAAATGTATAATTCAATGTGTGTGTTATCTTGTGAGAAGTATGATGTTGCATTTTTGTTATTACATACAACTGTCAGAGCTTTAAATAAATATATATATATATATATATATATATATATATATATATATATATATATATATATATATATTTTGACAGAATTAGTAAAATTTAGATCGCATATAAATTAATATACATAATGAGGCAGTGAACATTTTTTTAACTTACTTTAAACACATCAAAATTATTTTAATATTAACTGCAGATAATTGGGCATTCTCTTTCTAAATTTGTATTTTTTTAAATAGTATTATTATTGAAAATTGGTGTTTGATTTAAATCGTTATTTTTTATTCAAAATTGGTCCTTTTTGTGTACTGTTTATTTTAATTGGGTTCATTTTTTAATTCTTTGCTCATTTTTGGAAATTTGTATTTTTTACTTTTGATATTATTATTTATTTATTTGTCAAAATTTTAACCTTTTCACATTTTTTACAATAATTTTTTCTGAAAATTTTCACTGGGCCTATGTGAAACGATAGAAAAGTATGTGTTAGTAAATTTTTAATTAGTATGAGTTGAATAAAATTTGATTAGTTCATAATGCTAGGAACACAATTGCCTCGAACGTACTACGACCGTTTTTTAAAACCATTTTTATTGCTTCTACATATATATATTGGTTGTGGTCGGTTCATTATTTCACCTAGCCCCCATACAAATGTTTAAGAGTTTTAACACTCAAAATCTCGGCCGTAATCATTTCTACAATCTGTGTATTTGTCTTCCTGTATGGACAACTATCGTTTCTACCTTAGAGTAACCATGGTATACAAGTTTATTCGCCTAATTGATCCAAGGATGAGTGTCGGCAAATCGTCACCTTATTAATGTTCAAGCAAAGACCCTTAACTCGAAAATTTTCACTCTGATGTGAACAAGCTAAAACTTTCCATTGATGGTTCAAGCGTTTCTATGTGCTCTGTAGTGTCCTTTTTGAATAATTTCGAATTGCAGGTTTTCTGAGCTGACATCCTCGTGGCGATCCTTTCATCGTTTCAACTTAGCATTGTATTTCCTGCTACCTAACGCGTAAAAAAGAGGTTGATGGTCAGTGTATATTTTTATCTTTCTGGCACTACATAAATATTTCCTTAAATTGTTCAGTGCCCACACGATAGTTAGCATTTTTTTTCATTTATAGCGTAACCTTTCTCCGTTTTATTCAGTGAACACGATATATAAGCTATCCCTTGTGAGAGAATTTCACAAATATTGTAGTTTGAAGCGTCGGTTGTAAGATTAAATGGTTCATCAAACTCAGGAAACACAAGAATTTCTGCTGTAGTCAAGAGAGATTTTAGCATTTGAAAAGCTAATAATGCCTCGTTATCCAATTCTATTAAAACCTTCTTCGATTGACTAGCCTTCACCTGTTCGTTTTCTCCCCTGATTAGATTGCTTAACTGTTTTTCCGCATTCGCTTAGTCCTTAATGAATCGTCTGTAATATAATGTCATTCTAAAAATCCAAATTAGTAGGGGGTAGGAGTTTTTCGATGGCTTCTACCTTTTTTTATCAGGTTTTATACCATAAGAACTTACTATATACCCAAAAAAGTCTACTTCTGATTGCATAAAGTGGGTTTTGTCTGTATTTACTTTTCAATTTGCTTCCTTCTGAAAACTGTGTCAACATTACCCAAGGCTGCCTTTTCCTTTTATGTCGCCTATGTAGACACAACAAATTTTCCCTATAAACTCCTTAAGAACGTTGTCGATCATTCTTTGAAACTTCACGGGAGCATTTTTCAACCCAAAAAGTAGGCGGAGAAATTTCGATTTCCCATTCATGGTCGAGAATGCAGTTTTAGGAATATCTGATGGTTTCATTGGAATTTGATGGAATCCAGAAGTTAAGTCAATGGTTGTGAAAAATTTTGCGTTGCCCAGACTCGCCAAAGTAGCGTTAATGTATGGTATTGGAAATGTGTCAGGCACTGTCACCGCATTAAGCCTGTTATAATCGACAACTAACCGATATTGTTTTTTTTTTTTTTTTTTTTTTCATTAAGTTTTACCTTCTTCAGCACGACTCAGATCGGAGAATTGTAAGAACTTTTCGAGGGGCGTATTATTCCCTCAAATAGTAACTCGTTAATTTGTTTTTCGACTTTATCCCTCATTGTAGCAGGATATGGATAACTCTTTCAATAAATAGGTTCAGACGTTGTCGTCTTTATGAACATTTGTTGCGGCAGCCCGACTGTCATCAAGTGGCCCAAACAAGTTCTTGTATTTACCTATAATTTCGTTAATCCTTCTCCTAGGGTCTAATGACATTGATTCGTTCAATATATAATTTAAATTGATTAATTATATAATTTAAATTGATTGTGTTAACTACAAGTGGTTTAGGCAAAGGTATGCTTTCGACAGATAGTCAGGGCTGCAAAAATTTTTGTTCGTATCGCTCAAAAATTCAAATCTTCTATTTTTAGCTGTCACATATTCTATGTAAGGTAGGCTTGATGGCCTCCCTTCATAAAATTTTGTTCACTTGACACACCATACAAATTTTTACTATTTCTTCTTCTTGACAAGTGTCTTCCATATCGTCCTGGTTGGCATCTATGAAATAGGCGAGATTGTTTATCCCTGTTGAACATCTCGGACTCACTTCTCTTTTCGTCTTGCTTAGGACGATTTATATAACTTATTTTTCGCGTTTGCATTGAGCGGTCTCTTCCACTGGATTTGGAATGACTTGGTGTTGCCTAGGAAAATATGATGTCCCACCCATGTTTCGGACTAAAATAGTTTTGTTTATAATTATTATTTCTCTGCTGCCAAGCATTAAATCCAAAATCATTTGATGAATGGTTATTATGATAAAGTTTAGGAGGTCTTGGTGGAACAGCTGTACGAGTTTATGCGAGTTATTGCTTATTACTCCGAATATTTTCCCTGGGATGCAGAATGTTATTCCTCATGGTCAGGTTTTGGAGTTCGAGACATGCCGAATATGCCTTTGGTAAGGTTCTTAGTCGTTGAATAATTACTATATTGAATAACTGTGGAGAAAAACTCCCCATAAATATATAAAGGGTTTCATTCCTGTGGGTTGCTATTAGGCATTAACAGTTTCTAGACTGTAGGCTTCCGTTTTCAGTTTATTAATTATTAAGGAAAGCTGATGATTAACCGTATAGTAAAATTCGTCAACCTTTGACGTTCCTTGCGAGGGTTGGTTAAGCTGATGTGCAAGCGTCTGAACTTCCCTCTTATCGGCATAATGAAGCGACAATATTTTCTTCACTTCACTCCAACCTGCTTCAAAAATATAGGATATCAAGGCCGCGTCCGCTTCTCCAACCACTTTTTGCCTAATGCTTTGCATTACAGAGCAGTATATGGGTTTGTTCTTCACGATCTCAAAGTCCCTCAGCACCATTTCGACCGAATACACCCAAGAATCATAGTGTAAAGGATTACCGTCAAACGAACGTAATTCCTTGACGCTATCCGGAAGTCGACTAGATCACTTTAGGTCTTCCTCAGTCCTTGGCACTTGCAATGTGGAAGCGACTTCTTCTGTATTGTCTAAATCACTTTGTCCCTGTCCCTCGATCTGATCTAGTCTCCTATTCAGTTCAGCTAGATCATTACCCTGCTCTATCCTACTTTCCACTAATTTAACGTGCTCTAGGAGACGATTGACGGCTCTCGTAAGAGTACTTAAACTCACTTTCATTTCTTCCATGTTCAAAGATATGTAAATATATTTTTTCTTAAATAGTGGTAAAAAGACTCTCCTGATAATTGCCATCTTATCATTGATGTATTCACATGCTTTTTATTTATTTTACTTCTTTATAATTTCTTTTCATAAAAGAATTTTTTAATTTCTTTCTTGTTATATTTCGCAAAATATATTCTTCTTTAATTTCATAATTTATATACTTCTTAAAATTTTTCTCAATTTTTTATTTTTTGTTTTAATAAATAAATATTCCATATACACTGCCTGTCACTTGAATAAGGAATCATATTTGTTTTACTTTAATTAAATATATCTCTTAAACTAAAGTTCAGAAAAAAAATTTTTTGCGCAACCAAATTTCAGTTTCCTGAAGAAATTAAAAATATACATATTTTGTTATACTAAAATTATGAATTTATTTAAAGACATGTATTTCTGTGGTACTTTTTCGAGTGTTACTTGAATAAGGAATATTTTAAAACTAAGCAAACTGTAATTTATTTTTAAATTTTAGGTTATAAAAATAAAAAATCTTCTATCATTCAATTATTAATGAATACTGCCACCATTTTTAGAAATAACCTCAAAAATGCGATTTGGCATCGACTTGTATAATGACTCTAAGTAATTTAGCGAAATTGAACTCCATGCTTCGGTTATTGCATTCTTTAAGGATTCTATTGCCTCAAATTGTTTTCCTCCTTCATAAACTTTTCTTGCAAGCCAACCAAAGACATTTTCCATTGGATTCAGGTCTGGTGAATATGGGGGCCAATCCAAAAGTTGAACACCTTGTTGATTAATCCATTGTTTTACTGCTCTGCAGAGCTTTGTCGTGCGTCCAAGGTATGGGTCCAAAAAAATCATTAAATTTTGGAAATGCTTCCTCCAGAATGTTTTTGTAAGTAGTTGCAGTCATTTTGTTGGATACAAAAACCAATTGTATGGTACCATAATACAACATGGCACCCCATACCATTATTCCGCCCTCTCGGCTGTGTCTGCGGCTCAAAAATAATTCCTTCTTTTTTAGGTCATGGAAGTAATAGTTATAGCCGTCGGGGCCATCTATATTAAACTTTTTTTCATCGGAAAATACAACTTTAAACTATTTATCGGACCATGTCATTGTATTTTTGGCAAACTAGACGTTGTGATTTGCGTTTTTCATTAAGTGGTGGTTTTTTGCAGTTTTCGTCGGACTATGTATGGGCACGACTTTAAAATACGATGCACTGTTCTTTTTCACGTATTTTTTATACCGACATGGCAGAATTTGATGCAATTCTAAGAATTGTTAGTCTTTCTTTTGGAGTTGTTGCCATTTTCTTCCGCCCTTTCATGTTTTTTCCATATCTTTCCACGTTATTTAAATAATTATACACAACTGCCTTTCAAAATCAGAATTTTTTCTTTTTCAGAGTTATTAAGAGCCTTACCACGTCCCATTTTGAATAAAAACTATTTAAAAACTGTCAAATTAAAAATTCTCGAGCCGTTTATATTGAAAGAAATTCAAATCATAGCCTTCCTGATTAATATTAAAAGAATTTCTTTCATATATTTTTTCTTTAATTTCAATATTTTTAATATTTTTCTTTTTTTATATAAATTTTCTTTTCTGTATTAATTTGATATTTTAATTTTATTAAATTTCACATACATATATTTAAAAAAAATTGAGCTCTGGCTTCTACGCGTTCGCGATCAATTGGAGGATCTCACGGAAGATCCGTATTTATCCTTTTTAGTATCCACTTTGATTTGTTTTTATTTTATTTTGTCGTTGATATAAGGAAATAAGTATTTTACTAAGTGAATTTTGATTTAATAAAATAGAATAAAAGTACTACTAAATTGTTTGTATTCATTATAAAGGATATAAAATCTTTATTTAAGGATTTACATAATATAAACAAAATGTTTACTCCCTTCTGCTGGTGTTATCTCACATATTATATCAGCGTTAGTATCAGTTGTTGATCCGGGGTTACGTATAGATGGGGTGTAAAAAATCATCAAAAATTTTGTTTTTCACATACGAAGGCGGATCAATAAGTCCGTGACTTTTCGAACTTTCCTCGTAGTTATATGAAATGCAACATTATTTCCATCAAGTACCTTCTGTTAATAGACTACTGTCAAATTTTGAGCAATTGTCGTCATTTACTTTGCGTAAAAAATAGGATTTTTCGAGGTCCTTAAAATAGGCATTTGTTTGGTCAATAGTTTCGTCGTTGGAGCTGAATCTCTTTCCACGGAGCCATTTCTTTAGGTTTGGAAATAGGAAGTAGTCACTAGGGGCTAAATCCGCAGAATTTGGCGGATGAGGTACCAATTCGTAGCCCAATTCATAGAGTTTTGCCATTGAGACTGCACACGTGTGCACCCGTGCATTATCTCGATGAAAATAAACTTTTTTCTTGGCCATATGGGGTAGTTTTCTTTTTAAATCCTCATTAAATCGGTCTAATAAGTTGGCATAATATTCGCCGTTTATTGTTTTTCCCTTTTGAAGGTAATCGATATGGATTATCCCGCAAGCATCCCAAAAAACTGTTGCCAACACTATTGGCCGACAAACTTACCTTGGCCTTCTTCGGAGCAGGTTCACCCGGAGAAACCCATTGTTTAGACTGTTGCTTGGTCTCCGGAGTACATCCACAGTTACAAAACGCCGCAAAAACTCATTCGAATTTTTTCGACATTTTCGGGTGTACTGACCTCAATTGGCTGTACAGAACGTTCAGCGTCATTTGTACTTGTGCGACCACAACGAAAGTCAGTAAACCACTTTTTTACCATTGAAGTCGATGGTGCAGAATCCCCATAGTATTTATCGAGCTTTTCCTTGGTTTGATTGACGGTTTTTTTTTTTTTTTTTTGCAAAAAATTATGTTTAATGAGCACTCGAAATTCACTTTTTCCCATTTTTAGAAAAATACACGAGGTTGTATGTTTTGAACAGCTGTTAAACGCAAAGTAAATGACGGCACTTGCTCAAAATTTGACAGTAGTCTATTAACAGGTGGTACTTGATGGGAATAATGTTGCATTCCATATAACTACGATGGAAGTTCGAAAATTCGCGGACTTATTGATCCGCCCTCGTAATATAATTTTTCTATGTTTTTTTGCATGTTAACTTAGTGTCTACATTAGGCAAATTTTTATCAAAACAAACGTCAAAATCAGTGCGAATATATACAAGGTAACAAGGATTATTATTTTGGTTGTTACAGTTGTCAAACTGTATATATAAAAAGACAATAATGAATACGCCATATTGTTGTTTTTGTGCAACTGTTGCCACCTTCCACAAATTCGCGTTAAGTTTGACGTTTGTCTTGATAAATAAATCTCTAATGTAATGAACATTTTCTGTTTTTCTTTATGATAATTTTGTTGTATTTATGTTTCAATTTTAAATTAAAAAGAAATGAATGAAAATTATATTAATTTAATATTGATTAAGTCTGACCATATATGGGACATTATCAAAAATTTTTAGCCTGGTTGAAACTGACTTTAATCTTTTGTAAACCTTAAAATATGCCACATTAATACCATGAAACATTGAAAATATCATACATTTTATTTAAACAACTTATTAGGTTTTGTTATTACGCGTAATTTTTACCAGAATTATACATAAACTTATGATTTCTAAAAACTTAAAACCGCTATAACTTTATAAAAATGGATTATGCCATCAAAAATTTTAAACATTTTTTTTTTTTTTTTTTTTTTTTTTGGAGGCCTAAATCAGAAATTTTTTATAATGGCCCATATGCATAGAAATGATGAATAAATAATTTTGTATGACTTTCAAACAAAAGTTACAAAAAAACACAAAGTCCTTTTTAATTTTGAATGAATTCATCAAAAATGGCTTTGGATACTTAGTATTGCTATTTAAGGATTTCTAATGTCTCGATTATGAAATTTAAGGTTTTTATAAATGAACCATTTATATTTTTATTTCAATTGTTAATATTTATGTACCTACTAATTTATTTTTAAAGAAAAATATATACAAATGCTGAAAAGGCCAAGATGACCAAAAATCATCAAATCTGGCAACAGTGGGACAACCCCAATAAATAGAACAATCAAAACAACAAGCATCATATCTAGCTAAAAATGTGAATAACAAGTTTTTTTTCTAATCTTTAACATAGTGTCTACATTACACAATTTTTTATCAAGACTAATGTCAAACTTAACGCGAATTTATGGAAGGTGGCAACAGTTGCACAAAAACAACAATATGGCGTATTCATTATTGTTTTTTATATACGCAGTTTGGCAACTGTAACAAAAAAATAAAATAATCAGCTGTTTAACTTAGGGTATATATTCGCACTGATTTTGACGTTTGTTTTGATAAAAATTTGCCTAATGTAGACACTAGGTAAGTAACTACCCAGCAAACACAAAAGTTTGATATCAAATTGAGAGTGATTTGAAATTAAGTTCTTTCTCAAATGTGAAACTTTTGAGAATTACTTGAAAATAATAGCATTCTCAGCAAAAATGGGAATTAATTGTCAAATGGAGACAATCATTGTTAAATGTAATTCTCAAACTTCTTACAAATGTGGATTGTGACCACATGTGAAACATAAATAAAAGTAATTTGCATTTTTATTTTTTGTAAAGTTTTCTTTTGTATAGAATTTTAATTTTGTCCTATCAATATACGTATTCATTAAATCGAAAATATTGGACAAAATGATTATATTTTTTTTAATTTTAATATATTGTTTGAAATATCTTTAAGAATGATTTGATAATAACATTTGATATCAATTTGAGAATGTAGTTTTTAAACTTTTTTCTCAAATGATTCTCAATTTGAAATCAAACTTAAAATTCAAACCTCAACCTACATTTGGAACAAGTTTGAGAAACACGTTTGATATCAAACGTTAAAGTCACCATATTTCAAATATTTGACATTGTGTTTGCTGGGTATAAGAAGATTAAAAATAAATTTGTTATTGTTGTTTTATCCCAGAGGAAAAGTATTAGAGATTAATATTAGTTACAAAAGTTTGACAAATAATTTCCCATACAATTTGAAAAATTTTAAAAGTCATATTTATAATTAAATTTTGTATAAATATTTAATAAAACAAATTTGTGAAAAACGTTTATAAGTTAAACATTTCATTATGAATAGGTTATGAATACTATTTAAAAAATTTTAATTTAAAAGACAAGTTTATTAGTCAGGAACAAAAAATTCTTAATCGTTTATTTTGTATCAAATTCTATAGCATTAATTTTTTAGGATTTCTATATAAATAGAATTTCTATATTAATTTCAATTTAGCCAAGAATTATTTTTTCTATCTAATGTAAAAATTTTAATTCACGAATAATTTATTAATAAACAGTTAAATTTGGTATTAATGATTTCACGTGTAAAAATAATTAAAATTAACTTTTGCCACAATCTCATTAACCTATCATTAAAGTATTAAAATAATTAATAGTATTTATATTAACTGTAAACAAAAACTTGTTTGAAATTTAGTAGTGCAATTATATTTTAGAAACATAACGCATCAACATTTTATAAAGATAAATTATTACACAACTTTAAATTGCAACTTGAATTTCTACAAAAATGAATAAATGAATAAAATTAATATTTCAAAACACAATTTCAGGTTGCGGAACCCACCACTACTATTACTTTAAATGCTTTAGACATCTCTATAAAGACCACTGAATTTGATGTCAATGGCGAAATATTGAAACCGCTTAAAGTTAGCTATTCAACCGAGAATGAAACGGCCACATTGTCATTTGAAAAAGAACTACCCGTTGGTGTTGTTGGCAAATTGAATATGACATTTACTGGAGAACTAAACGATAAGATGAAAGGATTTTATCGTAGTAAATATTTTACACAAAGCGGAAAAGAACGTTATGCAGGCGTAACACAATTTGAGGCAACGGATGCTCGCCGTTGTTTCCCCTGCTGGGATGAACCTGCTATAAAGTCGACATTTGATGTGATCTTAGTAGTGCCAGAGGATCGTGTAGCATTGTCGAATATGCCAGTGAAAAGTGAGGAAACTTTGGATGGTGGTTTACGTCGTATTGCTTTTGATCGTACACCCATTATGTCTACCTATTTGGTGGCCGTAGTTGTGGGTGAATACGACTATGTGGAGGGAAAGTCAGAAGATGGTGTTTTGGTACGTGTCTACACGCCCGTCAGCAAGAAGGAACAAGGATTATTCGCTTTGGAAGTGGCTACAAAAGTTTTGCCCTACTATAAGAGTTACTTTAATATTGCATATCCTTTGCCAAAAATGGATTTGATAGCCATTTCGGATTTCTCAGCTGGTGCTATGGAAAACTGGGGTTTGGTAACATATCGTGAAACATTTGTGCTCGTTGATCCTAAAAACACTTCGCTCATGCGTAAACAATCTATTGCTTTAACAGTGGGTCATGAAATTGCTCATCAATGGTTTGGTAAGTTAATTATTAAATATTTTCTATTGGTTTGAAACAGAGTCTTTCTTTTCGTTTCACTTCTTAGGCAATTTGGTTACCATGGAATGGTGGACACATTTGTGGCTCAATGAAGGTTATGCCTCTTTTGTGGAATTCTTATGTGTTCATCACTTATTTCCTGAATATGATATTTGGACACAGTTTGTTACCGATATGTATACTCGTGCTTTAGAATTGGATTCCTTAAAGAATTCTCACCCTATCGAGGTGCCCGTGGGACATCCTTGTGAAATTGATGAAATTTTTGATGAAATTAGTTATAATAAAGGTGCTTCGGTTATACGCATGTTGCACGATTATATAGGCGAAGATGACTTCCGCAAAGGCATGAATATTTATTTAACACGCCATCAATATAAAAATACCTTTACCGAAGATCTTTGGGCTGCTTTGGAAGAGGCCAGCTCCAAGCCAGTGGCCAATGTTATGAGTTCTTGGATCAAACTTAAAGGTTTTCCCGTTGTAAGTGTAGAGTGTGAGCAATTGGAAGATAACAAACGTTCATTGCATTTAAAGCAAAATAAATTCACTGCTGATGGTTCACAGCCTGATGATGATTACACTTGGGTCATACCAATTACCATTTCTACCTCGAAAAATCCCAACAGTATTGCTAAAACTTTCCTCTTAGATCAGAAATCAAAGGAGGTAGTGTTAGAAAATGTAAGTGCTGATGATTGGATTAAGGTCAATCCCGGTACTGTGGGTTATTATCGCACTCGTTACTCCAAGGAAATGTTGGAGAAATTAATGCCTGCTGTACGCAATATGGAATTACCGCCCTTAGATCGCTTAGGACTAATCGATGATATGTTTGCCATGGTGCAAGCTGGTCAAGCTAGCACTGCCGAAGTTCTTGAACTCATTGATTCGTATCGTAATGAATCTAATTATACAGTGTGGACTGCCATCACAAATTCTTTGTCCAATCTACACATTTTGATATCACACACTGATCTAATGGATTACTTTAATAAGTATGGTGAAAAACTTTATCGTCCTGTAGCCGAACGTTTGGGTTGGGAAGTAAAAGAGGGTGAAAATCATTTAGATACTTTGTTACGTAGTTTGGTGCTGTCACGTTTGGTATCTTTCCGTTGCAAGGATATTATTGCTGAAGCTAAAAAACGGTATTTGTTATCAAATGTTTTTTTTAATTAATGAAATGTTTTATAAAAAAATTTTTTTTATAGATTCCGTAATCATGCCAATAATGTTTGCCCCGTACCCGCTGATTTGCGTTCCACTTGCTATAAAGCTGTTTTACAAGATGGTGATGAGGCTATTTTTGAAGAAATGCTTTCCTTATATCGTACTACTGATTTACATGAGGAACAAGATCGTATTTCAAGAGCTTTAGGTTGTATTGGTAATGTCGATATATTGCGTAAAGTTATTGAATTTGCTATGTCGGTAAGTTGTAAATTTGTTGGTACTTTTGTTGTTAATATTGTGTTAATAATTATTTTATTTTTACTAGGGTGAAGTTCGTGCCCAAGATTCTGTATTTGTTATAGTAGCAGTTGCTGTTAATCCCAAAGGTCGTGATATGGCTTGGGAATTTTTTAAGGAAAATAATAAAAAATTATTTGAACAATACCAGGTAATGAATGTTTTATTTTATTTTAGAAAATTTATACTTTGTGAAGTATACTATTTTAGTTATTATTAATAACTGATAAATTTTCGTTCAAAACTAAGTTAAAAAAATCATGGAAAATCCAAATATTAATTAAAAATCAAATTTTTCACTAAAAAACTGATATTTCACCAAAAATTTGATTTTTCACCAAAAAACTAAAATTAGATTTTTAACTAAAAACTTGATTTTTACCAAAAAAAAAAAACTATTTTTTAATAGAAATTTTTAACTTAAAATCCGTTTTTTACCAAATATTCGATATTTCACCAAGATTGATTTTTCAACAAAAATTCAAAATTTTACTGAAAATTCGATTTTTCACCATAAATCCAGTTTTATCTAAAAATCCTCATGTTTACTAAAAATCTGATTTTTTCCCCAAAAATTCTATTATTCACTAAAATTAGATTTTTTTTTTTTTACTAAAAAGTCGATTTTCACGAAAAATTTCCAAAAATTTTTGATTTGCTACAAAACTTAAATTCTTTCACAAAATTTTTCACCAAAAATCCGATTTTTCACTAGAAATTTTTTACAAAAAATCCAATTTTTTTTTTACCAGAAATCAATTTTCGCTGAAAAAATTAAAAATCTGCAAAAAATTAATGTTGTTAATTTTTCTTGTCAATTTTGCAGGGTGGTTTTCTCTTGGCTCGTTTAATTAAATATCTTATCGAAAATTTTGCTTCGGAAGAACGTGCTCTTGAAGTTGAAGAATTTTTCAAGAACAAACAATTTCCCGGCACTGAACGTACCGTATCGCAAGCTGTAGAAACAATACGTCTTAATGCCGCATGGCTAAAGAGGGATCGTGATTCATTGACAGCCTATTTAAAGAAAGAATAAACGGAATGAACAAACATCCACAGGAATGGAACTTTGCAAATGATAGAATTATTAGAAAGAAACTATAAGCTACAACATAAAAGCCAAAGCCATTTATTATACAATTTATTAACAAAACCCACATTTATTACTATATTATAAATACTCTTTTAAACAAAATTTATACTTAACTTTTTGTTTTGTTGTTGTTTATTTTTCTCAGCATGATATTACATACAATTTCATTTTATTTGTTATTTTAAATAACATTATTTTCGCCAATTAAAAAAAAATGTTTTCATATTTTAAATATAATTTAAAGCAAATGTGTTACAATTTTATTAACAAACACAAAAACGTATGTAATGTTTTAAAATTATTAATTTAATTTATTATTTATGAGCATTTGCTAGTTATATAAAAAAATATACTTAGAAAAAATAAAGACCAATGAAAATGAGGGTTTATAAAAAAAAAGGATAAGGTGAGTTACAGAAATTAATTGAAAAATATTTCAGTTTTTATAAATTCATGTTTTCCGGTTTATTAAAATATTTAAAATAAGAAATAAATTAAGAATAATGCAGTTCTTCAATAAGATCCAACATACGTTTTTTAAATAAACGTTGTTTTCGTTTACTTAGCGATAGAACATCATCAGTACAACTACGAAAAAAGTGTAGTAACTGTTGCTCATTCCTTTGGTTAAAATACTGTTGTTGGTCCGGTATAGGCTCACAAGGACTTTTCTTAGAATCCAAATTTTCATTTGATTTCGTTAAGCAGTTATCATTTATTTGTTCACTTATCATGTGTATTGCTTTTTTGTTAGTACAGGCCGACAAATCAACATTACTAAGTTTATCTACACTATCATTTTCATGTCTTAAGGATAATTCTTGTTTCTCTATAGGTTTCGTCAATTTTATATTTCTTTTATTTTTATTGTGTTCAATTTCTTTTAAAATCTCGTCAATATTACAATCTGTATTATCATTGACTGTATAAACATCTCCATTTATTAACAATGTATGATGTTCTACTTCTTCATTTGCCGAATCTTCCCTGTTATTTTCAGTTGTTTCAAATTTTCCCACCATATTATAAGTTGTTAAAACTGAATTATCACCATCAGTGTCATTATTAAGAACATCATCGTCAGTGTCCGCCATGCACTTATCTTTAGATAATTTACGTTTTTTACGTGTTTGTTCCAGAGTCTCGGCAGATGGTAAAAGAAATGCCATTTGATCATACAAATAAAAACGTTTACGTTTAACAGCATGAAAGTCATTTGGTACAGCAGCGGACTCATCATGGCTTGTACGACGTATTTGATGTTGTATACTACGCAGAAATCCTGTTCTAACATTACGCCACTTTTCGCGACAAAATACCTCTTCATCAATGGAAAAAAACATCTAAAAATTTATTTTTATTTGCAATTGATTTTATTCCTTAACTTACCCGACTTGCCTACTTCTTGGGCAATCTCTTTCCAGGCCTTTTCCAATTTATCACGTTTAGCATAGTCGCTGCAATTAACATTCCATAAGCATTCATGTTTCTTTACTGCATTTATTATTTTCAAAATTCGTTCTAAATCACTGCCGCTCATTTTTATTATATTTTAAAATAAATTTTTGCTTTAATCACATCTACAAATGCTTGTCAATTCATTTGTTGTGTTTGATTAACAATCTATTGATGTGATTTTGATGCCACCACAATGTGATGATCACATGAAGGTGGCTACACCGTACTGTTTGGATAACAATAGGGCTACCAATACCGAAATCCTGGGATTCTTCCGAATTAACAAATTTAATCCCAGAATTTGCATAAAATCCCGTGATTTACGTTTCGGGATTTTTTTGACGTAAACTATAGAAAAAAATTTATTGGAAATTTTCTGTAGAAATTAAATTTATCAAAAATTTTCTATAAAAATAAAGTTTATGGAAAATTTTCTATTTAAATAAAATTTATCTAAAATTTTCTATAAAAATAAAATGTATCGAAAACATTTTTTTTTTATTAATTTTTATTGTTATATTTATTGAACATTTTCTATGAAATGGAAATTTATCTAAAATTTTCTATAAAAATAAAAAGTATGAGAAATTTTCTATAAAAATAAAATTTATGGAAACTTTATGAAATAAAATTTATCGAAAAATATTCTATTAATAGAAATTTGTCGAAAAATATTTCATGAAAAGAAATTATAGAAAAATTTGTTAAAAGACATTATATTGAAAATTATCTATGAAAATAAAATTTATCGAAAATTTCCCATGAAATTTCATTTCATTTATTCAAAAATATTCTATGAAAAGGAATTTTTATCGAAAAATATTCTACGAAAAGAAATTTTAAAATTTTCTGCAGAAAAAAATTTAACAAAAAGTTTCTATTCAAAGAAAATTTATCAAAAATTGTTTATGCAAAGGAAATTTATGAAAAATTTTCTAGGAAAGGAAAATTTATGAAAAATTTTCCATAAAGAGAAAATTTATCGAAAATTTTCTTTAGAAAAAAAAATCGAAAATGTTATATGAAAGGGTGTATAAACTATAAAGAAAATTTTACGGGGGACGATAAAAACTTCAGTTTTTTCCATCAGGTCTGGATTTTTTATGGGCGTGTCTAATATTTCGCCTATAATAATTATTACACGAGTATATTTCACCATAACTCAAGAACGGTGTATACCTTTTATATAAATGATACAGCAAAATATTCGGACTAAAACTGTCTTCCGCCTACCATCTATAACATCTATTTATATGCTCAATATTTTAGGAGAAATTAGTGTTCAAAAAATGTTTTTTTTTTTGCAAAATTGAAGATTTTTTTCTTAAAAGTATTTTTAAAAAGTGAAACGTGCACAATTCTTGATTGTATACATACCTACAATTAAGTGGAGATAGACAAATAAAAAAAGGCAAAAAAAATCTTTTCTTCATTAATTGGCGAGCTAAACAAGAATTTGCTTTTACTTTTTTTATATCACGTACTGATTCTTTTTTATTGGCATGTCTAATATTTACCACCTTGTAAAACTCGAGAACGGTTTGTCAAATTTAAATACATAAAACAATTTTTATCTATCTAATTTTTTATCTATTTAAACTAATTTTCGAATAACTCCAAAAATATTGAGTGGATTAAAAAATAATGTTAAGATACTTGAATAAAATTTTCGTCTGAATTTTTTGATATTTCCATTGTCTAAATCGGACAACCCATTCTTGAGTTATAGTAAAATATACTCCTGTAATTGCTTTATTAATGGGGATATATTAGACATTTCCATAAAAAAGTCAAGACATAATAAATGCTATATAAATGGTAATATTACATATACACAAGTTTTACAGAAATATAAGTTACACCATGAAATCTTATAAGGATCGGTCGACAATTGACCATAGGTCCCATATATTTATTTTATTTTATTTATTTATTCAAGCAATATTTAACGACATTTTTTATAAATTCTTCAAATATTTGAAATTTGACATATACAGGAATGTGATGAAAAACGATTTTGAAGCAAAAACGTCTCACACATTTTTCATTTCATTTTCCTCTTATTGTAAAAACGAATTCGATTTTTTTAATTGTTCTATGAAAATGACACTAAATTAGGTTGTGATGACAATCGAAATTATCATGTTTTTTATCGTTTTCAAATAGAACAAATTTTGTTATCCCTTTTAAAAAAGAATTTGTTTCATTTAACATTTCATTAAAACTTAAAAAAGTATATTTTGAGAAAAAATAGAACACAAAAAGAACAAAAAACAACATTTGCTATAAGATTTAGTTGGGGCAGAAACTAAGGACAAATAAACGAATTCTGTAAACCTTAAAATTGGTAATTCTGAGGTGTCTAAAACACAGACTTCAGTTATTTAAATTTTAAAATGCACAGCAGAACATAAGTTTTGTACTTCTTTTAATGCAATTAATATAGTACAAAATTTGTACGTATCTTAATATCTTCGTCGTTTCAGCGTCGCATTTTTAAAAACGTAAAAACGTAATGGAGGAGTCTACCATTTAAACTGGATGTGGTCACAAGTGGTAGTATACCACAAAAGAGAAACCAGCTTGCTACTACCCATTTTGCTCGCTCAACTTCCAACATTTACAAAACGGTTGGTTTTGGAGATAATACTTACAACCGTCTGAAAACAGTTCATGCGGAAACTTTGAGATAAATCAATTAAATGAAAACTTCATCTGAAGGTTCGGTTCAATTTAAAGTTTAAATAAACGGTGTGTCGTTGTAGAAAGTACAAAAGAGAATACCATTCATCTTAATTTTATATCGACATCATTGTTAAACTTATTCACCATAAATGTAAATTTGTCATCCATTCACAAAATGTTACCCCAGGTCTACAACTGAGATTAACGCTGATATAATATGTGAGATAACGCCGGCAGAGGAGAGCAACCATTTTGTTTATATTATGTTAAATCTTAAATAAGGGGTACACGTATTTTAATAAATCCTATAAGATATCATTATTTTCAATCAGTCACAGAGTAAACATGTCCTTTTTATTTAAGAAATTCGCACTTTTTTAGCACAATTTTTATAAAAATGTTTTTTAATATGTAAAACAAACACCAAAAGAAAACAATTTTACAAAAAACATTGTTTTTAGGTAATTTCCAAAATACACATGCACACACACAAACAAACATTCGTATATGTGTATTTTTTTGACAGTTCATCTTATAAGATGGTTGTGTAGAGAAATCTCATCACAACAGTCTCATAATACATCTCATAATACTAATATTTGAATCTACACGTGAAATAATTCTCTCAGAGAGCGAATTTGACACTCTCTGACACAAAAATCTTACATATTATGTTACGTCTAGACGGGCTGTTAATGTTATAAGAACATTGATTTCTCTTCTGTAACGTAGTGTCTATACAAATTTTTATCAAGACAAACGTTAAAATCAGTGCGAATTTATACAAGGTAACATCAGTTAAACAGCTGATTACTATTTTTGAAATATAAAATCGATTGTTTTCTATCACACGTTAAACAAATTCGTTCGTTTTGAAAATTCCATTTCACATCAAAACGAATCGTTTTTCATCACAAACCGGATAATCGCGACTATAAAAATTCCTTCATTTAACATTCTAAAATCCCAAATCCCAGTATTCTCAAAATTCTTAGTTTGATGTGGCATCCTTAGACTAAACAGATGATTTCAAATAAAATTTGATAAGAAATTTTTTTCTTTATTACATTTTTTGTTCTCGTTGTAAGCGTTTGTGTTTTATTTCTTTGCAACAAAATGGATAAATTAATTAAAAAAGTGTAATTTTTTTTAAATAAAAAGCACAGTGTAAAAGTTAAAAATAAAGCAAAATGAAAGTATATAAGTTATATACACATACCAAGTCTTACAATGGTAGATAATTAAGAAAAGATATTAATGCAATACGCACAATAATTTTCCATTTTTTTGATGGTATATTAGATGCTGATCTTTTAATCAATAATAAGGAACATCCCGATGCAAAAGCTGGTGATATTGTTGAGGTATTTCATCGTGACGATGAGGAGAACACCAGATTATTATTGCAAATAACAGCATTTACAGATTTGAAAAATCGTGATGTGATTAGTATAGAAAGCGGTGTGGCCAATCAATTTAAATTGCGTACCTTCAGTGATGTTGTTATGCGTTTGGTTGATGTGGCTGATGTTGCCTTGGATTCGATTGAAATTACTTTTAAGGATCAGTATATGGGACGTTCGGAAATGTGGCGTTTGAAGAAGTATTTAGTAAGTTTTTTAGTTTAATTTTACTTGCGGTAATGTAGGTAAAGGTGTTACATCGGATGTCAGTAATATGTAACTTTTACAAGTGTTAAGCAGTTTTAAGTATAATTATAATAATAATTATATTTAATAAACATAGTTTCCATAAAAAAATTAATGAATGCCTAGGTTCTACACGTATTTAACAAAATTTCTTTGTATTCATTCGTTGGTTTATGGTATTTCTTATCTATATTTGTCCAAATGTAGATTACTTTCGGTAGTAGTTTATACATACAAATTTAACAATGATTCTTTGTCCGCCAGTTTATTAATTTAGGCTAATTTTTCTAATCTATTCAATTGGCGGCAAAACATCTTACGGTCAATGGCTGCTAAAAATATGTTTTTTCTTTCCCTAATAGACAAATACCTGTGTTTATGTCAACAAAAAAATCGACTACAATGATATGCAAATACGTTGCCAAGTCTACGAGATGTGGTCACAAGGTGAACGTGTTTCTTGTGGTGTTATTACAGAAGAAACAAAAATTGTTTTTCGTAGTAGTACCTCTATGGTCTACTTATTCCTGCAAATGTCTTCGGAAATGTGGGATTTTGATATACACGGAGATTTGTATTTCGAAAAAGCGGTAAATGGGTTTCTTACCGAACTCTTTCATAAATGGAAAAAATTGGGTTGTAATCATGAAGTTACCATTGTTTTGTTTTCACGGACATTTTACGTTGCCAAATCTCTTGATGAATTTCCCGAACATATGCGTGAATGTTTACAAATGGATTATAAAGGAAGATTCTATGAGGATTTTTATCGTGTAGCCATACAAAATGAACGTAATGATGATTGGTGTACGGTCTTGGGTCAATTGCGAAAATTGTTTACATCTTATCAAAAGACCGTATTGAATTATCACGCCCGAGAGGGTGTACAAATACCAACAGCTTACAATTCAACAGCTGCTCAAGGAAACTTTTTGGAAGTTTTAAATATATCATTAAATACATTCGAAAAACATTATCTAGATCGTACTTTTGATCGTACGGGACAATTGTCGGTTGTAATAACACCGGGAGTGGGAGTATTTGAAGTTGATCGAGAACTTACCAATATAACTAAACAAAGAGTAAGTATTTTTTTTAATTATTTTACCAAAATTTATAATTTAATATAAAATTTCTTTAGATTATAGATAACGGTGTTGGCAGTGATTTGGTGTGTGTAGGTGAACAACCTCTACATGCTGTTCCCTTATTAAAATTTCATAATAAAGATACTTCCTTAACGGCGGCTGATGATTATTCTTTGCCCCATTGGATTAATTTAAGTTTTTATTCGACCAACAAAAAGATTGCCTATTCAAATTTTATACCACGCATCAAATTGCCTCCCATGATAGCAAATGCACCCATTAAAATGGATGCCAATAGTGTAAGTTTCAAAACACTTAAATAAATAACAAATCATATAGAAAATTAATTTAATTTTATATATATTTAGGAAAATGAAAAGAATTTTCTTAGTTGTAACCAATCGGAATATATCCATAATTCTTTGTTTGATTATGAAGCCTACGATGATCAAATATTCCAACCACCTCCTGCCCAGGGAACTTGGTAATATTTTCACATATATGTTACATTTATAAAATTTTTATAAAACGTATTAATACTTTTTTTTGTAGTTCTCTGCAGCGTGTTATCAGAGCTAAAAAGACTTCCGTGCCAAGTTTAGAAACATATGCTTTTCAAAATAATGATTGGGAAAATTTTACACCTACCAAAGTACCTAGTTTGAGACGAAAAATGTCTGATCCCGATATACATCATGGTACTTCGGGCATATTGGCAGCCATGGTTTGAAAAATTTTAATATAATTTATTTTATTAAATTTTACATAAATACATTCGTTATTGTTTTGTTATTTTTTTTTTAGAGCGATGTTGCCAATCTCTCAGAATCTTTAGCTTCGGAGAAAAATGCCAGACGTTCAATAGTTTCAATTGCACCCATAGTAAGGCCTGGAAGATCTTTAATAAATCCTTTTGATCCATCTCATGTTACTATTAAATTAACATCAAATCGAAGACGTTGGACTCATATATTTCCAAAGGTGAATCACATAAAAGAAATGTTTTAAATTATAAATTGAAATCCATTATTTAACTTGCTAGGGTCCCACTGGAGTTCTTATACAGCAGCATCATTATCAAGCGGTACCAGCAAAACAAAATTGCAATCAATTCAATAACAATAATGATAATGATTATTCATCATGTTATAATTCCACGGATTATGATCATACCTCAAATTGTTCGACGCTAAGTAAATCGACAACAAATAGCTTCAATAATGGTGATACAGATAAACTAGAAAGTAAATTTTTAAAGAAATTATTTACTTATTTATGTGTTTATTTACTGATTATACTTATATATATATATATATATATATATATATATATATATATATATATATATATATATATATATATATATATATATATATGTGTGTGTGTGTGTGTGTGTTGTTTCTTTATTTTTATTTTGTTTAATTTATTTATTTAATTCAAAAGCACTTCAGCTCTACTAAAAATTTTATTTTTTTATATTTAATACATTTCTATTTTGTTCTTTGTAAAGCTTCCAGAAAACGTAACAATTCTTTATTAAATACAACTGGTTTAGTAACGAATACCTCGAATACTGCTATACCAGCTAAAAGTTTTCTTTGGGGTGCCACGGGCGAACAGGAATGGACACCTGCCATTACCACAGGTATGTTCGTTTAATATTGCCAATCAATTGTAAACATTTGACAATATTATTAATGTTTTTTCTTTGTGATCTCTTATTTGTGATATTGTCAAACAAAAAAAAAGCGAATTTATCATTTTCCCTTTATTTTATTTTATAATTTAATCTATGTTTAATGGTTTTTTCTTACAGTTTGTTTAATTACATTTTAGTTTATGTTTTGTTATTGGCAATTTCATATTTTTTTCTTAACAGATTGGGTAATTGTGTTACAAAAAAGAAATAAACATATATATTTTATTTTAGAAATTTATATAGAAAAAGTGCATATACATATTAAATCAAAATAACCACAAATTAACGATATCAAACCATAAGTTTTTAAAAAAGTTTTTAAGTTAAATTGTTCAATGGAAAGAAAATAATGGACTAAAAATAATACTAAATGTCTGAAGAATTTTAATTATGTTATTAATAACTTATCATTAATATCGTACTATAAATTTGAAATAATCTACAACCATCAGAGTTTGAAACATTTCAAATCGAATTACTACTAATAACAAAATTCATGATCAAAATCTTTGGTGTAAATTAAAAAAAATAGAGTACAAAAAAAAAAAAAAAAAAAAAAAAAAAAAATCAAACGATGTTAATATTTTTTTGATTTTGGAAATTTCATTTCATATATCGTTAGTAGTTATTATCATATTTTTTATATTAGTTTTACTATGATCATATTATAACTTAAGTTAAGAATGCTAATTGACGCAATATAAAAATATCTAAACATCCGTATATAAAGTCGCAGCTTAGTCTTAAAATATCACTAAAATTTAGTTTCGAAATTATTTTTATGTACTTTTTTTTCTCCCCTCACACATTCATCACAAATTAAAACTAAAAAATAATCATCTTAAACGAATTATAAATAACAATTAATAATTTTTTTCAAATTGTTTTGTTGCTCCCGTTCCATCAAACAATCCTTCACAACAACAAAATAAAAAATAATAAAATTACAAATATAACAAATCATTTAACCAAAACAATATAAACTCAGTGAATGGTAGTGTGCGCAAACATTTATTACCAATAGTTGAAACAGAAACCTCACTGGGAAGTGTGTACGAGACAGAAGCTGATGGCAAAGGCAAAATAATCATAGGTTAGCATATTTATATAAAAACATAAATGGAACATAACATTTTTTTTAAATTATTTTTGTAGTTAAAAAGTACTTTATATTATATATTTTTATATAAAAAGCTCGCACATTTTTTCTTTAGTAATAACATGTAATTTGCATATTATTTACGAACAGCTTCACATTTGTTCCAAACAAGTTTTTTCTTTATACAACAAAATAATGAATATTTTTTGTTTTTTACCAGCACATTGTAGATGATTACAAGTAATACTTAGTACATATTATTTTACACAGCTGCACACTGTTTTTTATTCAGTATATTGTCACCTAAAAGCAAAAATAGATAAAGCATAAAATACTCTTCAAACTAAATTTTTCTTAAATGGAACAAATTTTATGACTGAAATTTTTACTGAAGTTGATGTTACGGCCTTTTGTTAACATTGATGTCATTTTTGAAGATATGAATATGAAATTTTTTGCGTAGATGTAGTTTGGATTATAATCCAGTAAAAACCAACATTTGATTTTTCAGTGGTTATGGCCTTTTGCATTTTAGGTGACGATATACATATTTATTTAATATTAAAATGTTGGTGATTAAAATTGGGTTTTTTTTATGAATTGTATGGATTATTAGCCTTTATATATTCTGAATTTTATTAATATTTGGTAAATTTGCAGTAGATTAATGCATGTTTAATAGCAGTCCAATGCATGAATATACAAATAATTTACACATTTTAATTCATATGTATTTATAAACCAATTTACATTTATATATATATATTAAAATCCACTCATATTCATTTATATTTGGTAAAAGTAATAAATGCTCACTATTTACATTGTTATCATGTAGTTTTAATAAATATGCACTTTTATACAGATAAATAAGTAAAAAATATATATTTTTTAAAATACTTTTAATACGTAATTTGTTAAATATGAAAATTTTACGACATAAAACTTTTCACTACTCGAGATGCTATTTCAAAATCTTTGTTCCTTTACTAAATTATATGATATTAAGTATATTTTTGTAATAAAGTCATAATACGTACTTCGCATTTTTTATGTTCTCCTACTAGATAGATTTGTAGGACAGGGAAGAGTTCCTGCACTAAAAACTCCTATATATTTTGTTTTTTAATAATTTGTGACTAAAAAGTGGGAAATCTAACTATGACGTATGCAACAAAATTTAAATTGTTCAAATTTTTCCAAAAATTAACATAAATCTTATATTATTATTTTTTAAGACAAATTATCATATTGTTTTTATACGTCCAATATTTGAATCCCTTTTGTGCACTTTTGGAGCAGTTTTGAAGGATTTTTTATCTTGACTTTAAAAACTCGATGTTGGAACTTTTCAAACCTGTTATTCGGTTATTATTATTATTATTATTATTATTATTATTATTATTACTATTATTATTATTATTATTATTATTATTATTATTATTATTATTATTATTATTATTATATCCTAGTTTGCCTTACAATTTTGTTGAAAGGAGTCTATAAACTCTTCTCAGTCTAAAATGTTTCAAAATTTATTAATCGATTTAAATTTTAAATTATTTGAAGAGTTTTAATTTTTAGACCTTAATTTAATTTAGAGATTTTTTCCCACCCCTCAAAATCATCCTTTCATTATATCCGGATATTAAAGTAGTTTAGAAGATATAATATTATTGGATAATATACCTCCATATTTATAGTTATGAGATCCATCACCTTTATATTACACAGCTTAATATATTATTAAAAAATGTAGTCAAATCAGATTTTAAAAAGTTAAAAATTCGCCACAAATTCACTTTGATCTATACATTTTTTTTCTTTGAAAAACTATTGACCATGACTTTGTACTTTTTCTATCAATGGATTTAATCTATTGAAAAAATAAATACCTTTGAAACTAATTACCTTCTTAATAAAAATATAAATCATTTTATGTGAGGTATATATAAAAAAATTACAAATTGTTTGTCAAGGTAGTTCTTTTTTGTTTATATCTTGAAGAAACTGCGTATTATAATGAAAAAATGTGGCCATCCAAAATTAATGCTAAAATATCTCAATCATAAGTACACTGTTATTAAGAAATTAAAATCAAATTAGATTTTAGAAATGTTCGAAAAAAATCACTACAAATTGACTATGAACCATAAACATTTTCCTCGAAAATCTTTTGACCAAAATTTTTGCTTTATTTATATTAATAAGTTTATATATTTCGAAAAAATGTTTCTTTGACTCTCATTGTCATCTGAGTTGAAATATAAATCAGTTTGTGGTGGTGCATATATAGAAGTAATCCAAAAAATTTAAAATATTTTTTCAATGTAGTTCGTCTTTTAATAAAATTTTGAAGAAATTAGAAGTCTGATTTTCATAAAATTTTCACAGTGTCTAAGTACACTGTATTCAACCAGCGCCGAAAGTTTTGTCACAATTTTATTCCGCAATGCTAAGTATTTGTGATTTAAATATATCGGAATAATTCTAGTATTTTTATATCCAATGTTTGGAATATATTATAGGTGACTGTAATCGCAAATTAAATCTTCAAGGAGTTATATGCAAATTGATATTCATGTAACCGCTAGAACTAAGTTGGTTTTGATATATCATGTCTAAATGAAGGATAAAGGGCTCAATTTGCCTATGTTTATGAAGAAGAATAAAAAATCGTTTGAATCAAATTTGAAGCTGTAAAGCCTATTATCCTCAGATTTGGTTATGATATTTTTTTTTTGCCTGAAGTTCTGTACTTTTTATATCGATGAAATAATTATTGTTTTTCAAATCAACTATTTTTGGAAAAAAAAGGGAAATGTTGGGATAAAGTGGAAAATATTAAAAATTACAACTTTTAAGTTATTTATTGTTTATCAAATATAATTTTTGTATTTACGAGGCCACACGAATATCAAAAATTCATAAGTGATGAAAACAGACAGGTAACAACAGAAAAAACAAATAGAAAAAAATAATAAAACAAAATATTTAATAATAGATAGTTATTTCGTGTATTTGGAATAATCCAATTTATAAGTTGAATAAATTACTATAATTTTGCACAAATCTTGTGTGCATTTTTACAGCATCCACTTCCATTAATAAGCTAATGTATTTACACAAGTTGGTTCTAGGAATTTTTAGTCTTACCATCATTAATGGTGTTTATTGATTTATTATTAATTTTGTTTATTGATTTATTATTGATTTCTTTTATGAAGAGATAACACTTTTGATGTTTTATTGATTTTATTAAATATTTTCATATCATTAAACGTTCGCATTTTACCCCAATACACTTTTACCACAATGACCCAATTTCATAATTCTTACGTCAAATAGAGATCTGAAAAATCATTATATTTTTGGGAGAACATTTTTTTGCAGTTGAAATATGTGCAAAATAGAGTACATATTAAATTTTGTATTCACCGATTTAAAAATTATCTTAATTTGGATATCTTCCTCAGAAACATCAGCACTTAAAAAATCTTTTTAATTATATTACATATTTGCTGTTGCTCGAAAAGCAATAAAATCAGTGGTTTCATGAATGAAATATAATTTAGAAATGTAGTGAAATAATGACAATCATATACCAGTAGTCTTTTTTTTACGAAAAAAAATACGCGAAAAAATTAGCATTTTCTTCATTACTTCATATGCCACAATATCCCAGTTTCCCTTGCATTTTAAAGATACATCGTTTACACTATATTTTTAATATTTGATTAACTATCCTGAAGATTGGAATTAAATTATTTTGTAAAAAAGCCGCAGACTTGTTACTGCTAATTCCTTCTTTCGGTAAGTGGTCATTATTTCGCATTAATCCCAGAAACACTGTGATGTTTTATTTCGTTTGATACAATAAGAAATACATAGTTTCTTCAACTTATTTCGGTTAATATCGAGTTGGGATCATGTAATGAAATGAGCTACCACTTAAATTGACAACAGCCATAAACTTGATAAACAAATAAATAAAGTAATATTTATATCCGTTTTAAAATTAACCAGATTTTTGGATTTCAATCAGGAAGCGAAGATACGGGTTTTTTTTTTTTGTCTTTTTATGTTTGTTTTGTCTGACAGACTTATTTGCTTTCTTATAAAGTATAATAATAGTCTTTCAAATCTTAATAAAACCAGATTATTATTATTATTATTATTATTATTATTATTTTTATTATATTTGACTTTATTGAAACCTTTATATAATAATTAGTTACAATGTCATGAGGATTTGCTATTACAACACATAACATCTCAATAATTAAATAAAGAAACTACTAATATCACAGCATTAAGAAAAATTTGTCTAAAAAACCTTGTACATACTTAATTTTTATAAAAAATTTCAAAAATATCCACTAATTATTACTCTTTAAGTAAAAAGAGTCTTAGAGATTATTAATATTTCATATGTAGACGTTCTGTATTTTTCATTAAATGACGTCAGTTCCCTTGCAAATTAATTAAACATTTTATGGTTAAAGTTTCTATGCAGTAGATCAGTAAAGTATCTGGGGAGTATATTATACGATTTTCTTGTTTAAGTTTTAGCAGCTTTATAAAACCAGCATTGGCACCCATAGGTCAAAATTGGCCGAAAACACATTTTGTAAATAAGGATCTTGTTTTTATACCCTTCACATAAAATGAGAGGTATATATAAGTTTGTCATTTTATACGAAAGTCTTTAAATATATATCCAGGACCTCAAACTTAAAAATATTCGTAATTGTTATTATTAAATGTTGTTTGTCCGTCTAAACACACAGACGGCATGGAGTTTTTGAAGCCTATAGACCAATAAATATAAATATGTACATTTCTCTTTCAACACATTTGTAGCTGAATTTCAATAACAAGATTATCGAGACTATAATCTTGTTATTGATATTCAACGAAAGCCGTTTACGAATGGTACAGTTATAAACGATTTTCTGTGTAAACTTAGACTTAAATTTGTGTAAAAAAAAAATATTTTTTTTTTTTTTTATAATTGTTGAATTTTAAATTTATCACAAGTTAACAAAATTGTACTTTTTTTTGTGCGGCCTGGAACTTTATTGCAAATTTTTACTAATTTGAGGTCGCTGATTTCAAATATAATCTCCATTTTTCTCTATCAGCTCTACTTTTCGAGATATTCCGTTATGTCCAAAATAAAGGCACTTTCACTACATATATTGGAATAACTTCAAAACGGTTCACCATATTCAGTTAAAAAAAAATCAGAAAAAAAAATATCTTAAATTACTGGGCAAATTAAAAAACAATGTAAGCACGGCTTAAAGATAATATTGTTGCCGAGTTTTGGATTGTTTTTTCTTCATATAATCGGAGGGGTCTTCGCTGATAAGAATATAAATTTAAAGAACAATGGAATGAATTTAATTTTCATTCCACTATAAAGAATTAGGCTTAGCTCAATTCGAAACTTCAAATTATCAAAATTTTCCTCAGTGCATCTGACGTAGAGCCAAGACAATCGTGTTCGTTTCTGAGAAGAACATGACGAAATTAATAGACTAAGAGCGTATAGAAGTTATTTCTTGACAATATCGTCCACATATATATAGACGATGCTGTCAAGAAAGGTGAATTGCCACCAAAGAAGAAATTTAGAGGAAATTGCGGAACGATTGAGAAAGAGTGTGATCAAACAATTGAATCGGTTCATGACTGGGCATACCTTTAATACCGATTTGTATTTTTTATGATGTAGAATTGGGGAATTACGAAAAATTAACAATCCTGCTCGTTTATTTTATTTGGCAAATAAACTCTAGTGGAAGTAGAAAAACATAAATAAGTAAATAAAATTATGAGCTTTATTAATAAAAATTTAAGTCAATAGCTAATTATTTTATATGTATTTAAATATTGATTTCTTTTTTAATCAATTATATGTATGTCCTTAGCTTTTTATAATTTTTTGCTTACAACGCTTAATCACACTTTAGTAAAAGGTTTACAAATCCTTTATGCTTTATTTTAAATGGAGTGGATAACTTATTTTAAATTGTAATTTAAATATTTTATACAATATTAAAAAAACTATTCATGTTTTACAGTGTTGTGTTGTTGTAAATGTTCAGCGAAAAAATAAATAATAAAATTAGTAGCTTAAATATTCAAATAATTTTTCTCTCAACTTTATCATCATTTTCAACGATACAAAAATTTTATATAGGAGTGGATTGGAAATCTCTTACCATACCAGCTTGTTTACCCATAACTACTGATTATTTTCCCGATAAACGTTCATTACATAATGATTATGTTATCTCTGATTACACTCTCCTACCGGATGATGTTAATTTAGATTATGCTAATAGTCGTGCTATTTATCGCAAACCCCTTACAACTGAAGAAGTTTGTACGGAAATAGTTTCGCAACGTTTGGCCCAAGGTTTCCAGTTGATAGTTTTGGAAGAGAAATCAAATAATCCTCCTGCCCAGGCGCCCTGTTGTGGAGGTCTTAAGCAGCAAAAACCTACCTCGGTACTGCATATGAAACTCTCAACAGAAGTCACAAAGGAATATTTATTATCGATAGGACGTATTTTCCATAAAATAACATTAAATGGATCAGTTATAACTGTAACTGGTTATAGGCCAAGGTAAGATTTAAAACTGACTTAATTAATTTGTACAATTAACACTACTTTGGTTTTTTAAACTTTTTATTTAAAGGCATCCCTATCCACCAATTAACGTGGATTATCGTTATCGTTTTCATGCACCGCAGCATGAAACTTATGAAATTTCTGGTGTTAATTTTACAACAGAAAAATTGGAAAATTTCAATTGGAATTATATGGATCATTATATATGTACTAGAGGAGATACTGATTATCCCTTAATGGAGGTAAGTAATAAAAAGGTTCCATCAAAAAATAATAAATAAATAAACAAACAAAAAATTATATTAAAAATAGCTTTTTCATAACAATTGATTTTGCTTATAAAAATCAGAAAACATTTCCATTTCTACATAAAATGCCCTTTGCTATATATATAAAAGGGCAGAATAGAGGTAACATTTTAGTCAGAAACGAAAACTCTATCAAAAGATCTGGCGATATTTTATTGCTCTCAGCGGATACTTCCCATAAAAAACCGCTAAGTAGTTTTTCTGGCTGCAATATTTTTTAGCTGGCAGTTTCTAGTGACCTTTTCCTTATTACCCATCTACACCTAACATTAATATCATGTTAATAGTAAACCCCAGAAATGCATTCAAGTTTTCAAAATGAAGCCTTTGAAATAAAGCATATTCATTTTCAACATGTTTGTAACATAAAAAAATTATTGGATACTTTTACAATAAATATTTTAGCGGCAAAAATCAGAAATTTTATTTAAAGTGTAGGCGGTTTTTATCAGTTTTTCACCCCAGGTCTATAACTGAGATTAAATCTTAAATAAGGAATACGTGTAATTGTAATAAATCCTATAAGATATCATTATTTTCAATCAGTCACAGAGTAAGCATGTTAGCGCAATATTTATAAAAATGTTTTTTAATGAAAAACAATCATTAAAAGGAAACAATCTTACAAAAAACATTGGTTTTTTAATAATTTTCAAAATATACATGCAAACACACACACAAACTTTCGTATATGTGTATTTTTTTTAACAGTTCATCTTATAATATAGTTGTGTGGAGAAATCTCAACACAACAGTCTCATAATACTTCTTATAATACTAATATTTGAATCTACACATGAGATAATTCTTTCAGACAGCGAATTTGACACTCTCTGACAGAAAAATCTTACATATTCTGTTACGTGTAGATGGGCTGTCAAGCATAATTTGGTGGAACATAGTCTTTAAGTTTTGGCAACACTGGTGTATAGCCTTCTTTACCACAGGTCTACAACTGAGATTAACGCTGATATAATATGTGAGATAACGCCGGCAGAGGAGAGTAACCATTTTGTTTATATTATGTTAAATCTTAAAAAAGGGGTACACGTATTCTAATAAATCCTATAGGATATCATTATTTTCAATCAGTCACAGAATAAACATGTACTTTTTATTTAAAAAAATCGCACGTTTTTAACACAATTTTTATAAAAATATTATTTTAAATGTAAAACAATCATTAAAAGAAAATAGTTTTACAAAAAAACATTGTTTTTTTAGTAATTTCCAAAATATATAAGCACACACACATACAAACTTCAGTGTGTGTGTATTTTTTGACAGTTCATCTTATAAGATTGTTGTGTAGAGAAATCTCATCACAACAGTCTCATAATACATCTTATAATACTAATATTTGAATCTACACGTGAAATAATTCTCTCAGAGAGCGAATTTGACACTCTCTGACAGAAAAATCTTACATATTATGTTACGTCTAGACGGGCTGTTATAAGCGTTCTTCTATACAATTCATTTCAGAGTTTAAAATTCTGGCGCTTCCGCATGTATTTATTGCCCAAGGAAAATAAAGCCATGAACAAAATAATCGAACATGGCTGTCAGCACTGTGATGTTTTCACCGATAACGCAATGGACCATACTAAACAACAGATTGATGATTTTATGCGTTTCGTTGAACTGCATTTGAATAAATTGAAAAGACGTAAAGCACGCGTAAGCAAACCTCAAATTCTTTCTATTTTATTTACTTAAACAGTTTTTACGTATCTAAGCAGTTTTTTTTTCGTTTTGTATGGAAATTAGTTATACTAATTATTTTTTATGCTTCTTTTTTAATTTTTAGTTTTCTTTTTAATTGTAATATTATTTGCAAGTTATTTTATCTTTACTATTGAATTATTTTATTATAATTTTTTTTATTATAATTATTACTACATTTATGTATTATTTTCCCTTTTCCCAATTTTATTTTTTTATTTAAAGTTTTAACAATTATACACATATTTATTTAAAAACAAATGTTTACCGCACAACAACAAAAACAATTTTAATATTTTTTTCAAAATTTTATTATTGTTGCTTTTGCCTTATGTGTTTGAGTTGGAATCGTTTACAGGATAGTCCTACTGCACAAAGTCATCTAACAAGAAGGCGCCACAGTACCAGCATAATATCCAGACCTCCACCTAATCAGGTTCTCTATCTTAAAACTTTTTCTATCTTTTTTTCTCTTTTTTTTTCTTTACTAAAAATAAAGAAGTTTTTTTTAATTTTCTATATTTGTTTTGTCAAAACTTAAAATTAATTAAAAAATGATGTCCTTTGTCTTGTTAATAAAAAACATCTTTTGTTTTGTTGTTTATTTTAACCCTTTAATTTGCAAAAAAAAAATAATTAAGAGCCACAAAAAGATAATATGAACTAAATTTGTATATTCCTTTTTAATATTTAGGGACTTACGAATTCTCCATTTCGTGAACGTGTTGGCAGCAATCGTTTGCCCGAAAAACGACCAAGGTTTTTATAAACAATTTTAGTTAAAAACTGTTTTAGCTTTTTAGTGGTTTGGCTTTGATAATTTAATTTATTTTTGTTACATACATATGGTGTTTGCTTAATTATTATTTATATATGTATTTATAAATTATTTTGTCATATATATTTATAACTATTGTAATATGTATATTATTAAGCTTATATTGTAATAGACACGTAGCTTCATACCTAAATATTCTTAATTTTGTATGGGCTTTGTAAAACGAAGTTTTTTCATTTGATTTGGTTTGAAATCATTCGAGAAATGACATAGTGTAGGTAATAGGTATTCTTGAGTTGTGCTTAGAAAACAGTTTTTGGGTAGCTTTCTGTATCCTTAATTCTGTTATTCATTTGTTGAATTTTTTTTTTTAAGAATCAGTCTAGAGTTGGGTCTGGGACTTTTTATTTATATATTACTTAGTTAACTAGGAGACCTTCAACACTACGGTTTTTGGCTTACTTGGATTCTTCCCTTTGTGTTAACTGTAAAGATAGAGAAAGTGGGGAAGGGTAAGGTAAGAAGAGAAGAAAATTCATAGACTATATTTAGAAATCTGAAAGGAATTGAATTTGGAATTATTTATAAAGAAAGTAAAAGTAGAAAAAGGTAGTTTGTCAGACAGGGGTGATAAAAGTGAAAAACAAGTTCAAATAATCCGGTGGGAACTGTTGTTGCCGATAAGTATGGAGGTTAGAATCATCCACATTCCCTTACAAAGGCGATAATGCCTTCTATTCTGTTATAGTGTTGATGAACCGATTCATCCTCTTCTTCATTGTAACAGCTTCAGAAATCATTGGACTGAAGTTATAATCTTGTGGCATGAGTTCCAAATTTGCAGCGACCTAAGATTGCTGTTGTGATATTACCGGGTAATATCCTAGGTAATTGTAATAGGCCATATTCTTATTATCGTGCACGTATGTTCATTCTCCCGTCTTTGCTGTGCCAGTTCAAACATTATAGCGTCCATACACAGAAACGATCTGCATCTTTATCCTGTAGTATAGCAACCTTCTTTGCCAGTTTGTCCGCAATGCAGTTGCCGTGACTCGTCCCGTGTCCACACACCCATATCAGTGCAATGTTCGAATGTCATTTAGGGATGTCCGACATTCATGGACCATAGTTGGGGTGGAAAACACACCTGTCAGAGACTTTATAGCAGCTTGACGGTCAGTAAATATTACGATATCTCTACTGTATCTTATAATAACTCAGCCATTAGCTGTCCTGTTGATGACCATTATTTCAGTTTGTAAAATACTACATTCGTTCGGGAGTCTAAACGATATCCGTCTCCCAAATTCTTCAATGTAGACACCAGCACCTACTCGCTTCTTCATTTTGGAATCTGTGTAGATACGAAGGATTCCATTAGAGGAAGGGGTTTGGTGTAGTGTTCCTGGGTAAATCGACTTCCACCACACTGATGATCCATAGAAGATTCTTGGGTTGATTCCCCATGTGCCTCCAACAGCTTTCCTGCATACATAGATTGCCATTGTAGCCTTTTCTATTCTAGCAACAGAATTGGGTTTCCGGGGCATCTTGTTATCTAAGATGATGCGCAGGTATTTGGCATTATTGAATATTGCTAATTCCATCCGGTTTAGACCAAGAGGTTTGAAATGTGGGGATTTATATTTCCTCGTAAAGATGACTACTTCCTTCTTAGAGAGATTTACGCTCAGTCCCATGACACTGCTCCAGTCACTGAGTACCTTAAGCGCTAGTTCCATTTTTCGGAATAGCGTGTCAAGATGGATTCCTGAAATCATCATCATCAGCATAGGCTACGGTTTTAAAACCATTTTCGCAAGCAGTTTGTTGGAGTGAGATTCTATAGCAGAGGTGATAGAAGTCCTCCTTGTTTAAGGCTCCTTCTATATCCAGAAAAACCGCTAGAGTGAAATTCTTATATTCAAGTGATTTCTCAATATATCCTACAAGCGAGTAAATAGCCGTCTCAACAGAGACGTAAGCATATTGAGATGGAGATAGAAGACTGCCACTAAGTGAGGTTCTTATATGAAGATCAATTAACCGTTACAATGTTTTCAACAGGAAAGGCGACAGGCTTATAGGTATGTAGTCTTTTGGCTTAGTATGTGAAGCTTTTCCTCCCTTCGGGATATATATGTCTATACTGAAGATCGACTTTCGAGGAACATATGACCTGGAGAGGCAGGCCTGATATATTTCCATCAGCCAAGTCATGACCAAATAAAGATTATGTTGCAGATCAGCAGGTACGATACCGTCAGGTCCTGGAGATTTGTAAGGACTGAATAGTATATTCAAAAAACCGGTTTTCGAATTATTAGAAAAATTGTTAAAAAAATCGGTTTAAAATACGGTTTTACCTAAAAAAGTGGTTAACCGGTTTTTACTATAAATATAAATATTTTTAAAATGTTTAATATTTTTACTAAAGAAAGTACACTTATAGTACAAGTCATTTGTAATAGCAAATAATATAAAAATAAAAAGTCATATCGCTCTTCTGCAGCTAGGGGATTATGCTCAAAATTTGTATTTTTAGAACTATTTACTGAAGTTGACCTTATTTTGGGTGAGGGAAATTTTTCTTATTTTCAAATGAACTATTATTTTAAGAATTTTGGCATCGATTTGTTATAGCATATTTTTGCATATTTTAGTCTTAACAACATATTTTTGCATATTTTGGATTTAACAGAATATTTTGCCATATTTTCACAGAAAATCATTATTTTAAAGCATATTTCAGCAATTTAAGAGCATTACTTTGCATATATTACATTAAGGATAATTATTTTTGCATATTTTGCACTTAAGAGAAAAAAATTTGCCCAATTTAATTTTTTACATAATAATATGCTTTTCAAATCTGATTATCAAATAATTTGCTTTCAATAAATTGATAGAGATGCTGTAATTTCCATAACGATTATGAGTAACATAGTATTTTTTATTTTTTGATTAAAAAGAACGTTTATTTTTGATTTTTTTTTACTCAAAATTTAATGATTCAGATATGTATGTAATAGAAAACGATTTCGAAAAAGAATCGTTTTGAAATCAGAAAAAATGTGTGATTTATTTATTTTGTCGTTTTCATTATTGATAAAAATCTATTCAATTTTATTACATAATTTTTTATATTTCTCTTAAATTATTTGTTTATTATTCACATAGGCTGTATATTATAAAATAAAAATAAAGCACAAAAATGATTCTTGAAATCGACCGAAATTCATCACAACCTTTCAAACCAATTCGATTCGAAAACGATCGGTTTTCATCACATACCTTATTATTTTTTATTTATTGATTAAAAAATTACAATTATTTATGATTTTTATTTTTCGATTATAAATTGTATGTTTTATGTTTTTACTATAAAATAATCATAATTTTTAAGCAAAAGATAAAAATATCGTTATTGTGTAATCGAAAAATAAAAATCAAAAAATTTTTTTTATTTTTTAATCATAGAATACAATTCAAAAAATAATTATATTATATTTTGAACAAAAAAAATCTAAAATAATCAAAAAATAAAAGTTTTTACATATTTGGAAAGGGCGTCAAAAAAATAGAAGAGTTCAACAACACGTTCCTAAAATTCTTGGATCATATTGTTTGTTTTAGTAAAAAAAAAATAATAAACATTATTTACAGTTCCTGGTATATATATACATTTTTGATAAATAGTAAATTTATTAAAAATTTCTCTCAATTAGATAGATTTACAAAGCTTTTTTTCTAAATAGAATTAAAAAAAATCCTAGATTCATTAAATATTTAATTGATATGTAAAAATTATCTTTAGTCTATATATGTTATTATATGGGTTACGTGTCTTTGTTTATATATGTATATATATATATATATATATATATATATATATATATATATATATATATATATATATATATATATATATGCAATTTAATAATTATTAAAAAATGTAATATTTTAAATAAATTATAAAACTTTACTTTTAAGCACGTATTAATTTGTACATACATATTGTATAACTGTCACAGGAAACCAGACCGATCGAAAGTAAAAAGTACTATTGGAATTGTATCTACAAAATTAATACCATTTCGTTTTGGAATATGTGACAGACCTAACAGTTTGACAGAAAAATAACATTTAAATATAAAATATTTCTAAATCTAATCACTCACTAGTTGATGTTAAAATAGCCTGTAAACAAAGCACTTTGCCTTAACTTTATAATATATTTTGTCTGCTTATATAGTATGTACTTATGTAATCCTACATGCAAACATATATAAAACAGTTGTCTGCTTTGATTATTTTTTATTTTGCTAAATTTTATTATTTTAATTTCTTTTATTTTTTATTTTATGGTTTTTGGCTTACAGCATGTCACAACTAGATTCTCTGATAAACATCATATTATTTTTAACTCATCACAGCAAAGGTTTGTTGGTTTGTTTTGTAAAGGCACACTCACTATTCTTAAAAAAATCTAAAAATTTTAAAATATTCACATTTTTAAACATGCATCTGTATATAATTTTTATTAAAGTCGAAACTTTTTTCTTAATTATTATTTTTTTTTTTTTTGGCTTCTTTTATCAAAAAATTTTTTCAAATTCTTATTAAAGCATGTTTAAATCTGACTTAAATGAATGTAATTATTATATTCTATATAGTTATATAGCTCGCTCCACTGTTTTAAAAACGGAAAGAGCAGGTGGTCGTATTATACATCCGGCAGCAGATGCCGCTGCTATTGCCTTAAATTCGGAGCTAAACCAACATGATGACTATGATGAAGGGTAAATAAAATTTATATTGGTATTTAAATTGTTTAAATATTTATTTTCTTAAAATATTTTTTTATTTATTTTATTAGCTCTTCTAGTGAAATAAAATTACGTCCAAATTCTACCATTAATGAAATATTTGAAGCTATGAAACATCCAGTTAATGGTGTTGCCTTCATTTCACAAACCCAAAGTCTGCCTTCGTATACCTTTGTATCGTTTGATGCTTTAGTGTGGCTAAAAACTAATTTAGATAATTCTCGTAATCCTTTGGAAATTTTAGAAACCATGCGTAAGGAAAAATTAATCTGTCATGCTTCGGGTGATTTTAATAAACCTGTGATAGCTGGTTTTTATTTGTATTTTATTGCCCAGCAAGATAAAAATGCTAAAGGTATTTACATAAATTTATAGTTTAATGATTTTTCTTTTTAATTTTTTATAACATTTAATAGATTATATACGACCTTTAAATGATTTAAGTGCCTTTGAAAATGAATGGATGGAAATTGAATTATTGGGATGCAGTAGTTTATGGAATGATGAAACTACATTACCCCATATACCAAATTTTCTAAAAGAAATACCACCACCACAATCCTGGACTGATTGTTGTAAAAATCGTAAGAAATAAAATTTATTTAAACATATTCAATTGAGAAATATATTAGTTAAAAAACAAAGATTTATAACAAATCTTTCTACATATATATTATATATAAGTAATATGCAAACATATTTCATGTATTCCTTTTACGTTAACAGCTACATCTGATTTTAATAAAAAAATGAACCATTAGAAAGATATTTTTTCGTAGATGTGCAATATTAAAATACGTCCAGTATTTTAGAAGTTATAAGCTGTAAAAGTTGCTACTAATACATATACAAAACACATGCATATATGTGTATAAGCCTCTAACTCAAATGTGACTCAAATTATTAAAGTCTAAACTATAATTATATAAGAACAATGGGTAGTTTTTTCACTTTTAATTGAGAGAGTTGTAACAGAGGAGTGATAAACAAAATAGAAATGAGTTTAATACTTTGAATTGCTTTGTTCATATTTCGTTTGAGTCTTATGCATAATGAGAATAAAGTAAAGAAAGTAAAAAATTGAGTGTTTGTTTTTGTTTTTACACCGTTCCTTTTTATTTTTAGCATATGCACATTGTTATGTAAAATTATTGATTTTACTTGCGTTATCAAGATAAGCTCATTTTGTTGTTCTTTTAATTTGGATATTAAAAATCAGGGACCGTAATTGTTATGATTTTTATCATAAAAGTCAGAGGATATTATTTTATTTTTTCAGTTTTATATTCTACGAGCAAAATAATTTTATGATATTTATTTTTTTCTTTTTAATTTTATAAGATTTTATCATAGATTAACATAGACATGAAGCTCCAAAAAACTCAGTTGAAAAAAAAATTACACAAAAAATTATTTTATTTCATTTATTTATTTTTTTTTTTTTTTACTAACACATTCTTAGGCTTAGGTTTTTGACAGCAGAGTTTCATATATATGTTAATATATGGTTTTCATTTTTCTTATATTGAAAAATGGTATTATAAAACACCAAAAAAAATCGCCAAAATCTGTGGAAAAAAATCTCAAAATAAAACAGTATCCCCAAAATGAATAACGACAAAACGGAAAAAAATGCTAGAACGAAAAAAAGCTCAAAACAAAACATTCCAAAACGAAAAAATTTCAAAATAAGCAACCGGCAAAAAAACGCCAAAATTAAAAAATTTAAAAACGATAAAATAGCCGAAACGAAAACAGCTCCAAACCAAAAAAAATCGCTAAAACGTCCAAAAAATGCAAAATTAAAAAACCGCCAAAAGTAATAAAACGTCCAAATCCAAAAATAGCCAAGACAAAATAAAAAATGCCAGATAAAAATAAAAAAATACTAAAGCGAAAAAATGCGCCAAAATGAAAAAAAGGTGTGATAGAAATGAGAATTACAATTAGAGTTTTATTAGCCCTTTTTACTTTAGAGAATTTTAGAAGAGAGAAAAAGTTGAATTATTCAAATTTACAAGCGTTTTTTCTTCTGTATTTAAACTTGTTAAATACAAAATTTTTGATGAATTTTCGCAGTTTTGTTGTAAAGAATCCAGGTCTAAAATATTTACTTTACAAAATGCTTATTATTTGATTAGTTACAATCGTTAAACATTTCTACTAATATCTTTTTATTAAATTGTTAATAAGCGGGATGGACTTTCTGGTAGAAAATATTGTATACCAAAAATAAGTTTCATTTACACTAAACTTTTTATTTCAATGCGTCAAGAGTAGCGATGTACCCCAGGTATAACCTGGTAAAAATTAATTATTATAAATTTGACTTCATAGAAGTTGTATTGTAAGTTTCGAAAACTAAATTCATATTAGCTCTATTCCATTACTAGTTAGGTCTACAGTCAGCAAAGTGTCCCTGTACTTTGTACTTCATAAACGAAACAGCCATAAAATAAATTCATTTTAAGAAAAATTTGGATTAAATAGTGTTTTATGTTTTATCTGCGTTTGTTTTAAGTGAACGATTAAAATTTTTTACTTAAGTGTTCATTTTAAAGTAAAAAATGAAAAATTGTGCTTACGGCCTTTTGCATTTTAGGTAACGATATGTAAATAATATAAATTAAGTCATTATATGTAAATATATATAAATAATATATATATATATATATATATATATATATATATATATATATATATATATATATATATATATATATAAATAATTTTATAATATTCTATCTATTGTTTATTTTATTTAGAAAAAATCTATCGTCATTCACATTTAGAAATTGATGTTAATCAAAAAAGTGAACGTATGGAATGGGGTCATGTTAAATATCATACTGTTATGCAAACAGGTTTTGCATTTGAGATTGTAGTACAATGGGTCACATCATCAGGACCAATTGTTTGGGATTTGGTAAATACTTTTAATAAAAACATTAAAAATAAAATAACATTTCTTTATTTTGCTTTGGAAATAAAGATTAATGGCTGGATACGTAAAGCCAATCAGTGCAATTATCAATTAGTGCCAGTGCCAGCTGATCCAATGGCTGAACCATTTACAGAAAAATCTGATCCTCTAAGAGGTCCCATATTTATACCTTTAGCCACACAACATTTAAATAATGGTGTTAATTTATTTGAAGGTATACAAATAAAAAAATTAATAAATTTATATTAATAAAATTTTTTATTTTCATCTTAAGAATTTTCTGAAGAAACTCGAGCCGATCGTATGTTATTATTCCAAGAAGCTATATTAGCACGTTTTGGCTTTTTGCCCTGTGTAGTGGAAAAGAAATTTTCTTTTAACAAAGATGTACCAAAAGAATATCAATATGTTCATTGTTCCGGAAATATGTTTGCTCTTATACGGTAACAATATTCATACAACCGATTGTATTAAAAATAATACTAACTTCTTATTTATAGCTGTTCTAAAAATACAAATTATCAAATAGATTCTCCAAGTCGCCAAGAAGCCAATGTCACACGCTGTGTCTATGGTCATACAAATAATACTAATGTCCCTAAAAAGGTAATAATTACAATTTCTATTGATAAATCTATATAGACAATATTTAAATATATATTTTTCCAGATTGGTTTCTTATGGGCTTGGAATCATATGATACCAAATAAAAAATGGAAATCTCTTCTTATTAACAATTCATCTGATGGCGAATTGTTCCAGTTGAAAATGTTTAAAGATTTTCGTGAATTTTGTTCAAATACCGATAATCGCTTGGTTAAATTTTGGAATCATTGTCATGATTTAAAACGGGCTTCTTTAAATAATATTGAAAATATAAATAATAATAACAACAATAATAATATTGATAATAAAACGTTTTAGCTTTAAGTTAAGAATATTATTTATATAATATATAACAATGAATTGTTAATTTCTTTCTGGAAATGTGTAAATATTATTGTTTTATATTATTGACTTTATTGAAACCTTTATAAAATAATTAATTTATTACACTGTTATGAGGATTTACTTAAAAGTATTACAACAATTAACATCTAAATAATTAAATAAGGAAACTACTAATATCACAATATTAAGGAAAAGTTGTTAAATAGACCTTGTACATACTTAAACGTTATAAGAAATTTTAAAAACAACCATCAATTATTGCTCTTTAAGTAAAAGAGAGTCTTAGTGATTGTTTATCAAATTTCTTATTATTTCATATGTAGACGTTCTGCATTTTCCATTAAATGATGCAGTCATTTCCCTTGCAAATGAATTAAACATTTTATGATTAAAGTTTCTATACAGTAGATCAGTAGAATCTCTGGAGTGTAGGTAGCAGCATTATTAAACCAGACTAGGCATCCGCATGGTCGAACACACATTTTGTAAACAAGGATCTTGTTTTTTAAATTAAGTTTAAGTATATATATATATTTGACAAAAAAAATCTTAAGGTAAAAGTGACAATATTCTTTACTCTGAAAGGTTCACTGTGCATCTGTTGTAGTATCGTTTTCAAATGGTCGTTTTTTTTTCAATTTGGTACTAATATTACCTTTCTTTCTGATTTATTATTTGTTTTTTTTTTTCAAATTAATATAAAAAGTTACCCTTTGGAAAAATTATGTTAGTACTTTTTTTTGATACTTTGTACTTTATTGAAGATGAAATTTTTGGAAATACTTTTATTTCCTTTGGAAAATATTTGTTTTTAAACATTTTTAAAAATTGGTGCTTTTAGAAAATTTATAATTTTTTTGAAAATTATTCTTTTATACAAAATTCGAGCTTCTTTCGATAATCTGAACTCTTGTTTAAAAATAATACAGTTTTTGAATATCTGTACTTTTCCTTTCTATGAATATTTGGTATATGGCTTTATATATATATATATATATATATATATATATATATATGTATATATATATATATATATATATATATATATATATATATATATATATATATATATATATATATATATATATATATATATATATATATATATATATATAGTATAATATAATATATTTATATATATAGTATAATATAATATATTTATATATAATTATATTTGTAAACAACGTCTATTTTCAATAGTCAACATTTTGCGTTTTAGGTAACGATATACATATATATGTTTATAATATTCTATCTATTTTATTTAGAAAAAATCTATCGTCTTTCACATATAGAAATTGAAGTTAATCAAAAAAATTAACGTATGGAATGTTGTCATGTTAAATATCATATTGTTATGCAAACAGGTTTTATATTTGAGATTGTAGTACAATGCGTCGCTTCATCAGGACCAATTGTTTGGGATTTGGTAAATACATTTAATAAAAACATTAAAAATAAAATTATATTTCTTTATTTTTCCTTGGAAATAAGGATTAATGACTGGATACGTAAAGCCAATCAGTACAATTTTCAATTAGTGCCGGAACCAGCTGATCCAATGGCTGAACCATTTACAGAAATATCTGATCCTCTTAGAGGTCCAATATTTATATCTTTAGAAACACAACATCTAAATAATGGTGTTAATTTAAATGAAGATAGAAATACAAAAAAATTGTTAAATTTATATTAATAAAAATGTTTATTTTCACCTTAAGAATTTTCTGAAGAAACTCGAGCCGATCGTATGTTATTATTCCAAGAAGCTATATTAGCATGTTTTGGCTTCTTACCCTGCGTACTGGAAAAGAAATTTTATTTTTATAAAGATGTACCAAAATAATATCAAAATGTTCATTGTTCCGGAAATATGTTTGCTCTTATATGGTAATAAATTATTCGTACAACCAATTATATTAAAAATAACACTAACTATTTATAGCTGTTCTAAAAATACAAATTATCACATGGATTCTCCAAGTCGCCAAGAAGGCAATGTTACTCGCTGCGTCTAATAAATAATTTTCAAAATAAGTACCAATTTTCAAATAAGGTATCAATTTAAAAAATTCTAATATTTAAATAATATATAGAAAAATAAACATTAAAAAAGGCACTAATTTTTAATAAAGAACTAATTTTTAAGTTACTTTTAAAACTTATAAAAAATTATAAAAAGATGTACCAGTTTTAAAACAAAGTACCAATTTTTGTAAACATTTTCAAAAAAAAAATATATTTAATTTAAATGTGATTTGTTCACCACACGCTATAGTTTTTACTCTTTCCAGATGGCACTGCTGAACACTTTTGCAATATCCGTCATTTCATCCTCCGGCTTAGAGTGTATTAGCGTTCTTATTGGAGTCTAGATAATCGATCTAACTTTTCAACCTTTCGGTAATAAAATCGAAGACAATATTTATAATTCAGTCCTTTACTGGGGCATAGCATTGCACGATTTATATGCCGACAGCAATATCGAAACGAAAAGTTTACGTCTATTGGTCATATTTTGTAGTTCTAAAAAAGTCGATTTAGCAAATGTTAGATTTAATCTATGAACTTTCTTTTTCAGTAGGAACTTTTAAAGTTATAACAGTTGAAGTAGATGCTTATGTTTAATTAAAGATTCCACGGGTGATATGTCTTTTATACTAATTTTAAAAATAGTATAAGAGGGAAAATAATTACCTTTTACTTGCCTTTAACTTATACAAATACTATAACTAATAGTAAGGGTACAAAAGAAGTAGCTTATATGCTACTTATTTTAATTTAGTCAAACTTTTAATGAAAAATTAACAGTAAAATAGTGAAACTCAAACACAAAAAATCATCGTTTTTAATCTATATGAATATCATTAATACTCCCCAACGTTTTTTTGTAATTTCAAAACAATCTAAAAGTAATAGAAAAAATTGTGTTCAAACAAACGGTCTTCACCACCCCATTACATCTAAGGGGACGTGGAGCCCCATTTGCGGATCGTTACTATATAAGACGATGCGTAACATAGTGTCTACATTAGAGATTTTTTTATCAAGACAAACGTCAAACTTAACGCGAATTTGTGGAAGGTGGCAACAGTTGCACAAAAACAACAATATGGCGTATTCTTTATTGTTTTTTATATATGCAGTTTGACAACTGTAACAACCAACCAACCTTCCACATATTCGCGTTAAGTTTGACGTTTGTCTTGATAAAAAATCTCTAATGTAGACACTATGTTATCAAGGTAACATCATTTATGCAGCTAATTGTTTGCTTCGATTTGTTAACAGCCAGTCTAGACGTAACATAATATGTAAGATTTTTGTGTCAGAAAGTATCAAATTCGAGCATAAAGTACACTACAAACTGAAACAGGTATCCTCTAAAAGTATAAAAGCAATTAAACAAATTTTAATCTACCGGCCAGAAAAAGAACATATATATATATATATATATATATATATATATATATATAATATATATATATATATATATATATATGTCTATATTATTATATTTATTGTTATTATTTTATTTTTGTTATATTATTATTAATACCATATTATATATATATATATATATATATATTATTTTTTTTACTGGACGCTAAGAAAGTGTGCAGTTTATATTTGTTTTAGTTAATGCTAGTTTTTAGAAACAGAGTAATAATAAAAAGATTTTGATTTGCACCCCACTGTAAGATAGGATTCACAAATTTACTTTTGCCCTAGATCCGCTTGAGTGAGCTCAGTCAGGTGTAGACAAGAGGTTTTTTTATAACAGTATAAATTTGACACCGGAATATATTCAGTTATTGTGAATCAATCGCAAATATATAGTGGAAGTTTGTTTTTAACGAGTGAGACAAATCTGTAAGTATTTTTTTTTTTTTTTTTTTTTTTTTGAGCTTTGTTTCTAAAAAAATCATTTACTTTTTTTTGTATTAGGTGTAAAATATCATTGTTTGTTTACAGATTATATATATTCTTCTTATTAATGTTAGTGTTATATAATTAGATTAAGTGTAAAATTTAGAGTCGAATTTACAAATTTCGACATTAATAAAAGAAAAGAGAGTAAAATTTTAATTTGTTATAGGTATAAGTATATTTAGAATATTCTCATTAAAAGAAAAAAGAAAGTAAATTCACAATAATAATAAATACCATTTATACTAGGCTTAAGTAATATGATAATAAATATGCCTTAACTTAAAATCAAAAATTATGAGTTGCTAGAAGAAATTAGTCCGGTTTGTTGAAGAGTGGTGAGTGTAGCTGAGGCGCGGTTCACAGTGAAATGTCAAAATTAAAGTTGATATAAGAGATTTCAATGCAAAAACAAAATACAAGGAGTTTTTTTGTGTTATAATTGTTGTAGAGTTGTCATTACCATACTTCTTGTACCATTGCTGCTACCTTGTTAAATCTGCCTTGACTGCTGTCAAAATACAACAAGACTGACAATTAGCTTTCTGTTGTAGTGTATTCATTTTTTTATATTAAAATAAATCAAATATTTTTTCCCCGTTTTGTACATTAGTGATGGTGGTACGTTTAATAAAAAAAGAGATAATAACAAATAATAAAAAAATGTATACATGGGACTCGCACAAGTTAATTAAATTCAATTAAATAAATCTCAATTTTATTTTGAAGACATAAAATAAGACTACAACGAATTTGTATATCGAGCTATAGTTGCAGCTGCTTTGGACGTGTTGCTGCTGTAGTATTACTAAAAGTGGATATTTAGCTTTGGAGTAGTACAGAGAACACAGCAGCAGGTGGATTTTGAGTTAGCAGGGAAATTATGTGTAAAGTGATTTCAAGGCGAAACTAATAGTAGCTGCTTCAACAGATGACTCGACTAATTGTAAGGGGTCAATTAACCATTCGGTAACCATTATTGTCAACCATATACAAAAACAGCATAAATAAACAGAGAAATCTATATTTGAGGAATTATTATCGTTATTTATAGATGATCGATGTTAAATGTTTATTATAACGAATGAACGAAAATTGCTGCAGCTACTTGTGGTAAATTAACATTCAATCGACTCCTCTTTTAGGAGCGGAGTGTTTTACATACATAGTATATTCATTTGACTGCCTCAATTCATATCACAAGGGCGTAAATACGAAAGAAAATTCCCAGCTAATATTGTTAGTATAATTCAATGTCTCTCTTCTTATCCTGCATTTCGGGAAATCTTGGATTATGGCGCAATTTAACTTGTAAGTGCAACATTTTATTCCATAATAGACTTTGTTATAAGTAAACAAATTATCTTACATACTACATATCTATAGGTATTACTTTCAATATTAGTGTATGTTATTTGTAATTCGTTGAAGAGTTTTTCCCTTAATTAATTCCCGCAAAATAAATTAAATTTTGCGTGTCTTATGTCTGTTTATTTAATTTATATGGGACATTTTAATGATATTGGGTGAGGAAATAGAAAGTTTTCATTTATTTCATTATCAACTGTTAACAATGATGATGATGAGCACTTTTGCTGTTTTAGTTTCTTTTTTATGTTCTTATACACACATGTATGTACAAATTGTTTTTTTTTTATTATTATTTTGTTGGGTCACTTTGTTGTCCAAATCACGTAATATTGAAAATTTCATAATTCTAATATAAGCAGCGTATCTATTTTAAAACAAAAAATTTTTGTATGAGGTACATAAGTCAGGGTCCACACACAGCAAGTTAACTTGCTGCAAATATATTTTGAAAGAAAAAGCCCTAATTCATTTGAAGTTTAATTTATTATTTTTCAAGAAATTTCCTAGAATTAATAATGAAAATAGTTTTTTTTTAAACATTCGAATGTCAAAATATTCTTCATTCTTGTGTTGGAGAGTTCTTATATTAAAGTTTGTAATAAATGGAATTGTGCAAAAGACTCAAATAATGTTCGAAAAAGCATTTTTTCTCTCCAAACAATGAAAATAAAAAAGCGAATGGAAGGTGAACAATATGTGAGTATTTATAAAAGTGTCTTTGTAACAAGCCTTATAGACAATTGGGAAAGCAATGTTCACCATTCATAAAAAAAATTCAAGCAAAGCGCTGCAGATGCCATACTAAACATGCATGGAAGAAGAGTAATCAGGAACAATTTTTTCAAAGATCGAAATTTGTTATTGATTATATCTCCCTTGATTGCATTTTTAAAGAAAAAATAGCTTTATATAAAACAAGTAAGAATGTTATAGTCGGTCAAGCCCGACCATATGATACCCTACACAATTGTGCAGGGGTCTTATGTTTCGTGGAGGGACATGTGGACAGTTGTGGACGGATACTTTTACTAAGTGTAAAACAAAATATATGAATACAGAATATTACGTAAATACTAACATATATATAAATTTATGCACTTTAGGGTGATTCCCGAAAGTGGGCTTATATGGGAGCTATGGTAAATACTAATTTTTGTATGTGATTTATGCACGTTAAAGTGATTTTCGGGTGAGGGTTTTATATGGGAACTATGGTCAATTATGGACCTAACTTCATGAAATTTGGCACAAAGATTGAAACTTATATAAAACTTCCTTACATCGAATTTCATTAAAATATTGCTATATTTAATGCATTTATGATCGTTAAACCCCTATTCCAAGAGGACATTTGTATGGGGGCTAGGCGAAATGATGGACCGATCATCACCAATAGGCTTCGTCCTTGTGTCATGAAAGTCCTATGTACCAAATTTCATTGAATTATCTTCAAAATTGCGACCTGTTCTTTGTGCACAAGGTTTACATTGACAGCCGTATAGCCAGCCAGACGGACGGACATCATTAGATCGATTCAAAAAGTGATTCTGAGTCGATTGTTATACTTTAAGGTGGGTGTTGGATGTTTTTTTCTTTGCGTTATAGACATCTGCACAAACGCATAATACCCCAACCACTTACGGTGATGTGGGGAATAAAAATGGGACGATTTGTGACATCTAAAAACAATTCTGTCACCAGATTTTTATAGTTTTATTCTTTCTAGCAATTAAAAATATTGCGTAATGAAATCTTTGCCGTATAAACGATGAGTTAATATTTCATTTGCAAGTTACTAACTCATGAAAACTAATCGTGATTAGTGAAACTATTTGCTAAAAAAGTGTATGGCGTTGCCGCTTTCTTTTGTGTTCATAGAATTTTCGACGATAATAGTATTTTTCCTATTCGGCACGATAAATAAGGAAATATATTTATTTATACGATTTGGTATAAACAGTGAGTTATTTATTTGAAAGTTAATTTTATTTGCAATAATCGGGCGTATAAACGTAACGTACGAAACATAAATTTTTATTAATTAAAACTTCAATTACAGCATTAGTTTATTCCAATTTTAAATTACTGAAAAAAGCCTAACTACATTTATTTTCAAAAATTTCAGTAACAAAGTCCTATCTAAAATAACTTACCAAGGAGTAGAAAAAACTAAAAATAAAAGTCAGCATTCATTTCACTCCTGTTTTTGAATAAAAACTGCTTTTTTATCTAAATTTTCTCAAGTTCTTTTTCAGTTTATTCTTTCTCCTGTAAAATTACGAAAAGTCGAGATACGCCTTTTCTGTATTAAGTCATCGATATTTTTGTGCATTTTTAATTCATATACATATTTTGAAAGAAAGAAAACAACATTTTCATAGATTTCTATATGAAATAAAAGTTAGAAACTAATGTCTTTATTTAATAAAAGTAATTCTCTCAATTCATTTAAATAAACAATGACCAATAAATATTACAATTACAATATTATAAATTCTTTAAAAGAGAACTTTAAATTTATAAAATCTTTAGTTAGTAAACTTTGTTTAAAATTTATATTTTGTGCGCTTTCTTTATTTTAAACTTCTTTTTTTACAAATTAGGCTTTTAAATTATTATTATTATTATTATTATTATTTTTATTTTTTTTTTTTTTTTTGAATGCCTTCTGTATCACTTAATTTTTTTAAAGTATTTGTTTTAATAATAAAACTTATCATTAAAAACCATTTATATTTTATTGTTGCCTTTAGTTTGTGTCGAATATTAACTTGATACTAATATTCGTATGGGATTTGTGCACGTTAAACTTATTTTCGGAAGAGGGACTGATCATAATAAAATTTGGTACAAAGATTGATAATTGTACAGAACTTCTTTGGACCGAAAACATTTTTATTTTTAAAGCATTTTTGAGTGTTTAAACTCTATTTCGGGGCAAATTTGTATGGGGGCTACATGAGATAATGGACCGATCACAACCAATTTCAATAGGCTTCGTCCTTGTATCATAAAAGTCCCACGTGCCAAATTTCATTGAATTATCTTTAAAATTGCGACTCGTACTTTGTGCACAAGGTTTACATGGACAGCCAGCCAGACGGACATCGTTAGATCGATATAAAAAGTGATTCTGAGTCGATTGGTATAATTTAAGGTGGGTGTTGGATAACTTTTTCTATGCGTTACAAGCATCAGCACAAAGCATAATACCCCATAATAAGTGATTTGTCAGATTTTTTTTAACAAAAAGAAAAATATTTTTTCTATAAAAAGGATTTTTTACCAAATACCTGATTTTTGTATAAAAGAAAATTTCCACCAAAAGCCTTATTTTTTCAACTATAAAACCGACTTTCACAAATCTCGATTTGCACCAAAATTTTTCATCAGAAATTTATTTTCCCAGAAAACTAAGTAAGAAAGTGTTCTTGCTGAAATTCTTAGTTTACAGAAGTGAGAGAAAAAAGGAATAGAATTCGAATTTGTTTTGTTTTCTAACTCATTTCTTTTCATTTATAAATAAAATGTCAAATAAAATAATAAAATAATGTATTGCAGAAACAGAATTTATGAAAGTAAAAAACAAAAGAAAAAAAAAACAAATACATATGTATTTATTTATAAGTATTTAATAAAGAAATTCAAAAGGCAAATATTATTTAATATCAAACTAGGTAAACTAGCTCCCACATGTAGGAGGAACATCTCCTTCAAATTGCTGGATCACTGCACTGCTTTTTAAGCGCAGATCTCAGACATGAGGAGAGCGGTAAATTGGATAATGTACTATAGAGTATTCGGAGTGGATATTCAAATTTGTACCGATAGTCAACCCTCGATTAAGTCTATTTCGGGTGTCTTTTCGACATCCGGGCTGGTACATGAATGTCGGACAACTTTAAATGAGATGGTTAAACATTCAAACCTGGAATTGATCTGGGTAAAGGGTCATTATTTGCCAGAACTGGTTCCCTTCTTCAAAGTGAAGAAACGGACCAGTTGGTGGGCATACTGCTGTCATCTTGCAGATCAATGATGAGAATAGCTCAACAAAGATGGACAAACGAGTCCGCATGTTCTATCTCGAGACAGACATGGCCTCAGTACGATCAGGAACGGTCGAGTTTCATTCTGGGATTGCCAAGATATCAGCTACGAGCACTTGTGGCCACTATTACAGGGCACTGGACTGCTGGTGCACACGCTTGGAGACTAGGACTCCATTTTAGCCACTATTGTAGAAGTTGCTTTAACTGTCCTGCTCTTGCAAATATAAGGATTGCTGAATTTGGTAGTCCGTTCGATTCGAACTTATTTTCGGACATGTGAACACAGATTCACATGATTCATTAGGATAACACAACGGGACCAATAGGACCCAAGTGTATAGTTACATTTGCTGCTGCCCATTTAACCTAACCTAACCTAAAGTTAACTTACTAGAACTCTCAATTTCAAATGTGTTTTTTTGTGTTGAGAAGATACAAAATCGTTTCTTAGAATCAAAATAGTTTTCAAAGTATTTTTAAAGTATGATGATTGGCCGTTTTTTATTTTAAGTGAAATATTCTAATTTATCAAAAATGTATCAAATTTATATTTTTTTAATGACAGATATAATACAACAAAAAGTAAATATGCCAACACACCATCGTCGGCCGAGCCCATTGATATTAGTCGGATTGACAACGACCATGTTCCTCTGTGTTCAATTAATGATGTTCAATTACGATTTCTGGTACCAGACGATTTAACAGAGGTATTCTATTTATCCCAGCTTTCAAAAATGTTATTTATTTTGTAAATTATGTATTTAATTGTTCCTTACAGGTACGAACATTATGTCAAGATTGGTTTCCCATCGATTATCCTTTATCCTGGTATGAGGATATAACTTCCAGTTCAAGATTTTTTTCATTAGCAGCTGTATATAATTTAGCTATTATTGGTTTAATTGTAGCGGAAATAAAACCTTATAGAAATCTAAACAAAGAGGTAGGTGTTAATTTTCATTAATATTATTTATTCTAATACATACTTTTTTTATTTTAAACCTAGGATAAAGGTATCTTACCAGATAGTATGGGTAAAACAGCTGATATTGGTTATATATTGTCATTAGGTGTACATCGAAAACATCGCCGTAATGGCATAGGATCATTATTGTTAGATGCTCTTATAAATCATTTAACAACAGCCGAAAGACAGTCTGTTAAGGCAATATTTTTACATGTGTTAACCACTAATCAACCTGCCATATTATTCTATGAAAAACGAAGGTATGTAAATGTTCATAATAGTAAAGATTTTGAAACGTAAAAAACGAGAAGAAAATTAAAAAAGAAAATAACCTTGTTGTAGTACAAAATATAAAAAAATATCATGTTAGTAATTGATGCAATTATGAAATTTAATTGTAAATTTTCAAAAAAAAAAAAAAAAATAGTGCATTCATTTGAATTAAATTTTTCTATTATTTTTTTTCATTTTTTATATTTTCTCTACATTTATTATATTTCCTTGCATATGTTGTTGCTGCATTAATTGTATTTTAATTTACTAACTTGAAATTTGAAAATATTTACAGATTTAATCTGCACTCTTTTCTGCCTTATTACTATCATATAAGAGGTAAAGGTCAAAGAGATGGTTTCACATATGTTACCTATATAAATGGAGGCCATCAACCCTGGACACTATTATATCCTTTTCAAAATATAAAATTAAACATAATAACTAAGAGCTACATTTTTTATTTATTTATTTTTTTTTTTTTTTTTAATAATTTTTCTTTTTTTTAGTGAAATAGAGATAGTTTTACACTATTTTATAGTTTATTTTTTCAATACCGATAATGTTAAAGATTTAAGATCTAGCGAGCGATGCTTATATTGTCTTTAAGAACTCATCACAAAAATATCCATGTTTTTGTTCAAATGGCGTTGGAAAGCAGCTCTTTGTAGATAAATATCTATCGCGGCATCGTCATTATCGTTTAAGGGCAATCAAGCTATACTTTGTTCACTCTCGCATTGGCTTAATATTTGAGCGTCGCTTAACTATACGCGTTACAGTTTTCCGGGTTTTTGCATTAGGCACATTCAATCGTAATAAACCTTTAATTTGTCCTTACATCGTGGTGACCATTAATACTTAAGATTTATAAAGAGATTCAAGGAGGCCTCTTTCTGTAATTTCAGAAAAGTCGGCGAAATTTAAATGATCAATTAAAAATGGTTCAAAATACTCTTTTTTTAAGGTGTTTCGTAATAAAATGTGTTGGGCGTTTATATTTTCCTATCATTTGTGAATTTTAAGCTTAAGGCATTTTAATTCATTTTTGATCAATAGTAATTTTATGATATTGAGAAATGTTTTCTATTAATTTTTACTAAGTTATACCTGGGGTGCTCTACTACCCCTATCGCATGGAAATAAAAAAATTTATTGTAAATAAAACTTATTTTTGGCATACAATATTTTCCAAAAAATCCAACCCGTTTATTAAAAATATAATTAAGTTTGAAGAAACGTTTAACGATTGTAACTAATCAAACAATGAACCAATATGTAAATTAAAGAAATACATTTCAAACATTTTTATACCCCACACCACCATAGGTCGTTGGGGTATTATGCGTTTGTGCTGATGTTTGTAACGCACAGAAAAAATCATCCAACACCCACCTGAAAGTATACCAATCGACTCAGAATCACTTTTTGAGTCGATCTAACGATGTCCGTCCGTCCATGTAAACCTTGTGCACAAAGTACAGGACGCAATTTTGAAGATAATTCATTGAAATATGGCACGTAGGACTTTCATGACACAAGGACGAAGCCTATTGAAATTGGTAATGATCGGACCATAATTTCACCTAGCCCTCATACAAATGTCCTCCCGGAATATGGGTTTAACGATAAATGCCTTAAATATAGCAGTATTTTAATGGAATTCGGTCTAATTAAGGTTTGTATAAGTGTAAATCTGTGTGTCAAATTTCATGAATATCGGTCCATAATTGACCATAGCTCCAATATAAAACCCTCTTCCGAAAATCACTTTAACGTGTATAAATGACATACACATGTTAATATCAGGTTTATATTCGACACAAATAAGTTTTTTATAAGTAGAAATCATATTGACAAATTTTATTAGGTTCGCTCCATAATTTACAATGGCTCCCATATAAGCCCACTTTCGGGAATCAACCTAAAGTGCATAAATTCATAAATATGTTAGTATTAACGTAATATTTTGTATTCGTATATTTTATTTTACACTTAGTATAAGTATCGGTCCACCATTGTCCACATGTCTAATATAAGACCCATCCACGAATTTTGATGGATATGCACAATGGTGTGGGTATCATAGGTTCGGGTTTGACCGACTAATCTTTCTTATTTGTTTTAAATATTTTTGTACCAATTTAAAATTGTTAAGCGTGGATCCTAATTTATCTCCTTTTCTTCCTTTTTTTTTATGTCATCGTTTTAACCATTTTTCTTTTTTGGCAATGTTTTTCATTTTAGCGTTTTTTCGTTTTGCAGTTTTATTTTCTTAATTTTATTTAATATAAACAAATCGTCTTCGCGATTTTTTCATGTTTGCTTTTTTATTTTGGCGATGTTTTTTCGTTCTAGCTTTTCCGTTTTGATGATGTTTTTGTTTTGGCGATTTTTTTATTGTTTTGTTTTGATTTTTTTCGCTTAGGCGTTTTTTTCATTAAAGTTAGTGAAAAATAAAAATAATGGTTGAATACAAAAACAAAATACTTTTTCTCTTCTGTTTTGTCGATTTTTTCATGTTTGCTTTTTTATTTTTATGTTTTGACATTTTTTTTTACGTCAGCATTTTTTCAACGATTTTGGCAGTTTATTTCCATGTTTTTCTGTTAAAAAATTTTTATTTTTGTGATTTTTTTTCGTTTTTTTTTACTTTAGCGGTTTTTTTTCGGTCATTTGATTTTTTTATGTTGGCGTTTTTTATCGTTGAGGTCATTTTTCGTGTTTTACAATACATTCAATAAAAATCAGAAAACAGCTTTTATTTATGCTCGAAAAATAAAATTCAGAATCGTTCTAGTTTTTTCCATTTTAGACGATTGTTTTGCTTTGTATTTTAATTTTAGCGATTTTTTTGGTGATTTTTTTCGTTTAGGAGATTTTTTTCTGTTTTACAATACTATCAATAAAAATCAGAAAATAACTTTGTTTCGATCAAAAAATATAAAAGTGTAAAAATAATTTTCAGGCTTTTATGATAAAAGTTATAACATTTACATACCCTGATTTTAAATATATATCGAAAATAAAAGGACAATAAAATGAACTTCTCTTGGCAATGTAAGTAAAATAATTAATTTTATGTAAAAATGTGCATTTACTAAAAATAAAAATAAAATACCTTTCAAAAAGTAACTCAAGTTGTTTACTTTTTCTACTTTGTTTTTCATTATGCATAAGACTCAAACAAAAAGTAAACAAAGCAATTCAAAGTATTAAACTCTTTTCTATTTTGTTTATCACTCTTTTGTTACAATTCTGTATATTAAAGTAGAAAAAAACTATCTCTTGTTATGTCGTTAAGAAACAACAACGATGACTGCTTTAAATTGAGAGAGTTGTATGATAGGCATGAGAAATAAAATAAAGATGAGTTTAAAAATTTGAGTCGCTCTTTTGTTCGTGAGTTTTGTAAATGTATTAGTAGCAATATTTATACCGCTTTTAACGGATTTTAATAAAATTATAATATTTTGCTCATCTATGAAAAAATACCTTTCCAATGGTATATATTTTATTTAATCGGATGTATACTATGAGCGCAAAAGGGATTACAGGAAAGGTATTTGCAATATATTTTATATTTATCAAATCTGTTTGTTTAAGGGAAATAATTTTTAAAATTACTACTGAATGTTTGATAATGTTATATAAAACGTTTTTGAAAATGTAAAAAGTCTAATTATTTATTTTAATCTATAACTATAATTAATAAAAAAAACAATGGTTTCTTTAACTTCTTAGCACAGATCATATTAAGCATTATGCCTCCAAATTACGAAGAACTGGTGAAGTATTTAAATGGTTTTCATCACGTATAAGACAAGTGATACGATGGATTTGTCACAAAACTGTATCACGATTTAATTTTGCCCACTAAATTATTGCAAAACTAATCATTATATTAACAACAAAAAGGAGCAATAACTAACACAACTAAATTAAAGGAGATATGTATATGTCTAAATAATAAACAAAACGATAACAATTTATAATAATAAAATGTAAATTACAAAAAAAAAAAAAAAAAAAAAAAAAGAATTAAAGCTAATAATAAATAATTTATTGCAAAAAAAGTTATGTTAAAATAAACTAATTTTAATTAATATTTTTATATATATGTTAAATATATGCTGTATGTACAATTTGATTTAATCAAATGATACGTACCTAGTCTTAAACATTAAAAAAAAAACTGTGGTCTTTTGAACAATTATTAGCATTAAGCAGACATGCTGTGCTGCTTAATATAAATTTATTTTAAATATTCAAATAACGTTCTCTATAAATTTTAAAAGTTTTAAATAATTACAAATCAATCGTTTTTTCAAAAGTCCACCACAGTAAAAATACTTTTATCTAGTATAATTTTATAGTTATAATGGAATATACAAAAAGAAGAAATCTTATTTTTAAGTACGAAGAAATCTTCAAATTAAACAAACAACACTCAAAATACACCTACAAAATCAGACAAGAATATATTAATCAATTTATTTACAATAAAAAAAGTTTTGTCTTAATTTTCAAACTTTGTAGTTGGGTGGAAATTTATGTGTGATTTTTGTGTTATTAATATAATTAAAAATAATTCTTATTTTTTTATTTTGTTAAAATTTCAATTTTATTATGTATTTTTAATTGGCACATAACATTGTAATTTTATAATTGTTAATTCTATTACCTCTTTAAATATCAGTATATAATACCTACATATATATACTATATATATCAATATGCAACAAAAAGTCTAGCTACCAAATAATTAAATAAATTTATTAGTTGATTTTTGTATTTTATTATGAATAATTTTTATTTTAACTCGAACTAAACAGTATCATCAAGTCTTTTTTATTTTAATATAAGTTTCAGTAAAATGTTCTTGTATTGTTTAAAGTTCTATTTATATTTTTTTAGATTTATGTTTGGTTTTATTATTATTATTATTATTTGTTTTTCTTTTTTAGAATTTCATTTAGCAAATTAAAAAAATATTTTATTTTTTTATAAATTATTGATAAAATAAATTATTAAAAAATATTAAAATAGAATTTTTAAATGATTAATTTTTTAAAGCGGTACGAGATTCCGTATTAGTCTATAGCGTTATATAAAAAATTAATGAGATTTTAAAAACAAGAATTCAAAATAAAGTGATATAGGCTGAATTATACAGACAAAGTATAATTTTACTTCTTATTTTGTTGATGACTAATCGAATTAAATAAATACGATGTTAAAGATTTTGAATCAACTAATTCAATTAAATTTAAATGAATTATCTAATAGAACAAGAGCAAGTACCTATTAAAACTTGTTTATGATGTTTTTCTCTTTGGTCCATCGAGCGGGATCACCGATAGTATAGTGGTTGATATCCCTTCCTATTGTAGGAGACCGGAGTTCATTATGAACAATAATTATATACAAAATAAATGCAATAGGTATTTTTATACTGGTGAAATTTTTTAAAGCCTACTTTACAAAACCAGGTATTTTGAACAAGTTATAAAACCTATCTTAGCATCCATCTCGAAGAACTTTACATATTTTGAAAAATTAATTCCTTAAGGAATTCACAATAAATTAAACAATTCATGCTTAAAAATATATATATTGAATCATACAAATTCCCTTTAATTAAAATCTAAAAAAATTAGCTTTAGAAAATATTTTCATTCAATTTCGAAAAGATTTGAATTAACAAAAAATTAAATAATTCAATAGCTGAAAGTGAATCATTCTGAATTAATTCAGTAAATAATATTCAAACAAATAGCCTTCGAATCAAGCTGGGAATGGTATTATGGTGAATTAAGCTAAGATTTAATAAATTCTTTCGAAGCTTTGATTTTGAATTCTGGTAAAAAAAAATATTTTTCTTCGCACATTTTTTGATTCTTACCAAAACTTAAATTTTTCATAAAAATCTAATGCTATCTAAATAAAATTTTCACCAAATATCCAATATTTCATCAAAAAATAAAATTTTCACAAAATTCGATTCAAAAGTCCAACTTTTTACCAAAAATTCAGTTTTTCACCAAAATTAAAAATCCAAAAGTTCAACTATTCAACAAAAAATTCAATTAAAAAAAAATTCGACTTTTCATCAAAAATTCGGGTTTTCATGAAAAATCTAACGTTTCAGTAGAAATAAAGTTTTTACAAAATATCTTACATTTCACCAAAAAACAATTTTTTTTTAACAAAAATTCGAATTTTCACCAAAAAAATACAATACAAAAATTACAAATACAAAAATTTCGATTTTTTTTTACCATATATGTATTTTATTTTTCATCAAAAATGTTATTATTTCCAAAGAATTAGATTTTTCTTCAGAAACTCCATTATCGCAAGAACATAATACATATTTTATGAAAAAACCAATTTTCTTAAAATCATGTAAATAAATAAATACTTTAATACTTAAATAATTTAACAAAGTTACGATTTATGCTAAAGAAATTTATTAGTCCATATTTAATTAACATGATTAAAATTTCATATTGTAACGAACGAATATTTACCTATATAGATGTGAATTTAATTTGTAACAATTAGTTAAGGAAATCTTTCGTAAGAAATATTATGAGTAGGGGGAGGATTTTTACGTAAATACATGTTTTTTCATAAACATTTAAAAACTATGTAGTTATCTATTGAATTATACATTTTATTGAAAAATTACATCGGTTTTTTCCATATTTAATGGAAAATACATATTTCGCTTTATTTTTCATAATAATGCGTATTAATTTACATATTTTTTTAATATGTTCTATTTTTTATTTATTTATTATTATTATTATTATTTTTTTTTTGCTAAAAAAAAGTAAACGATCATATTGCTAGCAAAAGTACCAATAAAAAGTTATTTTATTTTTAAAATTTCCTAAATTTATCATAATTAGAGTTAGTTCTTTATGAAAATCATAAAATTTCTTCTGACATTTCTTTGAGAAAAATATCTAATCCGATTTTATTGAATTTCTTAAAGACCTACACAAAAAAAAAGCATTCCATCAGAATTTACGTTCTATTTAGAAAAAGTGCACCATTTTTCGCTTGAAGAAATAAACCCAATTTTATATGGATAAGCATTACTGTCTGATGTATTGTAAATGTAATTGTTGGAGTTTTTACATCTTGAAAGTGTAAACTAATTTATGGTGTAAACCACGAAACAATTCCTTTACATTTCATGAGTCGGTAAAATTTTGGGGGATGATTTCAATAAAAATTAAATATTCTTATATTTATCGAAAGCGGCTCCATATGGTAAAATCAGCAAAAATTTTGCATGTAACCTCACATTGATTTCACATGGAAAATAATCATATATTTGAGAACCCCTACAACCCTAGCAAAATTAAAAGAAAATTATCCAAATTTGTCACTAACTCCTCATCCGGTTATTGCGATATATGGATGATGTACAGTTGCAAGATGTGGTTAAAAAAGATTTGAGGAAATTAAATTTAAAACTCAATTATTATACATTTCGATGATATATCGCGTTATTTCTCCTTCTGAACTAAGACTATTCAAATACGCTCCTATTAGATCTGTTGACATAGAAAGATAATTTTCTATATATAAAACTTTTAACTTACGAGGGCGGATCAATAAGTCCGTGACTTTTCGAACTTCCCTCGTAGTTATGTGAAATGCAACACTATTCCCATCAAGTACCACCTGTTAATAGACTACTGTTAAATTATGAGCAAGTGTCGTCATTTACTTTGCGTTTAACAACTGTTCAAAACATACAACCTCGTGTATTTTTCTAAAAATGAAAAAAAGTGCTCAATAAACATTATTTTTTGCGAAAAAAAACGTCAATCAATCCAAGGAAAAGCTCGAACTGTGGGGACTTTGCACCATCGATTTCAATGGTAAAAAAGTGGTTTACTGACTTTCGTTGTGGTCGCACAAGTACAAATGACACTGAATGTTCTGGACGGCCAATTGAGTTCAGTACACCCGAAAATGTCGAAAAAAATCCACGATATGGTGTTGGCCGACCGAAGAGTAAAAGTGCGTTAGATTATTGATGCCATAGGCATTTCATATGGCAGTGTGGTTTCGATTTTACAACTTCAAAGGATTGTTTGGAGTTGTTTAACCGCAATCTGAATGAGTTTTAGCGGCGTTTTGTAACTGTGGATGAAACATGGATAAGACCAAGCAGCAGTCTAAACAATGGGTTTCTCCGGGTGAACCTACCCCGAAGAAGGCCAAGGTAAGTTTGTCAGCCAATAAGGTGAGTGCAACAGGTTTTTGGGATGCACGCGGGATAATCCACATCGATTACCTTCAAAAGGGAAAAACAATAAACGGCGAATATTATGCCAACTTATTAGACCGATTTAATTAGGATTTAAAAAGAAATCGACCCCATATGGCCAAGAAAAAGTTCTTTTTCATAAAAATAATGCACGGGTGCACACGTGTGCAGTCTCAATGACAAAACTCTATGAATTGGGCTACGAATTGGTACCTCATCCTCCATATTCTCCGGATTTAGCCCCTAGTGACTACTTCCTATTTTCAAACCTAAAGAAATGGCTCGGTGGAAAGAGATTCAGAGATTTTAAGGACCTCGAAAAATCCTGTTTTTTACGCAAAGTAAATGGCACTTGCTCAAAATTTGACAGTAGTCTATTAACAGGTGGTACTTGATGGAAATACTGTTGCATTCCATATAACCACGAGGGAAGTTCGAAAAGTCACGGACCTATTGATCTGCCCTCGTAATAAATACAAAAAATAAGTGCATGTATTTAAAATGTTTGGGGTATATTTTGTATTTTTAAATACATTTTTTAGGCGTATATTTTTAAAAAATAATTGCTTAAAAATGCTAAAAAAGTACTGCTAAACTGTGTGTTAGAAATTATCGTTTTTATGAGAAATTGTTGTAGTATTAGAATTTAGAGTTGTGCCGCTCTAAACTAAACCGCTCATTTTAGTGAATTAGTGAAACAAATGGTACCATTATTTTCAACAACTACAAAAACAACAGGTATTTTATTTAACTTTATAAATAGATATTAATTTATAAATAGATATTTATGCGAAAAAAGAAAACCTTATTCAATTGCCAAAAACATAACTCATGCAACAACAAAATACATGTAGTCACATATATTTTGTTTTTGTGTTTTAAAAAAATGACTAATTTTTTCAAAAATTTAGTTCAAATTACCTCTCACATAAACTTCTAGTTGTATTCTATGTTTAGCTCAGTTACGTTACTGTTTATTGTTATTGTATTCTAAAACAGCTGTTGTAAGAGTGACTTTGATCGTTAAAATGAGCACAACTCTATCTTCACAGTATATTATACTATGAATCTTCACAGTATATTATACTATGAAGATGTAACAACCGATTTTCCTAATAATTCCGATAACAATAATTTCTCACAGACAGTTTAGCAGCACATTTTTTAGCATTTAAAATTTCAATGATTTTCAAACTATACAAACTTACTACTAACTTATGTATGGAACATCGTATGATCCATACGAACTAACACAAGAGCAGCGTTGCCATTTGAAGGGATTTGTCTCCAAATTGGGGGTTTAAACTTTCATTTGGGAACAGATTTGGGGATTTTTGTAAAATATTGGGATTCTTTATTAAATAATACATTTATTCCATTTTTGATAAATTTTAATTTTAAAAGGAAAACTTCGACCAGTTTTAAATTTTTTAGATAGTTGCGATGAATTTAATATGTAAACATTTTTCGTTAAATATTCTATGTATAAAAATTTTTTGCTAGCTTTCTATTCAGTGAACTATCTTTTTACATATATATAATGTCGAATTATTTTCATTTAGTGAAAATATTGGAATGATTTTTTTATATGGCGTATACAACAACGAAAACTGACAGCTTTTGGCTTCATTAGTTTTTTTTTGTTAATGAAAAACTACATTAATTTCTTTGGATTTTCCTTACAAATCAAAAACAATTTTCATTTATTATTATTATTTTTTTTTTTTTTTTCAAAAACCAAATAAAAATTACCAAAATAATTATATATATGTAACTCATTTCATAACATGGCTTTCCGTAAATTTTCAATTTAAGGAAAAATTCAATACATTTTCTTTTTGTATGAAATTTTGATTAAATTTTCTTTTGTGGAAAAATATGTAACATTTTCTTTTTACAGAAAATTTTTGTAAAATTATCATTTTTTAGGAAAATTTCGATAAATGTTTTTATTATAGAAAATTTTAATTCACTTCTTTTATATGAAATTGTTGATAATTTTTATTTTATTGGAAACAGTGATAAATTTTCTTTTTATAGGAAGTATTAATTTTTTTCTAGAAAATAAATTTCCTATTATTTTAAAAATAATGATCGTTAAATTTCTCTTTATAAATCAGTTTTAATGATTATTAGCTATTCATACACAGCGAAAAAAAGATTATTTTCATAAATATTATGAATCGAATATGACTTTTTCCCAAACTTTTTTCATAAAAAATAAAGTTTTGTTTATAGATAATATTAAATTATTCATAATGAAAATTTTAGGAATTTTGCAAAAATTTTGTTGTCTTTGATTTAGTTTTATTAGATTTGATTGCAAATGGTGAATGAAAATACTTATACATGAAAATATTAACAACAAATGCCTTAAAATGGCAAAATTCCAAGGAAAATCTGTTAAAAAACAATGTTTAGGAATTTGCATAATTTTGCTCACAATCTACAGAACATCATTTTGATAAAAAGCGCTTCTGTTCTGTTCATAAAATGTAGCTAAAAATCATTAAAAGCTTAAAATTTTCTAAAAAAAAAAAATTCAAACATTTTTTTGCAAATTGTAAAAATTAATGAAAATTTCATAATTTTCAGTCGTCTAGACTTTTCATTCATTTGAAAAAATATAAAAAAGTTTTAATGCTTAAGAAAATGTGCTTAAATATTATTAACTGAAATCAATGAAAGCAAATTTTTATATTTATTTTTATTTTTATTTATTATTTATTTTTATTTTTATTTATTATTATATATTTATTTTTATTTTATTTTTATATTTATCTTATATATATTTATCTTATATTTATCTGTGTAGAAAATGTTCAATATATTTTAATTCAAAAAAAACTTCATTTTATATTAAAGCATTTTGGGGACTAAAATTGAGGATTTACATTTTAAAATGGGGATTTTTAGCTTCGGGTTTGGGGGTATAAAGCAAAACATTTATGGCAACACTGCACAGGAACTTATGGGTCGTGTATGAGCAAATAGAACGACAGCGTTTGGACAAATCTCCATTCACATTTGATTTACATGTTTAAGAAGGTACGGCAAGTGTATGAAGGCAAGTAGTCTACAAAAGCACAAAAATTCAGTTATTATATAAAAATTAATATAATCTTAATATACTGTTAGGAAATTGTATTTGAATTCAAATATAACAGTTTTAACGGCTGGTTTAAAGTTAAATGTTTCTCGACGTTTCTACTTATGTTAACAGCAGTTAACATATCTGTAGAAATTATTAACAGTGTTGTAAACATATAACATTAAATAAAAAGCTTTCTAAAGGCAACACTAAATGTTGAAACTGCTAACATTGACATCGAAAGCTCTAGTTTGTCCGTTGTAGAAAGAAATAGAGCTTTCGAGAAACGTCTAATAGATGTCAGTGCAGTGTATATAAATTGGCCGTGAGAACACCATAGAGTCAGTCTAATTGTAAGCGTCGTTACCCCAGGTCTACAACTGAGATTAACGCTGATATAATATGTGAGATAACGCCGGCAGAGGAGAGTAACCATTTTGTTTATATTATGTTAAATCTTAAATAAGGGGTACACGTATTCTAATAAATCGTATAAGATATCATTATTTTTAATCAGTCGCAGAGAGAACATCTCCTTTTTATTTAAGCAATTCGCACTTTTTAACACAATTTTTATAAAAATGTTTTTTAACATGTAAAATAAACATTAAAGGAAACAATTTTACAAAAAAAAAAACGTTGTTTTTCAGTAATTTCAAAAATACACATGCACACACACAAACAAACTTTCGTATATGTGTATTTTTTGACAGTTCATCTTATAAGATAGTTGTGTAGAGAAATCTCATCACAACAGTCTCATAATACATCTTATAATACTAACATTTGAATCTACACGTGAAATAATTCTCTCAGAGAGCGAATTTGACACTCTCTGACACAAAACTCTTACATATTATGTTACGTCTAGACGGGCTGTTGAGTAAAGACAAATTAACTGCCTTGGCTGTATAATCTTGTACATTATTAAAGTGTGCTGTATAAAGTGTGTAATTTAAGTGTATGTGTATATTAGAACACAAGTGACTATTTAAACTGTTACTATTGTACATTTTTAAATAAAATAAAGAGTCGTTACAACTTCTAAACTACTAAACTGCTGTTATTTGCAATCATATCACCGGTTTATTTAAAGGAAATAAACCACCATTTTTAAAAGGTAAAAACGTAACAATATGTATTCAGGTTTTAAATAATTTGCTTTAGGAGAAAAAAGTATGCATTTAAAATTTAACTGTTTAAAACAATGTTTATCAAAATGTGGTACGATGTCGAAAACAAACCAGATTGCAGTAAATTTAGAATTGCAAAACAACTGTGTCGAGACTTTTACAATTATATGTTTACGGAAAAAGAATTCAAATAAGGGAAATTTTTTGTAGAGAATTAGCCAATCTCTCAAAATAATGTGCCTTTTTAAATTTTTATTATTTAATTATGTTGCCCCGCGCAGCTTTAATAACTAAACAAGGTACAGTTTTTATTTCCTACAGCACCATATTTAGGAACCCGCTAAAGTATACCAATTGATTCAAAATCAGGATAGTTGGAACTTTTTTTTATTATTTCTTCATTTACATAACCGAGACCAATGACACCTTACATGGTTAATAAAAGCTGTTAAATAAAGAAACTACAAACTTTATATGAAAATTGTGCTAAAAAGTGCGTATTGCTTAAATAAAAAAGACATGTTTACTCTGAGACTAATTGTAAATAATGATATTCTTATAAAATTTATTAGAATACGTGTTCCCCTTACCTAGTGTCTACATTAGGCAGATTTTTGTCAAAACAAACGTCAAAATCAGTGCGAATATATACAAGGTAAACTTAATTAAACAGTTGATTATTATTTCTGTTGTTACAGTTGTCAAACTGCATATATAAAAAACAATAAAACGCCATATTGTTGTTTTTGTGCAACTGTTACCACCTTTCACAAATTCGCGTTAAGTTTGACGTTGTCTTGATAAAAAATTGTCTAATGTGGACACTATGTGAGGTAAGAGAGGAAGAAAATAATTTTGTATACAAGTTGTTTTTTTTTTTTTTTTGTTATGAGTGTAAAAGCCGTCTTCGTCTCCGGTTTCATTTAATTTGGAATTGTCTCTGGAACTGGAAACGACAACCGCTGCCGTTTGCTTGTGTTTGGGCTCTTAAAGTGTTACGCAAGCATAATTTGTTTGGAACGGATAGTAATTCTGTTATAATCAGCGTTGCTACAAAAAAAATATTTTTTCTACCAAAATGTCGGTAAAAAAGTGAAAAAAATATGTTTTCAGTTATAAACACTTGCGATAAAACTTATTTTTATTTAAATGTTTATGCAAAATATGCATTTAGGGAACAAATCAAGATTACCGGAACTGTTGATCTTTTAACAAATTTTTGTCGGCAAAAGCATATACAATAGTCACGGGGCTCTTTTCACCTTTAAAGTTTTACCTTCGAATTTTTTTTTTTTTTTTTTTTTTTAATTCTATAGAGCTATTAGAAGTAAATCTGCCTCCTGCATCTGTTAAATCACGATTTTCCAAGTATTACCTACCATGTGCAGTGAAATATCATAAATAGCGTTTACAAGTGGAAGTTTTTAAATTAAAAGCACTGAGTGATGTGGAATTCAATTATGGCTTTTTGACAAAGTTGCCGAATATAGAAGTGAAATTTCATAGGAAAAAACGGCTGTCTATTGCTAAAGATTTTTAATTCATTGATTTTTTATTTCTAATTAGTGTAACAATTTATTTAAACCAAATCGTTTGGCTTTGAATTCTTTGGAAAGCATTTCTGCAATACGTTTGCAATTTACAATTTCCCATGGCTGTTCTGAACGTTCTCCTTTATATAGGATTGCCACATCTTGTTCCACCGGATTTAACCCCAACTGTTGAATTTGATCTTCCATTTGTTATTAAAAAAATTATTTGTTAAGGCCCAACCAGTGAACAAAAAATCATCGTATCGTGTTCAGCTATTTCAACCTGCTTTACAGCCCGTCTAGACGTAACATAATATGTAAGATTTTTCTATCAGAGAGTGTCAAATTCGCTCTCTGAGAGAATTATTTCACGTGTAGATTCAAATATTAGTATTATAAGATGTATTATGAGACTGTTGTGATGAGATTTCTCTACACAACCATCTTATAAGATGAACTGTCAAAAAAATACACACACACGGAAGTTTGTATGTGTGTGTGCTAATATATTTTGGAAATTACTAAAAAAACAATGTTTTTTTGCAAAATTATTTTCTTTTAATGATTGTTTTACATTTAAAAATTTTTTTTATAGAAATTGTGTTAAAAACGTGCGATTTTTGTAAATAAAAAGTACATGTTTGTTCTGCGACTGATTGAAAATAATGATATCTTATAGGATTTATTAGAGTACGTGTACCCCTTATTTAAGATAAAACATAATATAAACAAAATGGTTACTCTCTTCTGCTTGCGTTATCTCACATATTATATCAGCGTTAATCTCAGTTGTAGACCTGAGGTTATGCAGACGCGTGTAAGTTGCTATCGTAGAAAACTATAGAAAATAGAGTTTTACGTAGCTGCGTGACTTACTGACAACCCAGTGGTTTATTTTCTTTGTAAAGTAAGCAAAGAACAGTGTTGTTCACACAATAAATGTTCAAAAACATATCATACGTTTACTTTTATTGACTGTTTGTGAAAAGTGGCATGACTATTTGCATTGCGTGGCAAAGTTGACTGGTTGGGCCTTTACAGGTTGTTGGAAGCCGTCGATGGCCGCCACCGCCATGAAAATTTCTGCTTAACATGACTTAAATCTAGCCGCCGATTTTTGCAAACTTTTATTAAATTCAATGTAAAACCTTTAGTAAATTCAATGCATTCTTGAAATTTAAAACTTTAATATTATTTTTTTTAGAAATTTTTCATATATTTCCTTATGACGTCGGCGACACTTTTAGTGGTGCTGCCGTCTCATGACTTTCTGCGGTAACAATTTGCTCCACCTGGCTATGGGATTTGCTACAAAAGACAGTTGATGCCAAACTTTTGACACTTTTTAATCAGATGTTGAGAGGCATTTATATACAAGTTGATATCACTATCATAATTGATTATTTTAATGGATGTTTGGAATGCCAAAATCAATATAAAAACAAATGAATTTTCTTTTCTAACCGCTTATTTGAATGTCAAATTTCATATATAAAGAATTTTGAAAAATATTCTCTTTTCTACTAGCATCAGTTAATAAATCTGCATTTCAGCTGTTATTTTGGCAGCAATTTTTATATTTTTCTTAATTAGTGATTGGTAGTATGTAAAGCTAAGTGGTTTGTTTCTTTAATTTAATGCAAAATTTCGGAATTTAGGAATTCTTATAAGTCGTTAAATAAGAAAAATTAGTTTAAGTTAACCATTAATTAACGAACTTTCCGCATGGTAAAAGTAAATAAAAATACAAACGGATATCATTCGTTTAATAAATAAAATATTGCAATAAATTATAATAAAATAGAGGCAATTTTTGTGTATATTAATTTAAAGTCTGTATAAAGAAGATATAAAAGAAATTAAAAAAAATTCAATTAAATTTAAAAGGGTAAAGTGAAGAAAGTATAAAAAAGCGATAGAAATTAATAGATATAAAATAAAAACGTGTACTTATATAAAATCAATAAATTATGTTCAAATGTTCTATATTTTTAATTATTCTACTCTGTGCACACCACGCGCAATGTTTATGGGGTAAGTTTTTTTTTATTTTTTCGTTTTTTTTTTTTTCGCTATTACACAATCAATGTGAATAACAAACAAATGCTTAGGGAAACTATTAAATAATTGCTGATATAATTTAAGGAACTATGTATTAGTTGGTGTTTTTATTTTTCCTTAAATTAAAAAAGAAACACTTGCTAGAAGAAATAAATATCGCTAACATAATTGTACTTTCACAATAATTGTTATGTCCGGTGATATACAAACGTACATACATCATACACATACACATGACAATTATGCTCATGTAAGATTTCACCCTTTCCTACTGCTCTTTTCTTTAATAACAATTTATTTACAGTTGTTTATTTTATTTTGAAATAAATAACTTTTGACTTATTTATAAAAACTTATGTAAGCAAATCTTATTATACATCGTTATATTAAATATAGTATAATTCACAGCATTATATTTTAAATTTGTTATAGAAAATAAAAAAATAAATATTTTGTCATTTTTTGATAAAAAAAAAGCAAAAATAATAAAAATAATAAAATAATAATAAATAACCTGTTTATACCTACATACTATGTGAATATAATCTTATGTACTAAAAATATAGACAGACATTAAAATTAGCGTTGCCGTGAAAGGTATTTTGCATACGTTTAAATTTTTTCTAATAGAATCCAACAAAAAAATGATTTGTTGTTAAAAAAAATATGTGTGTATGTATTTAATTTTGGAAAAACAAAAACAAATTTGTTTTGCATTTATCACCGCTTTAAATAAGAAATGTCACATATGGGATGGAAAATGGCTTATTTTATATTGTACCAACCATACATATAAAATATACTTTTTCGACCATAACGGACCAATTTTGTCAATATATTTTAATTACAAGTATTAACATAGAAATTTAATAGATTATAAACATATTTTTTGCCAAATAATTTTCAATGAATAATAATTATTTTTGATTTTTATTTTTTCGCACAACTTAATGAAAACTCAAAAATAATCATTAAAATTGATTTTTTAATAAAAAAAAATCACGGTACCAACAGATATAAAAATGTACCAGAAATAGTACAATTGTACCATGTTTGCCATCCGTGGGTCACATTGTTCTTGTGGTATTAAAAAAAGTTTATGTTTATATACATTTATCAGTGTTGCCATTTGTTTATATTTTCTACCATTTACAACTGTCAATGTAAGAGTAATTGAAGTTTATTCAAATGCACTAATTGTTTTCATCAAAGACATTTGCTCATTTATCACGTCCGTCGGTCTGACCATGTAAATCCTTGATCATTATATTTAATATAACGCTTTAAGTTACCTGAGCCCTTTGGAAATTCGTTAGGATCGGTCAATTATTTCACATAGCCGTTTACAAAATATTTTAAATATAACTGATTTAAAATTATTTTACATGTATCGGTCCATAATTGATCATATCTCACATAGAATAATCTCTAGCGGAAATCACTTGAACGTGCATAAAAAGCTTATTTTATAAAAATTAAATCATTACAACATTTTACACTTATAAGTTTCATTTGGGTATAAATTAAAATGATAAATTTTGTTAGGTTCCCTACCCTATAATTCCTCTACCGAAAATCACTTAAACGAGCATAAATCCTTTGAAAATAAAAATAGTGTTGCAAGATTATGCAATAAGTTTCATTTATCTAAGAGTAAATCGCAATATAAAATTTCAGAAGGTTCGGTTCACAATTAATTTTGCGTATCTAATATAGAAAAAGCTTTTCGAGAATCAAGAAATACTGCATAAATTACATTTTAATATTTATATGAAAAAGCTATTTGGCACATTTAATTTAATTAAAAATTATAATATCAAATTTTGGAAGGATCAGTCAAAATCTGACCGTAACATATAAGGCCTTCTTTCTAAAATTATAAATAAATCTCATATCAATAATAGGGAGTTTTGATACTTTAATTAACATTTAAAATTTAATTACCCTATAAAAATTCAGAAGAATACATAATTGACCGTAGTAACCAAATAAAGCCCAAAAGATCAGTTAAGTTTTTTTTAAGGATGATATCTAAGAAAAAACCTCTTATCAGAATTCCACTGAAAATATAGTAGATTTAGAAATAAAGTTGGGTACATTCTTTGCTGGAATTGACAATGATAATTTTTTAAATACAGAGTCTTCCCATCAGGCCGTCATTGAAGTTGCTTAATACCTTTAAAATCTAAGAAGGCTGTGGAAGTAATCAAGCAAAGAATCTTGTTTAGAATCCTAATTTGATGTACCATGAACTGTCAAAACGATGCAAAATTGCAATATTTATATATCGATATATCAAGCACATTTTTTATACATAGGTTTAGAATTCATATCGGGTAGGAAAAACCATATTTACTAATTTAAGCGTTATCTATAAATTATAATTTTTAACAAATATTCATCTGGCGACTTAAAATGTAAGTTTGTAGTCACAACGCAATTTTTTATTATTATCGACTTCGTTGAAACCTTCATAAAATAATTAATTAAATAATAATAATAATAATAATAATAATAATGATAATAATAATAATAATAATTATTATTATTATTACTATTACTATTTCATACGTAGACATTCTGCATTTTTCATTAAGTGAGTGTCAGTTCTCTTGCAAATGAGTTAAATATTTTATGAATAATGAATAATGTTAGATTAGTAGAATATCTAGGGTAAAGGTTATGAATTATTTTCAGATTTTTGTTTTGTATTATCTGTAATTTTCTTGTGCAAGTTTTAGCAGCTTTATTAAACCAGACTTGGCATTCGTAGGTCAAAATTGGTCGAATACACATTTTGTAAATAAGGATCTTGTTTCTTAAATTAAGTTTATATTTTTTGTTGAGTAAGGGGTAAAGTGCATGATAGTTTTTTTATCTAAGATAATTCCTACATATTTGACACTATCCTGCAGAGGAATAAAAACTCCCCTAGAATATAAACGTTTTCGATTCATGGCCAATCAAATGCGGCCATGCACAATCTGCACGATAATACAAGGGAACTAAATATATCATATTTTGAATATGACCAGAAATAATACAAGTTATTGATACATGGTCCGAATGTAAAACATTGGAATATGTTTCAAGGTTTGAAAAAGGAAACATGAGTTTGCTTAAAGTATATCTACGGATGAGCAGGATTGATATTTTGTCCAAAGCGAGTATAATCATTTGGATAGTATATGTATTAGCTAGATTGAAGGCAGTGGCTATAGAGCTCATTACCGGCCGAATTACTTGACACACAAATGAAAGTTTATCCAAATCAGCCTTAAAATTGGAAGTATGAACTGGATTATAAGCTGCAGTAACTTGTACTGAAATGCTCTTTGCAGTACTCGTTTTGATCTTCGTTAACAACATATGCTTGATATTGCACTTTATTGCAATTATTACTCCGCCGTAATGCGTGATCGGTCCTCGCTATAAATTTTATAGCCACCAAGTTGAAACTTGTGGTACGGTTTAAAAAAAATCTCATTTAAAAGAAGAATACCGATTTTGCTTTTGTGCAAAACATATTCTAGCTGGGCAGCTGCTGACTCAGTTGCTATGCATAATATGAATATTGTGAATACAAGTTGAATTATATGGCATGTTGAAGCATCATACCCAAAACTCATATCTTGTCGTACTTATTCTGCCATCGTTGCAAAGCACTGACAGCATCAAAAAATGTTAGCATAAGTCTTTCATTTGAAATGTCATCGTTATTATCTACATAACTTAAGTTATGTTGTTTTTAATTTTCTAAAATTTTTGAATTGTTATATTTCATTATATATTGCGTAATATTTTTTTACAAAAAATCTGTCTATTACTTTAATTCGTTTGATTTCACTTTTTTTCGAAATGTAAAAATTGTATAAATTAACATATACTTTTTTTCACATACTTCCTATTTTAAAATTCATGATTGAAATTATACTTATTTGAAATAGCGTCGGTACGCTGACAAAAAGTCATATGTATAATTTTATGAAAAAGTTATAAAAAGCATAATGTGTAGTTTTGTATGGCTTTCATACAAAATATAAATTGTTTTTTTGCTCTCATGAAAATTTGTTCAAAAACGCATAGAACTTTTCGTCAGCAAACGGTCGATATGCAGTTTTTTAAGACATAAATTTTATTTTCATAGTATTTTGGAAATGAAATAAGTACATAATTCAACATATTCAAGATATATTTTAAAATTCCATTTTGGAAGAAATGTATAACTTGAGATACTATCAACAAAATATTAATTTTATAAAGGGAAAAATACCATTACTTTTTTGCTACATTTTTCGATAGTCAATATACATATCGGTTTGAAAAATATACAAACAATTTTCGTACAAATTGCGGATATATTTGCACGGTAGATAATTCAAAATTGTATACCTATGACCTTTAATTTCAATTTAAAACCTAAAAAAACGGTCTCCTTAAAAGTTGTAAAAATCAACTATGTAGTTTTTTCTTTTCGCTTTTAACCAATATTATATTGCTACTATTTATTGTATATTAATTTTCAACTTTATAAAATATTTCTGTAAATGACCCTTATCTCTATTATCATTCACGGCGTATTAGGTGGCGCATTAAATATTAATTCTTATCAGTAAATGACAAGTATTTAAAACTTTTTTATTGTTTAGTTTAAGTTGAAATACTTTAAATGTTTAAAATTACTCTATATAGTATACATATTATGTTTGACAATTTTAAGAAAAGGGATTTTAATAATCAATACATGAATGACATTTGTCCAATAAAATAGTAATGTTTTCATACGTACGACTTTTTGTTTACAATTGTTATGAGATAAGTTTTTGACAATCAACTTGCGTTGAAAACAAAAAAATATAACTTTGTCCACTTATTAAAAAAACTATGTTTCTTGTAATTTTTCTTCTATTAAAACTTAATTTTTATCGAAATATTAAGAAAAAATTAAATTGAGAAAAACTACAATATTTTCGATATTTCTAGTAATATGCAATTAATTTATATCATATAGTTCCTTCCACCTTAAAATTCATCCATCTTTAAAATTTCTTTAAAATAGGTTCACGCACTTGATTTTATCAGAATTGTTCACTTCACGGCAAAATGACTTTATTTCACTAAAGAGGTGTTCCAGATACAAGCATTTTTAAAATCATGTGATTTTAAACCGGTCATATAAGTAGCTGCGATTACAAAGCACTTGCTTACAAAAAAAAAAAAAAAAAAAAAAAATAAACTTTAAATTTCAAATTTTTTTAAAGTTATTTTTTTATTATGTGAAAATATGTTTTTTTCTAATTTTTTGAAAATCCTTCTGTAAACCAGAAAAAACGTTATTGTTATGAAAATATAATTAATTTATATAATTAAAACAGTAATTTGCTCAGAAAAAAAAATATATTATATTAATTAAATTTTTGTTTGATTTTGTTCCAGTTACCAAAATGATAATAATAATAATTGATTTTGGATTAATTTTCAATTTATTTTTTTTAATCAAATTAATTAGAATTATGATTGAATGTTTGCCCAAAATAAAATAAGAATTTTATTGATTCAGTTCTACAATTAATTAAATCCCCCTTTCAATAAAACGCACGGATTTAAGTATAATTATTTATTGAATTATTAGAAATATTTAAATAATGCAATAAATAAATAAAATTAAACGAAAAAAAAAAAAAAATATTAAAACTCCAAATTTGATTCAGTGAAATGAAACTTTTTATATATATACATCCAGGCGTCATATACACCCTGTTGAAATCACCGATAATCACGTATACATCAGATTTTTGTTACCTTTGACCTCGAGTATCTCATGAAGTTCACATGTGATTATCGGTGACCTTTAAAAGGATTTATAAGACTATAAGACGTAACTATAAGTCAAGTTTCGTTTTCCTCCATTTAATTTTGATGTTACACAATTATTTAACTAGGTTTTACGATAATGTACGTATTGTATGTATAATGTTAAAATCTATGTAATATAATTCACTATAATGATTATAAAATGTGTACTCTTAATAATACATCTATAGTATGTAATTTTTATACATATATTTAATCCCAGGAAACTTAACATAAAAACGTTCATCTCTGCGAGACGTTCCAATAAAAATCATATCCTATCTGAGTGCCCTGGTGACCTAGGACGAGATAACAATAATTATGACAGATTTCTGAACAAATCGTTAAAAACAATCAATATGAACTGACCTTATAGACCAATTGGACAGTTAATTACATTAATTAATAATATAATATAATTAAATTTCAATATAGAATTAATCATTTTATTAAACAAATTATTTGGGATAATTTTTCTGTGTAATCAAAATATCATTGTATTATTACATCGAATTGAAAATTGTCAATAATTATGCACTTGTTTATGTAATAATGATATACAAGCTTAAAAACTGTAAAAAAATTTATTTTAATATTGTCCCTCCTTAGTCTAAAATAAATTTTTAAACTTTTAAGTGTTTTCGAAAAATTAAAATCACGTCGAAAAATTAATTGAAAAGTGATTTACAGAAAGGTGAGATTTTAAAATAGTAAGTGGTTTGAAATCACACGGTTTTTAGAACAACCCTGTATAATATTAATATCGATTGTATTAAATTGGATTAATGCATGTCTACTTATAATAATCGAAGAAGACATTATTTTATATACAATATTAAGAATAAGTAAGAAATATATTTTTAAGTTCTTTATCAGTACCAATATTAATTATCAGGCTAACCAAAAATGTGCAAAATCATATTTTTTCCCAGGCTTCAAATGAACCAAACTGTTAGTTATTTATCTCTTTCAGACAATTTTATGAATTTTGGCATCGATTTGTTACAGCATATTTTTGCATATTTTAGTCTTATCATATTTTTGTATATTTTGGGATTAGCAGCATATTTTTGCAATTTAAATAACATATTTTTGCATATTTTATTTTAAGAGTGTAATTTTGCACTTAAGATCATAATTTTGCATATTTTAAGAGAAACATTTTGCATATTTTGCACCCAATAGATTTTTGTAAATAATTTGCCATTAGTGAAATTTTTGTTTTATCAGCTTTCTCACCGACTGATTCAAATCCGTTAGCTTTTCAAGCTAATTCTATTTAAAATTAAACATTTATAAATCAGAAAGGCTCTAGAAAAAATTATGAAAATATTAGTGGTATAAATTAATACTATTAAATAATATGCTAATAAATTATGAAACATTTTTTTCTAAAATACGTAATATAAATAAATATATAATTTGAATAAAGCAATTATTTTATTGAAATTCCCGTTACGCAAATTTTGCTTGAAATTTCTTGGAAAAAATTTTCTTTTTCCATAAGTGGCAGCGCTTATTTAAATGTTTACGAAAAAATAAACTAATAAACGACTTTCTTGTTAAAAAAATATTAAATGGGACTAATTTCCTATGACGTCATTGTGTTCCTAGTATAGGCATTTTAGAAATGCCGTAATTTGAGAATAACCACCAATCATTAATTAAACATAAAGTTCTTTAAGTCTTTAAATTTTTTATATCTCAAAACAACATAATTCAACTACAACAAAACAACAACAAATGCCTAAAAAAAATTTATTAAAATAAACAAATTTTTTAAAAAATTGCAATCGTATTTTTATTAAAACGCAAAATATTTGCTGAATATTAAATATTTTATTTGGTTTTATGAAAATTTAAGCCGGCTTTTTAAGTCAACCTTTTAAATATTTATACATATTCAAATATTTATATAAATGAAAAGAAACCAGTATGAATGTTTACGTAGTAATATTATATTTTGATAATTACGAGTTTTTTTTAGACTAGTGTTTTCAAATGTGTACTCACTCGAGGATGAGTGTTTAGAAATATTACTACGTGTGATCTAAAACAGTTTGAAATTGTTCTACTCACGTTATACTTTTTTAAATAAATTTTATGAGGTGATTTCAAGAATCTTTCTTTAAAAATCGGAGGAGATAAAGAGTAAACTTTAGGCAATTAACAGACATTTTTCCTATCAGTCATGATTCCTTTCTGTCGGTGTTGCCGTTAATCTAAAATAAATCATATAATATTCCAGTAAAAAAAAATATCTTCAAAAAAGAACCAAGTGCATATTTTACATTTTTTTTAGAAATTAATAAAAATTACCTCCAAAAGAGTGAAAATAAATGAAAGAGTGAAAATAAATGTATTTTTTGCAGGAAAATTTCTAAGAAAATGAAAACTTGCCAAATTGGAAAGTTTTTTATTATCTATTAACAAAGCTAAAACTATATTATTAAAAAAATTTATAAATATAGTTTTAAAGTAATGAACGAGAAGCATAAAAGAAGAACATCCGGCCAATGACAACCATGAGTTAAATAAAAAGAACTTTTGCAGCTCTTTTTCATCACTAAGTACTTCCTTCCAATAACAACACAATGTTAAAATAATTACTTTTTCAGATTTTTGTTTTTTTGGGATATGATATTATGCTTACATTAAATTTATGTAAGATGGAGAGAAATTTTTGCTTTATATTTTTTATGTATGGAGTTAAAGAGAGGGAGAAAATAATTTTTTATACATGTAATTTTGTTGTTGTCATAATTAAAAAAATATTAATAAACAAAAATAAAATGCCTGTAAAAATCCTACTTTGCCTACGCCTAACAAAGGAAAACAGTCTCTGTCAAAGAATATAAGCAAAAGTAAAAAGCATGTAAAAATCCTCCTTCATTTAAATTGTACTTCTCTGTGAGAACATAAAAACGTCTTACAGGAGCTTGTGTTTCTCCTCTGAAACTGTTAAAGACTTATATTATTTGTAGATATTGGCTATTAAAAGCAGAGTTTATCTCATCCTTTAAATAGCAAAACATTCCGAATTTAAGGATATCGATCTTTAGGTTTTTAATAAATGCTTTATTGTCAGAAAAAATTTGCATTGGAGGTTTGTTATTATTATCTTTCATCGACTGAATGTCATAAAGACAGGTTTTTCAAGTTTTTTGCTTGAATAGTAAACTTTTACATATCTCAAAAATACTCGTATTTTACAAAAATGTTTTTTTTTTCAAATCATTGCATACATTTGTATATAATGAATACAAAAATTTGTTTTCTCAACAAAAACGCTATTTTTTTAGTGATTTTGGAGTGTAAAAATTATTTAGTTTTTTTATTACTTTCTGTATAAGTATAAAGAAAAAAAATTCAGACGTTCCAAATATGAGTATCAAAGTTTATTTACGTACATATATACAGAAAAAAGTTTGTACATAAATACAAAATTTACTTTTATTGATTTCAGTTCATAATATTGTAACATAATTTCTTAAGTATTAAAACCTTTTTTATATTTGTTTCTTAAATATATCAAAAGTAAAGAAGACTGCAAAAATTGTTTAAATTTTCATTTATATTTTCAATTTGTAAAAAAAAATGTTTGAAATTTTCTTCGGAAAATTTTAAGTTTTCAATGATTTTTAGCTACAGAACAGAAGAGCCTTTTATCAAAATGATGTGCTGCAGAACGCGAGAAAAATTATATAAATTTCTAAACATTATTTTTTTACACATCATTTATGGAATTTAGCCATTTTAAGGCATTTTTTGTTATTATTTTCATGCATAACTATTTTCGTTTATCACTTGCAAACAAATTTATTAAAACTAAATCAAAGATTTAACAAAATTTTTGCAAAATTCCTAAAATTTCTCTTATGAACAATTTAGTAATATCTATGAAGAAAATTTCTATGTCGTTGTTCTCATATTGAAAAAAAAAAACGAATTTTTGCACTTCCGCAAGACTTTAACTTCAATATATTATAAATAAACGAAAATATTCTGGCAACACTTAAAATATGTGTGTATCAGTGATGGGATTTATGGGACAATTGTGCCATTTTTGACACTATCGCATTTCCAATGGCACAGTGGCACTTTGGAATCTGTTTTGGCACTTTTTGTACTAATTTAAATTAAATATATTGAGGGCATACCTCTAAATTTTTGCAATATTTCCACCATGTTTCGCTGAATGATACATGTTTACTCTGAGTGATTTTAAGACAGTTATTACAATCAAATAAGAGTTCACATAAGTATATCAGTAATACATTAAAATAGGTTCGTTTTTTTACTTTTCCAGTTAAATTCAATAAACTGAGCACTTACTGAGTAAATTTAAGATTTTACTCTCAAAAACACTTGTAAAGAAAAAAGTATGCGAAAATATGTAAAATCCAGTAAAATATACAGACAGCTGGTTGCAAAGAAATATTCAAAAATACAAACAAAAATCAACAGAGTTTTTATCGAAATATATATACTTCAGTGAATAAGAAAGAATTTAATTTTTCTTTTATTATAAATATATTTACGGTTTTTTAATGAACTTTTAATAAAATTTCAATGCAAAAATACTAGTTTTTTAATTTTTCGAAATTTTTTTATTGTTTACATTCGTTTACTTTTTGTTTCGTTTATTTTATGCAACCAGATTTAGATTTCGATAGATTTTCAATCAAAAATAAAACTAGTAAAATTTGTAAATACTCAGTTTATAAACTGTTATTTTTCTTTGTCAATTTTTTCTCTCTTTACTGGATTTTTGGTACGCGAACGCAAATCCAGTAAAAGTTTTTACTGGACAGTACAAATTTTTGGGTAAACGAAGGAATTTAATATCAGTAATATATTATAATAAAGGTATTCACCTCAAACTTTTGCAACCTTAGGAATTTTGCACTGTTTCAATTTGACTTTCGTAAAATTAGTTGAACAAATTTGCATCGTTTGTATCAACACAACAACAAAATATACGTATTTGCAATTTGCTCCATTTTGCTTCATTTGCACTAAAAAAACCTTGAGCATAAATTAATGTGTATATTTGCTCAGTTGCAAATAAAAATAAACAATAGATTTTGACATATAAAATATTGTTATTTGAAAAGATGGAAAACTTATCAATTATCCCGAAAAATTTTTTGGCATAACTGCAAACCAAATTATACATAAATTAATAAATAATAATAATTTTTTTACTGTGTTGTCGGACTTATTTTTATAAATTTAGCTTTTTCACATAAAAAAGCAAAATATTAATATTATATAACAGCAAGTGCAAGTTATAGGACCAAGTTTAACAAAATTATAAGGCATAAGACGCGAGTTATGAATATTAAAAAACAAATTTTGTAATGCGAAATGTTCACTTGACTTATAAAATCTTATAGAGAACATCAAAACGAAATTATTCAAGGTATATATATTAAGGTTTTCAAAAATTCTTTGTGGCGAGCTACATTTAAACGTAACTGAAATTATGAAATTAGACTTCCTTTTTAACATCTTGGCCATATTTTAAGTTTCTACGATTAATGGAGCATGATGCTACACGGCCATTTATTTTGATATCCTCTTTAATGGATTATATTGTATACGCTAATTTCAATTTACTGTCGTTCATTTCGAGGTATAATATTTTTTCGGCTAATTTTGATTATTTTACAAATTATACTTTACCCTTTTCAAGCCTTCTCAGTACATTTTTGGTACTAAATAAAATATTTCAAATCCCATCACTGGTGAGTATTTAAAAATATAAATAAAAATAAATTAAGCGCGTGGCTGTCGTAACTATAAACATTAAATTACTTTTTCGTTCTTTTTCTTAACCTAGTGTCTACATTAGGCAAATTTTTATCAAAACAAACGTCAAAATCAGTGCGAGTATATACAAGGTAATCTTAGCTGAACAGCTGATTATTATTTTGGTTATTACAGTTGCCAAACTGCATATATAAAAAACAATAATGAATACGCCATATTGTTGTTTTTGTGCAACTGTTCCCAACTTCCACAAATTCGCTTTAAGTTTAACGTTTGTCTTGATAAAAAATTCTCTAATTTAGACACTATGTTAAATACACTGAAAATACAATAAAGACTTTTATAAGCGGCTTTAACGAAACTTTTCAAACATTTCTTGGCATACATTTTTTTACCAATGTTCCAAGATAAACGCATAGAAAACTTTAAATTTTCGTTCGTATTTAAACAAATAATTTAGTGCATTTTATTATTAGTTTTAAATAGTTTTAAATAAGGCATATTTGTTGGATACGAGTATGTATTTAATTTTTTGTATAAGAACTTTGACAGTTCCAGTATACCCTAGTTCATATATAAAAAATAATCAGCTGGGCGGATGAGTAAGCCCTGGCTTTCAAATTCATTTATAAAAAACACTTTAATATCGCAAATAAGAAACATTGTTGTAGAAATATTAGATTTTTGTTTATCAAATGCAAAAACCTTCAGTCTGCAAATCAAACATGTAATTTTTTCTGCTGTAAGGCATTCATTGAATATATGTATGTACGTACATATGTATAAGAATTGTATGTATGTTTTGTGTGCAAAGCTTTTAGCACATGGTATTTTGGTCTACGTGACCAAGTAGAAAGCGATAATGGCAGTTGAATGGATTGTTGAGATACTTCACAACCACCGGCTGTGCCGGTTAGTGTTAGATACAAATGTGCAAAATTAACATAGTGTAATAAAAAATAGAAGAAAACAAAACTCAAGAAATTGAAGTGTGTATAAGTCTCAGATATCAGAAACCGCGCTGTTGTAAACAAAATTTTTTGTCATTGTATACAATACATATGTATTAAATTTTTTTATTTAGGTTTTTTATTTTGTATATACTTAATTGCTTATACCTATATTTTCTGTTTTAAATTTATATCCCAATACTGATAACAAGTTCGTATGCGCATGAAAAATATTTTGTTATAGGAGTTATCGGAGTTAAATAATATTTTTTAGAGAGTTTATTGTAATATATTGCATTATTATCACTTTATAAATATGCTACTATTATTTCGAAATTGTGCAATTTAATGCCAGGATTAGGTAGCAACTTAGTATCAAAAACATGTTACATACAGTGGCGACCAAAATATGAATTAATTTTTTCTTGCTTTTGAAAAAAAAAAAAATTTAATAAAAAAAATTGAATATCGAATAATATAATTAGTATATTTATATATAACATAAAAACGATAAGAATATTTAAATAACTTCAGAAGTCAAAAATTTTCGCGAAAAAACTATTTGAATAACAGAATAGTGTTAAGGGAATTTCCCGACCTCTTCCCCGACTATTTTCCATAAGGTTTAAGAAAATAACGTGACAGCCAATTACAAATTTTACAGAAAATTTTACGTATATTTTGTGTCGTTATCACGTTTATCCTGTACTTTCTCTCCGGTATGTGACAGCAACATATTTTGATTCATTTTCCACACCTTTAATTTTACATAACGGTTCGTCAAAAAGAAATCTATTCCATAAATTTGAAGTACAGGGGGACCCGAACATAGTTCTTTCAGAAACGCAAATTTAAGTATTCCATCTAAAACGAAATAGCTGGTTTCCTCACCTCTTCCGAATGTTTTGATACCATAAATTAATAACTAGATATTTATGTGAGAAAAAAAAACTGATTCAATTGTCAAAAATCTAATTCATGCAACAACAATATACAATACATGTAGCCACATATATTTTGTTTTTGTGTTTAAAATTTAGTTCGAAGTGCCTCACACTTAAACTTCTAGTTGTACTCTATGTTTGGTACAAACATACTCGTCAAAGCTAAGAATGGTACAACATTTCAGATAATTTTATAAAGTCGTTTGCGAAATATAGCAATTTGAAAGTGTAAAATAGCTAAAAAAAAAACTACAAAGTTGTATACACAAAATTACAAATATCTTTCAAAGTATTTATGGTACAAGATTCATTGAGATGTCATATTAAAGGTACCAACATTATCTTTAATATGAAGTACACCATGACTTTTTTCTCAACATTAAAATGGTCCATACCTCGCGTTTTTTAGTTCGCGGGTAATTATCTCTAAAAATGGTATTTTTAAAAATTCAAAAAAAAAAAAAAAAAAAAAAAAAAAAAAATGTATGATAATGATGAAAATGTTTTCCATACCCTTGGTAATTGATATTCTGAAACTTGCAACAGTTTATGAATTATTACAAAAGATGTCATAATAAAAAAGAAATATTTATTTCAATTTGTTTCGTTTATAAACAAATCATCCAAATTTAATTAAATTTTTCAAGAATATTAATATT